>LR778283.1:46612554-46731743 GCA_902810595.1 Coregonus sp. 'balchen'
GGGGGGGAGGGGGGGGAAAGGGGGGGGGCGGGATTTTGTTCCCTCCCACAGTTTTGGGGAGAGATGGAGGTTTTTTTTTTGCCTACCACAGTTTTTTTGGGGGGGAAAAGGGCAGGTTTTTGTTGCCCTCCCACAGCTTTTTTGGGGAGAGTTTGCGGGGTTTTTTTTTGCCTACCACAGCTTTTGGGGGGAAGAGGGCATTTTTTGTTGTACCACAGTTTTGGGGAGAGATGCAGGTTTTTGTTGCCCCATGCGTTTGGGGAGAGAGGGCGTTTTTGTTGCCTACCAGCTGTTTGGGGAGGATGGATTTTTTTGTTGCCTACCGCAGCTGTTTGGAAAAAATGGCATGTTTTGTTGCCTACCACAGCTGTTTGGGGAGAGATGGCAGGATTTGTTGCCTACCACAGCTGTTTGGGGAGAGATGGCAGGTTTTTGTTGCCTACCACAGCTGTTTGGGGAGAGATGGCAGGTTTTTGTTGCCTACCACAGCTGTTTGGGGAGAGATGGCAGGTTTTTGTTGCCTACCACAGCTGTTTGGAAAAAATGGCATGTTTTTGTTGCCTACCACAGCTGTTTGGGGAGAGATGGCAGGTTTTTTTGCCTACCGCAGCTGTTTGGGGAGAGATGGCAGGTTTTTGTTGCCTACCACAGCTGTTTGGGGAGAGATGGCAGGTTTTGTTGCCTACCACAGCTGTTTGGGGAGAGATGGCAGGTTTTTGTTGCCTACCACAGCTGTTTGGGGAGAGATGGCAGGTTTTTGTTGCCTACCACAGCTGTTTGGGGAGAGATGGCAGGTTTTTGTTGCATACCGCAGCTGTTTGTGGAGAGATGGCAGGTTTTTGTTGCATACCGCAGCTGTTTGGGGAGAGATGGCAGGTTTTTGTTGCATACCACAGCTGTTTGGGGAGAGATGGCAGGTTTTTGTTGCATACCGCAGCTGTTTGGGGAGAGATGGCAGGTTTTTGTTGCCTACCGCAGCTGTTTGGGGAGAGATGGCAGGTTTTTGTTGCCTACCGCAGCTGTTTGGGGAGAGATGGCAGTTTTTGTTGCCTACCGCAGCTGTTTGGGGAGAGATGGCAGGTTTTTGTTGCATACCACAGCTGTTTGGGGAGAGATGGCAGGTTTTTGTTGCCTACCACAGCTGTTTGGGGAGAGATGGCAGGTTTGTGTTGCCTACCGCAGCTGTTTGGGGAGAGATGGCAGGTTTTTGTTGCCTATTACAGCTGTTCAGGGGAGATGGCAAGTTTTTATTTCTACCACAGCTGTTGAAGGGAGATGGAATGAACTGTTTCTGTTTTTTGTAGAACCACCTGCAACTGGACACTGACAATTTGAAGATACACTTATTTCCCTAATCGAAAATGAAGAAAGTATTGCCAAGACCAGGTTAGTTGAAATATATATAGCTGTGAATATGGAGCCACGGGTATTACAAACCGTAACGTGGACTACGGAGCCATGGACATTACAATCCATAACGTTGACTACGGAACCATGGACATTACAAGCCGTAACGTGGACTATGGAGCCATGGACATTACAAGCCGTAACGTGGACTATGGAGCCATGGACATTACAAGCTGTAACTTTGATATGCTACCAAGTACTAATTGAATGTAAACTTCTGACCCACTGGGAATGTGATGAAAGAAATAAAAGCAGAAATAAATCATTCTCTCTACTATTATTCTGACATTTCACATTCATAAAATAAAGTGGTGATCCTAACTGACCTAAGACAGGGAGTTTTTACTAGGATTAAATGTCAGGAATTGTGAAAAACTGTGTTTAAATGTATTTGGCTAAGGTGTATGTAAACTTCCGACTGCAACTGTACATACATTATACATACATACATATCCTTTAAAAAAAAATATATATACCCCTTTATTACTTTCCAACCCCGCCACCCTTTCCCCACTTGGAGTAAACTAGTGAACAACAACGCCTAGGCCTCTACTTCCAGCCCATACCCACTATCTACATTTTATGGACACAGTCAATTTTACAATAATTATATTTTGTTCGTTTTTTTCTCCTGATCTTCCTTTACTCTCAACCTCTCCGATCATTTTCATGATGTCCATCTGGTTTGCTTCTATATGCCATATCTTTCTAACTGTGCTCTTTTACAAAAGCCAACCTACAACCTATATACTTATTATGGACACAGTATGCTTACATTATTAGTTATCTTGTTATTATTTGTTGTTAGTTGTTATTAGTCCCATCCTTCAATTCCATTCAACACCTCCCATCTATCTTTTAACACCATCCATATCGGATTTCTAATTGCCATATATACACTTCTCAAAAAAATGAAGGGAACACTTAAATAACACAATGTAACTCCAAGTCAATCACACTTCTGTGAAATCAAACTGTCCACTTAGGAAGCAACACTGATTGACAATACATTTCACATGCTGTTGTGCAAATGGAATAGACAACAGGTGGAAATTATAGGCAATTAGCAAGACACCCCCAATAAAGAAGTGGTTCTGCAGGTGGTGACCACAGACCACTTCTCAGTTCCTATGCTTCCTGGCTGATGTTTTGGTCACTTTTGAATGCTGGCGGTGCTTTCACTCTAGTGGTAGCATGAGACGGAGTCTACAACCCACACAAGTGGCTCAGGTAGTGCAGCTCATCCAGGATGGCACATCAATGCGAGCTGTGGCAAGAAGGTTTGCTGTGTCTGTCAGCGTAGTGTCCAGAGCATGGAGGCGCTACCAGGAGACAGGCCAGTACATCAGGAGACGTGGAGGAGGCCGTAGGAGGGCAACAACCCAGCAGCAGGACCGCTACCTCCGCCTTTGTGCAAGGAGGAGCAGGAGGAGCACTGCCAGAGCCCTGCAAAATGACCTCCAGCAGGCCACAAATGTGCATGTGTCTGCTCAAACGGTCAGAAACAGACTCCATGAGGGTGGTATGAGGGCCCGACGTCCACAGGTGGGGGTTGTGCTTACAGCCCAACACTGTGCAGGACGTTTGGCATTTGCCAGAGAACACCAAGATTGGCAAATTCGCCACTGGCGCCCTGTGCTCTTCACAGATGAAAGCAGGTTCACACTGAGCACATGTGACAGACGTGACAGAGTCTGGAGACGCCGTGGAGAACGTTCTGCTGCCTGCAACATCCTCCAGCATGACCGGTTTGGCGGTGGGTCAGTCATGGTGTGGGGTGGCATTTCTTTGGGGGGCCGCACAGCCCTCCATGTGCTTGCCAGAGGTAGCCTGACTGCCATTAGGTACTGCCATCACCCCTTGTGAGACCATATGCTGGTGCGGTTGGCCCTGGGTTCCTCCTAATGCAAGACAATGCTAGACCTCATGTGGCTGGAGTGGGTCAGCAGTTCCTGCAGGAGGAAGGCATTGATGCTATGGACTGGCCCGCCCGTTCCCCAGACCTGAATCCAATTGAGCACATCTGGGACATCATGTCTCGCTCCATCCACCAACGCCACGTTGCAACACAGACTGTCCAGGAGTTGGCGGATGCTTTAGTCCAGGTCTGGGAGGAGATCCCTCAGGAGACCATCCGCCACCTCATCAGGAGCATGCCCAGGCATTGTAGGGAGGTCATACAGGCACATGGAGGCCACACACACTACTGAGCCTCATTTGGACTTGTTTTAAGGACATTACATCAAAGTTGGATCAGCCTGTAGTGTGGTTTTCCACTTTAATTTTGAGGGTGACTCCAAATCCAGACCTCCATGGGTAGATAAATTTGATTTCCATTGATAATATTTGTGTGATTTTGTTGTCAGCACATTCAACTATGTAAAGATAAAAGTATTTAATAAGATTATTTCATTCATTCAGATCTAGGATGTGTTGTTTAAGTGTTCCCTTTATTTTTTTTAGCAGTGTATTTCAACTGTACTGTGATGTCTTACAAAACTTCTGAACCTTTCTATTCTCATTGTTTCTACAGATTGTGAATTGAAAATAAACATTTTTGCTAAAAGTATTATTATGTTATTGATCGATTGACTATGACTTTTCAGATCACCCAGTAATGCTATCTGCAAGGTTAGCTCCAGGTAAATATTGCAATCCTTTATCCATTCCTGGACCTGTGTCCAAAAACAAGCTACAAATGGACAGTACAAAAACAAATGATCTAATGATTCTGTCTCTTCGCAGCAAAATCTGCAGAGCTGGGAAGATTGTATCCCCCATATAAATAACATTATATTGGTAGCAAGAATGTTATTTAATAATTTAAATTGAAAGATTCTAAGTTTTGAATCCGGTGTCGTTTTGCGTATCAGTTCATAAACACTATGCCATGGGATCGGTACGTCAAAAATCTCTTCCCAACTATTTTGCAATCTATATGGGATGGCTGTCAATCCTTTGGTCCTTAAATGAAACTGATATACTTTTTTATTTATCACAGTTTTCCTTAACCAATTATGTTCTTTAATGCAGACAGACAAGTTCCTTACTTTCTCCCCCTTCCACTTTCCTCTTCCATTTTTGCGTTAAGGCTGCAATTATTTGGTTGTAATTTTGGGTAGAGCAGACATTTCCATATGTTTTTGTTAGCTGCATGTGCGACATAACTCCACCAGTCCTACCGATGATATCATTTACGAAGATTATACCTTTTTTGTCAATTAGTATATTTGAGTTTAACCACAATATTTGTTGCATTATTTGTTCTGTCGTTTCTGGAGGATTAAATTGAAATTGCAACCAACTTTCTATGGCTTGTTTTAGAAATAGTGATATCTGGGAGATGATTTATTTTCAAATAACTGAAAGTGAGTGGTTGTAATCTGAATAAAGGGAAAAAGGCCATTCTTGAACATTGGGTGAGACAATCTTACTAATTTGCTAGAGAACCAGTTCGGATTTAAGTATAACTTTTGTAAGACTGAAGCGTTTAGTGATAGGTCTAATGCTTTAATATTTAATAATTTCTGTCCTCCGAATTCCTATTAATGATATAAATAGGCCCGTTTAATTTTGTCTGGCTTGCCGTTCCAAATAAAATGGATTTTTTTTTTCTCATATAATTTAAAGAACTGTTCGCTAGGCGTAGGCAAGACCATAAGCAAATAGGTAAACTGGAATAATACTAAAGAGTTAATCAGGGTGATTTTTCCACAAATTGACAGGTATTTACCTTTCCATGGTAGCAAGATCTTATCTATTTTTGCTAACTTTCTATTAAAATGTATTGAAGTGAGATCATTTATTTCCTTTGGGATATGTATTTTGAGTATATCCACATCACCATCAGACCATTTTATTGGTAAACTACATGGTAATGTAATTTTTTTATTTTTTAGTGATCCAATACGTAATATAGTACATTTGTCATAATTTGGTTGTAATCCAGAGAGGTTAGAAAATGTATCTAGATCCTCTATGAGGCTGTGGAGGGATTCTAGTTGTGGATTTAAAAGAAAACATGAATCATCAGCGTACAATGACACCTTTGTTTTTAAGCCCTGGATTTCTAATCCCCTGATATTATTGTTGGATCTGATTTTAATAGCTAACATCTCGATGGACACAATAAATAGATATGCCGATAGTGGACAACCTTGTTTTTACTCCTCTTGACAGTTTAAAACTTTCTGAGAAATAGCCATTATTTACTATTTTACACCTAGGGTTACTATACATGATTTTGACCCATTTTATAAGAGATTCTCCAAAATTGAAATGCTCCAGGCATTTATATATAAACCCCAGTCATACTTTATCAAATGCCTTTTCGAAGTCTGCTATGAATAGCAGGCCTGGTTTCCCAGATTTTCCATTGTGTTCTATTGTTTCCAATACTTGCCTTATATTATCTCCAATGTATCTTCCATGTAAAAAAACCTGTCTGATTAGAATTAATAATATCCGACAATACCTTTTTAATTCTATGCGCTATACATTTTGCTAGAATTTTTGCATCACAACACTGAAGTGTAAGGGGCCTCCAATGTTTTAAATGGACTGGATCTTTATATTTTCCACTTGTATCCTGTTTCAGTAATAATGAGATCAGACCTTCTTCTTGAGTGTCAGATAATCTACCATTTACATAGGAGTGGTTAAAACATGCTAATAACGGTCCTCTTAGTATATCAAAAAGGTTTGGTATACCTTGACTGGTATGCCATCCAACCCTGGAGTTTTCCCAGACTTAAAGTCTTTAATTGCATCCAGAAGTTCCTCCTCTGTAATTTCATCTTCACATGAGTCTTTCTGTATGGCTGTTAATTTTACATTATCAATAGAAGAAAAATCTCTACAATTAGCTTCAGTTAGAGGAGATGGAGGCGACTGAAACGAAAACACATGCTTAAAGTACTTTGTTTCCTCCTTCAAAATATAATTTGGTGAATCATGGGTTACTCCGTCAATTGTAACCAGTTTCATAAAAGTATTTTTGGTAGCATTCCTATGTTGAAGATTAAAAAATAATTTGGTGCATTTTTCCCCATATTCCATCCAGTTGGCTTTATTTTTATAGCATATTACACTTGATCTTTCTTGAATAAGTTTCTCCATTTCTTTTTGTTTTTCCTCTAATTTATTCTGAGCCTCTATGTTACAGTTTTTATTGCCATCTATCTGTTCTGTTAGACTTTCTATTTCCTTTGTTAGTATAAACTCTTTTGACCTAAATTGCTTTTGTTTTCGAGATGAGTACTGAATTGCATTGCCTCTAAAGGCACATTTAAAGGTGTCCCATACAATAAGGGGATTCGCTGTACCTATGTTATGTCGGAAAAAGTCAGTTATAAATTCCTTTGTCCTAGTTAAAAATAAATTAGCATCCAATAGGCTTTGATTAAATTTCCAATATCCTCGCCCACGTGGAAATTCAGTAAGAGTAATGTATATGCCAATTATATGATGGTCCGACCGCATTCTGTCCCCTATCAACACTTTTTAAACTTTTGGTGCCAACAAGAATGAGATAAGAAAGAAGTCCAGACGACTAGCAAAGATTGAGTCTCCGCCATGTATATCTCACTAGATCAGGATATTTAAGCCTCCATATATATACTAGTTCTAATGTATCCATGACATTCACGATTTCCTTAAGAGCATGTGGGTGATTGTTTGTGGTGTGATTTCCTTTACGGTCCATTGAGCTATTTAAAACAGTATTATAATCCCCCACCATAATAATATTGTCTTGAATTGCTTGCAGGGTTGATAATTTATTATATATATTGTCAAAGAAGTGTGGATCATCATTATTTGGTCCATAAAGGTTAATGAGCCATATCTGTTTATGGTCCAATAACATATTTAAAATAATCCATCTACCTTGCTGATCTGTTTGGACAATTTGCACATTCGGATCGAAATTACTGTTAATTAATATCATCACCCCTTTTGAGTTTCTTTGCCCTATGGAGAAGTATATTTCTCCCCCCCATTCCTTTTCCACGCAACTTCATCTAGAATTGTTGAATGAGTTTCCTGTAAACAATAGATATTATATTCCTTTTCTTTGAGCCATGTAAATATTGTTCTTCTTTTGTTATTATCAGCTAAGCCATTACAATTATAACTGGCTATACTTATTTCACCGTACACCATAATGAGATACAAGTTTCAAGTCTATATATAATTTTATATGTTTGTAAATTTACCAATAAAAAATACCTTAATGATTGAGTGTCCATATAGCTGTACCGTGATATTTGCATTGCTACTAAGTAACCCTTCAATTGTTCTCCACTAATTCCCCCACTAAAGCCCCTCCCCATCCCAAGTTGAGCCGTCATCCCAGTGATCAGCTTCCCACCCACGTCCCTCCGGATCCCTAGGCCCCCGAGAGGCCAGGACCCATCCATCGAAAACAGCACCCAGTGCCACCCACGTCCCTCCGGATCCCTAGGCCCCGAGAGGCCAGGACCCTTCCCTAGGCCCCTGTAGGGTTAGGGTTAGGGTTAGTCTTACTGCCATTAACTCTGGCTGACCTATAGGCATGTCACTGCAAAGCAACACTGTTCAAAACAGCATTAATGGAAAGAGTAAATCAGTGGTGGATACATCTGTCACAGGCTGTGTCCCTGGCTAAAGTGTTGGTTAATAAACTCCTCTGTGCCAGGGTTAGGGTTAGGGTTAGGGTTAGCCTAACTCCTCTGTGCCAGGGTTAGGGTTAGGGTTGGCCTAACTCCTCTGTGCCAGGGTTAGGGTTAGGGTTAGCCTAACTCCTCTGTGCCAGGATTAGGGTTAGGGTTAGGGTTAGGGTTAGCCTAACTCCTCTGGCCAGCAGACATTTCTACACCACTTTTGCAGCAATCCCTCCTTTTTTGGTCAAGGAAGTTAGGCGAAATATAACATCTACTCAATTAGTTCCTTTATTTCAGTATGCCACACAAACACTTTTAAGAAGATGAGTGAAACCAAATGGAAATACAATATACTGCGGTCCTCCAAGACGATTTGCACAATGTGATCCATAACTAAACACCCAGATGAGTCAGCCAGCCAGAGGGTCTAATTAGCCCAGGACCAGGATTATCAAACACTGTCTACACACAACAGAGAGAGGAGCGGCTGCATCAACGACCCTCGCTCCGACTCAACTCCATCCCTTCAGTCGGCAGCAGCAACACATGTAGTCTAGACTCTAGCTAACCAACAAACAGTGGGGGAAAAAAGTATTTAGTCAGCCACCAATTGTGCAAGTTCTCCCACTTAAAAAGATGAGAGAGGCCTGTAATTTTCATCATAGGTACACGTCAACTATGACAGACAAATTGAGATTTTTCTTCTCCAGAAAATCACATTGTAGGATTTTTAATGAATTTATTAGCAAATTATGGTGGAAAATAAGTATTTGGTCACCTACAAACAAGCAAGATTTCTGGCTCTCACAGACCTGTAACTTCTTATTTAAGAGGCTCCTCTGTCCTCCACTCGTTACCTGTATTAATGGCACCTGTTTGAACTTGTTATCAGTATAAAAGACACCTGTCCACAACCTCAAACAGTCACACTCCAAACTCCACTATGGCCAAGACCAAAGAGCTGTCAAAGGACACCAGAAACAAAATTGTAGACCTGCACCAGGCTGGGAAGATTGAATCTGCAATAGGTAAGCAGCTTGGTTTGAAGAAATCAACTGTGGGAGCAATTATTAGGAAATGGAAGACATACAAGACCACTGATAATCTCCCTCGATCTGGGGCTCCACGCAAGATCTCACCCTGTGGGGTCAAAATGATCACAAGAACGGTGAGCAAAATCCCAGAACCACACGGGGGGACCTAGTGAATGACCTGCAGAGAGCTGGAACCAAAGTAACAAAGCCTACCATCAGTAACACACTACGCCGCCAGGTACTCAAATCCTGCAGTGCCAGACGTGTCCCCCTGCTTAAGCCAGTACATGTCCAGGCCCGTCTGAAGTTTGCTAGAGTGCATTTGGATGATCCAGAAGAGGATTGGGAGAATTTCATATGGTCAGATGAAACCAAAATAGAACTTTTTGGTAAAAACTCAACTCGTCGTGTTTGGAGGACAAAGAATGCTGAGTTGCATCCAAATATCACCATACCTACTGTGAAGCATGGGAGTGGAAACATCATGCTTTGGGGCTGTTTTTCTGCAAAGGGACCAGGACAACTGATCCGTGTAAAGGAAAGAATGAATGGGGCCATGTATTGTGAGATTCTGAGTGAAAACCTCCTTCCATCAGCAAAGGCATTGAAGATTAAATGTGGCTGGGTCTTTCAGCATGACAATGATCCCAAACACACCGCCCGGGCAACGAAGGAGTGGCTTCGTAAGAAGCATTTCAAGGTCCTGGAGTGGCCTAGCCAGTCTCCAGATCTCAACCCCATAGAAAATCTTTGGAGGGAGTTGAAAGTCCGTGTTGCCCAGTGACAGCCCCAAAACATCACTGCTCTAGAGGAGATCTGCATGGAGGAATGGGCCAAAATACCAGCAACAGTGTGTGAAAACCTTGTGAAGACTTACAGAAAACGTTTGACCTGTGTCATTGCCAACAAAGGGTATATAACAAAGTATTGAGAAACTTTTGTTATTGACCAAATACTTATTTTCCACCATAATTTGCAAATAAATTCATTAAAAATCCTACAATGTGATTTTCTGGATTTTTTTTCCTCATTTTGTCTGACATAGTTGACGTGTACCTATGATGAAAATTACAGGCCTCTCTCATCTTTTTAAGTGGGAGAACTTGCACAATTGGTGGCTGACTAAATACTTTTTTCCCCCACTGTATACTAAAATATCCACACATGCTACTAGCCAGCCTGTCATTTATCTTGAGTTAAAAGATGATGAATATTATATTATGAAGTTGTTATTTAAGATCAATCACTATCAGTAAAACAATAACTGATCTAAATAACTAGCAGATTTACATCAGGGTGGTTCCCAATCAGAGGCAGCTGTAGCTCGTTGTCTCTGATTGGGGACCATACTTAGGCAGCCGTTTGGCACCAGTCTGTGTGGGATCTTGTTCCATATAGGTATTGTTATTAGTCTACCTTGGACTTCACGTATTGTTTGTTTGTTGTTTTGTTCGTGTTCAGTACTTTAATAGATATGTACGCTTATCACGCTGCACCTTGGTCCGTCTCGTTCACAAACGATCGTGACAGTGAGTGTGTTGTTGCAGAAATAAATAGGCCTGTGCTCAAACATGTTAAATGTTTTGGTACAGTGGCAGTTAGTATGTTCTGAATTTTTAGATATGAATTATGAAAGTCAACATATAATAATCAAGGGTGGGGGGGTGAAGGTGTGCTGGTGGGTGGCCTAGTTTCATTTTGAGCACCTGCCCTCTGAAAGGTCTGTGCACAGCTGTGTGTGTGTGTGGTGATCAATCAGTCAAGGCATCTACCAGGATCTCTCTGCTTCGCCGCCTGTCACATATAACCACTGTGATTTCCCCTGGGCACCATGACAACCACACTGTGACCGTAGCAACAGATCCCTCAGTCTCTTACTGTGACATCACCGAACTGAGGGGCTAAGAGGGTTAGGGTTAGGGTTAGGGTTAGGGTTAGGGTTACAGGCACAGAGGCACGGAGTCAGGGAGTCAGGGAGGCACAGAGTCAGGGAGTCAGGGAGTCAGGGAGGCACGGAGTCAGGGAGTCAGGGAGTCAGGGAGGCACGGAGTCAGGGAGTCAGGGAGTCAGGGAGTCAGGGAGTCAGGGAGTCAGGGAGGCACGGAGTCAGGGAGGCACGGAGTCAGGGAGGCACGGAGTCAGGGAGTCAGGGAGTCAGGGAGGCACGGAGTCAGGGAGGCACGGAGTCAGGGAGTCAGGGAGTCAGGGAGTCCCGGAGTCAGGGAGTCAGGGAGGCACGGAGTCACGGAGTCAGGGAGTCAGGGAGGCACGGAGTCAGGGAGTCAGGGAGGCACGGAGGCACGGAGTCAGGAAGTCAGGGAGGCAGGGAGGCACGGAGTCAGGGAGGCACGGAGTCAGGGAGTCAGGGAGTCACGGCGTCAGGGAGTCAGGGAGGCACAGAGTCAGGGAGTCAAGGAGTCAGGGAGTCTCGGAGTCAGGGAGTCAGGGAGTCAGGGAGTCAGGGAGGCACGGAGTCAGGGAGTCAGGGAGGCACGGAGTCAGGGAGTCAGGGAGTCAGGGAGGCACGGAGTCAGGGAGTCACGGAGTCAGGGAGTCAGGGAGGCACGGAGTCAGGGAGTCACGGAGTCAGGGAGGCACGGAGTCAGGGAGTCAGGGAGGCACGGAGTCAGGGAGTCAGGGAGGCACGGAGTCAGGGAGTCAGGGAGTCAGGGAGGCACGGAGTCAGGGAGGCACGGAGTCAGGGAGTCAGGGAGTCACGGAGTCAGGGAGTCAGGGAGTCAGGGAGTCAGGGAGGCACGGAGTCAGGGAGTCAGGGAGTCAGGGAGTCAGGGAGGCACAGAGTCAGGGAGTCAAGGAGTCAGGGAGTCAGGGAGGCACGGAGTCAGGGAGTCAGGGAGTCACGGATTCACGGAGTCAAGGAGTCAGGGAGTCAGGGAGGCACGGCGTCAGGGAGTCAGGGAGTCAGGGAGGCACGGAGTCAGGGAGTCAGGGAGTCACGGAGTCAGGGAGTCAGGGAGTCAGGGAGTCAGGGAGTCAGGGAGGCACTGCGTCAGGGAGTCAGGGAGTCAGGGAGGCACGGAGTCAGGGAGTCAGGGAGTCACGGAGTCAGGGAGTCAGGGAGGCACGGAGTCAGGGAGTCACGGAGTCAGGGAGGCACGGAGTCAGGGAGTCAGGGAGGCACGGAGTCAGGGAGTCAGGGAGGCACGGAGTCAGGGAGTCAGGGAGGCACGGAGTCAGGGAGGCACGGAGTCAGGGAGGCACGGAGTCAGGGAGTCAGGGAGTCACGGAGTCAGGGAGTCAGGGAGTCAGGGAGTCAGGAAGTCAGGGAGGCACAGAGTCAGGGAGTCAGGGAGTCAGGGAGGCACGGAGTCAGGGAGTCAGGGAGTCAGGGAGTCAGGGAGGCACGGAGTCAGGGAGTCAGGGAGTCAGGGAGTCAGGGAGTCACGGAGTCAGGGAGTCAGGGAGTCACGGAGTCACGGAGTCAGGGAGTCAGGGAGTCAGGGAGGCACGGAGTCAGGGAGTCAGGGAGTCACGGAGTCACGGAGTCAGGGAGTCAGGGAGGCACGGCGTCAGGGAGTCAGGGAGTCAGGGAGGCACGGAGTCAGGGAGTCAGGGAGTCACGGAGTCAGGGAGGCACGGAGTCAGGGAGTCAGGGAGTCATGGAGTCACGGAGTCAGGGAGTCAGGGAGGCACGGAGTCAGGGAGTCAGGGAGGCACGGAGTCAGGGAGTCAGGGAGGCACGGAGTCACGGAGTCAGGGAGTCAGGGAGGCACGGAGTCAGGGAGTCAGGGAGGCACGGAGGCAGGGAGTCAGGGAGTCAGGGAGTCAGGGAGTCACGGAGTCAGGGAGTCAGGGAGTCAGGGAGTCACGGAGTCAGGGAGTCAGGGAGTCAGGGAGGCACGGAGTCAGGGAGTCAGGGAGTCACGGAGTCACGGAGTCAGGGAGTCACGGAGTCACGGAGTCAGGGAGTCAGGGAGTCAGGGAGTCACGGAGTCAGGGAGTCAGGGAGTCACGGAGTCAGGGAGTCAGGGAGTCACGGAGTCAGGGAGTCAGGGAGTCAGGGAGGCACGGAGTCAGGGAGTCAGGGAGTCACGGCGTCAGGGAGTCAGGGAGTCAGGGAGTCAGGGAGTCAGGGAGTCACGGAGTCAGGGAGGCACGGAGTCAGGGAGTCAGGGAGTCAGGGAGTCATGGAGTCACGGAGTCAGGGAGTCAGGGAGGCACGGAGTCAGGGAGTCAGGGAGGCACGGAGTCAGGGAGGCACAGAGTCAGGGAGTCACGGAGTCAGGGAGTCAGGGAGTCAGGGAGTCACGGAGTCAGGGAGTCAGGGAGTCAGGGAGGCACGGAGTCAGGGAGGCACGGAGTCAGGGAGTCACGGAGTCAGGGAGTCAGGGAGTCAGGGAGTCAGGGAGTCAGGGAGGCACGGAGTCACGGAGGCACGGAGTCAGGGAGGCACGGAGTCAGGGAGTCAGGGAGTCAGGGAGGCACGGAGTCAGGGAGTCAGGGAGGCACGGAGTCAGGGAGTCAGGGAGTCACGGAGTCACGGAGTCAGGGCGTCAGGGGCACAACCACAAATATGGATGGTTCTAAACATCATTGTTAAAAGTGTTTTAACAGATCTATGCTGATTGAAATAAAAAGTGAAGGACTATAGCATTGAAGTGTGACACCCTGACTCCGTGCCTCTTAGTCGAGGTAAATCAGGATGAAGGTGACACCCTGACTCCGTGCCTCTTAGTCGAGGTAAATCAGGATGAAGGTGACACCCTGACTCCGTGCCTCTTAGTCGAGGTAAATCAGGATGAAGGTGACACCCTGACTCCGTGCCTCTTAGTCGAGGTAAATCAGGATGAAGGTGACACCCTGACTCCGTGCCTCTTAGTCGAGGTAAATCAGGATGAAGGTGACACCCTGACTCCGTGCCTCTTAGTCGAGGTAAATCAGGGTGAAGGTGACACCCTGACTCCGTGCCTCTTAGTCGAGGTAAATCAGGGTGAAGGTGACACCCTGACTCCGTGCCTCTTAGTCGAGGTAAATCAGGGTGAAGGTGACAGGTACTAGGCATTCTCTGCCTTCAACTCCTCCTGTAACACCATGTGTAACACACACACAGGTCATGGTCATGTTGGAAACTTAGGGGTTAGTGGTTCAAAGTAAGGGGCTAGACCAGGGTGAGTGTAGGGGGTAGGGAAAGACTTAATGTCACCTTTCTGTCCAGGAACTTAGAGTGCATGTTATCTTCCCACCATCTCAAACACTGGCTCATCCTCCCTCACCTCTGACACACAAACACCGTGGGCCTCTGTAGCTCAGCTGGTAGAGCACGGCGCTTGTAACGCCAGGGTAGTGGGTTCGATCCCCGGGACCACCCATGCGTAAAAATGTATGCACACATGACTGTAAGTCGCTTTGGATAAAAGCGTCTGCTAAATGGCATATTATTATTATATTATTATATGTCCTCTAACCCCTCAGGTAGGAAGTAGCAGTGTCAACACTGAGGGAGGTCTATTAACCTGTGGCCCTCTATTAACCTAACCCTAACCCTAACCCTAACCCCGTGACATGAACATGGGAGGAGCGTTGAGGGAGGAGCTCCTCAAATGGAACCCGTAATCTGTGCTGTCAACAAGGCAGCATGCTGCATCGTCCAGAAACAGACAACATATATTTTACATAAAATGTATGTTCTAAGTGTTTTTATCTAAAGCTTTGTGAAAACACAGAATCCTACTCATTACTCCATGTGCTTAACCTACTTTTATTTGGAGCCAACTTCGCTGTTGGCTAGAGCGGGGCACCTATCTCACGCCCGGGAGGCAGCACGGTTCCAAATCGAATGCAATCAACTTTCAGCTGGTGCAAAACATGCCTATACGGGCACCTGGGCGAGATGAATGGAACCCCCTCACTGCCAAGTGGCTGGGATGTCCTTCATTGTGCTCTCCACCCCAAACAAAAAAATTATGTATGCACTCACTAACTGTAAGTCGCTCTGGAGCTAAGAGCGTCTGCTAAATGACTAAAATCTAAATGTAAAAATGGGTATGTATGGGTGTCCGAGCTGTGTGCCAGTAGTTCAAACAGACAGATCGGTGCTTTCAACATGTCAATACCTCCTCCACTTTGAGCCAGTTCTCTGTGTGTCTGGCCCAGCCGTGCTGCCCTGTTCTGAGCCAATTACAATTTTCCCAAATCCCTCTTTGTGGCACCTGACCACACTACTGAACAGTAGTCCAGGTGAGACAAAACTAGGGCCTGTAGGACCTGCCTTGTTGATAGTGTTGTTAAGAAGGCAGAGCAGCGCTTTATTATGGACAGACTTCTCCCCATCTTAGCTACTGTTGTATCAACATGTTTTGACCATGACAGTTTACAATCCAGGGTTACTCCAAGCAGTTTAGTCTCCTCAACTTGCTCAATATCCACATTATTTATTACAATATTTAGTTGAGGTTTAGGGTTTAGTAAATGATTTGTCTCAAATACAATGCTTTTAGCTTTTGAAATATTTAGGACTAACTTAAGGTGCCTAGACAGCTGCCTTGGGGAATCCCTGATTCTACCTGGATTATGATGGAGAGGCTTCCAGGTAGTAACATGGCTATATACAGGAATACAGGAAGTACCAGTACTGAGTCAATGTGCAGGAGTACCAGGTAGTAACATGGCTATATACAAGGAGTACCAGTACTGAGTCAATGTGCATGAGTACCAGATAATAACATGGCTATATACAGGAAGTACCAGTACTGAGTCAATGTGCAGGAGTACCAGGTAGTAACATGGCTAGTACTGAGTCAATGTGCAGTAGTACCAGGTAATAACATGGCTATATACAAAGATGTTTACTTCATTTCATTCCGATCTCCTCTGCATTATTGTAGCCATTTGCTGCAGCCTGTCAACTATGCCTCTGCCTATCCCTGTTCTCTCCTCTCCGCACAGGCTATACAAACGCCTCACACTGCGTGGCTGCTGCCTCTCTAACCTGGTGGTCCCTGCACGCACCACCCACGTGGAGTTCCAGGTCTCAGGCAGCCTCTGGAACTGCCGTTCTGCTGCCAACAAGGCAGAGTTCATCTCAGCCTATGCTACCCTCCAGTCCCTCGACTTCTTGGCGCTGACGGAAACATGGATTACCACTGAAAACACTGCTACTCCTACTGCTCTCTCCTTGTCTGACCATGTGTTCTCGCATACCCCGAGAGCATCTGGTCAGCGGGGTGGTGGCACAGGAATCCTCATCTCTCCCAAGTGGACATTCTCAATTTTTCCCCTGACCCATCTGTCTATCTCCTCATTTGAATTCCATGCTGTCACAGTCACTAGCCCATTTAAGCTTAATATCCTTGTCATCTATCGCCCTCCAGGTTCCCTTGGAGAGTTCATCAATGAGCTTGACGCCTTGATAAGTTCCTTTCCTGAGGATGGCTCACCCCTCACAGTTCTGGGGGATTTCAACCTCCCTACGTCTACATTTGACTCATTTCTAGATGCTGTTGTTCTACTAATCTCACTGCAGCTCCCCTCCATGTCTCCGACCACTACTTTGTATCCTTTTCTCTCTCGCTCTCCTCCAACACTACTCACTCTGCCCCTACACAGATGGTAATGCGCCGTCGCATCCTTCGCTCTCTCTCTCCCGCTACTCTCTCCTCTTCCATCCTATCATCTCTTCCCTCTGCTCAATCCTTCTCCCTCCAATCTCCTGATTCTGCCTCCTCAACCCTCCTCTCCTCCCTTTCTGCATCCTTTGACTCTCTATGTCCCCTATCCTCCCGGCCGGCTCGGTCCTCCCCTCCAGCTCCGTGGCTTGATGACTCATTGCGAGCTCACAGAACAGAGCTCCGGACAGCTGAGCGGAAATGGAAGAAAACTAGACTCCCTGCGGACCTGGCATCTTTTCACTCCCTCCTCTATAATATAATAATATAATATGCCATTTAGCAGACGCTTTTATCCAAAGCGACTTACAGTCATGCGTGCATACATTTTTGTGTATGGGTGGTCCCGGGGATCGAACCCACTACCTTGGCGTTACAAGCGCCGTGCTCTACCAGCTGAGCTACAGAGGTCCTCTCTACATTTTCTTCATCTGTTTCTGCTGCTAAGGCCACTTTCTACCACTCTAAATTCCAAGCATCTGCCTCTAACCCTAGGAAGCTCTTTGCCACATTCTCCTCCCTGCTGAATCCCCCCCCCCCCCCCCCTCTCTCTGTGGATGACTTCGTCAACCATTTTGAAAAGAAGGTTGACGACATCCGATCCTCGTTTGTTAAGTCAAATGACACTGCTGGTCCTGCTCACACTGCCCTACCCTATGCTTTGACTTCTTTCTCCCCTCTCTCTCCAGATAAAATCTTGCGACTTGTGACGGCAGGCCGCCCAACAACCTGCCCGCTTGATCCTATCCCCTCCTCTCTTCTCCAGACCATCTCCGGTGACCTTCTCCCTTACCTCACCTCGCTGATCAACTCATCCTTGACCGCTGGCTATGTCCCTTCCGTCTTCAAGAGAGCGAGAGTTGCACCCCTTCTCAAAAAACCAACACTCGACCCCTCTGATGTCAACAACTACAGACCAGTATCCCTTCTTTCTTTTCTCTCCAAAACTATTGAGCGTGCCGTCTCTAGCCAACTCTCCTGCTATCTCTCTCAGAATGACCTTCTTGATCCAAACCAGTCAGGTTTCAAGACTGGTCATTCAACTGAGACTGCTCTTCTCTGTGTCACGGAGGCTCTCCGCACTGCTAAAGCTAACTCTCTCTCCTCTGCTCTTGTCCTTCTAGACCTGTCTGCTGCCTTTGATACTGTGAACCATCAGATCCTCCTCTCCACCCTCTCCGAGCTGGGCATCTCCGGCGCGGCTCACTCTTGGATTGCGTCCTACCTGACCGGTCGCTCCTACCAAGTGGCGTGGCGAGAAGCTGTCTCCGCACCACGTGCTCTCACCACTGGTGTCCCCCAGGGCTCAGTTCTAGGCCCTCTCCTATTCTCGCTATACACCAAGTCACTTGGCTCTGTCATATCCTCACATGGCCTCTCCTATCATTGCTACGCAGACGACACACAACTAATCTTCTCCTTTCCCCCTTCTGATAACCAGGTGGCGAATCGCATCTCTGCATGTCTGGCAGACATATCAGTATGGATGACGGATCACGACCTCAAGCTGAACCTTGGCAAGACGGAGCACGGTCTACTGTTCTGTGCTCTACTGTACTGTACTCTGCTGTTCTGTACTGTGCTCTACTGTACTCTACTGTTCTGTGCTCTACTGTTCTGTACTCTACTGTACTGTGCTCTACTGTTCTGTACTCTACTGTTCTGTACTCTACTGTTCTGTGCTCTACTGTTCTGTACTCTACTGTTCTGTGCTCTACTGTTCTGTACTCTACTGTTCTGTACTCTACTGTTCTGTACTCTACTGTTCTCTGCTGTTCTGTACTCTGCTGTTCTGTACTCTTCTGTACTCTACTGTTCTGTACTCTGCTGTTCTGTACTCTGCTGTTCTGTACTCTTCTGTACTCTGCTGTTCTGTACTCTACTGTTCTGTACTCTACTGTTCTGTACTGTTCTGTACTCTACTGTTCTGTACTCTACTGTTCTGTACTCTACTGTACTCTACTGTTCTGTACTCTGCTGTTCTGTACTCTGCTGTTCTGTACTCTGCTGTTCTGTACTCTGCTGTTCTGTACTGTTCTGTACTCTGCTGTTCTGTACTCTACTGTTCTGTACTCTACTGTGCTCTACTGTACTCTACTGTTCTGTACTCTACTGTTCTGTACTCTGCTGTTCTGTACTGTTCTGTACTCTACTGTTCTGTACTCTGCTGTTCTGTACTCTACTATTCTGTACTCTGCTGTTCTGTACTGTGCTCTACTGTTCTGTACTCTGCTGTTCTGTACTCTACTGTTCTGTACTCTTCTGTACTCTGCTGTTCTGTACTCTACTGTTCTGTACTCTGCTGTTCTGTACTCTACTGTTCTGTACTGTGCTCTACTGTACTCTACTGTTCTGTACTCTACTGTTCTGTACTGTGCTCTACTGTACTCTACTGTTCTGTACTCTGCTGTTCTGTACTCTGCTGTTCTGTACTGTTCTGTACTCTCCTGTTCTGTACTCTACTGTTCTGTACTCTACTGTTCTGTACTCTACTGTTCTGTACTGTTCTGTACTCTACTGTTCTGTACTCTACTGTTCTGTACTCTACTGTTCTGTGCTCTACTGTTCTGTACTCTACTGTTCTGTACTCTACTGTTCTGTGCTCTACTGTTCTGTACTCTACTGTTCTGTACTCTACTGTTCTGTGCTCTACTGTTCTGTACTCTACTGTTCTGTACTCTACTGTTCTGTGCTCTACTGTTCTGTACTCTACTGTGCTCTACTGTACTGTGCTCTACTGTACTCTACTGTTCTGTACTCTGCTGTTCTGTACTGTTCTGTACTCTCCTGTTCTGTACTCTACTGTTCTGTACTCTGCTGTTCTGTACTGTTCTGTACTCTCCTGTTCTGTACTCTACTGTTCTGTACTCTACTGTTCTGTACTCTACTGTTCTGTACTCTACTGTTCTGTACTGTTCTGTACTCTACTGTTCTGTGCTCTACTGTTCTGTACTCTACTGTTCTGTACTCTACTGTTCTGTACTCTGCTGTTCTGTACTCTACTGTTCTGTACTCTACTGTTCTGTACTCTGCTGTTCGTTATCTACTGTTCTGTACTGTGCTCTACTGTTCTGTACTCTGCTGTTCTGTACTCTGCTGTTCTGTACTCTAGTTCTGCCGTTCTGTGCTCTAAATGTTCTGTACTCTACTGTTCTGTACTCTACTGTGCTGTACCTCTACTGTTCTGTGCTCTACTATTCTGTACTGTTCTGTACCCGTTTTTGTACTCTACTGTTCTGTACTCTACTGTTTCTGTACTCACTGTTCTGTGCTCTAACTGTTCTGTACTCTACTGTTTTGTACCTACTGTTCTGTGCTCTACTGTTCTGTACTCTACTGTGCTCTACTGTACTGTGCTCTACTGTACTCTACTGTTCTGTACTCTGCTGTTCTGTACTGTTCTGTACTCTCCTGTTCTGTACTCTACTGTTCTGTACTCTGCTGTTCTGTACTGTTCTGTACTCTCCTGTTTCTGTACTCTACTGTTTTCTGTACTCTACTGTTCTGTACCTACTGTTCTGTATCTTACTGTTCTGTACTGTTTCTGTACTCCTACTGTTCTGTGCTCTACTGTTCTGTACTCTACTGTTCTGTACTCTACTGTTCTGTACTCTGCTGTTCTGTACTCTACTGTTCTGTACTCTACTGTTCTGTACTCTGCTGTTCTGTATTCTACTGTTCTGTACTGTGCTCTACTGTTCTGTACTCTGCTGTTCTGTACTCTGCTGTTCTGTACTCTACTGTTCTGTGCTCTACTGTTCTGTACTCTACTGTTCTGTACTCTACTGTGCTGTACTCTACTGTTCTGTGCTCTACTATTCTGTACTGTTCTGTACTGTTCTGTACTCTGCTGTTCTGTACTGTGCTCTACTGTTCTGTACTCTACTGTTCTGTACTCTACTGTTCTGTTCTGTTCTGTACTGTTCTGTACTCTACTGTTCTGTACTCTGCTGTTCTGTACTCTGCTGTTCTGTACTCTTCTGTACTCTGCTGTTCTGTACTCTACTGTTCTGTACTCTACTGTTCTGTACTGTTCTGTACTCTACTGTTCTGTACTCTACTGTTCTGTACTCTACTGTACTCTACTGTTCTGTACTCAACTGTTCTGTACTCTGCTGTTCTGTACTCTGCTGTTCTGTACTCCGCTGTTCTGTACTGTTCTGTACTCTGCTGTTCTGTACTCTACTGTTCTGTACTCTACTGTTCTGTACTGTTCTGTACTCTACTGTTCTGTACTCTGCTGTTCTGTACTGTGCTCTACTGTACTCTACTGTTCTGTACTCTGCTGTTCTGTACTGTTCTGTACTCTACTGTTCTGTACTCTACTGTTCTGTACTCTACTCTTCTGTACTCTACTGTGCTCTACTGTACTCTACTGTGCTCTACTGTACTGTTCTGTACTCTGCTGTTCTGTACTGTTCTGTACTCTGCTGTTCTGTACTCTACTGTTCTGTACTCTTCTGTACTCTGCTGTTCTGTACTCTGCTGTTCTGTACTCTACTGTTCTGTACTCTTCTGTACTCTGCTGTTCTGTACTGTGCTCTACTGTACTCTACTGTTCTGTACTCTGCTGTTCTGTACTCTGCTGTTCTGTACTGTTCTGTACTCTACTGTTCTGTACTCTACTGTTCTGTACTCTACTGTTCTGTGCTCTACTGTTCTGTACTCTACTGTGCTCTACTGTACTCTACTGTTCTGTACTCTGCTGTTCTGTACTCTGCTGTTCTGTACTGTTCTGTACTCTGCTGTTCTGTACTCTACTGTTCTGTTCTGTGCTCTACTGTTCTGTACTCTACTGTGCTCTACTGTACTCTACTGTTCTGTACTCTGCTGTTCTGTACTCTGCTTCTGTAACTCTTGCTGTTCTTTGACTACTAATGTTCTGTACTCTGCTGTACTGTTCTGTACTCTAATGTTTACGTACCTACTGTTCGTACTGTGCTCTACATGTTCTGTACTCTGCTGTCTGTAGTTGCTGTTCTGTACTCTACTGTTCTGTACTCTACTGTTCTGTACTCTACTGTTCTGTACTCTACTGTCTGTACTCTACTGTTCTGTACTGTGCTCTACTGTTCTGTACTCTGCTGTTCTGTACTGTTCTGTACTCTACTGTTCTGTACTCTGCTGTTCTGTAGTCTGCTGTTCTGTACTGTTCTGTACTGTGCTTCTGATAATGGATGGTTCCCTCTAACTCCCTGCAGCTGGTCTGAGTATGTCAATGACATGGGATGGAGATATAACTTCTCGTTGTAGCTGTGTGGAGATTGGAGTAACAATGGAACTAGTGTTATCACTTGTTTGTGCTTATGACCTGACACATAGTCACAAGGAAAAACCATAGTGGCTTAAGGTCCAGGGAGGATGGCTGTTGGGAAAGGCTTAAATGTATGTGGTTAAGAATGGGTTATGGACATGGCATGTGTAAACCATGTTTAAGTATTAATTGATATGTTTTATAATGTGTTATGAAATGATAAGGGTAAAACAGAATGAACATGATTGATACTTTGTACTCCAGATGCATGCCTGGATAGTGAATATAGTCAATACAGAGTGTGATTGTTCTTTAACGTACGTATGTATATAATTTTTTGAGTCACGCCACCAATATAATGAGATAAGGGACAGAGGCCCCATTTAGAGAAGCACACATAGCCCTCGTGAGTAAACAACATGTGACACCGAAGGATGTTAATCATGTACATATAATGGAGTAACTGTGTAGGTTGTGTAAGCTTGACTATGCATTTGTGTCTGTATAAAAGGAGAGCTCCGAGTCGGGGAAAACAGGTGTTCTGCAGACCATCTCGGCTTTTCGTTACTTCGTGTAATAAAAGTCTATCTTCATTCTACAAAAACTCTGGAAGAACTTTGGATTTTTAGCAAGTATAGTGATAATTATCCACGACAAGAGCAGATATTTAACAGAGTTCTGGATAAACGTGAACACATAAACTGAGGGAGATTTTACCAAAATGCTGTTACCAAACTTTGCATTTGCCCAGGAGCGATGTGACATCAGTATTCACAAATACTGCCTTGTTATAGCATTCCTAGAGATAAGCCACAGGTGTCACTGGAAAACAACATTAATTAGTTGTTTTATGGTTTTCTGCATATATCTCATTAAACTACCAGCTTTAGTTGTATCTCCTACCTGTACCTGTACCAGGCTAGCCCACAACAAGCCCAGCTACTTCACAATTGTCACACCCTGGCTCTGGGACTCTATTTGTTGAGCCAGGGTGTGTTCATTCTATGTGGTTATTTCTATGTTGGGGGTTCTAGTTTGTTGTTTTCTATGTTTGCCTGAGTGACTCCCAATCAGAGGCAACGAGTGTCAGCTGTTGGCTGGTTGTCTCTGATTGGGAGCCATATTTAAACTGTCTGTTTTTCACTTTGTGTTTGTGGGTTTTTGTTCCGTGTTCGGTCATTGTCACCGTGGACTTCACGAGTCGTTTCTTGTTTTGTTTATTTGTGTAGATTATCACTAAAGATAATAAAGTTCACCATGTTCGTTCAACACGCTGCGCATTGGTCTCTCCCTGACGATCGTGACAACAATGTAGACGGGGGCGCATTCAAATATTTGGGGGTGTGGTTTGCATATATCCCAATTGATTTTGTTAAGTTAAAAAATAACACAATATAAAAATACCTGACACCATTCAAACCAATGAGGGTTCTGAACTTTAATACCAATTATCTCAGAATCATGTTTTTCAGATAGAACATTATAGCTCTGAAGTGAAGTCATTTTTGAGCAGCTGTTACTGTGTGTCATTACAGTTGAAGTGTTCTGTTGTGTAATGTACATAACTATATTATAACTGCCAATGATGAAAGTCAGACTTAGATAAGTGGACAAAAGTTTAGGAACACCTGCATTATCCATGACAGACTGACCAGGTGAATCCAGGTGAAAGCTATGATCCCTTATTGATGGAACCTGTTAAATCCACTTCAATCAGTGTAGATGAAGGGGAGGAGACAGGTCAAAGAAGGATTTTTAAGCCTTCAGACAATTGAGACATGGATTGTGTATGTGTGCCATTCAGATGGTGAATGGGCAAGACAAAATACTTCAGTGCCTTTGAACAGGATATGGTAGTAGGTGCTAGGCTCACCGGTTTGTGTCAAGAACTGCAGCACTGATTGGTTTTTCACGCTCAACAGTTTCCCGTGTGTATAAAGAATGCCAACTTGACGCAACTGTGAGAAGCATTGGAGTCAACATGGGATAGCATCCATGTGGAACGCTTTCGACAGCTTGTAGAGTCCCTGCCCAGACTAATTGAGGCTGTTCTAGGGCCAAAAGGGGTGCAACTCAATATCAGGAAGGTGTTCCTAATGTTTTGTTCACTCAGTATTTACTGCATATGATATACAGTGCATTCGGAAAGTATTCAGACCCCTTGACTTTTTCCACATTTTGTTACGTTACAGCCTTATTCGAAAATTGATTTAAAAAATAAAATCATCAATATACACACAATACTCCATAATGACAAAGCGAAAACAAGTTTAGAAATGTTTGCACGTTTATTAAAAATAAAAAACTGAAATACCGTATTTACATAAATATTCAGACCCTTTGTTATGAGACTCAAAATTGAGCTCAGGTGCATCCTGTTTCCATTGATCATTACATTTACATTTACGTCATTTAGCAGACGCTCTTATCCAGAGCGACTTACAAATAGGTGCATTCACCCTATAGCCAGTGGGATAACCACTTTACAATATATTTATTTTATTTTTTATTTATTTTTTATTTATTTTTTAGGGGGGGGGGGGTAGAAGGATTACTTTATCCTATCCCAGGTATTCCTTAAAGAGGTGGGGTTTCAAATGTCTCCGGAAGGTGGTGAGTGACTCCGCTGTCCTGGCGTCGTGAGGGAGCTTGTTCCACCTTTGGGGTGCCAGAGCAGCGAACAGTTTTGACTGGGCTGAGCGGGAACTATGCTTCCGCAGAGGAAGGGGAGCCAGCAGGCCAGAGGTGGATGAACGCAATGCCCTCGTTTGGATGTAGGGACTGATCAGAGCCTGAAGGTACAGAGGTGCCGATCCCCTCACTGCTCCATAGGCAAGCACCATGGTCTTGTAACAGATGCGAGCTTCAACTGGAAGCCAGTGGAGTGTGCGGAGGAGCGGGGTGACGTGAGAGAACTTGGGAAGGTTGAACACCAGACGGGCTGCGGCATTCTGGATGAGTTGTAGGGGTTTAATGGCACAGGCAGGGAGCCCAGCCAACAGCGAGTTGCAGTAATCCAGACGGGAGATGACAAGTGCCTGGATTAGGACCTGTGCCGCTTCCTGTGTGAGGCAGGGTCGTACTCTCCGAATGTTGTAGAGCATGAACCTGCAGGATCGGGTCACCGCCTTGATGTTAGCGGAGAACGACAGGGTGTTGTCCAGGGTCACGCCAAGGCTCTTCGCACTCTGGGAGGAGGACACAATGGAGTTGTCAACCGTGATGGCGAGATCATGGAACGGGCAGTCCTTCCCCGGGAGGAAGAGCAGCTCCATCTTGCCAAGGTTCAGCTTGAGGTGGTGATCCGTCATCCATACTGATATGTCTGCCAGACATGCAGAGATGCGATTCGCCACCTGGTTATCAGAAGGGGGAAAGGAGAAGATTAGTTGTGTATCGTCAGCGTAGCAATGATAGGAGAGGCCATGTGAGGATATGACAGAGCCAAGTGACTTGGTGTATAGGGAGAATAGGAGAGGGCCTAGAACTGAGCCCTGGGGGACACCAGTGGTGAGAGCACGTGGTGTGGAGACAGCTTCTCGCCACGCCACTTGGTAGGAGCGACCGGTCAGGTAGGACGCGATCCAGGAGTGTGCCGCGCCGGAGATGCCCAGCTTGGAGAGGGTGGAGAGGAGGATCTGATGGTTCACAGTATCAAAGGCAGCAGACAGGTCTAGAAGGACAAGAGCAGAGGAGAGAGAGTTAGCTTTAGCAGTGCGGAGAGCCTCCGTGACACAGAGAAGAGCAGTCTCAGTTGAATGACCAGTCCTGAAACCTGACTGGTTTGGATCAAGAAGGTCATTCTGAGAGAGATAGCAAGAGAGTTGGCTAAAGACGGCACGCTCAATAGTTTTGGAAAGAAAAGAAAGAAGGGATACTGGTCTGTAGTTGTTGACATCAGTGGGATCGAGTGTTGGTTTTTTGAGAAGGGGTGCAACTCTCGCTCTCTTGAAGACGGAAGGGACATAGCCAGCGGTCAAGGATGAGTTGATCAGCGAGGTGAGGTAGGGGAGAAGGTCACCGGAGATTTGGTTGTTGGGCGGCCTGCCGTCACAAGTCGCAAGATTTTATCTGGAGAGAGAGGGGAGAAAGAAGTCAAAGCATAGGGTAGGGCAGTGTGAGCAGGACCAGCAGTGTCATTAGACTTAACAAACGAGGATCGGATGTCGTCAACCTTCTTTTCAAAGTGGTTGACGAAGTCATCCACAGAGAGAGAGGAGGGGGGGGGGGGGGATTCAGCAGGGAGGAGAATGTGGCAAAGAGCTTCCTAGGGTTAGAGGCAGATGCTTGGAATTTAGAGTGGTAGAAAGTGGCCTTAGCAGCAGAAACAGATGAAGAAAATGTAGAGAGGAGGGAGTGAAAAGATGCCAGGTCGGCAGGGAGTTTAGTTTTCTTCCATTTCCGCTCCGCTGCCCGGAGCTCTGTTCTGTGAGCTCGCAATGAGTCATCAAGCCACGGAGCTGGAGGGGAGGACCGAGCCGGCCGGGAGGATAGGGGACACAGAGAGTCAAAGGATGCAGAAAGGGAGGAGAGGAGGGTTGAGGAGGCAGAAACAGGAGATTGGAGGGAGAAGGATTGAGCAGAGGGAAGAGATGATAGGATGGAAGAGGAGAGAGTAGTGGGAGAGAGAGAGCGAAGGTTGCGGCGGCGCATTACCATCTGTGTAGGGGCAGAGTGAGTAGTGTTAGAGGAGAGCGAGAGAGAAAAGGATACAAAGTAGTGGTCTGAGACATGGAGGGGAGTTGCAGTGAGATTAGTAGAAGAGCAGCATCTAGTAAAGATGAGGTCAAGCGTATTGCCTGCCTTGTGAGTAGGGGGGGACGGTGAGAGGGTGAGGTCAAAAGAGGAGAGGTGTGGAAAGAAGGAGGCAGAGAGAAATGAGTCAAATGTAGACGTAGGGAGGTTGAAATCCCCCAAAACTGTGAGGGGTGAGCCATCCTCAGGAAAGGAACTTATCAAGGCGTCAAGCTCATTGATGAACTCTCCAAGGGAACCTGGAGGGCGATAGATGACAAGGATATTAAGCTTAAATGGGCTAGTGACTGTGACAGCATGGAATTCAAATGAGGAGATAGACAGATGGGTTAGGGGAAAAATTGAGAATGTCCACTTGGGAGAGATGAGGATTCCTGTGCCACCACCCCTCTGACCAGATGCTCTCGGGGTATGCGAGAACACATGGTCAGACGAGGAGAGAGCAGTAGGAGTAGCAGTGTTTTCAGTGGTAATCCATGTTTCCGTCAGCGCCAGGAAGTCGAGGGACTGGAGGGTAGCATAGGCTGGGATGAAGTCAGCCTTGTTGGCAGCAGAACGGCAGTTCCAGAGGCTGCCTGAGACCTGGAACTCCAGGTGTGGGGTGCGTGCAGGGACCACCAGGTTAGAGAGGCAGCAGCCACGCGGTGTGAGGCGTTTGTGTAGCCTGTGCGGAGAGGAGAGAACAGGGATAGGCAGAGGCATAGTTGACAGGCTGTAGCAAATGGCTACAATAATGCAGAGGAGATCGGAATGAAATGAACTAAACATCTGGGAAAGGAGAGAGTAAAAACCAAAACTCCCAAATATAACTCTCCCAACTTCACCTCAGAAACTATAATTGTTTCACTGAACCACCCGAATAAAACTCTCCCAACTTCCACTTTAGAAATTAGAATTGTTGTGAACTACAGCGGTTCAATGTTTCAAGGAATAGACTCAACTTACTTTATTCAGCTAGCTAACTATGACGCTATAGCTAACTAGCATGCTAGCATCCAATAACACACAGTTTAGCACCAATACTTGGTTACAACAAACTACCAATAGTGTGTTAACACACTAAACAGATAATTTGTGTCCGTGTCTAGTTCCTTTCATAACGCAGCAATAATTAAACGTTGGCTAGCTAGCACAAATATATTGTATTTAGCTGCTACAGTACAGCTAGCTGGTCGTGTTGGCTAGCTAGCAATGGCTGCTGTGTTGACTTTGTTTGAATAACGGCGGCGCTGCGAACAAATGTAGCTGGCTAAAAGGATATTGTATTTAGTTGCTACCGTTGCTAATAGCTACTCGCCAGCTAGTCCAGGAGGTGAGTTAGCTAGCTAGCTAGCTTCGTGCTACACCCGGCACCGCCGAATACAATGCTAACCTACAATAACTACCCACAACAGCCCACGATGCCTACCTATAATACCTAATAATATACAGCCCACGATGCCTACCTATAATACCTAACTACAATCTAAATACATAGTTTAAGCCTTACTCGACAAAGCCCAAGCTATGTATAAAGCCAAACTTACCCGACGCCAGCTGTCTGGGTGGCAGACTGCAATCAGTAGCTGTAATTAAGTACAGCAGCTACCAACCACCTAACGTTAATGCCTCGGATAATGAGGTTAGAAAAACAGCTGAATGGTAGGTAGCTAGATGGCCCAATTACAGGTACTCTTAAGCGTGAAATAACATTGGAAACAACTATCCACAGTTGCTAAAAGTTACCAGTAGCTACCCGCTAGCTAGCTAGCTTTGTTGGTCCAGGTAGTGGGTTAGCTAGCCTCGTGCTTCGCCGGGCTCCGCCGAATACAATACTTACCTACAATAATTACCTACAATAACCTACAATAACTACCTAAGTAAACTACCTACAATACCTAACTACAATACCTACCTACAATCTAAATACATGGTTTAAGCTTTACTCAACACCATATAAGAAGCCAAGCTTACCTCCTGCTAGAGAAAACACAACCTCTCCCGACCAGGAACAGCAGCAAAACATCATCCTTGAGATGTTTCTACAACTTGATTGGAGTCCACCTGTTGTAAATTCAATAGATTGGAAATGATTTGGAAAGGCACACACCTGTCTATATATGGTCCCACAGTTGACAGTGCATGTCAGAGCAAAAACCAAGCCATGAGGTCAAAGGAATTGTCCGTAGAGCTCAGAGACAGGATTGTGTCGAGGCACAGATCTGGGGAAGGGTACCAAAAAATGTCTGCAGCATTGAAGGTCCTCAAGAACACAGTGGCCTCCTTCCTTCTTAAAATGGAAGAAGTTGGAACCACCAAGACTCTAGGGATATAGTCTCTATAGGCAGGTAGCTTAGTGGGTAAGAGCGTTGTGTCAGTAAATGAAAGGTCGCTGGTTCTAAACCCCAAGCCGACTAGGTGAAATATCTGTCGATGTGCCCTTAAGCAAGACACTTAACCCTAATTGCTCCTGTAAGTCGCTCTGGATAAGAGCGTCTGCTAAAATGTAAAATAAATGTAATTTAAAGTCACATTTGCTGAATACAACAGGTGTAGACCTTACTGTGAAATGCTTACTTACAAGCCCTTAAAAAAATAAATGCGTTGTTGGTTAAGTAAGAAAATATTTGTGATTCATCACTCCAGAGGACGCGCTTCCACACTCGAGAGTCCAATGGTGGCGAGCTTTACACCATTCCAGCCGACACTTGGCATAGGCTTGTGTGCGGCTGCTTGGCCATGGAAACCCATTTCATGAAGCTCCCGACATTGTTATTGTGCTGATGTTGCTTCCAGAGGCAGTTTGGAACTCGATAGTGAGTGTTGCAACCGAGGACAGACAATTTTTATGCGCTACGCTCTTCAGTCCTCGGCGGTCCCATTCTGTGAGCTTGTGTGGGAATCCACTAATTTGAAAGGGTGTCCACATACTTTTGTATATATAGTGTATCTCAAAGCTCTTGATAGGTCTCTCCTGCCCCATTGGGCGTAGCAGAATTTCAGTCTCACTGCCTTTAGCTTTCAGTTGCCTCATGAATCTCTCCTTACAAAATGTTGCTGAGCTACCAGAATTGAGAAACGCACAGGTTAACACAGACTTGCTTCCCTTTGTGCATCTTTACTTGAACTGGCACAATCTATACCGGCCCTGGTATCTTCACCGGTTTCCAGTGAAACAAGAGCACAATCTATACCGGCCCTGGTATCTTCACCGGTTTCCAGTGAAACAAGAGCACAATCTATACCGGCCCTGATATCTTCACCGGTTTCCAGTGAAACAAGACCACTGCTGACAGTCACCTCCCTCTTTACTGCTATACCACTCATATCCACCTTTTGAGATCTAAATATCTCTCTTCCTTCAATGTGCAGGATGGTGGGGTGCTTTTTTTGACAGCTCTGACAGGTCATCCTTCTTTTACAGTCTTTGCTTAAGCATCCTCTTCTCAAAACAAGCTAAACAAAGACCTCTGGAGGTCAGGAACTCAACCAGGAACTCAACCAGGAACTCAACCAGGAACTCAACCGTGACTTCACCTGTTGGCAGTCGACCAAGTAATGTTTATCAGCATAAAACACACAAGACACTGGGAGCATCAGAAGGGTAGGTGCCTGGTCTTTTCACTTTGAATGTTTGTTATTTTAAAAAGGTATTTCAGAGTCAGCCATTACACCTACTGCAGTGGCGAAGCTGCTTGCCCTGTGCTGGACGTGAACTGCTGTTTAAAGTCTGCTGCAGTGTTGGTCTTTAAAAAACTTTTGTTGGACAGGGGAATATCTCCATACGATGGATCATGCTATATTTTGGCCTGTTTTTCCATGAACGTCTCAAGCTCACTGAACTGGGCCCCTCAGGTGGCTTCTGAACTGGGTCCTCAGGGGGCTTCTGAACTGGGCCCCTCAGGAGGCTTCTCCACCAGGTCACTGAACTGGGCCCCTCAGGAGGCTTCTGAACTGGGCCCCTCAGGTGGCTTCTCCACCAGGTCACTGAACTGGGCCCCTCAGGTGGCTTCTCCACCAGGTCACTGAACTGGGTCCTCAGGGGGCTTCTCCACCAGGTCACTGAACTGGGTCCTCAGGGGGCTTCTCCACCAGGTCACTGAACTGGGTCCTCAGGTGGCTTCTCCACCTGGTCACTGAACTGGGTCCTCAGGGGGCTTTTCCACCAGGTCACTGAACTGGGTCCTCAGGGGGCTTTTCCACCAGGTCACTGAACTGGGTCCTCAGGTGGCTTCTCCACCTGGTCACTGAACTGGGTCCTCAGGGGGCTTTTCCACCAGGTCACTGAACTGGGTCCTCAGGGGGCTTCTCCACCAGGTCACTGAACTGGGTCCTCAGGTGGCTTCTCCACCAGGTCACTGAACTGGGTCCTCAGGGGGCTTCTCCACCTGATCACTGAACTGGGTCCTCAGTTGACTTCTCTCTAAAATATCACATGCTGTAGACCTCAATTTGTCCCTTAGTTTGTAGGGAAGTTTTCACATGATCAACTTTATGTTGGTGGGAAGATTAAGCTCTTCCATGTTCTGTAGGTCTTGCATAGCGTTACAGCAACATCTAAGATAGAGTGCATAGCCACCCAGTCCCTTTCCATCATCCGGTTTGATGTTTGTCCAGTTCAAAACCTTTTCCATGTAAGCAGTGATGGCTTTGATTTCATTGCCAAAGTGTTCCTTTAACAACCTCTTAGCCTCTTTAAAGCCCCTGTCTTCCATATGCAGACAACTGCAGACCAGATGGTTGGGCTGACCAGAGGTGTACTGTTCCAGGTAATAAAGCCTATCCTGGTGGCTGCTTGTCTTATCCTCTATGCCATGCTCAGACGCACCAGAAATGGCCTAAAGTTCAGAGGATCACTGTCCAACAAAGGGATCTCCCTAACAGGGAGTGAGGCCTGTTTGTGCTGTAATACAAGGTCAGCAATTTCATTCTGCCTGTGCGGAAGAGGCTATCATGGCTGGTATTATGGCTGATACCCTGTGTTGATTCTGTGGTGATTGGGAACGGCACCTCCGTACCTTCAGGCTCTGATCAGTCCCTACACCCAAACGAGGGCATTGCGTTCATCCACCTCTGGCCTGCTGGCTCCCCTACCTCTGCTGAAGCACAGTTCCCGCTCAGCCCAGTCAAAACTGTTCGCTGCTCTGGCACCCCAATGGTGGAACAAGCTCCCTCACGACGCCAGGACAGCGGAGTCACTCACCACCTTCCGGAGACATTTGAAACCCCACCTCTTTAAGGAATACCTGGGATAGGATAAAGTAATCCTTCTACCCCCCCCCCCCCCCCCCCCCCAAAATTGTAAAGTGGTTATCCCACTGGCTTATAGGGTGAACGCACCAATTTGGTGAGTCGCTCTGGATAAGGCGTCTGCTAAATGACGTAAATGTGCCCTTGAGCAAGGCACCTAACCCTAATTGCTCCTAAGTCCGGGGGAAAAGGGCCTCTCCTAAAGGCTAAAAAACAAAAATTTAAAAGGGGACCCCCCCCAGGAAAGCTCGGGGGTGAGGGGGGCCCCCCCCCCGGGTTGGGGCCGGAGGAGGGGGGGACCCTCGTTCCTTTCCCCCCCGGGGGTGGGGGGAACCCCGCCCCTTTTAACCCGGGGGGAAGGGGAGTGGGAAAGGGGGGCGGCCCTACCCCCCCCGGACTCCCGGGCCCTCAGGGTTCCCCCCGGAACCTTCCCAAGGGTTTGGCGGCCCCCTTATAGAAGAAAAGGACCCGAACCCATGGAAACTTAGGGGAACCTCGCACCCCCCTTTTCCCTGGTGGCCAGGGGAGGGGCCCCCCTGCCTTTTGGGGGATTAGCCCCGGGAGGGGGGGTGGATGGGGCACGCCCCCTCCCTTTTAGGTGGGAAAACCAACCCCGTTTCAGTTAAAACCAGAGTTTGGGGGAAAAAATTCCCCAGTGGGGGCGTTCAGTGGGAAGGACCCTCATTTTGGTTTTTGCTGGTCCGGCGGGGAAAAAGGGGTTCCCGAAGGGCTTGGTGTTTGGGGAAGGTGGACGGGGTGACGGGTCCCGAGGGGAAACCGAGCGAGGGCGGGGAATAAACTTTGGAAATTTTTCATGGCGGTTTTAAAAAGCGGGCAAATCTCCGGGTTATCAAATTAACCCAAAAACCCTGCGCACCTTCTTGGGGTGGTGTTTTGGACGACCGAATAAAAGGGCGGGAACCCAAATGCCCAATTTTTATTTTTCCGGGAGCAAAGGCAAAAAAGGCCCGGTTTCCACCGGCTTTTAAACCCTTTTCCCCAACACAACCTTTTAACCCGGTTTGGGGGGTTGGAATGTGAGGTCCCGGTTTTTGGGGCTGGAGGTGATTGGGGTTTGGGGTTGGGGTCCATTCCCGGGGTTGCGAGGGGTGCGCTAAAGCCGGTGGTCGAAAAAACCGGGAAAAAGGCAACGGAGGGGGAAAAGGGGGAGGAAAAGTAAACAGGTATGGTGCAAAAAAAACGGATTTTTTTTCCCTTTTTTATCAACAAAATAATGATCTGATCGATTTTTAAATAATAGAAAAAGGGAAAAGAAAAAACTTTATATGGTTGTTTTGATAAAAGGGAACCACCCCCAACGTTAGCTAGGACTCCCCCCCCCCAATTCCCCTGTTTTAAACCTAACAAAATTTTAACATTTGTAACAAGAAACTGTTTGTCTGGGCATTTTTCACCTTTTTACAACTGTTTACCTCAAAACAGGGGTACCCCTGCACATTGACTCGGGTATGGAAACCCTTTTTTGTAAAATCCCTCGTTATTCCCCAATCCCTGGTACCCCTGCCTTTGCTCAGTATGGTATTTCCTGTATATACCCTCGTTTTTTACCGGGGTACTCCTTGTATATAGCCATTTTTACTCCCGGGTTTATCCCGGCTCTTTGGGACTCAGACTGGTATTCCCTGTTTTTTTCCCCCGTTACTACCTGGACCCCGGGCCATTGACCCCGGTAGGGTTTATTTCCCGTATATAGCCTTTTTTACTACCTGGTACCCTGCAAATTTGATCAGTTGGTTTTGTATATAGCCATGTTACTACCTGGAAACCCCTCCCACATTGACTCAGTCCCTTCCTTTTTTAAAAACCCCCATTTTACTCCCTGGTACTTGCAAAAATTGACCCAAGTATGGTATGCCCTTTAAACCCAAAATTTACTACCGGGTCCCCCGGGCACATTGACTCAGAAATTGGGGGATATACCCAAGTTACCCTGGAAAACTCCGCAAATTGACTCAGTACTGGAAACCCTGTATATAGCCATTTTAAATACTGGTACCCCTTTGACTTTGGGCCCAGAAATGGAAACTTCTTATTAGCCATGTTTTTCCCTGGTATCCCTTACTTGACTCAGTATTTCCTGATTAGTTTTTTACTCCCTGGAAATTTCCTCCCCACATTGACTCGAGGATTTCCCGTATATAGCCATGTTACTCCCGGTTTACCCCCCCCACATTAAATTCAGACTTCCTGTATATAGCCATTTTACCCCTTGGTACCCGCACATTGATCAGTACGGATTTCCGACATAGCCATGTTTCCCGCACTCTTCACTTTGGACTCAGACTTTCCGTATATACCCAAGGTAAACGGGCTCCTGACTTTGACTCGGGACGGGTTATTTCCCCTGTATATAGCCTTTTTTATTACCTAAAATCCCGGGTTACCCTTTTCACTTTGACTCAGTACTGGTATTTCCCTTGTTATACCCCTGTTTTTTAAATGGAAACCCCGCACATTGATGGGAAGGTTTACCCCTTTGTATATACCCATGTTATTCCCCTGGTCCCCCTGCATATTGACTCATTTACGGGGCCCCCGATATGCCCGTTTATCCCTCAAAACTGGTCCCCCTGAAGGGGGACTCAGTCGGGTTTACCATTGTAAAATCCCCTCTTTTATTACCCCCAAATCCGGCCCCCGGCACATTGACTCAGTCCGGTACCCTTGTATATAGCAATTTTAAACCCCCTGGTCCCCCTTGGACATTGACTCATAGGGAAACCCCTTGAATTAACCCCTCGTTTTTTAAACCTAACTCCCTGGTCCCGCCTTTGGGATAAATTTACGGGGTACTTCCTGTATATAGATGTTTTTAAACTGGGCCCCCCCTAAAACATTGATTTCAGTATGGTACCCCGGGGGTTTAAAACCCAGGTTATTATGGTACCCCTGCAACTTTAAATCAGTACTGGTATTTATGTATATAGCCATGTTTTTCCCCGGGCCCCCTGAACATGACCAGAAATGGTACTCCTTTTTAAAAGACCTGTTTTTAAATGGAAACCGGGGGCACATTGAAAAGAAAGGGTTTTAACCCCTTGTTTATGGGCCATTTTATTCCCGGGTTTCCCCCTGCACTTGATCATACTGGTACTTTTTTATATTTTAGAAATGTTTTTACCTGGACCCCTGCACAGGGGACTCAGTACGGGTTTCCCCCTTTGGATATAGCCAGGTTATACCTGGTACCCCTGCACTTTGATAAACGGGGAATTCCCTGTATAAGCCAGTTACTACCTGGACCCTGCACATTAAACTAAGTACGGGGAATTCCGGTATTAGCCTTTTCCCTACCGGGTCCCCCTGCACTTTTAAATCAGTATGGTATTTCCTGTATTAGCCATGTAACCCTTTGGTACCCTGACATTAAATCAGTAGGGGTAGTTCCTGTTATAGCCATTTTTTTTTAACCGGGCCCCCCTGCCCAGGGAAACTCAGTACTGGTTCCCCCTTGTATATGCCAGGTAATTACCTGGTATTTTGCACTTTGACTCAGTACCCCCTTATATAGCCATGTATTACGGGTACCCCTGACACTTGACAGTACGGGACGTCAAAATTTTTATCCATTTTATTAATGACTTGATCTTTATGGTACTTCCGAAAATTACCCAATTTTATTACCTTTTACTCCTCCACTTTGGCTCAGTTTGGGTTTTTCCGGTAATAGGCCATTTTTACTCCCCTGGTCCCCCTGAACAGACTAAGATGGTATTTCCCTGAAAATACCCCTTTTTTTACCTGGTACCCCGGCCCATGGACCCCCGAAATGGAAACCCCGGGGAATACCCATTTTATTCCCGGTACTCCGGGCACATTGACTCATTTACTGGACTTCCGGTTTATATAGCCAGTTTTTAGTGGAACCCTTGTATAAGCCATGTTAAAACCTGGTACCCCTGAAATTTGAAAAGGGTACTGGTACTTCTGTTTTATAGCCAGGTTATCCCTGGACCCCTCCCACATGACCAAGTACTGGAAACTCCTTGATTACCCATTTTTCATGGAGGAACTTTGAACTTTAAATAAAGTATTTTCCTTTATATCCCAGTTACTACCTGGTTCCCCCGGCCCCATAAATACTTTTTTTTTGGGTACTTCCTGATATACCCCTTTTAACTACCTGGACTCCGGGCCCCTTGATCAGTACTGGACTTCTGTTATAGCTGTTTTTTCCCCTCAACCCCGGGACCCCTCCCGAATTGACTAAAACCCACTGGTCCTCCTTGTATAAGCCGGTTTATACATAAACTCCCCTTGGTACCCCTCCCAACAGGGGACCATTTAACTGGTATTTCCCTGTATATAGCCATGTTACACCGGGTTTACCCCTGAACTTTGGACCCCGTACTGGAAATCCCTGTAAACCCATTTTACCCCTTTTGGTCCCCCTGCACATTGACTCAGTACTGGAAATCCTTGAAAACACCCCAGTTATTCCCGGAAACCGACATTAAACAGAAATTCCTGTATATAGCCATTTTAATACCGGGAAACCCCGTACATTGCTAAGTAAGGTATTTTCCTGTTTTTAAAAGCCATGTACACCTGGTCCCCCGCACATTGACTCAGTCCTTCCGGGAAGGCCATGGTATCCCCGGGTCCCCCTGTCCTTGAATCAGTACTGGTTTTTCCTATTTTTACCCATTTTTTTACCGGGTACCCCTGCACAGGGGCCTCATCTGGTTCCCCGGGTATATACCCATTACCCCTGGTACCCCCCACTTTCCCTAGAAAGGGGTCCCCCTTGTATATAAAAGGAAATTTACCGGGTTTAATTGCCCATTGACTCAGAAATCCCTGATTTTCCCAATTTTTATTCCCGGGGTACCCCTGCACTTGACTCAGTCGGGTCGTAATATATATAATCCATTTATTCCCTGGTCCCCCTTTGTAATTGACTCATTTACGGTATTTCCTTGAATCCCATGTTTTTCCCTGGTTACCCTTGCACATTGACTCAGAAATGGTATTTCCTGCCCAATACCCAAAGTTATCCCGGGTTCCCCCGCAAATTGACCGAAATGGTATTTTCCTGTATAAAGCCATGTTAAAACCTTTACTCCGCAAAGGACTCAGTATGGTACTTCCTGTTTTTAAAGCCTTTTTTTACAAACGGGTTTTTCCCCCTGCACTTTAAACTAAGTACTGGTATTTCCTGTTATAGCCATGTTTTTCCCTGGCCCCCGGCACTGGACTAAATCTGGTCCCCCCGGATATAGCCGGTTATTCCCGGGGGTATTTCCGGCACATTACTCAGAAATGGTTTTCCGTATATACCCCCATGTTATTAGTGGTACTCCTTGTTTTAACCCATGTTATTACCTGGTCCCCCTGCACATTATCAGTCGGGTTTATTTCCCTTTGTTTAAAACCCAATGTTACTCCCTTTGGTACCCCTGCACATTGCTAAGTACTGGTATCTTTGTATATACCATGTTATTGGTGGGTACCCCTGCACATTAAAGAGTACTTCGTATATAGCCATGTTATCCTTGGCCCCCCTGAAAATTTGTCTCAGTACTGGAAATTCCCTGTATATAGCCATATTATTACCTGGTACCTTGAAAATTTGATAAGAAACGGGTACTTCTGTATTTTAGCCCGTTTTACCTAAAACCAAAGGGTTTCCCCCTTGCACTTTGACTCAGCCGGGTACCCCTTGTATTAGCCTCATTATTAATCAATACCGGGGTCCCCTGCCATTGACTCAGCTGGACTTCCGGGAAAAAAAACCCAATGTTAAACCTGGTCCCCTGAACTTTGGGACTCGTACGGTACTCCTGTATATAGCCATTTTACAAACCTGGCCCCCGGAAACCTTTTGACTAGTACGGTACTCCTTTTTAAAGCCATGTTTTTACCTGGTAACTGCACATTGACTCGGGCCCCCTTATAGCCATTTTAAACTACATGGTACCCCTGAACTTTAAACCTCAGTACGGGAAATTTCCTGTATATGCCAGTTACCCGGGGTACCCCGCACATTGATCAGACTTTCCTGAAAACGGCCTGTTATTACCGGGTCCCCCTTGCACTTTGGACTCAGTACTGGTATTTTCCCCTGTATATAGTCGGTTTTTACCTCAAACCCCCTTGGTCCCCCTTTGAAATTGACTCAGTACGGGTTTACCCCTTGGTATAAGCCATGTTTTTTACCTGGTACCCCTGCCCCTTGACCCCAGTATTTGGTACTCCCTGATTAGCCCGTTATTACCCAACTACCGGTACCCCTGAACTTTGGGACTCAGAAATGGTCCCCCTTGTATATAGCAATGTTACTTTGGTCCCCCCTCCCAAATTACTCAGTAGGTTACCCTAAATAAGCATCTTTTATTACCTCAACTACCGGGGGTCCCCTTGAAATTAAACTCGTACTGGTATTTCCCTGTATTTTGCCAGGGTTATTAACCTGAAACCCCTGACATTGACCCCTTTACTGGCCCCCTTTGTATATACCCCATGTTATTACCTGGTCCCCCCTTGAAACATTGACTGGGTACGGGTACCCCTTTTATATACCCTCGTTTTCCCAACTACCTGGTACCCCGGCACAGGGACTCAGAAATGGACTTTTGATATACCCTCGTTATTCCCTCAACTCCCGGTCCCCCGAACTTTGGATCAGTACTGGTCCCCCTTGTATTGCAATTTACCCCGGGGACCCGCACTTTGATCAGTAGGGGGTACTCCTTGAATAGGGCCTCTTTATTACCTAAAACTCCCTTTGGTCCCCTGCACTTTGACCCCAGAAATGGTACTTCCTGTATAAGCCATGTTATTACCTGGTACCCCTGCACTTTGATCAGTAGGGTTTTCTCCTTGTATATGCCAGTTATTCCCTGGTCCCCCTGCAATTAAAATTTCAGTTTTTTTAACGGGAAATTCCCTATATATAAAAAGGTTTTTACCTGGTACCCCTGCACTTGGACTCATAGGGTTTCCCCCTTTTTGTATTAGCCATTTTATTCCCTGGTACCCCCTGACAGGGAACCAGTACTTTTTATTTCCCTGTATTGGGCCATTTTAAATACCTGGTCCCTCCTGCACATGATCATTTACTGGTATTCCTGTTTAGCCTTTTTACAAAGGGTCCCCCTTGCACTTTGACTCATTTGGAAATTCCCTGTATATAGTCTGTTTTTAAACCTAAAAAAAAGGTACCCCTGACTTTGGGACCCCATTTAAGGGAAATTTTTCCTTATATACCCCCATTTTTTTTTTAATTACCTGGCCCCCTGCACTTTTGGGATTCATTTATGGTCCCCCTTTGTATTTAGCCATGTAATTACCGGGACCCCTGCACTTTGGACTCAGAAACGGTCTTTCCTTTTAATTATCCATGTTTTTCCCTGGTACCCCTGAAACTTTGGACTCAGTCCTGGTATTCCTGTATATAGCCAGGGTTATTACGGGTTTTACCCCTGAACAGGGCCCTCGGGATGGTACCCCTTATACCCAAGTTACTACCTGGTTACCTGCACATTAAACTCATTTTGGGGTACTTCCGGATATACCCAAATTTTACTACCTGTTACTCCTGAAACATTGACTCAGTACTGGGTACTTCCTGTAAAGCCATGTTATTACCGGGTCCCCCTGCCCAGGGGAATCAGTACTGGTCCCCCTTTTTAATACCCATTTTTATTCCCTGGGGGTACTCTGCATTTTGGGACTCAGAAATTGGTTTTATTTCCCTGTATATACCCAATTTAAACTCCCGGGTACCCCGCCCCCATTGATCAGTATGGTCCTTCCTGTATATATGCCAATGTTAATTACCTCGTGGTACCCCTGCAACATGGACTCAGTATACTGAGTACCCCTTCGTATATAGCCTATGTTATTACCTGGTACCCCTGCCACATGGGATCTCAGTACTGGTACCCCTTGTATAGAGCACTGTTATTACCTGGGTACTACCTGCAAATTGTGACTCGAGTACTGGTACTCCTTGTATATACGCCATGCTGTATTACCTGGGTACCCCTCGCCAATTGACTCAGTACTGGTACTCCTGTATATAGCCAATGTTACTTACCTGGTATCCCTGCACATTGACTCAGTACTGGTACTTCCTGTATATAGCCTCATTATTGTTTTTATTGAGTTACTATTTCCTTTAGCTAATATTTGTCTTACTTTTTAACTCTGCACTGTTGGTTAAAGGCTCCTACATTTACATTTTAGTCATTTAGCAGACGCTCTTATCCAGAGCGACTTACAGTTAGTGCATACATATATATATATATATTTTTTTCATACCCCCTGTGGGAAACGAACCCACAACCAAGGCGTTGCAAACGCCATGCTCTATCTACTGAGCTACATCCCTGCCGGCCATTCCCTCCCCTAGCCCGGACGACGCTGGGCCAATTGCGCGCCGCCCCATGGGTCTCCGGGTCGCGGCCGGCTACGACAGAGCCTGGATTCGAACCAGGATCTCTAGTGGCACAGCTAGCACTCTGATGCAGTGCCTTAGACCACTGCGCCACTCGGGAGTCTGTAAGTAAGTAAGCATATCACTGTAAAGTCTACACCTGTTGTATTCGCCGCATGTGACCAATACAATTTGATTTGAAAACTCGACATCCCAATTAGGATCTGGCAAAAAACACTTTAATCAGTTATAGAACCCATTGCCCTCTATGGTTGTGAGGTCTGGGGTCCACTCACCAACCAAGAATTCACAAAATGGGACAAACACAGAATTCTGTACAGACATACTCCTTTTATAACGTAAAACCCCAAACATTGCATGCAGAGCAGAATTAGGATGATACCCGCTAATTATCAAAATCCAGAAAAGAGCCGTTAAATTCTACAACCACCTAAAAGGAAGCGATTACCAAACCTTCCATAACAAAGCCATCACCTACAGAGAGATGAACTTGGAGAAGAGTCCCCTAAGCAAGCTGGTCCTGGGGCTCTGTTCACAAACACAAACAGACCCCACAGAGCCCCAGGACAGCAACACAATTAGACCATACCAAATCATGAGAAAACGGAAAGAGAACTATTTGACACACTGGAAAGAATTAACAACTAATAGTAAACTGGAATGTAATCTGGCCCTGAACAGAGAGAACAGCGGTAGAATACCTGACCACTGTGACTGACCCAAAATTATGGAAATCCTTGACCATGTACAGACCCACTGGTCACACACGTCCGTTAAACGTCCAGTTTTGGTTTACATTTGGTTGAGTTGTCAACTAACGTGAGTTCAACATGAAATCAACAACACATTTCACCATGTCATTGGATTTAGGTCAACATTTGGGTTAAAAAAATATTTAATTACCTTACATTGATGACTTTTTTCAAATCCAATCAGTTTTCCACGTTGAGTCAACATCATCACATTTAATTTGTTGGTTGAAATTACATGGAAACAACATTGAAAGAAAGAGAGAGAGAGAAACCACTGTGTACGTCTGGTTGTAGTGTCAGTATACCCAATAATTATCTCTGTGTTGTGAACAGAACCCAACAGTACAGTTACATTACAGGGCTGTGTTTGGGAAGATAATTCAATTATCTGTAGTACTGCCCCTGTGGCTTTAATCTATTCTCTGTATATATGTGTTCTATCTATTCTCTGTATATATGTGTGCTATGCTCTGTAGATATACAGTGTGCAGTTAATTAATATTCTACCTTTGCAATCATCAAACACTGTTCACAATGGCAGTAGCTGTAATCTCCAATACATCACTGTTCATAATGGCAGTAGCTGTAATCTCCAATACATCACTGTTCATAATGGCAGTAGCTGTAATCTCCAATACATCACTGTTCATAATGGCAGTAGCTGTAATCTCCAATACATCACTGTTTATAATGACAGTAGCTGTAATCTCCAATACATCATTTGCTTTCTCCCTCTAATTTCATATTTTCCTTTTCCTCTCCATCCCCCATTCATTATACTCAGTACAACCAGGCAGGACAGTGTTACAACAGTGTTAGGGGCATCAGTTGTAGATGAATGGTGTTATGGATACTTGTTATGGAGTAGAGATGATGTTCTTTACACCAGAAGGTGTTGTCTTTAACAGAGTAGAGATACTGTTCTTTACACCAGAAGGTGCTGTCTTTAACAGAGTAGAGATACTGTTCTTTACACCAGAAGGTGCTGTCTTTAACAGAGTAGAGATACTGTTCTTTACACCAGAAGGTGCTGTTTTTAACAGAGTAGAGAAACTGTTCTTTACACCAGAAGGTGCTGTCTTTAACAGAGTAGAGATACTGTTCTTTACACCAGAAGGTGCTGTCTTTAACAGAGTAGAGAAACTGTTCTTTACACCAGAAGGTGCTGTCTTTAACAGAGTAGAGATACTGTTCTTTACACCAGAAGGTGCTGTCTTTAACAGAGTAGAGATACTGTTCTTTACACCAGAAGGTGCTGTCTTTAACAGAGTAGAGATACTGTTCTTTACACCAGAAGGTGCTGTCTTTAACAGAGTAGAGATACTGTTCTTTACACCAGAAGGTGCTGTCTTTAACAGAGTAGAGAAACTGTTCTTTACACCAGAAGGTGCTGTCTTTAACAGAGTAGAGATACTGTTCTTTACACCAGAAGGTGCTGTCTTTAACAGAGTAGAGATACTGTTCTTTACACCAGAAGGTGCTGTCTTTAACAGAGTAGAGAAACTGTTCTTTACACCAGAAGGTGCTGTCTTTAACAGAGTAGAGATACTGTTCTTTACACCAGAAGGTGCTGTCTTTAACAGAGTAGAGAAACTGTTCTTTACACCAGAAGGTGCTGTCTTTAACAGAGTAGAGGTACTGTTCTTTACACTAGAAGGTGCTGTCTTTAACAGAGTAGAGATACTGTTATTTACACCAGAAGGTGCTGTCTTTAACAGAGTAGAGATACTGTTCTTTACACCAGAAGGTGCTGTCTTTAACAGAGTAGAGAAACTGTTCTTTACACCAGAAGGTGCTGTCTTTAACAGAGTAGAGAAACTGTTCTTTACACCAGAAGGTGCTGTCTTTAACAGAGTAGAGAAACTGTTCTTTACACCAGAAGGTGCTGTCTTTAACAGAGTAGAGAAACTGTTATTTACACCAGAAGGTGCTGTCTTTAACAGAGTAGAGAAACTGTTATTTACACCAGAAGGTGCTGTCTTCAACAGAGTAGAGATACTGTTATTTGAATCCACAGCGGAAAGTATTTAATTAACATATTCTAGAGATTATGTTATTTGAATCCACAAGGGAAAGTATTTAATTAACAGAGTCTAGAGAGACTGTTCTTTACACCAGAAGGTGTTGTCCATGTCACTATATTCTCCTTAAGAAGAGTCCACTGTGTTCCAATGATAAAAAACATTCAGATTGGTTTTATAATCTCCTTTCTATCAAGGTTCTTCATAAACATTCTCCATGTCTCTGCTTTATACTGCATAAGGATCCCCTGTGTCCCTTTGATCATTGATAATATCCATACAAGGTTGTTCACATGATGTTGACCATTGCCCTGTAGAGTCCTGACGGTCATACATTATATTGGTACATCCATGTAGATTCTGGTCATATGTTCCTGTGTGTCCTGTGTATAATATCCTGAGGGTCATACATACGTGGTATGATCCTGGTCTCAGAGTCCTGTATGTTGACATGTAGTTGTGACCTCTGGCAGAGGGAGGGGCAGAGCTGTCTGATCTGGGAGGACCACCTGCGGGTGAGGGGTCATCACTATAGAAACAGGTCGTCCAAGACCATGGTTACCATGGTGATGTGGTACAGAGTTCGTCTGTAGTTCCAACCCGAACGCAGGAGGAGTGTTCTGTAACTGCCTCCTGTACTGGACAAAGCTACAGGTCTTTAGTATGATGGCTAACACATTCTTCCCTATCAGGATCCCACTGACCCGGGCATCCCTGTACAGCAGCAGGTTACAGCCTCTGATCAATAGGGTTAGAATATTAATGGTTACCAGGCTGAGGATGGGATATAGCATCATCTTGTGTGGGACTATATTGATGCCCTGCATGGAGATCTCACTAAGAGACACACAGGGAAGGACTAGCAACAGGATGTAACAGTAGAAGAACATCAGTCCTTCAGCCCAGAGAGGGAGACCTTTCTTCAGGGGTTCCCAGAGATTAGCCTGAATATCCAGGATATCTAGCAGGTCCACCACCACCCAGAACAATCTGAAGACAGGAGAGGAATAAGATAATACACCAGAATATGTATTTTATTGTCCATTAACTTACAGGGAATGGACATGTCTTAATGCCCCCCAGAGGGTCTGGAGGCCATGGGCCTGGAGCAGTACCTGTTAGAATGGGTCAGGAACAGTACCTGTTAGAATGGGTCTGGAGCAGTACCTGTTAGAACGGGTCAGGAACAGTTCTACCTTTTAGAATGGGTCTGGAACAGTACCTGTTAGAATGGGTCAGGAACAGTTCTACCTGTTAGAATGGGTCAGGAACAGTTCTACCTGTTAGAATGGGTCAGGAACAGCACCTGTTAGAATGGGTCAGGAACAGTTCTACCTGTTAGAATGGGTCAGGAACAGTTCTACCTGTTAGAATGGGTCTGGAACAGTACCTGTTAGAATGGGTCAGGAACAGTTCTACCTGTTAGAATGGGTCAGGAGCAGTTCTACCTGTTAGAATGGGTCTGGAACAGTACCTGTTAGAATGGGTCTGGAACAGTACCTGTTAGAATGGGTCAGGAACAGTTCTACCTGTTAGAATGGGTCAGGAACAGTTCTACCTGTTAGAATGGGTCAGGAACAGTACCTGTTAGAATGGGTCAGGAACAGTTCTACCTGTTAGAATGGGTCAGGAACAGTTCTACCTGTTAGAATGGGTCAGGAACAGTTCTACCTGTTAGAATGGGTCTGGAACAGTACCTTTAGAATGGGTCAGGAACAGTACCTGTTAGAATGGGTCAGGAACAGTTCTACCTGTTAGAATGGGTCTGGAACAGTACCTTTAGAATGGGTCAGGAACAGTACCTGTTAGAATGGGTCAGGAACAGTTCTACCTGTTAGAATGGGTCTGGAACAGTACCTGTTAGAATGGGTCAGGAACAGTACCTGTTAGAATGGGTCAGGAACAGTTCTACCTGTTAGAATGGGTCTGGAACAGTACCTGTTATAATGGGTCAGGAACAGTTCTACCTGTTAGAATGGGTCAGGAACAGTTCTACCTGTTAGAATGGGTCAGGAACAGTTCTACCTGTTAGAATGGGTCTGGAACAGTTCTACCTGTTAGAATGGGTCAGGAACAGTTCTACCTGTTAGAATGGGTCAGGAACAGTACCTGTTAGAATGGGTCTGGAGCAGTACCTGTTAGAATGGGTCTGGAGCAGTACCTGTTAGAATGGGTCAGGAACAGTTCTACCTGTTAGAATGGGTCAGGAACAGTACCTGTTAGAATGGGTCTGGAGCAGTACCTGTTAGAATGGGTCTGGAACAGTACCTGTTAGAATGGGTCTGGAGCAGTACCTGTTAGAATGGGTCTGGAGCAGTTCTACCTGTTAGAATGGGTCTGGAGCAGTTCTACCTGTTAGAATGGGTCAGGAACAGTACCTGTTAGAATGGGTCAGGAACAGTTCTACCTGTTAGAATGGGTCTGGAACAGTTCTACCTGTTAGAATGGGTCAGGAACAGTACCTGTTAGAATGGGTCAGGAGCAGTTCTACCTGTTAGAATGGGTCAGGAACAGTACCTGTTAGAATGGGTCAGGAACAGTTCTACCTGTTAGAATGGGTCTGGAACAGTTCTACCTGTTAGAATGGGTCAGGAACAGTTCTACCTGTTAGAATGGGTCAGGAACAGTTCTACCTGTTAGAATGGGTCAGGAACAGTTCTACCTGTTAGAATGGGTCAGGAACAGTTCTACCTGTTAGAATGGGTCTGGAGCAGTACCTGTTAGAATGGGTCTGGAGCAGTACCTGTTAGAATGGGTCAGGAACAGTACCTGTTAGAATGGGTCTGGAACAGTACCTGTTAGAATGGGTCAGGAACAGTTCTACCTGTTAGAATGGGTCTGGAACAGTACCTTTAGAATGGGTCAGGAGCAGTACCTGTTAGAATGGGTCAGGAACAGTTCTACCTGTTAGAATGGGTCAGGAACAGTTCTACCTGTTAGAATGGGTCTGGAACAGTACCTGTTAGAATGGGTCTGGAACAGTACCTTTAGAATGGGTCAGGAACAGTTCTACCTGTTAGAATGGGTCAGGAACAGTTCTACCTGTTAGAATGGGTCTGGAGCAGTACCTGTTAGAATGGGTCTGGAGCAGTACCTGTTAGAATGGGTCAGGAACAGTTCTACCTGTTAGAATGGGTCCGGAACAGTACCTGTTAGAATGGGTCCGGAACAGTTCTACCTGTTAGAATGGGTCAGGAACAGTTCTACCTGTTAGAATGGGTCCGGAACAGTTCTACCTGTTAGAATGGGTCAGGAACAGTTCTACCTGTTAGAATGGGTCTGGAGCAGTTCTACCTGTTAGAATGGGTCTGGAACAGTACCTGTTAGAATGGGTCAGGAACAGTTCTACCTGTTAGAATGGGTCAGGAACAGTTCTACCTGTTAGAATGGGTCTGGAACAGTTCTACCTGTTAGAATGGGTCAGGAAGAGTTCTACCTGTTAGAACGGGTCAGGAACAGTACCTGTTAGAATGGGTCTGGAACAGTACCTGTTAGAATGGGTCTGGAACAGTACCTGTTAGAATGGGTCAGGAACAGTTCTACCTGTTAGAATGGGTCAGGAACAGTACCTGTTAGAATGGGTCAGGAACAGTTCTACCTGTTAGAACGGGTCAGGAACAGTTCTACCTGTTAGAATGGGTCTGGAGCAGTACCTGTTAGAATGGGTCAGGAACAGTTCTACCTGTTAGAATGGGTCAGGAACAGTTCTACCTGTTAGAATGGGTCAGGAACAGTTCTACCTGTTAGAATGGGTCTGGAACAGTACCTGTTAGAATGGGTCTGGAACAGTACCTGTTAGAACGGGTCAGGAACAGTACCTGTTAGAATGGGTCTGGAACAGTACCTGTTAGAATGGGTCAGGAACAGTTCTACCTGTTAGAATGGGTCAGGAACAGTACCTGTTAGAATGGGTCAGGAACAGTTCTACCTGTTAGAACGGGTCAGGAACAGTTCTACCTGTTAGAATGGGTCAGGAACAGTTCTACCTGTTAGAATGGGTCAGGAACAGTTCTACCTGTTAGAATGGGTCTGGAACAGTTCTACCTGTTAGAATGGGTCAGGAAGAGTTCTACCTGTTAGAACGGGTCAGGAACAGTACCTGTTAGAATTGGTCTGGAACAGTACCTGTTAGAATGGGTCTGGAACAGTACCTGTTAGAATGGGTCAGGAACAGTTCTACCTGTTAGAATGGGTCAGGAACAGTACCTGTTAGAATGGGTCAGGAACAGTTCTACCTGTTAGAACGGGTCAGGAACAGTTCTACCTGTTAGAATGGGTCTGGAGCAGTACCTGTTAGAATGGGTCAGGAACAGTTCTACCTGTTAGAATGGGTCAGGAACAGTTCTACCTGTTAGAATGGGTCTGGAACAGTTCTACCTGTTAGAATGGGTCTGGAACAGTACCTGTTAGAATGGGTCTGGAACAGTACCTGTTAGAACGGGTCAGGAACAGTACCTGTTAGAATGGGTCTGGAACAGTACCTGTTAGAATGGGTCAGGAACAGTTCTACCTGTTAGAATGGGTCAGGAACAGTACCTGTTAGAATGGGTCAGGAACAGTTCTACCTGTTAGAACGGGTCAGGAACAGTTCTACCTGTTAGAATGGGTCTGGAGCAGTACCTGTTAGAATGGGTCAGGAACAGTTCTACCTGTTAGAATGGGTCAGGAGCAGTACCTGTTAGAATGGGTCAGGAACAGTTCTACCTGTTAGAATGGGTCTGGAACAGTACCTGTTAGAATGGGTCTGGAACAGTTCTACCTGTTAGAACGGGTCAGGAACAGTACCTGTTAGAATGGGTCAGGAACAGTACCTGTTAGAATGGGTCAGGAACAGTTCTACCTGTTAGAACGGGTCAGGAACAGTTCTACCTGTTAGAATGGGTCAGGAACAGTTCTACCTGTTAGAATGGGTCAGGAACAGTACCTGTTAGAACGGGTCAGGAACAGTACCTGTTAGAATGGGTCTGGAACAGTACCTGTTAGAATGGGTCTGGAACAGTTCTACCTGTTAGAATGGGTCAGGAACAGTTCTACCTGTTAGAATGGGTCAGGAACAGTACCTGTTAGAATGGGTCAGGAACAGTACCTGTTAGAATGGGTCAGGAACAGTACCTGTTAGAATGGGTCAGGAACAGTACCTGTTAGAATGGGTCAGGAACGGTACCTGTTAGAACGGGTCAGGAACAGTACCTGTTAGAATGGGTCTGGAACAGTACCTGTTAGAATGGGTCTGGAACAGTTCTACCTGTTAGAATGGGTCAGGAACAGTTCTACCTGTTAGAATGGGTCAGGAACAGTACCTGTTAGAATGGGTCAGGAACAGTACCTGTTAGAACGGGTTCAGGAACAGTACCTGTTAGAATGGGTCAGGAACAGTTCTACCTGTTAGAATGGGTCAGGAACAGTACCTGTTAGAACGGGTCAGGAACAGTACCTGTTAGAATGGGTCTGGAGCAGTACCTGTTAGAATGGGTCAGGAACAGTACCTGTTAGAACGGGTCAGGAACAGTACCTGTTACGGAGCTCCTCTTTCTTCTTGGACGGCCGTACGTACTCCATGTCGTCTACTGCCACTAGACCTATAAACAGCACTGGGACACAGACCGAGAGGAGGACGGTCAGGGCCTTACGGGCCAGAGCATCCAGAGACCTTCTGTCAGCCTTGTAGTTCTGGTACACAAAGTACACCTGGAGAACAACAAAAAAGTAAATCAATCACATTTATTTTATACAGCCCTTTTTACATCAGCAGTTGTCATAAAGTGATTTACAGATACCCAGCCTAAAACCCCAAAGAGCAAGCAGTGCAGTGTCACGCCTACTTCTGCTCCTTCCCTCCAGCGTTCGACGTCGCTGGTCTACTAACCACCGGTCCTGGAAACACACATTGCGCACACCTAGCAACCATCATTGCGCACACCTGCTCCCCATCGTTACACACACCTGGACTTCATCACCACCCTGATTACTCTCCCTTCATATAGCCCTCAGTATCCTCTGTCATTAGACAGTATTGTTTTTGGTTACGTTCGGTACGCTTCCCCTGTTTTGTATTTTCTTCATGTTTATTATTAAACTCACCTTCTGCACCTGCTTCCTGACACCCTGTGTATACGTTACAGAATACTGCCTCTCAGAAATATGGAAGCAGCAGACGTTAAGGATATCTCCCGAACAGGAACACCTACTGTGTCAACACCATGACCAGCTGGGTACGGTAATGGATGAGGTCCTCCACGTTCGCCTGAGGGGATTCATCTCCAACTAGCGGAGGACCCTCTACCACGATTCGTCCCAGCGAGCCAGTCCACCAGCCCATCCAGCAGTCCGCCCAGGTCAGCGATGCCCTATTGTCCCTCCCAGACAAATATGACTGTACTCCATCCAAATTCCGTGGCTTCCTACTCCAGTGCTCTCTCTATTTCGCCCATCAGACAGGAGCCCCCACCACCGAGAGGTCCAAGGTTGCCACGGTCATTTCCCTGCTGACTGGATGGGCGTTGGAGTGGGCTACAGCCGTCTGGGAGAGAGGAGAGGAGGAGCTGGGTTCCAATGAGAGGTTCATGGCGGTCTTCGATCATCCACCTGAGGGCAGAGAGGGATGTGAGCGACTACTCCAACTTCGGCAGAGTGCCCAGACTGCTGCAGACTGTGGCAGCCTCCAGCGGATGGAATGAGCCGGCACTCCGCACCTTATTCAGAATAGGACTGCGCTTAGAGGTCCAGACGGAGTTGGCGTGTCGGGACGACAACCTTTCCTTGGATGCGCTAGCGATGGCCATCTGTCTGATCCATCTGGATAACCTTCTTCGAGAGCGCCGGCAACCCTCCTCGTCTCTCACCTTCCTCTTTTTGCCATCCTGAAACAGAGCCTGAATCCATGGAGGTAAGGGCCACACCTCCCCGCAGCAGAGCGGCGTCGCCGGAGACGGCTGGGGCTGTGTTCCCTATTGCGGCCAGGAGGGGCACCAGCTCCAGCGGTGTCCGGTGCGTTCCAACCCAGGGTCCAAAGGGACAGAAGGACGGCCCTGTGATCATCCATCTCCCAGGGTAGGCGTGAGTATTCCATCATCATTGCTTTCTGCCAAACCCTTCCTTGTTACATTTCACTGGCTGGCTGTCCCTCGCGTTGTCTCTACTGCTCTAGTGGACTCTGGTGCTGCGGGTAATTTCATCACAGCACCATTCAACATCACCATGGGACCCCTGCACCAAGAAAGCCTTCCATTCCTCATCACCGAGGCACTGTACATAAAGTCATCCTCGGCCTCCTCTGGCTCCAACGTCATGGCCCCATCATCTCCTGGTCGAGGATGGAGATCACTATCTGGGCACCCGGATGTCGGAAGACCTGCTTTCCCTTACCCTGTGGTTCCACGCTGGTTGAGAGTCCTGTGGTTGCTCCGTCGGTGTTCCAGGCATTCGTGAACGAGGTGTTCTGGGACATGCTTGGGCGTTAGGTGGTCATGTATATCCATGACGTCCTGATCTACTTGGCCACCTTGGAGGATCACGTCGCCCACGTCCGGGTAGTCCTGGGACGCCTCCTGGAGAACCACCGGTACGTCAAAGCAGAGACGTGCCAGTTCCATCAGGCCGCTGTCTCCTTTTTGGGATATCGGATCAGCCCACAGGGAGTGGTTATGGAGGAGAGGAAGGTTGAGGCAGTCAGTTCATGGCCAGTCCCTAGCACCATAAAGGGACTACAACAGTTTTGGGGTTTGCCAACTTCTACCACTGCTTCATTAACTTCAGCTCCATCACCTCTCCTCTCTCCTCAAAGGGTTAGTGTGGAGTCCTGCAGCCGACGAGGCCTTCTGCCTACTGAAGGGGTGTTTCACCTCCGCCCCATTGCAAAAAACACCCAGAACCTACGCTGTCCTGCGTGGTGGAGATGGACGCCTCAGAAGTGGGCGTGGGAGCCGTCCTGTCACAGCGTCAAGGTAATCCACAAAAATTGTATTCATGTGCATACTACTCAAAACAACTGTCTCCTGCAGAGAGGAAATATGACGTCGGCGACCGGGAGCTTCTGGCGGTGACGTTGGCACTAGAAGCAAAGCCGATGCCCTGTCCCGTCTCCACGATTCAGGAGAGGTTCCTGTCCTGAATGCGCCCATCATACTGCCCTCCCGAATCATTGCCCCCATGCTTTGGGATGTAGACACGGAGATCCGCCAGGCTCTGGAGAGGGAACCACGTCTGCTACCTGCCCTCTGGTGCGCAGCTACGTTCCGATGGAGGTAAGGGATCGGCTCTTGACCTGGGTGCATCTCTCGTTGCTGGACACCCAGGTATCACCCGCACTATTCAATCTATCTCTAGAAAGTACTGGTGGCCCACCTTGGCACATGACTTCGCTCGCTATGTCAACTCCTGCTCTGTATGTGCCCAAACTAAATCTCCCCGGCACGCTCCAGCAGGGAAGCTCCTTCCCCTTCCCGTGCCTCAGCGGCCTTGGTCTCATCTGACCATTAATTTCGTCATTGATCTCCCCTCTTGTGGTTTCACTACTATTATAGTTGTTGTGGACAGATTCTCTAAATCCTGCAGTTTTATCCCTCTCTCTGGTCTCCCTACCGCTCTCCAGGTCGCTGAGGCACTGTTCCAGCAGGTCTTCCGACACTATGGCCTTCCGGAGGACATCGTCTCCGACCGTGGCCCCCAATTCACATCATGGGTATGGAGAAGCGGTACCGGGCAGACCCCCTTCCAGTGTGTTCTGGGATATCAGCCAGCCCTGGCTCCGTGGACCCCGAGCCAGACTGAAGCTCCTGCGGTGGATGAGTGGTTCATGCGCATAGAGGAGGTTTGGAACGATGCCCACGTGAAGCGCCTCACCGCCACCAAAGTGAGGCTCCCATGTTTCATCCTGGTGCTCGCTTCTGGCTCCCCACCAGGAACCTCCCGCTCCGTCTGCCCTGTAGGAAGCTGCGCCCCCGGTTTGTGGGGCCCTTCAAAGTCCTCCGGAGGGTCAATGAGGTAACCTACAGATTACAACTCCCCACTAACTGCCAACTCTCACCCTCCTTTCACGTTTCCCTCCTCAGGCTGGGTGTTCCTGGTCCCCTGGCTGATGCCGTCCCCCACGACACCCCTCTGCCTCCCCTGGACATCGAGGGGACCCCCGCCTGTGCTGTTTGGTCCCTCCTGGACTCCTGATGTCGTGGGGGTCGGCTCCAGTACCTGGTGGACTGGGAGGGGTACGGTCCTGAGAAGCGCTCTTGGCGGACATAATCTATTTTCCATCTCTGCCGTCCAGACCGCTCCTCGCCCTCGGGGCCGTCCTCCTGGCCAGCGTCGCCAAGCGGCTGGAACCCAGCATCGGGGGTGGGGGGGTACTGTCATTCCTGCTCCCTCCCTCCGGCACTCGACGTCACCGGTCTGCTAACCACCGGTCCTGGCAACCAACATTGCACAAACCTGGCAACCATCATTGCACACACCTGGCAACCATCATTGCGCACACCTGGACTTCATCACCACCCTGATTATTCTCCCTTCATATAGCCCTCAGTAGCCTCTGTCATCAGGCAGTATTGGTTTTGGTTACGTTTTGTATTTTCTTCATGTTTATTATTATTAAACTCACCTTCTACACCTGCTTCCTGACTCCCTGCTTATACGTTACATGCAGACGCATTTCACAAGGGTCACACATCATTAACCCATAAGACTCTAAGCCAGTGAGGGTTGTTCTACTAAGCTATATGGAATTGTTTTAAGAAGGTCATACCAAGGATCACTTTGATTTAGAATTTTAAGACCCCTTGAAGTATCCCCCCCAAAATTATAAATACATGTATTTTTGGCCTTACTGCTATTAGCCCATATAAACACAATGAATAACAGATTCACTACATGGAATGACAGATAGTCCCCCAAACATTATCTAAAGGAAGTTTGTTCTGAAGTGACTGTCATATCTAAGAGATTCTGGCACTAAACAGTCTTCATATACTGTATACTTCCATTCATTTTATTATTTTTCAACTGGTACCAGGGTACCTTCAGACAAGTCTTGTGAGGCCTGTGGGTGTCCTAGAGCAAAACATCCGATATGTACGTGTTTTGTGAGTCTCACCTTTGCACAGAGGGGACATATTAGACAGAAGTTGGCAGATTGGCTGTACCGACTTCAGACAAGTTCCAAGACTCTTGTGGGAGTACACCATTGTATTCGTTAGAGTCTCATCTTTCCATAGGTGTTATGAAATGTAATGTCATGTAGTATTTTAAACTGTATGTAACTGTCTTATGTTGCTGGACCCCAGGAAGAGTAGCTGCTGCCTTAGCAGGAACTAATGGGGATCCATAATAAACCCCAGGAAAAGTAGCTGCTGCCTTGGCAGGAACTAATGGGGATCCATAATAAACCCCAGGAAGAGTAGCTGCTGCCTTGGCAGGAACTAATGGGGATCCATAATAAACCCCAGGAAGAGTAGCTGCTGCCTTGGCAGGAACTAATGGGGATCCATAATAAACCCCAGGAAGAGTAGCTGCTGCCTTGGCAGGAACTAATGGGGATCCATAATAAACCCCAGGAAGAGTAGCTGCTGCCTTGGCAGGAACTAATGGGGATCCATAATAAACCCCAGGAAGAGTAGCTGCTGCCTTGGCAGGAACTAATGGGGATCCATAATAAACCCCAGGAAGAGTAGCTGCTGCCTTGGCAGGAACTAATGGGGATCCATAATAAACCCCAGGAAGAGTAGCTGCTGCCTTGGCAGGAACTAATGGGGATCCATAATAAACCCCAGGAAGAGTAGCTGCTGCCTTGGCAGGAACTAATGGGGATCCATAATAAACCCCAGGAAGAGTAGCTGCTGCCTTGGCAGGAACTAATGGGGATCCATAATAAACCCCAGGAAGAGTAGCTGCTGCCTTGGCAGGAACTAATGGGGATCCATAATAAACCCCAGGAAGAGTAGCTGCTGCCTTGGCATGAACTAATGGGGATCCATAATAAACCCCAGGAAGAGTAGCTACTGCCTTGGCAGGAACTAATGGGGATCCATAATAAACCCCAGGAAGAGTAGCTGCTGCCTTGGCAGGAACTAATGGGGATCCATAATAAACCCCAGGAAGAGTAGCTGCTGCCTTGGCAGGAACTAATGGGGATCCATAATAAACCCCAGGAAGAGTAGCTGCTGCCTTGGCAGGAACTAATGGGGATCCATAATAAACCCCAGGAAGAGTAGCTGCTTGTCACGCTCTGGCTCCGGGACTCTTTATGTTGAGCCAGAGTGTGTTCGTTCTGTGTGGGTTATTTCTATGTTGGGTGTTCTAGGTTGTTGTTTTCTGGGTTGGCTTAATTGACTCCCAATCAGAGGCAACGAGTGTCAGCTGTTCGCTGGTTGTCTCTGATTGGGAGCCATATTTAAACTCTGTTTTCACTTTGTGTTTGTGGGTTCTTGTTTCGAGGTAGTTTAGTTTCACCGTGTACTGTCACGTTATCGCCTTTGTTTGTTTTGATCGTGTTTCATTTATTAAAGAAGATGTTTGCTTGCAACGCTGCGCCTTGGTCTACTCCTTACCTTGACGTTCGTGACAGAAGAACCCACCTTAACCAGACCAAGCAGCGTGTTCAGGAGCCATCGCTGGCAGATCTCCGTGGCAACCTCGACTGGATCAAGCAGCGTGACGAGGAGAGAGGATGGACGTGGGAGGAGATGATTGCGAGTTTGGCAAGAGGGAGAGAGGCCTTGGCCACGGGGAGGAGAGACCCCCAGGACATTTTTAGGGGGGGGCTCACGACGTCGGGGCAGCAGGTGTACGGGTTAGAGCGGTGCAAAGCGTTGGCAGAGAAGGCCGCCAGGTTAGGGGGGCCACTGGGCACAGAGGAGAGGGAAAGTGTGGAGGCACGGCGAGAGGTACTGGGGTGTGTTACCAGTCCGGTCCGGCCCGTTCCTGATCCCTGCGTGGGGCCAGTGGTGTGTGTCCCCAGTACGGTCCGGCCTGTTCCTGCCATTCCCACCAAGGCAGTGGTGCGCGTCGTCAGCCCAGCCCGGCCTGTTCCTGCCATTCCCACCAAGTCAGTGGTGCGCGTCGTCAGCCCAGCCCGGCCTGTTCCTGCCATTCCCACCAAGTCAGTGGTGTGCGTCGCCAGCCCAGCCCGGCCTGTCCCTGCTCCACGCACAAAGCCTACGGTGTGCGTCGCCAGCCCAGCCCGGCCTGTCCCTGCTCCACGCACAAAGCCTACGGTGTGCGTCGCCAGCCCAGCCCGGCCTGTCCCTGCTCCACGCACAAAGCCTACGGTGTGCGTCGCCAGCCCAGCCCGGCCTGTCCCTGCTCCACGCACAAAGCCTACGGTGTGCGTCGCCAGCCCAGCCCGGCCTGTCCCTGCTCCACGCACAAAGCCTACGATGTGCGTCGCCAGCCCAGCCCGGCCTGTCCCTGCTCCACGCACAAAGCCTACGGTGTGCGTCGCCAGCTCGGCCCGGCCAGTTCCTGCTACTCGCACCAAGCCAGGGGTACGAGTCGTCAGCCTGGTTCAGCCCGTTCCTGCTACTCGCACCAAGCCCGGGGTGCGAGTCGTCAGCCAGGTCCGGCCCGTCGCTGCTCCACGCACCAAGCCAAGGGGGCGCATCGTCAGCCAGGTCCGGTCCGTTCCTGCCTCACGCGCCAAGCCAGGGGTGCGCGTCGTCAGCCTGGTCCAGCCCGTTCCTGCTACTCGCACCAAGCCAGGGGAGCGAGTCGTCAGTCCGGCACAACCCGTGCCTGAGTATTCGGTGCCAATTCAGGTACCGCTCAACTGCTCCACTAAGGAGCTGAAGCCTACCGCTCCTGCTACGTCCAGTCCAGCTCCAGCCAGCAGGGCCAGACCGGACCAGGGGCGCTATGGGGGGTTTGTTGTAGGGTTTTGGTCAAGCCCGGAGCCGGAACCGCCGCCGTGGAGGTATGCCCACCCAGCCCTCCCCTGTTTTGCTATTTTGAGGCGCGGTCGCAGTCTGCGCCTTTAGGGTGGGGTACTGTCACGCTCTGGCTCCGGGACTCTTTATGTTGAGCCAGAGTGTGTTCGTTCTGTGTGGGTTATTTCTATGTTGGGTGTTCTAGGTTGTTGTTTTCTGGGTTGGCTTAATTGACTCCCAATCAGAGGCAACGAGTGTCAGCTGTTCGCTGGTTGTCTCTGATTGGGAGCCATATTTAAACTCTGTTTTCACTTTGTGTTTGTGGGTTCTTGTTTCGAGGTAGTTTAGTTTCACCGTGTACTGTCACGTTATCGCCTTTGTTTGTTTTGATCGTGTTTCATTTATTAAAGAAGATGTTTGCTTGCAACGCTGCGCCTTGGTCTACTCCTTACCTTGACGTTCGTGACACTGCTGCCTTGGCAGGAACTAATGGGGATCCATAATAAACCCCAGGAAGAGTAGCTGCTGCCTTGGCAGGAAGTAATGGGGATCCATAATAAACCCCAGGTAGTGAGGGGTCATAATAGTTTGTAGGCCAAACCGTTTGGACTTTACAGATGATTTCGTGAGAAAACCGGTTTTCGGGATGTCTCATGGTCTGACAAACACCGCTCTAGCTCTGTCACCTTTCACCGCAGATGTGGAAGTGCGACATAGGCGGATGCGGTGGATTGAGACGCATCAAATGCAAAATAATAGCTATCTAGTTTAAACTGACAGATTTTGATAGGGATGTTTTTATTATGCTAATTTCATTTCTGCGGGGGCGCGGACATCGACCTTAGTTTATATATTTTTTTATAATAGAACAACATTTAAAAAATGAAACAACAAAATGACAACAACACAACAAAATGAAAATGCAAATACCTTGATCTCCAGGACAAAGATATAGAGGAACCAGAGTATCATGGCGTAGCCTCGCTTGGCGGTTCGCACCTCGGCCCCAACCCAGAGCGCCACGTACCGCAACACGATGAGGAAGCAGAGGTCACCTACCATCACCATGATACAGATACCTGTTCGTCAGAAAAATTTGTTATTATTATTATTAATAATAGTTGTTTTAGATTTGCATGTTTGTAATTCCAATGTTCCTGCACTATGGTTTATATAATAGTATTGTTCTAATTATCATGCTCCTGCACTGTTTTTTTGGGGGTGTAGATTATCTTTAATATTGCAGATAGATTGTAACTTCCATCAATGTAATTGTCCGCATCACTTCCCCCATATGTTTTTTCTCTCGCATATACAGTGGGGAGAACAAGTATTTGATACACTGCCAATTTTGCAGGTTTTCCTACTTACAAAGCATGTAGAGGTCTGTATGATCACATTGTATGATTTTTAAGTAAATAATTTGCATTTTATTGCATATATCATCCAATTGGCTTTGATTACATTTCCAATATCCTCGCCCACGTGGAAATTCAGGGTAGAGTAATGTATATGCCAATTATATGATGGTCTGACTGCATTCTGTTCCCTATCAACACTTTTTAAACTTTTGGTGCCAACGAGAATGACATACAGTGGGGAGAACAAGTATTTGATACACTGCCGATTTTGCAGGTTTTCCTACTTACAAAGCATGTAGAGGTCTGTAATTTTTATCATAGGTACACTTCAACTGTGAGAGACGGAATCTAAAACAAAAATCCAGACAATCACATTGTATGATTTTTAAGTAATTAATTTGCATTTTATTGCATGACATAAGTATTTGATCAGTATTTGATCACTCATTACCTGTATTAACTGCACCTGTTTGAACTCGTTACCTGTATAAAAGACACCTGTCCACACACTCAATCAAACAGACTCCAACCTCTCTACAATGGCCAAGACCAGAGAGCTGTGTAAGGGATAAAATTGTAGACCTGCACAAGGCTGGGATGGGCTACAGGACAATAGGCAAGCAGCTTGGTGAGAAGGCAACAACTGTTGGCGCAATTATTAGAAAATGGAAGAAGTTCAAGATGACGGTCAATCACCCTCGGTCTGGGGCTCCATGCAAGATCTCACCTCGTGGGGCATCAATGATCATGAGGAAGGTGAGGGATCTGCCCAGAACTACACGGCAGGACCTGGTCAATGACCTGAAGAGAGCTGGGACCACAGTCTCAAAGACAACCATTAGTAACACACTACGCCGTCATTTATTAAAATCCTGCAGCGCACGAAAGGTCCCCCTGCTCAAGCCAGCGCATGTCCAGGCCCGTCTGAAGTTTGCCAATGACTATCTGGATGATCCAGAAGAGGAATGGGAGAAGGTCATGTGGTCTGATGAGACAAAAATATAGCTTTTTGGTCTAAACTCCACTCGCCGTGTTTCGAGGAAGAAGAAGGATGAGTACAACCCCAAGAACACCATCCCAACCATGAAGCATGGAGGTGGAAACATAATTATTTGGGGATGCTTTTCTGCAAAGGGGACAGGACGACTGCACCGTATTGAGGGGAGGATGGATGGGGCCATGTATCGCGAGATCTTGGCCAACAACCTCCTTCCCTCAGTAAGAGCATTGAAGATGGGTCGTGGCTGGGTCTTCCAGCATGACAACGACCCGAAACACACAGCCAGGGCAACTAAGGAGTGGCTCCGTAAGAAGCATCTCAAGGTCCTGGAGTGGACTAGCCAGTCTCCAGACCTGAACCCAATAGAAAATCTTTGGAGGGAGCTGAAAGTCCGTATTGCCCAGCGACAGCCCCGAAACCTGAAGGATCTGGAGAAGGTCTGTATGGAGGAGTGGGCCAAAATCCCTGCTGCAGTGTGTGCAAACCTGATCAAGACCTACAGGAAACGTATGATCGCTGTAATTGCAAACAAAGGTTTCTGTACCAAATATTAAGTTCTGCTTTTCTGACGTATCAAATACTTATGTCATGCAATAAAATGCAAATTAATTACTTAAAAATCATACAATGTGATTTTCTGGATTTTTGTTTTAGATTCCGTCTCTCACAGTTGAAGTGTACCTATGATAAAAAATTACAGACCTCTACATGCTTTGTAAGTAAGAAAACCTGCAAAATCGGCAGTGTATCAAATACTTGTTCTCCCCACTGTAAGAAAGAAGTCAAGATGACTAGCTTGATTGAGTCTCCGCCATGTATATCTCACTAGATCAGGATATTTAAGCCTCCATATATCTACTATTTCTAATGTATCCATGACATTCACGATTTCCTTAAGAGCATGAGGGTGATAGTTTGTAGTGTGATTTCCTTTACGGTCCATTGAGCTATTTAAAACAGTATTATAATCTCCCACCATAATAATAGAGTTTTGAATTGCTTGTAGGGTTGATAATTTATTATATATATTGTCAAAGAAGTGTGGATCATCATTATTTGGTCCATAAAGGTTAATGGGCCATATCTGTTTATGGTCCAATAACATATTTAAAATAATCCATCTACCTTGCGGATCTGTTTGGACAATTTGCACATTCGGATCAAAATTACTGTTAATTAATATCATCACCCCTTTTGAGTTTCTTTGCCTATGGGAGAAGTATACCCCCCCCATTCCTTTTTCCACGCAACTTCATCTAGAATTGTTGAATGACTTTCCTGTAAACAATAGATATTATATTCCTTCTCTTGGAGCCATGTAAATATTGTTCTTCTTTTGTTATTATCTGCTAAGCCATTACAATTATAACTGGCTATACTTATTTCACCACATACCATAATGAGATACAAGTTTCAAATCTATTTATCATTATATGTTTTGTAATTCTCCAGCTCCTACACTATGGTTGTTAGAATTTTATTTTTGTAAAATTCCCATGCTCCTGAATTGTGTTAATAATTCCTTATTATGTCCTATGTATTATTTTTTCATTTGTAAACACGGCACACTTGTAAAAGAGACATCGATCTTAATGGGACTTCACTGACTGAATAAAGGTTTATCAATATTAATAATAATAATAATAATAATAATAATACCGATCTTCCTGGGCCCGTGGTTCTGTTCCACCAGATAGGCATCGATCAGGGCCATACTGCTCATAATCAGCAGGGTGGACAGGCAGACAGGGGGCTGGTTGGTGGGAGGGGGGGGCACCATCCTGACTGAGGCAGGAGGAGGTCTTTTGGGGAGGGTGTAGTGTGGTCCTCAGCTAAATAAAGGCAAGTTAGACGGGACTGTTACAGTAGACTGTAATTCTCCACTCCATGGCTGGGGTTTTCACGGGGGGAGGGAGGGAATAGGGGGAGGTTAGTGGAGGGAGGGAGGGACGGAGGGTGAGGGAGGGAGGAGGAAGGGAGGAGGTAGGAGGAGATTTGTGGAGGAGCTAGGGAGGAGGGAGGGAGGAGATGTGTGGAGGAGGTAGGGAGGAGAGAGGGAGGAGGGAGGAGAGAGAGAGGGAGGAGGGAGGAGAGAGGAGAGAGAGAGGGAGGAGGAAGGGAGGAGGTAGGAGGGAGGAGAGAGAGGAGGGAGGAGGGAGGAGGGAGGAGAGAGAGAGGGAGGAGGGAGGAGGGAGGAGAGAGGAGAGAGAGAGGGAGGAGGAAGGGAGGAGGTAGGAGGAGATTTGTGGAGGAGCTAGGGAGGGAGGAGGGAGGAGGGAGGAGGGAGGGAGGGAGGAGGAGGAGGAGAGAGAGAGGGAGGAGGGAGGAGGGAGGAGAGAGAGAGGGAGGAGGGAGGAGAGAGAGAGGGAGGAGGAAGGAGAGAGAGAGGGAGGAGGGAGGAGGGAGGAGAGAGAGAGGGAGGAGGGAGGAGAGAGAGAGGGAGGAGAGAGAGAGGGAGGAGGGAGGAGAGAGAGAGGGAGGAGGAAGGGAGGAGGTAGGAGGAGATTTGTGGAGGAGCTAGGGAGGGAGGAGGGAGGGAGGAGGGAGGAGGGAGGAGGGAGGGAGGAGAGAGAGAGGGAGGAGAGAGAGAGAGAGGAGAGAGGAGAGAGAGAGGGAGGAGGGAGGGAGAGAGAGAGGGAGGAGGGAGGAGAGAGAGAGGGAGGAGGGAGGAGAGAGAGAGGGAGGAGGAAGGGAGGAGGTAGGAGGAGATTTGTGGAGGAGCTAGGGAGGGAGGAGGGAGGAGGGAGGGAGGAGAGAGAGAGGGAGGAGAGAGAGAGGGAGGAGAGAGGAGAGAGAGAGGGAGGAGGGAGGAGAGAAAGAGGGAGGAGGAAGGGAGGAGGTAGGAGGAGATTTGTGGAGGAGCTAGGGAGGGAGGAGGGAGGTTTGTGGAGGAGGGGTACGGCGGGTCCTCAGTAGACTGTAGTGTTTCTCACGATGCCTGATGGCTGGGCTATTGACAGTAGTGCTGCATAGCTCTCCTCTTGGGGAGGTTGTGGGGGAAGGAGTCACCAAAGATCCTTAGTCTCCCAGTATGGAGGCAGTTTAGACAGTAGTGCTTCTCTCCATGGCTGAGAGTAGTGTGTAGTGTTGGCTGTCAGAATGATATTCTCCCCCATCACTCCTCTCCTGGCTGTTACTGTTAGAGAGGTTTACTCCCTCCCCTCTGTTGGCTGTTACTCTTAGAGAGGTTTACTCCCTCCCCTCTGTTGGCTGTTACTCTTAGAGAGGTTTACTCCCTCCCCTCTGTTGGATATTACTCTTAGAGAGTGTTACTCCCTCCCCTGTGTTGTCTGTTACTGTTAGAGAGTGGTGCTCCCTCCCCTGTGTTGGCTGTTACTGTTAGAGAGTGTTACTCCCTCCCCTGTGTTGGCTGTTACTATTAGAGTGGTGCTCCCTCCCCTGTGTTGGCTGTTACTGTTAGATAGTGGTGCTCCCTCCCCTGTGTTGGCTGTTACTTTTAGAAAGTGGTGCTCCCTCCCCTGTGTTGGCTGTTACTGTTAGAGAGTGGTGCTCCCTCCCCTGTGTTGGCTGTTACTGTTAGAGAGTGGTGCTCCCTCCCCTGTGTTGGCTGTTACTGTTAGAGAGTGGTGCTCCCTCCCCTGTGTTGGCTGTTACTGTTAGAGAGTGGTGCTCCCTCCCCTGTGTTGGCTGTTACTGTTAGAGAGTGGTGCTCCCTCCCCTGTGTTGTCTGTTACTGTTAGAGAGTGGTGCTCCCTCCCCTGTGTTGTCTGTTACTGTTAGAGAGTGGTGATCCCTCCCCTGTGTTGGCTGTTACTGTTAGAGAGTGGTGCTCCCTCCCCTGTGTTGGCTGTTACTGTTAGAGAGTGGTGCTCCCTCCCCTGTGTTGGCTGTTACTGTTAGAGAGTGGTGCTCCCTCCCCTGTGTTGGCTGTTACTGTTAGAGAGTGGTGCTCCCTCCCCTGTGTTGGCTGTTACTGTTAGAGAGTGGTGCTCCCTCCCCTGTGTTGGCTGTTACTGTTAGAGAGTGGTGCTCCCTCCCCTGTGTTGTCTGGTACTGTTAGAGAGTGGTGCTCCCTCCCCTGTGTTGGCTGTTACTGTTAGAGAGTGGTGCTCCCTCCACTGTGTTGGCTGTTACTGTTAGAGAGTGGTGCTCCCTCCCCTGTGTTGTCTGTTACTGTTAGAGAGTGGTGCTCCCTCCCCTGTGTTGGCTGTTACTGTTAGAGAGTGGTGCTCCCTCCCCTGTGTTGGCTGTTACTGTTAAAGTGTGGTGCTCCCCCTCTCTTGGTCAACATCCAGGTTGCTAACATGATTTCCACATATCAATCAATCCTGGGAGAGAGGCTGAAGCCAGAGACACCTACAGACAGACACACAGTGACCCTGAGTTAGTAAATTGTGTTGCTTGGCAAGAGGTCTCTAAACACTCAACATGCCTCACCATCGGCAATATGATCAAACTGAGTTACTTTACTCTAATATCCTATAATATCCTCTCCACATATTCACAATAGATAAACAGTTTCTCCCGTTGTTGGATTTAATTATAATACCAAAGGCTTATTTTAATTAACATTGCAGAGAGAGAGAGAGAGAGAGAGAGACACAGAGAGAGAGAGACAGAGAGGCTACTTGTCTACTTACTTGTATCTGTCTTAGTGCTCAATTATGCTGATAGCTACCATCCATGGGGCTATTCAGATTCAGAGCCCACTGGTGGTGAGGCTGTAGGTTCAGAGCCCTCAGAGCCCAGTGTGGATGCTGGTCAGTTCAGAGCCCAGTGTTGAGATCCAGAGAAGAGGTTAGGAGCCTAGTGGTTATAGGTTCAGAGCCCTTAGAGCCCAGCTTTAATCCATCAGAGACCAGAGAGCTGCTTCTCTCTCATGTTAATAATCCAACAGTCATGGATATGTCTTTAAGCTGGAGAGAAATCCCAAAATATCCCAGTGATGATCCACACAGCAGTCAGACGGAATCAGAGACGTTGTCTTAATGGTCAAAGACCATTTTCAGTTTATACAACCCATGAAAAGAGGGGATATTCTCCTTGTGCAGAAGCAAATAGTTGTTTGAAGCTCCACTCACGACCACATCAAAATAAAAGTTATTCCTGGTGAAAAACATCCTCTAAAAAATATAGTTCTCCCCTCGAAAAGCTAATCAGATTGTGTGTGTGTCTCTGTGTGTGTGTCTCTCTGTGTGTGTGTCTCTGTGTGTGTGTGTCTCTCTGTGTGTGTGTGTGTGTCTCTGTGTGTGTGTGTGTCTTTGTGTGTCTCTCTCTGTGTGTGTGTGTCTTTGTGTGTGTGTTTGTGTGTGTGTGTGTTTCTGTGTGTGTGTCTGTCTGTGTGTCTCTGTCTGTGTGTCTCTGTCTGTGTGTGTGGTGGGTTGTAGGGAATCCTTTGAATGCAGCGAGTGTCTTCCTCCTCCTCCCCCTCCTCCTCCTCCTCCTCCGATCCACGGCCGGTGTGTGTGTTCTGTGTGTGTGTGTTCTGTGTGTGTTCTGTGTGTGTTCTGTGTGTGTGTGTTCTGTGTGTGTGTGTTCTGTGTGTGTGTGTTCTGTGTGTGTGTGTGTCTCTCAGCTGTCTCTCAATGAGTCTCTCTGCCCCCAGGTAGTCGCGGTGCAGCTCTCTCTCCTCCTGTCAGGATGTTACAACAGGAGCATAAGGACTGGTAGCTCTTCTGTCTCCTCTGTCCTCAGTATGGTCTGGTCCGTCCTCTCCTTTGGTTTCTTGTCCTTGTTTTCTCCTGCTCCTGCTCCTGCACACACTGTGTGACGCTGACACCCGGTAGACCGCAGCTGCAGAAAGAGAGGGAAGGAGGGAGGAGAGGGACTGAATACGTATCTGCTGGGAGGTGGGGAAGAAGAGCCAGCCTTGTGCAGCTTCAATGAATGGTGCTCTCTCTCTCTCTTTCTCAAATCTAATCAAATTGTATTTGTCACATCAACCAACTACAACAGGTGTAGACTTTACCGTGAAATGCTTGCTTACGAGCCCTTCCCAATGACGCAGAGTTAAAAAATAACAATAAAAAGACAAATAGTAAAACAAGATGAATAAAATACACAAGAATGGAGTTATTTACAGTACAGGAAGTAGCAGATCACTATGGAGCTACTGTATATACAGGAAGTACCAGATCACTATGGATCTACTGTATATACAGGAAGTAGCAGGTCACTATGGAGCTACTGTATATACAGGAAGTACCAGATCACTATGGATCTACTGTATATACAGGAAGTAGCAGATCACTATGGAGCTACTGTATATACAGGAAGTAGCAGGTCACTATGGAGCTACTGTATATACAGGAAGTAGCAGATCACTATGGAGCTACTGTATATACAGGAAGTAGCAGATCACTATGGAGCTAATGTATATACAGGAAGTAGCAGATCACTATGGATCTACTGTATAAACAGGAAGTACCAGATCACTATGGAGCTACTGTATAAACAGGAAGTACCAGATCACTATGGAGCTACTGTATAAACAGGAAGTACCAGATCACTATGGACCTTTATACAGAAATAAACACATTACTATGGAGCTACTGTATATACAGGAAGTACCAGATCACTATGGATCTACTGTATATACAGGAAGTAGCAGATCACTATGGAGCTACTGTATATACAGGAAGTAGCAGATCACTATGGAGCTACTGTATAAACAGGAAGTAGCAGATCACTATGGAGCTACTGTATAAACAGGAAGTAGCAGATCACTATGGAGCTACTGTATAAACAGGAAGTAGCAGATCACTATGGAGCTACTGTATAAACAGGACAGTACCAGATCACTATGGAGTTTACTGTTATAAACAGGAAGTAGCAGATCACTATGGAGCTACTGTATAAACAGGAAGTAGCAGATCACTATGGAGCTACTGTATAAACAGGAAGTAGCAGATCACTATGGAGCTACTGTATAAACAGGAAGTACCAGATCACTATGGAGTTACTGTATAAACAGGAAGTAGCAGATCACTATGGACCTTTATACAGAAATAAACACATTACTATGGAGCTACTGTATATACAGGAAGTAGCAGATCACTATGGAGCTACTGTATAAACAGGAAGTAGCAGATCACTATGGAGCTACTGTATATACAGGAAGTACCAGATCACTATGGAGCTACTCTATATACAGGAAGTAGCAGATCACTATGGAGCTACTGTATATACAGGAAGTACCAGATCACTATGCAGTTACTGTATAAACAGGAAGTAGCAGATCACTATGGACCTTTATACAGAAATAAACACATTACTATGGAGCTACTGTATATACAGGAAGTACCAGATCACTATGGAGTTACTGTATAAACAGGAAGTAGCAGATCACTATGGACCTTTATACAGAAATAAACACATTACTATGGAGCTACTGTATAAACAGGAAGTACCAGATCACTATGGAGCTACTGTATATACAGGAAGTACCAGATCACTATGGAGCTACTGTATATACAGGAAGTAGCAGATCACTATGGAGCTACTGTATAAACAGGAAGTACCAGATCACTATGCAGTTACTGTATATACAGGAAGTAGCAGATCACTATGGAGCTACTGTATATACAGGAAGAAGCAGATCACTATGGACCTACTCTATATACAGGAAGTACCAGATCACTATGGAGCTACTCTATATACAGGAAGTAGCAGATCACTATGGACCTTTATACAGAAATAAACACATTACTATGGAGCTACTGTATATACAGGAAGTACCAGATCACTATGGAGTTACTGTATAAACAGGAAGTAGCAGATCACTATGGACCTTTATACAGAAATAAACACATTACTATGGAGCTACTGTATATACAGGAAGTAGCAGATCACTATGGAGCTACTGTATATACAGGAAGTAGCAGATCACTATGGAGCTACTGTATAAACAGGAAGTACCAGATCACTATGGAGCTACTGTATATACAGGAAGTACCAGATCACTATGGAGCTACTCTATATACAGGAAGTAGCAGATCACTATGGACCTTTATACAGAAATAAACACATTACTATGGATCTACTGTATATACAGGAAGTAGCAGATCACTATGGAGCTACTGTATATACAGGAAGTACCAGATCACTATGGAGCTACTGTATATACAGGAAGTACCAGATCACTATGGAGCTACTCTATATACAGGAAGTACCAGATCACTATGGAACTTAATACAGAAATAAACACATTACTATGGAGCTACTGTATAAACAGGAAGTACCAGATCACTATGGAGCTACTGTATAAACAGGAAGTACCAGATCACTATGGAGCTACTGTATAAACAGGAAGTACCAGATCACTATGGAGCTACTGTATATACAGGAAGTAGCAGATCACTATGGAGCTACTGTATATACAGGAAGTACCAGATCACTATGGAGCTACTGTATATACAGGAAGTAGCAGATCACTATGGAGCTACTGTATAAACAGGAAGTAGCAGATCACTATGGAGCTACTGTATATACAGGAAGTAGCAGATCACTATGGAGCTACTGTATATACAGGAAGTAGCAGATCACTATGGATATACTGTATATACAGGAAGTAGCAGATCACTATGGAGCTACTGTATATACAGGAAGTACCAATCAATCAATCAATCAATTTTATTTTATATAGCCCTTCTTACATCAGCTAATATCTCGAAGTGCTGTACAGAAACCCAGCCTAAAACCCCAAACAGCTAGTAATGCAGGTGTAGAAGCACGGTGGCTAGGAAAGACTCCCTAGAAAGGCAAAACCTAGGAAGAAACCTAGAGAGGAACCAGGCTATGAGGGGTGGCCAGTCCTCTTCTGGCTGTGCCGGGTGGAGATTATAACAGAACCATGCCAAGATGTTCAAAAATGTTCATAAGTGACAAGCATGGTCAAATAATAATCAGGAATAAATCTCAGTTGGCTTTTCATAGCCGATCATTAAGAGTTGAAAACAGCAGGTCTGGGACAGGTAGGGGTTCCATAACCGCAGGCAGAACAGTTGAAACTGGAATAGCAGCAAGGCCAGGCGGACTGGGGACAGCAAGGAGTCACCACGGCCGGTAGTCCCGACGTATGGTCCTAGGGCTCAGGTCTCTCAGTTGGCTTTTCATAGCCGATCATTAAGAGTTGAAAACAGCAGGTCTGGGACAGGTAGGGGTTTCGTAGCCGTAGGCAGAACAATTGAAACTGGAATAGCAGCAAGGCCAGGCGGACTGGGGACAGCAAGGTGTCATCATGCCCGGTAGTCCTGACGTATTGTCCTAGGGCTCAGGTTCTCAGAGAGAAAGAGAGAACGAGAGAATTAGAGAGAGCATACTTAAATTCACACAGGACACTGGATAAGACAGGAGAAGTACTCCAGGTATAACCAACTAACCCCAGCCCCCCGACACATAAACTACTGCAGCATAAATACTGGAGGCTGAGACAGGAGCGGTCCGGAGACACTGTGGCCCCATCCGAAGAAACCCCCGGACAGGGCCAAACAGGAAGGATATAACCCCACCCACTCCGCCAAAGCACAGCCCCCGCACCACTAGAGGGATATCCCCAACCACCAACTTACAATCCTGAGACAAGGCCGAGTATAGCCCACAGAGGTCTCCACCACAGCACAAACCAAGGGGGGGGGGGCGCCAACCCAGACAGGAAGATCACGTCAGTAACTCAACCCACTCAAGTGACGCACCCCTCCCAGGGACGGCATGAAAGAGCACCAGCAAGCCAGTGACTCAGCCCCTGCAACAGGGTTAGAGGCAGAGAACCCCAGTGGAGAGGGGAACCGGCCCGGCAAAGACAGCAAGGGCTGTTCGTTGCTCCAGCCTTTCCGTTCACCTTCACACTCCTGGGCCAGACTACACTCAATCATATGACCTACTGAAGAGATAAGTCTTCAGTAAAGACTTAAAGGTTGAGACCGAGTCTGCGTCTCTCACATGGGTAGGCAGACTGTTCCATAAAAATGGAGATCTATAGGAGAAAGCCCTGCCTCCCGCTGTTTGCTTCGAAATTCTAGGGACAATTAGGAGGCCTGCGTCTTGTGACCGTAGCGTACGTATTGGTATGTACGGCAGGACCAACTCGGAACGATAGGTAGGAGCAAGCCCATGTAACGCTTTATAGGTTAACAGTAAAACCTTGAAATCAGCCCTTGCTACCAGATCACTATGGAGCTACTGTATATACAGGAAGTACCAGATCACTATGGAGCTACTGTATATACAGGAAGTACCAGATCACTATGGACCTTTATACAGAAATAAACACATTACTATGGAGCTACTGTATATACAGGAAGTAGCAGATCAATGTAGAGCTATATACAGGAAGTACCAGTACCAGATCAATGTGGAGCTATATACAGGAAGTACCAGTACCAGATCAATGTGGAGCTATATACAGGGAGTACCAGTACCAGATCAATGTGGAGCTATATACAGGGAGTAACATATCAATGTGGAGCTATAAACAGAAGAACCAGTACCAAATCAATGTGAATCTACAGTTGAAGTCGGAAGTTTACATACACGTAGGTTGGAGTCATTAAAACTTGTTTTTCAACCACTCCACAAATGTCTTGTTAACAAACTATAGTTTTGGCAAGTCTGTTAGGACATCTACTTTGTGCATGACACAAGTAATTTTTCCAACAATTGTTTATAGACAATTGTCACAATTCCAGTGGGTCAGAAGTTTACATACGCTAAGTTGACTGTGCCTTTAAACAGCTTGGAAAATTCCAGAAAATGATGTCATGGCATTAGAAGCTTCTGATAGGCTAATTGACATAATTTGAGTCAATTGGAGGTGTACCTGTGGATGTATTTCAAGGCCTACCTTCAAACTCAGTGCTTCTTTGCTTGACATCATGGGAAAATCAAAAGAAATCAGCCAAGACCTCCACAAGTCTGGTTCATCCTTGGGAATAATTTCCAAACGCCTGAAGATACCACGTTCATCTGTACAAACAATAGTATGCAAGTATAAACACCATGAGACCACGCAGCCGTCATACCACTCAGGAAGGAGACGCATTCTGTGTCCTAGAGATGAACATACTTTGGTGCAAAAAATGCAAATCAATCCCAGAACAACAGCAAAGGACCTTGTGTAGATGCTGAAGGAAACAGGTACAAAAGTATCTATATCCACAGTAAAACGAGTCCTATATTAACATAACCTGAATGGCCGCTCAGCAAGGAAGAAGCCACTGCTCCAAAACCGCCATAAAAAAGCCAGACTATGGTTTGCTACTGCACATGGGGACAAAGATCGTACTTTTTGGAGAAATTTCCACTGGTCTGATGAAACCAAAATAGAACTGTTTGGCCATAATGACCATCGTTATATTTGGAGGAAAAAGGGGATCTTACAAGCCGAAGAACACCATCCCAACCGTGAAGCACGGGGGTGGCAGCATCATGCTGTGGGGGTGCTTTGCTACAGGAGGGACTGGTGCACTTCACAAAATAGATGGCATCATGAGGATGGAAAATTATGTGGATATATTGAAGCAACATCTCAAGACATCAGTCAGGAAGTTAAAGATTGGTCGCAAATGGGTCTTCCAAATGGACAATGACCCCAAGCATACTTCCAAAGTTGTGGCAAAATGGCTTAAGGACAAAAAAATCAAGGTATTGGAGTGTCCATCACAAAGCCCTGTCCTCCATCCTATAGAACATTTGTGGGCAGAACTTAAAAAGTGTGTGCGAGCAAGGAGGCCTACAAACCTGACTCAGTTACAGTGGGGAAAAAAAGTATTTAGTCAGCCACCAATTGTGCAAGTTCTCCCACTTAAAAAGATGAGAGAGGCCTGTAATTTTCATCATAGGTACACGTCAACTATGACAGACAAAATGAGAAAAAAAATTCCAGAAAATCACATTGTAGGATTTTAAATGAATTTATATGCAAATTATGGTGGAAAATAAGTATTTGGTCAATAACAAAAGTTTCTCAATACTTTGTTATATACCCTTTGTTGGCAATTACACAGGTCAAACGTTTTCTGTAAGTCTTCACAAGGTTTTCACACACTGTTGCTGGTATTTTGGCCCATTCCTCCATGCAGATCTCCTCTAGAGCAGTGATGTTTTGGGGCTGTCGCTGGGCAACACAGACTTTCAACTCCCTCCAAAGATTTTCTATGGGGTTGAGATCTGGAGACTGGCTAGGCCACTCCAGGACCTTGAAATGCTTCTTACGAAGCCACTCCTTCGTTGCCCGGGCGGTGTGTTTGGGATCATTGTCATGCTGAAAGACCCAGCCACGTTTCATCTTCAATGCCCTTGCTGATGGAAGGAGGTTTTCACTCAAAATTTCACGATACATGGCCCCATTCATTCTTTCCTTTACACGGCTCAGTCGTCCTGGTCCCTTTGCAGAAAAACTGCCCCAAAGTATGATGTTTCCACCCCCATGCTTCACAGTAGGTATGGTGTTCTTTGGATGCAACTCAGCATTCTTTGTCCTCCAAACACGACGAGTTGTGTTTTTACCAAAAAGTTATATTTTGGTTTCATCTGACCGTATGACATTATCCCAATCCTCTTCTGGATCATCCAAATGCACTCTAGCAAACTTCAGACGGGCCTGGACATGTACTGACTTAAGCAGGGGGACACGTCTGGCACTGCATGATTTGAGTCCCTGGCGGTGTAGTGTGTTACTGATGGTAGGCTTTGTTACTTTGGTCCCAGCTCTCTGCAGGTCATTCACTAGGTCCCCCCGTGTGGTTCTGGGATTTTTGCTCACCGTTCTTGTGATCATTTTGACCCCACGGGGTGAGATCTTGCGTGGAGCCCCAGATCGAGGGAGATTATCAGTGGTCTTGTATGTCTTCCATTTCCTAATAACTGCTCCCACAGTTGATTTCTTCAAACCATGCTGCTTACCTATTGCAGATTCTGTCTTCCCAGCCTGGTGCAGGTCTACAATTTTGTTTCTGGTGTCCTTTGACAGCTCTTTGGTCTTGGCCATAGTGGAGTTTGGAGTGTGACTGTTTGAGGTTGTGGACAGGTGTCTTTTATACTGATAACAAGTTCAAACAGGTGCCATTAATACAGGTAACGAGTGGAGGACAGGGGAGCCTCTTTAGGAAGAAGTTACAGGTCTGTGAGAGCCAGAAATCTTGCTTGTTTGTTTTTTTATTTATTTTATTTCACCTTTATTTAACCAGGTAAGCCAGTTGAGAACAAGTTCTCATTTACAACTGCGACCTGGCCAAGATAAAGCAAAGCAGTGCGATAAAAACAACAACACAGAGTTACATATGGGGTAAAAAACATAAAGTCAAAAATACAACAGAAAATATATATACAGTGTGTGCAAATGTAGCAAGTTATGGAGGTAAGGCAATAAATAGGCTATAGTGCAAAATAATTACAATAGTATTAGTTTGTAGGTGACTAAATACTTATTTTCCACCATAATTTGCAAATAAATTTATAAAAAATCCTACAATGTGATTTTCTGGATTTTTTTCTCTCAATTTGTCTGTCATAGTTGACGTGTACCTATGATGGAATTACAGGCCTCTCTCATCTTTTTAAGTGGGAGAACTTGCACAATTGGTGGCTGACTAAATACATTTTTTTCCCACTGTACACCAGCTCTGTCAGGAGGAATAGGCCAAAATTCACCCAACTTATTGTGGAAAGCTTGTGGAAGGGTACCCAAAACTTTTGACAGAAGTTAAACAATTTAAAGGCAATGCTACCGAATACTAATTGAGTGTATGTAAACTTCTGACCCACTGGGAATGTGATGAAAGAAAGAAAAGCTGAAATAAATAATTCTCTCTACTATTATTCTGACATTTCACATTCTTAAAATAAAGTGGTGATCCTAACTGACTGGAGCTATACAGGGAGTACCAGAACCAGATCAAATTGGATATATATACAGGGAGTACCAGAACCAGATAAATGTGAAGGTACATACAAGGGAGTAACCAAAAACCAGATCAACCCTGGAGCTATAATACAGGGAGTACCATATACCAGATGAATTGTGGAGCTTTTACCAACACCCAGGGAGTACCAGTAAACCAGATCAATGTTGAGCTATATACAGGAAGTTAACCAGTACCAGATAAATGTGGCAGGCTATATAACAGGGAAAGTACCAACTCAATGTGGGAGCAATATAGAGGAAGTACCAGGTAACCAGATCAATGTGGAGCTATAATACAGGGAGTACCAGTACCAGATCAATGTGGGAGCTATAGACAGGAGTACCAGAACAATCAATGTGGAGCAATATAGAGGAAGTACCAGTACCAGATCAATGTGGAGCTATATACAGGGAGTACCAGTACCAGATCAATGTGGAGCTATATACAGGGAGTACCAGTACCAGATCAATGTGGAGCTATATACAGGGAGTACCAGTACCAGATCAATGTGTAGATATATATAGGGAGTACCAGTACCAGATCAATGTGGAGCTATATACAGGGAGTACCAGTACCAGTTCAATGTTGAACTATATACCGGGAGTACCAGTACCAGATCAATGTTGAACTATATACCGGAAGTACCAGTTCCAGATCAATATGGAGCTACATACAGGGAGTACCAGTACCGGATCTATATGGAGCTATATACAGGAAGTACCAGATCAATATTGAGCGAAATACAGAAAGTTTCAGTACCAAATCAATATGGAGCTCTATGTATAGGAAGTACCAGTAACAGATCAATGTGGAGCTATACACAGGAAGTACGAGTACCTGATCAATGTGGAGCTTTATACAGGAAGTACCAGTACCAGATCAATGCAGAGCTATACATATAGGAAGAAACAGATCAACGTGGAGCTATAGAGAGGAAATACCAGTGCCAGATCAATATAGAGCTATTTAATGGAAGTACCAGTACCAAATCATTGTGGAGCTATACGCAGGAAGTACCAGTACCAGATCAATGTGGAGCTTTATACATGAAGTACCAGATCAATGTGGATAAATTAGAGGAAGTACCAGATCAATATGGAGCTAAATATATATTAAATACCAGACCAATGCGGAGCTATATACAGGAAGGACCAGTACCAGATCAATATGGATCTATATGCAGGGAGTTTCAGTCCTAGATAAATCTGGAACTATATACAGGAAGTACCAGTACCAGATCAATGTGGAGCTATATACAGGAAGCACAGGTACCAGTTCAATGTGAAGCTATATACAGGAAGTGTCAGAACCAGATCAACTTTGATTTATATAAAGGGAGTACCAGTACCATATCAATGTTGAGCTATATACAGAAGAACCAGTACCAAATCAATGTGGAGCTATATACAGAAGAACCAGTACAAAATCAATGTGGAGCTATATACAGAAGAACCAGTACCAAATAAATGTGGAGCTATATACAGGGAGTACCAGTACCAAATCAATGTTGAGCTATATAGAGAAGAACCAGTACCAAATCAATCTTGAGCTAAATACAGAAGAACCAGTACCAAATCAATGTGGAGCTATATACAGAAGAACCAGTACCAAATCAATGTTGAGCTATATACAGAAGAACCAGTACCAAATCAATGTGGAGCTATATACAGAAGAACCAGTACCAAATCAATGTTGAGCTATATACAGAAGAACCAGTACCAAATCAATGTGGAGCTATATACAGAAGAACCAGTACCAAATCAATGTGGAGCTATATACAGAAGAACCAGTACCAAATCAATGTGGAGCTATATACAGGAAGTACCAGTACCAAATCAATGTTGAGCTATATACAGGAAGTACCAGAACCTGTGCCAGATCAATGTGGAGCTACATACAGGGAGTACCAGTACCAGATAAATGTGGAGCTATATACAGGAAATACCAATACAAGATCAATGTAGCGCTATATACAGGAAGCACCAGATCAATGTGGAGCAATTTACAAGGATTTTCAGTCCTAGATTAATCTGGAGCTATATAAAGGAAGTACTAGTACCTGATCAATGTGGAGGTTTATACAGGAAGTACCAGTACCAGATCAATGTGGAGCTAAATACAGGAAATACCATATCAACATGGAGCTATATACAGGGAGAAACAGTACCCAAATGAATGTGGAGGAAAATACACAGAAAACCAGTATCAGATCAGTGTGGATCTATATACAGGGAGTACCAGTACCAGATCAATATGGCGCTACATAAATAGGAAGAACTAGATCAATTTGGAGCTATATAGAGGAAGTACCAGTAAAATATCAATATGGAGCTATATATACAGGAAGTACCAGTACCAGATCAATGTGGAGTTATATACAGGGACTACTAGATCAATGTGGAGATATACACAGGGACTACTAGGTCAATGTCGAGCTATATACAAGAAGTACCAGTACCAGATCAATGTGGAGCTATATAGAGGGAGTACCAGTACCAGATCAATGTGGAGCTATATACAGGGAGTACCAGTACCAGATCAATGTGGACCTATATACTGGGAGTACCAGTACCAGATCAATGTGGAGCTGTATACAAGAAGTACCTGATCAATGAGCTACAGTGTATATTGTATACATGAAGTACCATATCAATGTGCCATGAAATTCAGGAAGAACCAGTACCAGATCAATATGGTTGTATATACAGGAAGTACCATTTCCAGAGCAATATGGAGCTCTATACAGGGTTTACCAGTACCAGATCACTATGGAACTATATACAGGAAGTACCAGTACCAGATCAATGTGGAGCTATATACAGGGAGTACCAGTACCAGATCAATGTGGAGCTATATACAGGGAGTACCAGTACCAGATCAATGTGGCACTATATACAGGGAGTACCAGTACCAGATCAATGTGGAGCTGTATACAGGGAGTACCAGTACCAGATCAATGTGGAGCTATATACAGGGAGTACCAGTACCAGATCAATATGTATATATACATAGGGATTACCAGTACCAGATCAATGTGGAGCTATATACAGGGAGTACCAGTACCAGATCAATGTGGCACTATATACAGGGAGTACCCGTTCCAGATCAATATGGAGCTATATACAGGAAGTACCAGATCAATGTTGAGCGAAATATAGAAAGTTTCAGTACCAAATCAATATGGAGCTATATGTATAGGAAGTACCAGTAACAGATCAATATGGAGCTATACACAGGAAGTACGAGTACCTGATCAATGTGGAGCTTTATACAGGAAGTACCAGTACCAGATCAATGCAGAGCTATACATATAGGAAGAACCAGATCAATATGGAGCTATATAGAGGACATACCAGTGCCAGATCAATATAGAGCTATTTAATGGAAGTACCAGTACCAAATCATTGTGGAGCTATACGCAGGAAGTACCAGTACCAGATCAATGTGTAGCTTTATACATGAAGTACCAGATCAATGTGGAGCAATAAGAGGAAGTACCAGATCAATATGGAGCTAAATATATATTAAATACCAGACCAATGCGGAGCTATATACAGGAAGGACCAGTACCAGATCAATATGGATCTATATACAGGGACTGCTAGGTCAATGTGGAGCTATATACAAGAAGTACCAGTACCAAATCATTGTGGAGCTATACGCAGGAAGTACCAGTACAAGATCAATGTGTAGCTTTATACATGAAGTACCAGATCAATGTGGAGCAATAAGAGGAAGTACCAGATCAATATGGAGCTAAATATATATTAAATACCAGACCAATGCGGAGCTATATACAGGAAGGACCAGTACCAGATCAATGTGGAGATATACACAGGGACTGCTAGGTCAATGTGGAGCTATATACAAGAAGTACCAGTACCAGATCAATGTGGAGCTATATACAGGGAGATCCAGTACCAGATCAATGTGGAGCTATATACTGGGAGTACCAGTACCAGATCAATGTGGAGCTATATACAGGGAGATCCAGTACCAGATCAATGTGGAGCTATATAGAGGGACTACTAGATCAATGTGGAGCTATATACAGGGAGATCCAGTACCAGATCAATGTGGAGCTACATACAGGGAGATCCAGTACCAGATCAATGTGGAGCTATATAGAGGGACTACTAGATCAATGTGGAGCTATATACAGGGAGATCCAGTACCAGATCAATGTGGAGCTATATAGAGGGACTACTAGATCAATGTGGAGCTATATACACGAAGTACAGGCAGCAGATCAATGTGGAGCTGTACACCCTACGTACCTCTACCAGATCAATTTGGAGCTATATACATGGAGCTCCTGTACCAGATCAATGAGGAGCTGTATACAAGAAGTACCTGATCAATGAGCTACAGTGTATATTGTATACATGAAGTACCATATCAATATGCCATGAAATTCAGGAAGAACAAGTACCAGATCAATATGGTTGTATATACAGGAAGTACCATTTCCAGAGCAATATGGAGCTCTATACAGGGTGTACCAGTACCAGATCACTATGGAACTATATACAGGAAGTACCAGTACCAGATCAATGTGGAGCTATACACAGGGAGTACCAGTACCAGATCAATGTGGAGCTATATACAGGGAGTACCAGTACCAGATCAATGTGGCACTATATACAGGGAGTACCAGTACCAGATCAATGTGGCACTATATACAGGGAGTACCAGTACCAGATCAATGTGGAGCTATATACAGGGAGTACCATTTCCAGAGCAATATGGAGCTCTATACAGGGTTTACCAGTACCAGATCACTATGGAACTATATACAGGAAGTACCAGTACCAGATCAATGTGGAGCTATATACAGGGAGTACCAGTACCAGATCAATGTGGAGCTATATACAGGGAGTACCATTTCCAGAGCAATATGGAGCTATATACAGGGAGTACCAGTACCAGATCAATATGGAGCTATATACAGGGTGTACCAGTACCAGATCACTATGGAACTATATACAGGAAGTACCAGTACCAGATCAATGTGGAGCTATATACAGGGAGTACCAGTACCAGATCAATGTGGAGCTATATACAGGGAGTACCAGTACCAGATCAATGTGGCACTATATACAGGGAGTACCAGTACCAGATCAATGTGGCACTATATACAGGGAGTACCAGTACCAGATCAATGTGGAGCTATATACAGGGAGTACCAGTACCAGATCAATCTGGAGCTATATACAGGGAGTACCAGTAGAAGATCAATGTGTAGATATATCTAGGGAGTACCAGTACCAGATCAATGTGGAGCTATATACAGGAAGTAGCAGTACCAGTTCAATGTTGAACTATATACCGGGAGTACCAGTACCAGATCAATGTTGAACTATATACCGGAAAGTACCAGTTCCAGATCAATATGGAGTTAAATATATATTAAATACCAGACCAATGCTGAGCTATATACAGGAAGGACCAGTACCAGATCAATATGGATCTATATACAGGGAGTTTCAGTCCTAGATAAATCTGGAACTATATACAGAAAGTACCAGTACCAGATCAATGTGGAGCTATATATACAGGAAGTACCAGCACCAGATCAATATGGAGCTATATACAGGAAGAACAGGTACCAGTTTCAATGTGAAGCTATATACAGGAAGGTGTCAGAACCAGATCAACTTTGATTTATATAAAGGGAGTACCAGTACCATATCAATGTTGAGCTATATACAGAAGAACCAGTACCAAATCAATGTTGAGCTATATACAGAAGCACCAGTACCAAATCAATGTGGAGCTATATACAGAAGAACCAGTACCAAATCAATGTGGAGCTATATACAGAAGAACCAGTACCAAATCAACGTGGAGCTATATACAGAAGAACCAGTACCAATCAATGTTGAGCTATATACAGAAGAACCAGTACCAAATCAATGTGGAGCTATATACAGAAGAACCAGTACCAAATCAATGTTGAGCTATATACAGGAAGAACCAGTACCATATCAATGTTGAGCTATATACCAGAAGAATCAGTACCAAATCAATGTGGAGCTATATACAAGAAGAACCAGTACCATATCAATGTTGAGCTATATACAGAAGAACCAGTACCAAATCAATGTTGACCTATATACAGGAAGAACCAGTACCATATCAATGTTGAGCTATATACAGAAGAACCAGTACCAAATCAATGTTGAGCTATATACAGGAAGAACCAGTACCAAATCAATGTGGAGCTATATACAGAAGAACCAGTACCAAATCAATGTGGAGCTATATACAGGACGAACCAGTACCATATCAATGTTGAGCTATATACAGAAGAACCAGTACAAAATCAATGTGGAGCTATATACAGAAGAACCAGTATCAAATCAATGTGGAGCTATATACAGAAGAACAAGTACCAAATCAATGTTGAGCTATATACAGAAGAACCAGTACCAAATCAATGTGGAGCTATATACAGAAGAACCAGTACCAAATCAATGTGGAGCTATATACAGAAGAACCAGTACCTAATCAATGTTGAGCTATATACAGAAGAACCAGTACCATATCAATGTGGAGCTATATACAGAAGAACCAGTACCAAATCAATGTGGAGCTATATACAGAAGAACCAGTACCAAATCAATGTGGAGCTATATACAGAAGAACCAGTACCAAATCAATGTTGAGCTATATACAGAAGAACCAGTACCAAATCAATGTGGAGCTATATACAGAAGAACCAGTACCAAATCAATGTGGAGCTATATACAGAAGAACCAGTACCAAATCAATGTGGAGCTATATACAGAAGAACCAGTACCAAATCAATGTTGAGCTATATACAGAAGAACCAGTACCAAATCAATGTGGAGCTATATACAGAAGAACCAGTACCAAATCAATGTGGAGCTATATACAGAAGAACCAGTACCAAATCAATGTTGAGCTATATACAGGAAGAACCAGTACCATATCAATGTTGAGCTATATACAGAAGAATCAGTACCAAATCAATGTGGAGCTATATACAAGAAGAACCAGTACCATATCAATGTTGAGCTATATACAGAAGAACCAGTACCAAATCAATGTTGACCTATATACAGGAAGAACCAGTACCATATCAATGTTGAGCTATATACAGAAGAACCAGTACCAAATCAATGTTGAGCTATATACAGAAGAACCAGTACCAAATCAATGTGGAGCTATATACAGAAGAACCAGTACCAAATCAATGTGGAGCTATATACAGGACGAACCAGTACTATATCAATGTTGAGCTATATACAGAAGAACCAGTACAAAATCAATGTGGAGCTATATACAGAAGAACCAGTATCAAATCAATGTGGAGCTATATACAGAAGAACAAGTACCAAATCAATGTTGAGCTATATACAGAAGAACCAGTACCAAATCAATGTGGAGCTATATACAGAAGAACCAGTACCAAATCAATGTGGAGCTATATACAGAAGAAACCAGTACCAAATCAATGTTGAGCTATATACAGAAGAACCAGTACCATATCAATGTGGAGCTATATACAGAAGAACCAGTACCAAATCAATGTGGAGCTATATACAGAAGAACCAGTACCATATAAATGTTGAGCTATATACAGAAGAACCAGTACCAAATCAATGTGGAGCTATATACAGAAGAACCAGTACCAAATCAATGTGGAGCTATATAAAGGAAGTACCACAACCTGTGCCAGATCAATATGGAGCTACATACAGGAAAGTAACAGTACCAGATCAATATGGAGCTACATACAGGGAGTACCAGTACCAGATCAATTTGGAGCTATATACAGGGAGTACCAGTACCAGATCAATGTGGAGCTATATACAGGGAGTACCAGTACCAGATCAATTTGGAGCTATATATAGGGAGTACCAGTACCAGATAAATGTGGAGCTATATACAGGGAGTACAGTACCAGATCAATGTGGAGCTATATACAGGGAAGTACCATTACCAGATCAATTTGGAGCTATATATAGGGAGTACCAGTACCAGATCAATTTGGAGCTATATATAGGGAGTACCAGTACCAGATCAATTTGGAGCTATATATAGGGAGTACCAGTACCAGATAATATGGAAGCTATATACAGGAACTACCAGAACCTGTGCCAGATCAATGTGGAGCGACATACAGCGAGTACCAGTACCAGATCAATTTGGAGCTATATACAGGGAGTACCAGTACCAGATCAATTTGGAGCTATAAATAGGGAGTACCAGTACCAGATCAATGTGGAGCTATATACAGGGAGTACCAGTACGAGATCAATGTGTAGATATATCTAGGGAGTACCAGTACCAGATCAATGTGGAGCTATATACAGGAAGTAGCAGTACCAGTTCAATGTTGAACTATATACCGGGAGTACCAGTACCAGATCAATGTTGAACTATATACCGGAAGTACCAGTACCAGATCAATGTGGAGCTATATACAGGAAGTAGCAGTACCAGTTCAATGTTGAACTATATACAGAGAGTACCAGTACCAGATCAATGTGAAGCTATATACAGGAAGTGTCAGAACCAGATCAACTTTGATTTATATAAAGGGAGTACCAGTACCATATCAATGTTGAGCTATACACAGAAGAACCAGTACCATATCAATGTTGAGCTATATACTGAAGAACCAGTACCAAATCAATGTGGAGCTATATACAGAAGAACCAGTACCAAATCAATGTTGAGCTATATACAGGAAGAACCAGTACCATATCAATGTTGAGCTATATACAGAAGAACCAGTACCAAATCAATGTTGAGCTATATAGAGGAAGAACCAGTACCATATCAATGTTGAGCTATATACAGAAGAACCAGTACCAAATCAATGTTGAGCTATATACAGAAGAACCAGTACCAAATCAATGTGGAGCTATATACAGGGAGTACCAGTACCAGATCAATGTGGAGCTATATACAGGGAGTACCAGTACCAGATCAATTTGGAGCTATATACAGGGAGTACCAGTACCAGATACATTTGGAGCTATATATAGGGAGTACCAGTACCAGATAAATATGGAGCTATATACATGGAGACAGTACCAGGAGTTACAGGACCAACCAGATCAAGGTGGAGCAATATTAAGGAAGTCCCTACACAAAATCAATGTTGAGGTATATAAAGGAAGTACCAGTACCAGATCAATATGGAGCTATATATAGGAAGTTCAATATAAATGTGGAGCTATATACAGGAAATACCAATACAAGATCAATGTAGCGCTATATACAGGAAGCACCAGATCAATGTGGAGCTATATACAGAGAGTACGAGATCAATGTGGAGATATACACAGGAAGTACTAGCACCTGATCAATGTGGAGGTTTATACAGGAAGTACCAGTACCAGATCAATGTGGAGCTAAATACAGGATGTACCATATCAACATGGAGCTATATACAGGGAGAAACAGTACCCAAATGAATGTGGAGGAAAATACACAGAAAACCAGTATCAGATCATTGTGGATCTATATACAGGGAGTACCAGTACCAGATCAATATGGCGCTACATAAATAGGAAGAACTAGATCAATTTGGAGCTATATAGAGGAAGTACCAGTAAAATATCAATATGGAGCTATATATACAGGAAGTACCAGTACCAGATTAATGTGGAGCTATATACAGGAAGTACCAGTACCAGATCAATGTGTAGATATATATAGGGAGTGCCACTTTCTACCACTCTAAATTTCAAGCATCTGCCTCTAACCCTAGGAAGCTCTTTGCCACCTTCTCCTCCTTGCTGAATCCTCCTCCTCCCTCCTCCCTCTCTGTGGATGACTTCGTCAACCATTTTGAAAAGAAGGTTGACGACATCCGATCCTCATTTTTTAAGTCAAATGACACCGCTGGTCCTGCTCACACTGCCCTACCCTATACTTTGACTTCTTTCTCACCACTGGTGTCCCCCAGGGCTCAGTTCTAGGCCCTCTCCTATTCTCTCTATACACCAAGTCACTTGGCTCTGTCATATCCTCACATGATCTCTCCTATCATTGCTACGCAGACGACACAGAATTAATTTTCTCCTTTCCCCTTTCTGATAACCAGGTGGCGAATCGCATCTCTGCATGTCTCCACCTCACCTCAACTTCGGCAAGATGGAGCTGCTCTTCCTCCCGGGGAAGGCCTGCCTGCTCCATGATCTCTGTTGACAACTCCATTGTGTCCTCCTCCCAGAGTGTAAAGAACCTTGGCATGACCCTGGACAACACCCTGTCGTTCTCCGCTAACATCAAGGCGGTGACCCGATCCTGCAGGTTCATGCTCTACAACATTCGCAGAGTACGACCCTACCTTACACAGAAAGTGGCACAGGTCCTAATCCAGGCACTTGTCATCTCCCGTCTGGATTACTGCAACTCGCTGTTGGCTGGGCTCCCAGCCTGTGCCATTAAACCCCTACAACTTATCCAGAACGCTGCAGCCCGTCTGGTGTTCAACCTTCCCAAGTTCTCTCATGTCACCCCGCTCCTCCGCACACTCCACTGGCTTCCAGTTGAGGCTCGCATCTACTACAAGACCATGGTGCTTGCCTACGAAGCTGTGAGGGGAACGGCACCTCCTTACCTTCAGGCTCTGATCAAACCCTACACCCAAATGAGGGCACTACATTCATCCACCTCTGGCCTGCTAGCCCCCCTACCTCTACAGAAGCACAGTTCCCGCTCAGCCCAGTCAAAGCTATTCGCTGCTCTGGCACCCCAATGGTGGAACAAGCTCCCCCACGATGCCAGGACAGCGGAATCACTGACCACTTTCCGGAGACACTTGAAACCCTACCACTTTAAGGAATACCTGGAATAGTATAAAAGTAATCCTTCTACCCCCCCCCCCCCCACCATAAAAAAAAGTGGTTGTCCCACTGGCTATCATAAGTTGAATGCACCAATTTGTAAGTCGCTCTGGATAAGAGCATCTGCTAAATGATGTAAATGTAAATATACATGAAGTACCAGTGCCAGATCAATTTGGAGATATAGACAGGGAGTACCAGATCAACGTGGAGCTCTATACATGGAGTGCCAGTATCAGATCAATGTGCCGAGGTAAGAGGTTTTTGAGGTAGATATGTACATGAAGGCAGGGTAAAGAGACTAGGCATCAGGATAGATAATAATAAGGTTTTTGAGGTAGATATGTACATGAAGGCAGGGTAAAGTGACTAGGCATCAGGATAGATAATAATAAGGTTTTGAGGTAGATATGTACATGAAGGCAGGGTAAAGTGACTAGGCATCAGGATAGATAATAATAAGGTGTTTGAGGTAGATATGTACATGAAGGCAGGGTAAAGTGACTAGGAATCAGGATAGATAATAATAAGGTGTTTGAGGTAGATATGTACATGAAGGCAGGGTAAAGTGACTAGGCATCAGGATATATAATAATAAGGTATTTGAGGTAGATATGTACATGAAGGCAGGGTAAAGTGACTAGGCATCAGGATAGATAATAAAAAGGTATTTGAGGTAGATATGTACATGAAGGCAGGGTAAAGTGACTAGGCATCAGGATAGATAATAATAAGGTTTTTGAGGTAGATATGTACATGAAGGCAGGGTAAAGCCTTCAGGACTGGTCATTCAACTGAGACTGCTCTTCTCTGTGTCACGGAGGCTCTCCGCACTGCTAAAGCTAACTCTCTCTCCTCTGCTCTTGTCCTTCTAGACCTGTCTGCTGCCTTTGATACTGTGAACCATCAGATCCTCCTCTCCACCCTCTCCGAGCTGGGCATCTCCGGCGCGGCTCACTCCTGGATTGCGTCCTACCTGACCGGTCGCTCCTACCAAGTGGCGTGGCGAGAAGCTGTCTAAGGTTTTTGAGGTAGATATGTACATGAAGGCAGGGTAAAGTGACTAGGCGTCAGGATAGATAATAATGAGGTATTTGAGGTACAGTGCTATAAAAAAGTATTTGCCCCCTTTCTAATTTTCTCTACTTTTGCATATTTGTGATACTGAATGTTATCAGATCTTCAACCAAAACCTAATATTAGATAAAGGGAACATAAGTGAACAAATAACACAACAATTACATACTTATTTCATTTATTTCATAAACAAAGTTATGCAACACCCAATTACCCTGTGTGAAAAAGTAATTGCCCCCATACACTCAATAACTGGTTGTGCCACCTTTAGCTGCAATGACTCCAACCAAATGCTTCCTGTAGTTGTTGATCAGTCTCTCACATCACTGTGGAGGAATTTTGGCCCCCTCTTCCATGCAGAACTGCTTTAACTCAGTGACGTGTGGGTTTTCAAGCATGAACTGCTCGTTTCAAGTCCTGCCACAACATCTCAATTGGGATTAGGTCTGGACTTTGACTAGGCCATTCCAAAACTTCCAATTTGTTGCTTTTTAGCAATTTTCATGTAGACTTGATTGTGTGTTTTGGATCATTGTCTTGCTGCATGACCCAGCTGCGCTTCAGCTTCAGCTCACAGACGGATGGTCTGACATTCTCCTGTAGAATTTTCTGATACAGAACAGAATTCATGGTTCCTTCTATTAAGGCAAGTCGTCCAGGTCCTGAGGCAGCAAAGCATCCCCAAACCATCACACCACCACCACCATGCTTGACCTTTGGTATGATGTTCTTACTGTGGAAGGCAGAGTTTGGTTTTCGCCAGGCATTACTGGAACCATGTCGTCCAAAAAGTTATACTTTTGAATCATCTGTCCATAGAACGTTCTTCCAAGAGTCTTGATGATCATCCAGGTGCTTTTTGGCAAACTTTAGTCAACTTTTTGGACGAGATGTGTCAAATTGTGCCTGGCGAAAACCAAACACTGCATTCCACAGTAAGCACATCATACCAAAGGTCAAGCATGGTGGTGGTGGTGTGATGGTTTGGGGATATGGTGACAAAAAGTTTCAGATTTTTGCAATGTTACGAAGATGGAAAAAAGCTGTCCTTGAAATATTCTTGATATGTTTGTCAAAAGAGAGGTCAGGGCCCAGAGTAACGGCGAGGTCCTTCAAGTGTTTTAGTTTTTTTGACGACTGTACAACCGTCAAGATTAATTGTCACATCCAACAGAAGATCTCTTTGTTTCTTGGGATCTAGAACTAGCATCTCTGTTTTGTCCGAGTTTAAAAGTAAAAAATGTGACGCCATCCACTTCCTTATGTGTGAAACACCATGTTTCATCGAAATGTACAGCTGTGTGTCATCCGCATAGCAATCAAAGTTAACATTGTGTTTCCGAATGACATCACCAAGAGGTAAAATATATAGTGAAAACAATAGTGGTCCTAAATCGGACAAATCATCCACAGAGACGAACTGATATCATTCCAACAGATTTTTTATTATTTTTATTTAACCTTTATTTCACCAGGTAAGCCAGTTGAGAACAAGTTCTCATTTACAACTGCGACCTGGCCAAGATAAAGCAAAGCACTGTGATAAAAACAACAACATAGAGTTACATATGGGGTAAACAAAACGTACAGTCAAAAATACAACAGAAAATATATATACAGTGTGTGCGAATGTAGCAAGTTATGGAGGTAAGGCAATAAATAGGCCATAGTGCAAAATAGGTACAATTTTGTATTAACACTGGAATAATAGATGTGCAAAAGATGATGTGCAAATAGAGATACTGGGGTGCAAATTAGCAAAATAAATAACAATATAGGGATGAGGTAGTTGGATGGGCTAATTACAGATGGGCTGTGTACAGGTGCAGTGATCGGTAAGGTGCTCTGACAACTGATGCTTAAAGTTAGTGAGGGAGATAAGAGTCTCCAGCTTCAGAGATTTTTGCAGTTCGTTCCAGTCATTGGCAGCAGAGAACTGGAAGAAATGGCGGCCAAAGGAGGTGTTGGCTTTGGGGATGACCAGTGAGATATACCTGCTGGAGCGCAGACTACGGGTGGATGTTGCTATGGTGACCAGTGAGCTAAGATAAGACAGGGATTTGCCTAGCAGTGATTTATAGATGACCTGGAGCCAGTGGGTTTGGCAATGAATATGTAGTGAGGGCCAGCCAACAAGAGCGTACAGGTCACAATGGTGGGTAGTATATGGGGCTTTGGTGACAAAACGGATGGCACTGTGATAGACTACATCCAATTTGCTGAGTAGAGTGTTGGAGGCTATTTTGTAAATGACATCGCCGAAGTCAAGGATCGGTAGGATAGTCAGTTTTACGAGGGCATGTTTGGCAGCATGAGTGAAGGAGGCTTTGTTGCGAAATAGGAAGCCGATTCTAGATTTACCTTTGGATTGGAGATTCTTAATGTGAGTCTGGAAGGAGAGTTTACAGTCTGACCAGACACCTAGGTATTTGTAGTTGTCCACATACTCTAGGTCAGACCCGTCGAGAGTAGTGATTCTAGTCGGGTGGGCGGGTGCCAGCAGCGTTCGATTGAAGAGCATGCATTTAGTTTGGGGGGCAATCAGTTCACATATGGTGTCCAGGGCACAGCTCTGGGCTGAGGGGGGTCTGTAGCAAGGGGCAACAGTGAGAGACTTATTTCTGGAAAGGTGGATTTTTAGAAGTAGAAGCTCAAACTGTTTGGGCACAGACCTGGATAGTATGATAGAGCTCTGCAGGCTATCTCTACAGTAGATTGTAACCCCACCCCCTTTGGCAGTTCTATCGAGACGTAAAATGTTGTAGTTGGGGATGGACATTTCTGAATTTTTGGTGGCCTTCCTAAGCCAGGATTCAGACACTGCTAGAACATCAGGGTTGTCGGAGTGTGCTAATGCAGTGAAAAACTCAAACTTAGGGAGGAGGCTTCGGATGTTAACGTGCAAGAAACCAAGGCTTTTACGGTTACAGAAGTCAACAAATGATAATGCCTGGGGAGTAGGAGTGATACTGGTGGCTACAGGGCCTGGGTTAACCTCTACATCACCAGAGGAACAGAGGAGGAGTAGAATAAGGATACGGCTAAAGGCTTTAATAATAATAATAATAATATGCCATTTAGCAGACGCTTTTATCCAAAGCGACTTACAGTCATGCGTGCATACATTTTTTTTTTTTGTGTTTGGGTGATCCTGGGGATCGAACCCACTACCCTGGCGTTACAAGCGCCGTGCTCTACCAGCTGAGCTACAGAGGACCACGAACTGGTCTTCTAGTGCGTTGGGTACAGAGAAAAAAAGGGGCAGATTTCCGGGTGTTGTAGAATAGATTCAGGGCATTACATACAGACAAGGATATGGAAGGATATGAGTACAGTGGAGGTAAACCTAAGCGTTGGGTAATGATGAAAGAGATAGCATCACTGGAGGCACCGATTGAGTCGGTCTCCGCGTGTATGGGGGGTGGGACAAAGGAGCTGTCTAAGGCAGGTTGAGCTGGGCTGGGGGCTCTACAGTGAAATAGTACAATAAGAAATAACTGAAACAGCAATAAGCAAGGCATATATACATTTTACATTTACATTTACATTTTAGTCATTTAGCAGACGCTCTTAACCAGAGCGACTTACAGGAGCAATTAGGGTTAAGTGCCTTGCTCAAGGGCACATTAACGTCATTAGCAGACGCTCTTAGCCAGAGCGACTCACAAATTGGTGCGTTCACCCTATAGCCAGTGGGATAACCACTTTACAATTTGGGGGGGGGGGGGGGGGGGGGGGGTTAGAAGGAATACTTTAGCCTATCCCAGGTATTCCTTAAAGAGGTGGGGTTTCAAATGTCTCCGGAAGGTGGTGAGTGACTCCGCTGTCCTGGCGTCGTGGGGGAGCTTGTTCCACCATTGGGGTGCCAGAGCAGCGAACTACCTCCGAACATGGGAGAGAGGCATAAAGCAATCACAGGTGTTATTCGAGAGAGCTAAGACAACAGCTGGTAATGGTGACAAAGTTTGGGCTGAGGCTAAACATAAACAGGATGCGGTACCGTATAAAGGAACAGTCCAGCAGGCATCAGCTGTATAGCTGAGTTATCATAAGGTCCGGTGAACAGCAATAGGAGAGTTCGGAGGTAGTTCGGGGGCTGCTACAGCACTGGCGAGCAAGAGGCCCGTCTTGCGTGTGCTAGTGGGCCGGGGCTAGCAGATGGATCTTCGTGGTCGACGTCGTAACGGGAAGCCTGTTTAAACCACATCAGACGTGTTGGATCGGCGGGGCTCCGTGTCAACACTAGGAGGTCCCGTCCGGTTGACAGAGAGGTAGATAGCCGGGAGATGGGCCTGGCTCGAGGCTAGCTCAAGGCTAAATGGTGCTTGCTAAGGGGCAATGGTAATTAGCCAACGACAACAGCCATTTGGTTGCAGCTAGGCCAGTTTCAGCTTAAGGTTCTTGATATAAGTTATAAAGGAATAATAGAATCCTTTCCACGTTGGGTGAGGCGGGTTGCAGGAAAGTATATTTAGTTAAAGCATGACAAGTAAAATTGAGAAATATATACAAAATTGACAAAAAACTAAAAAACTGGCTATTTACACAAGGACACAGAAAAAAACACGACCGCACTGCTACGCCATCTTGGATAAATCTGGATGCGCCTCAAGCTGCAGAACCTTCTACAGTTCATGTGGAATAGGAGATCCAACAGCGGGCATCAATGGTTGCCATACATCCGCGACATCGGACAGCTGTAGAGCGAGGGCTTCTACTGAGTTTATGTCGGTGAAACTGAGATTCCATAGGATCACCGGTGACATCTCCACGGCAACGGCTGCCTCGCGAAGCAGACACACCTGGAGATAAGATCTAAACCAGGCAAGAACTTGTCCGTGTAGACCAATTAAGGTTTCCGATCTCTCCAAAAGAATGTGGTGATTAATGTTGTCAAAAGCAGCACTAAGGTCTGGGAGCATGAGGACAGATGCAGAGCCTTGGTCTGACGCCATTAAAAGGTCATTTACCACCTTCACGAGTGCATTCTCAGTGCTATGATGGGGTCTAAAACCAGACTGAAGCGTTTCGTATAAATTATTTGTCTTCAGGAAGGTAGTGAGTTGCTGCACAACAGCTTTTTCTAAAATGTTTGAGAGGAATGAGAGATTCGATATAGGCCGATAGTTTTTTACTTTTTCTTGGTCAAGGTTTGGCTTTTTCAAGAGAGGCTTTATTACTGCCACTTTTAGTGAGTTTGGTTCACATCCAGTGGATAGGGAGACATTTATTATGTTCAACATAGGAGGGCCAAGCACAGGAAGTAGCTCTTTCAGTAGTTTAGTAGGAATAGGGTCCAGTATGCAGCTTGGAGGTTTAGATGCCATGACTATTTTCATGAATGTGTCAAGAGATATAGGATAAAAAAAATTGAGGGTCTCCATTGATCCTAGGTCCTTGCAGTTTTGTGCAGACTTGCTTTCTAATGATCATGATCTTTTCGTCGAAGAAGTTCATGAATTCATCACTGCTGAAGTGAAAGGCATCCTCTCTTGGGGAGTGTTGCTTTTTAGTTAGCTATGCGACAGTATGAAATATAAATTTTGGATTGTTCTTATTCTCCTCAATTAGGTTTGAAAAATAGGATGATCGAGCAGCAGTGAGGGCTCTTCGATATTGCACTGTACTTTCTTTCCAAGCTAGTAGGAAGACTTCCAGTTTGGTGGAGCGCCATCATGGCTCGGGTATTTTCTGTATACCAGGGAGCTAGTTTCTTGTGACAAATGTTTTTTGTTTTTACGTGAGCGACTGCATCTAGGGTATTACGCAAGGTTAAATTTAGATCCTCAGTTAGGTCGTTAACTGATTTTTGTACTCTGACATCCTTGAGTAGGTGGAGGGAGTCTGGATGTCAGACTGCGACGTGAATGCGGTAGGCGAAGTCAAATGCAGGACACCGAGCTACTGGAAATGATACTTTACTAACAAAGTAACCAGAATACAAAACAACCTCCAAACAGGGAGGGGAATACCCGCACACTAGCAACTGCCGAAAATGACGAGAACAATCACACACAACACACAATGAACGACAGAGGGTTAAATAGGGAATACAATACAACATAATTGGAAACAGGTGTACACAATCAAGACAAAACAAGTCAAACACAGAAACATAGATCGGTGGCAGCTAGTACTCCGGGGACGACGAACGCCGAAGCCTGCCTGAGCAAGGAGGAGGAGCAGCCTCGGCTGATTCCGTGACAGTACCCCCCCCTTGACGCGCGGCTCCAGCCGTGCGCCGACCCCGGCCTCGGGGACGGCCAGGAGGACGCGGAGCAGGACGAGTCGGATGACTCCGGTGGAAGTCCCTCAACATGGAGGGATCTAGGATGTCCCTCCTGGGGACCCAGCACCGTTCCTCCGGACCGTACCCCTCCCACTCCATGAGATACTGCAGGCCCCCCGTCCGACGCCTCAAATCCAAGATGGAGCGGACTGAGTATGCCGGAGCCCCCTCGATGTCCAACGGGGGCGGAGGAGCCTCTCATACCTCACTCTCCTGGAGTGGACCAGCCACCACCGGCCTGAGGAGAGACACATGGAATGAGGGGTTAATGTGGTAATTAATGGGCAGTTGTAACCTATAGCATATCTCGTTCAATCTCCTCAGGACTTTAAATGGCCCCACAAACCGCCGACCCAGCTTCCGGCAGGGCAGGCGAAGGGGCAGGTTTCGGGTCGAGAGCCAGACCCGATCTCCCGGTGCATACACCGGAGCCTCACTGCGGTGGCGATCGGCGCTCGCCTTTTGCCGCCAGATAGCCCGCTGCAGATGGACGTGCGCAGCGTTCCAAGTTTCTTCCGAGTGCCGAAACCACTCGTCCACCGCAGGGGCTTCGGTCTGGCTCTGATGCCAAGGTGCAAGAACCGGGTGATAACCTAGCACACACTGGAAAGGCGTAAGGTTAGTGGACGAATGGCGGAGTGAGTTTTGGGCTATCTCTGCCCAGGGAATATATCCTGACCACTCCTCTTGCCGGTCCTGGCAATACGACCTCAGAAACCTACCCACATCCTGGTTCACTCTCTCCACCTGCCCATTACTCTCGGGGTGAAAACCTGAGGTAAGGCTAATCGAGACCCCCAGACGTTCCATAAACGCCCTCCAGACTCTAGAGGTGAACTGGGGACCCCGATCAGACACTATATCCTCAGGCACCCCATAGTGCCAGAAGACGTGTGTAAACAGGGCCTCCGCAGTTTTTAGGTCAGTAGGGAGACCTGGCAGGGGAATGAGACGGCAGGCTTTAGAAAACCGATCCACAACGACCAAGATTGTAGTGTTCCCCTGGGAGGGGGGAAGGTCCGTGACAAAATCCACCGATAGGTGAGACCACGGCCGTTGTGGAACAGGTAGGGGTTGTAACTTCCCCCTGGGCAGGTGTCTAGGTGCCTTACACTGGGCGCACACCGAGCAGGAGGAAACATAAACCCTCACGTCCTTCGCTAAAGTTGGCCACCAGTACTTCCCACTAAGGCAGTGCACTGTCCGACCAATACCCAGATGACCAGAGGAGGGTGACGTGTGAGCCCAGTATATCAACCGATCGCGAACCTCGAGCGGCACGTACCTCCGACCCTCTGGACACTGTGGAGGAGTAGGATCGGAACGTAACGCCCGCTCGATTTCCGCATCAACCTCCCACACCACCGGTGCCACCAGACAAGACTCCGGGAGTCTGGGAGTGGGCTCAATGGACCTCTCCTCTGTGTCATATAGTCAGAACAGGGCGTCTGCCTTAGCGTTTTGGGACCCTGGTCTATAGATGAGCTTAAATACAAACCGGGTAAGAAACATGGCCCACCTAGCCTGACGAGGATTCAGCCTCCTCGCTGCCCGGATGTACTCCAGGTTACGATGGTCAGTCAGAATGAGAAAAGGGTGTTAGCTCCCTCAAGCCAATGTCTCCACACCTTCAGGCCTTGAACCACAGCTAGCAGCTCCCTGTCCCCCACGTCATAATTGCGCTCCGCCGGACTGAGCTTCTTAGAATAGAAAGCACAGGGGCGGAGTTTAGGTGGCGTACCCGAGCGCTGAGACAGCACAGCGCCGATCCCAGCCTCGGAAGCGTCCACCTCCACCTGGAACGCCAAAGAGGGATCCGGATGCGCCAGCACTGGAGCCGAGGTAAACAGGTCCTTCAGACGTTTAAACGTCCTGTCCGCCTCAGCTGACCACTGCAGGCGCACCGGACCCCCCTTTAGCAGAGAGGTAATGGGAGCTGCTACCTGTCCAAAGCCCCGGATAAACCTCTGGTAGTAATTGGCAAAACCCAAGAAGCGCTGCACCTCCTTTACCGTGGTGGGAGTCTGCCAATTACGCACGGCAGAAACGCGGTCAATCTCCATCTCTACCCCTGACGCGGACAACCGATGTCCCAGGAAGGAGATGGACTCCTGCAGGAACAGACGTTTCTCCGCCTTCGCATACAGGTCATGCTCCAACAGTCTACCAAGCACTCGACGCACCAGGGACACATGCTCGGCTCGTGTAGCGGAGTATATTAGAATGTCATCAATATATACCACAACACCCTGTCCATGCAAGTCCCGGGAAATCTTGTCCACAAATGATTGGAAGACTGAAGGAGCATTCATTAAACCGTATGGCATGACGAGGTACTCATAGTGACCTGAGGTGGTACTGAATGCTGTCTTCCACTCATCTCCCTCCCTAATGCGCACCAGGTTGTACGCACTCCTGAGATCCAATTTTGTGAAGAATCGCACCCCGTGTAATGACTCCGTCATACTAGCAATCAGAGGGAGAGGATAGCTGTATTTGATTGTGATCTGATTTAGACCACGGTAATCAATACACGGGCGTAAACCCCCATCCTTCTTCTTCACAAAAAAGAAACTTGAAGACGCAGGGGAAGTGGACGGCCGTATGTAACCCTGTCTCAGAGATTCGGTGACGTAGGTCTCCATAGCGGCCGTCTCCTCCCGAGACAGAGGATACACGTGACTACGTGGAAGCGCAGCGCCTACTTGGAGGTCTATCGCACAATCCCCCTGTCGATGAGGTGGTAATTGAGTTGCCTTCTTCTTACATTTACATTTACATTTACGTCATTTAGCAGACGCTCTTATCCAGAGCGACTTACAAATTGGTGCATTCACCTTATAGCCAGTGGGATAATCACTTTACAATGTGTTTTTTATTTATTTATTTATTTATTTATTTTTTGGGGGGGGTGGGTTGGGGTAAGGGAGGGGTAGAAGGATTACTTTATCCTATCCCAGGTATTCCTTAAAGAGGTGGGGTTTCAAATGTCTCCGGAAGGTGGTGAGTGACTCCGCTGTCCTGGCGTCGTGAGGGAGCTTGTTCCACCATTGGGGTGCCAGAGCAGCGAACAGTTTTGACTGGGCTGAGCGGGAACTATGCTTCCGCAGAGGAAGGGGAGCCAGCAGGCCAGAGGTGGATGAACGCAATGCCCTCGTTTGGGTGTAGGGACTGATCAGAGCCTGAAGGTACGGAGGTGCCGTTCCCCTCACAGCTCCATAGGCAAGCACCATGGTCTTGTAACAGATGCGAGCTTCAACTGGAAGCCAGTGGAGTGTGCGGAGGAGGGGGGTGACGTGAGAGAACTTGGGAAGGTTGAACACAAGACAGGCTGCGGCATTCTGGATGAGTTGTAGGGGTTTAATGGCACAGGCAGGGAGCCCAGCCAACAGCGAGTTGCAGTAATCCAGACGGGAGATGACAAGTGCCTGGATTAGGACCTGTGCCACTTCCTGTGTAAGGCAGGGTCGTACTCTCCGAATGTTGTAGAGCATGAACCTACAGGATCGGGTCACCGCCTTGATGTTAGCGGAGAACGACAGGGTGTTGTCCAGGGTCACGCCAAGGCTCTTCGCACTCTGGGAGGAGGACACAATGGAGTTGTCAACCGTGATGGCGAGATCATGGAACAGGCAGTCCTTCCCCGGGAGGAAGAGCAGCTCCGTCTTACCAAGGTTCAGCTTGAGGTGGTGATCCGTCATCCATACTGATATGTCTGCCAGACATGCAGAGATGCGATTCGCCACCTGGTTATCAGAAGGGGGAAAGGAGAAGATCAGTTGTGTGTCGTCAGCGTAGCAATGATAGGAGAGGCCATGTGAGGATATGACAGAGCCAAGTGACTTGGTGTATAGCGAGAATAGGAGAGGGCCTAGAACTGAGCCCTGGGGGACACCAGTGGTGAGAGCACGTGGTGTGGAGACAGCTTCTCGCCTCGCCACACAGCTTCTCGCTTCTCGCCACGCCGTAAGAGCGACCGGTCAGGTAAGACACAATCGAAGAGTGAGCCGCGCCGGAGATGCCCAGCTCGGAGAGGGTGGAGAGGAGGATCTGATGGTTCACAGTATCAAAGGCAGCAGACAGGTCTAGAAGGACAAGAGCAGAGGAGAGAGAGTTAGCTTTAGCAGTGCGGAGAGCCTCCATGACACAAAGAAGAGCAGTCTCAGTTGAATGACCAGTCTTGAAACCTGACTGGTTTGGATCAAGAAGGTCATTCTGAGAGAGATAGCAAGAGAGTTGGCTAAAGACGGCACGCTCAATAGTTTTGGAGAGAAAAGAAAGAAGGGATACTGGTCTGTAGTTGTTGACATCAGAGGGATCGAGTGTTGGTTTTTTGAGAAGGGGTGCAACTCTCACTCTCTTGAAGACGGAAGGGACACAGCCAGCGGTCAAAGATGAGTTGATCAGCGAGGTGAGGTATGGGAGAAGGTCACCGGAGATGGTCTGGAGAAGAGAGGAGGGGATAGGGTCAAGCGGGCAGGTTGTTGGGCGGCCTGCAGTCACAAGTCGCAAGATTTTATCTGGAGAGAGAGGGGAGAAAGAAGTCAAATCATAGGGTAGGGCAGTGTGAGCAGGACCAGCAGTGTCATTTGACTTAACAAACGAGGATCGGATGTCGTCAACCTTCTTTTCAAAGTGGTTGACGAAGTCATCCACAGAGAGGGAGGAGGGGGGGGGGGGATTCAGCAGGGAGGAGAATGTGGCAAAGAGCTTCCTAGGGTTAGAGGCAGATGCTTGGAATTTAGCGTGGTAGAAAGTGGCCTTAGCAGCAGAAACAGATGAAGAAAATGTAGAGAGGAGGGAGTGAAAAGATTCCAGGTCCGCAGGGAGTCTAGTTTTCTTCCATTTCTGCTCAGCTGCCCGGAGCTCTGTTCTGTGAGCTCGCAATGAGTCATCAAGCCACGGAGCTGGAGGGGAGGACCGAGCCGGCCGGGAGGATAGGGGACATAGAGAGTCAAAGGATGCAGAAAGGGAGGAGAGGAGGGTTGAGGAGGCAGAATCAGGAGATTGGAGGGAGAAGGCTTGAGCAGAAGAGATGATAGGATGGAAGAGGAGAGAGTAGCGGGAGAGAGAGAGCGAAGGTTGCGCCGGCGCATTACCATCTGTGTACGGGCAGAGTGAGTTTTTATTTTATTTTATTTAACCTTTATTTAACCAGGAAGGGCTCATTGAGATTTAAAATCTCTTTTTCAAGAGCGTCCTGGCCAAGATAGGCAGCACCAAGTCATTACAAAAAATTACAGACAGACAACATGAAAAACTACAAGTAATCTAGTAAAAACCATTCATGAATTCACAAGAGTATAACAATATCAAAAACAGCAAATTAAAAACATTGACAGGTCAGGGAATCAGCCTCAAAATCCTTCATCAGAGATTTAAAAACACCAATCGGGACAAGTTCTTCCAGTTTAAAATTATTTTGTAAGGTGTTCCAAGACGATGGCGCAGAGTACATAAAAGACCTTTTACCAAATTCAGTTCGGACATTTGGAATAGTTACAGTGGGGAAAAAAAGTATTTAGTCAGCTACCAATTGTGCAAGTTCTCCCACTTAAAAAGATGAGAGAGGCCTGTAATTTTCATCATAGGTACACGTCAACTATGACAGACAAAATGAGGAAAAAAATTCCAGAAAATCACATTGTAGGATTTTTTATGAATTTATTTGCAAATTATGGTGGAAAATAAGTATTTGGTCACCTACAAACAAGCAAGATTTCTGGCTCTCACAGACCTGTAACTTCTTCTTTAAGAGGCTCCTTTGTCCTCCACTCGTTACCTGTATTAATGGCACCTGTTTGAACTTGTTATCAGTATAAAAGACACCTGTCCACAACCTCAAACAGTCACACTCCAAACTCCACTATGGCCAAGACTAAATAGCTGTCAAAGGACACCAGAAACAAAATTGTAGACTTGCACCAGGCTGGGAAGACTGAATCTGCAATAGGTAAGCAGCTTGGTTTGAAGAAATCAACTGTGGGAGCAATTATTAGGAAATGGAAGACATACAAGACCACTGATAATCTCCCTCGATCTGGGGCTCCACGCAAGATCTCACCCCGTGGGGTCAAAATGATCACAAGAACGGTGAGCAAAAATCCCAGAACCACACGGGGGGACCTAGTGAATGACCTGCAGAGAGCTGGGACCAAAGTAACAAAGCCTACCATCAGTAACACACTACGCCGCCAGGGACTCAAATCCTGCAGTGCGAGACGTGTCCCCCTGCTTAAGCCAGTACATGTCCAGGCCCGTCTGAAGTTTGCTAGAGTGCATTTGGATGATCCAGAAGAGGATTGGGAGAATGTCATATGGTCAGATGAAACCAAAATAGAACTTTTTGGTAAAAACTCAACTCGTCGTGTTTGGAGGACAAAGAATGCTGAGTTGCATCCAAAGAACACCATACCTACTGTGAATTATGGGGGTGGAAACATCATGCTTTGGAGCTGTTTTTCTGCAAAGGGACCAGGACGACTGATCCGTGTAAAGGAAAGAATGAATAGGGCCATGTATCGTGAGATTTTGAGTGAAAACCTCCTTCCATCAGCAAGGGCATTGAAGATGAAACGTGGCTGGGTCTTTCAGCATGACAATGATCCCAAACACACCGCCCGGGCAACGAAGGAGTGGCTTCGTAAGAAGCATTTCAAGGTCCTGGAGTGGCCTAGCCAGTCTCCAGATCTCAACCCCATAGAAAATCTTTGGAGGGAGTTGAAAGTCCGTGTTGCCCAGCGACAGCCCCAAAACATCACTGCTCTAGAGGAGATCTGCATGGAGGAATGGGCCAAAATACCAGCAACAGTGTGTGAAAACCTTGTGAAGACTTACAGAAAACCTTTGACCTGTGTCATTGCCAACAAAGGGTATATAACAAAGTATTGAGAAACTTTTGTTATTGACCAAACACTTATTTTCCACCATAATTTGCAAATAAATTCATTAAAAATCCTACAATGTGATTTTCTGAATTTTTTTTCCTCATTTTGTCTGTCATAGTTGGCGTGTACCTATGATGAAAATTACAGGCCTCTCTCATCTTTTTAAGTGGGAGAACTTGCACAATTGGTTGCTGACTAAATACTTTTTTTCCCCACTGTAGCAGGATAAAGTCCAGTGAACGAAGAGAGTACCCACCACATTTCTGAACAATAAAAATGCCCAAATAAAAAGGTAGTAAACCCAAAATGGCTTTGTAAATAAAAGTATACCAGTGACTGAGCCTACGAGTGACTAGAGAAGGCCAGCCAACCCTGGTATACAAAGTACAGTGGTGCGTAAGGGTTTTGCAGTTTAAAATAAATCTCAAAGTACCATGATAAAGAGTGTCAATTGATCTCAAACACTGAGCGGAAGCATTCATATATAAAATATCCCCATAGTCTAGTAAAGGCATAAATGTAGCTGATACTAGCCTCCTTCTGGCTTCAAAAGAAAAACAGGCCTTATTCCTAAAATAAAATCCCAATTTCAGCTTCAATTTTTTTGTAAGTTGTTGAATATGCAATTTAAAAGAGAGGCCGTCATCAATTAGAATTCCAAGATATTTATATGAGGTTACAACCTCAATCTCCTTGCCCTGACAGGTAGTAACAGGTGAAAGGTTCAGAGGTCTATTTCTTGCATTAGAAAACACCATTAGTTTAGTTTTGTCAGTATTGAGGATAAGCTTCAATTGACACAAGGTATGTTGAACAGTATAAAAAGCAGTTTGCAAGTTCTGGAAAGCTTTTGTAAGAGATGAGGCACAACAGTAAATAACAGTATCATCAGCATAAAAATGAAGTTGTGCATTTTGGACATTTTTGTCTAAATCATTAATATAAATAGTGAATAAGAGAGGACGAAGTACAGAGCCCTGGGGCACACCATTCAGGACAGACAATTTAACAGACATAAGCCCATCAAATTGAGTGCACTGAGTTCTATCAGACAGATAGTTAGCAAACCATGCAACTGCATGCTCCGAAAGACCTACACTCAACAATCTCTGCCTTAGTATAGCATGATCAACTGTATCAAAAGCCTTAGAGAGATCAATAAAAAGTGAGACACAGTGCGGTTTTTTGTCAAGGGCTTCAGTGATATCATTTAAAACCTTCATGGCTGCTGTAATTGTGCTATGCTTCTTCCTGAAGCCCGATTGATACATTGATAAAATAGAGTTAGTAAATAAAAACTCTTTTAGCTGTTCACTTACAAGGGTTTCAAGTATTTTCACCAGGGGTGACAGCTTTGAGATTGGCCTATAATTATTTAAAAGAGTTGGATCTCCCCCTTTTAAAAGTGGTAGGACAAATGCTGATTTCCAGATCTTTGGAATTTCATTACATTCCAGGGTTAGATTGAACAGATATGTAAGTGGTTCAGCTATGAAATCAGCTGCCAGATTTAAAAAGCAGGGATCCAAAAGATCAGGACCTGCAGGCTTTCTTTGATCTAAGGATTTCAGGGCTTTATGTACCACCTGCACTGAGAATGGCAGAAAACTAAAAGTTTGACCAGCTCTCACTGGTTCATCCACACAGGGTTGTACAGAGACAGAGGACACTGGTTCATCCACACAGGGTTGTACAGAGACAGAGGACACTGAATCAAACAGCCTACCAGATGATACAAAGTGCTCATTGAAACAATTCAGCATTTCAGTTTTGTCATATATAGCAACAGAGTCCTTCAAAACACATGACGGTAATTCATTAACATTACTGTTACCAGACATAGACTTAATAGCATTCCAAAACTTTCTAGGGTCATTCAGGTTATCAGTGGTAACAGACATAAAATATTCAGACTTGGCCTTCCTGAGAAGAAAAGAACACTTGTTTCTTAACTGCCTAAAAATAAGCCAATCAGCATCAGAACAAGATTTCCTTGCTTTAGCCCAGGCTAGATTACGGTCGTGAATAATACAAGACAGCTCAGAAGAAAACCATGGATTATCCCGCCCTTTAACCCTGAACCTGTGGAATGGTGAGTAGTGTTGGAGGAGAGCGAGAGAGAAAAGGATACAAAGTAGTGGTCGGAGACATGGAGGGGAGCTGCAGTGAGATTAGTAGAACAACAGCATCTAGTAAAGATGAGGTCAAGCGTATTGCCTGCCTTGTGAGTAGGGGGGACGGTGAGAGGGTGAGGTCAAAAGAGGAGAGGAGTGGAAAGAAGGAGGCAGAGAGAAATGAGTCAAAGGTAGACGTAGGGAGGTTGAAATCCCCCAGAACTGTGAGGGGTGAGCCATCCTCAGGAAAGGAACTTATCAAGGCGTCAAGCTCATTGATGAACTCTCCAAGGGAACCTGGAGGGCGATAGATGACAAGGATATTAAGCTTAAATGGGCTAGTGACTGTGACAGCATGGAATTCAAATGAGGAAATAGACAGATGGGTTAGGGGAAAAATTGAGAATGTCCACTTGGGAGAGATGAGGATTCCTGTGCCACCACCCCGCTGACCAGATGCTCTCGGGGTATGCGAGAACACATGGTCAGACGAGGAGAGAGCAGTAGGAGTAGCAGTGTTTTCAGTGGTAATCCATGTTTCCGTCAGCGCCAAGAAGTCGAGGGACTGGAGGGTAGCATAGGCTGGGATGAAGTCTGCCTTGTTGGCAGCAGAACGGCAGTTCCAGAGGCTGCCTGAGACCTGGAACTCCAGGTGGGTGGTGCGTGCAGGGACCACCAGGTTAGAGAGGCAGCAGCCACGCGGTGTGAGGCGTTTGTGTAGCCTGTGCGGAGAGGAGAGAACAGGGATAGGCAGAGGCATAGTTGACAGGCTGCAGCAAATGGCTACAATAATGCAGAGGAGATCGGAATGAAATGAACTAAACATCTGGGAAAGGAGAGAGCGGGGCCTCCCTCAGCACAACTCCCAAATATAACTCTCCCAACTTCCACCTCAGAAACTATAATTATTGTAAACTACAGCGGTTCAATGTTTCTAGGAATAGACTAACTCAGTTTATTCAGCTAGCTAACTAGGTGCAGTATTATTCCGTGAAAATCGTCCGGGCATCAAGTCATATGACGCCACAGCCAGCTAGCATGCCGGACTCCAGCAACACGGTTTAGCGCCAATACTCGGCCACAACAAACCACCAGTGTATCAACACGCAAGCAGATCGTTCGTGTCCGTGTCTAACGTTGTGGGTTAGTCCCGACAGCTTGAGCGAGTCCGTCGTCAACTTATTCAGCCAGTTAGTTAGCTAGAATAGTTAGCAAACTAGCTAGCCATTGCTTTCAGACAAAGAAGAACCCCTCCTTTCACGGCACGAGCACACAGAGAGAGCCAAACTAACGTTAACTAGTCACCCATGTCCCAAATTCCTTGAACGACTCGGGCTATCAATATGTAAAAAACAAAACACAAATGTAGGTTATGACTTACCCCTAGCAGCTACTGTTAGCTAGCCAAGTGCAAAGCTAGCCACTGAATTGACTCAGCCAGTTCGCGTCTGTTTGCACGGTCGTTCCAGCTATTGTTTACTAGTAGCTATCCAGGTAGCAACAAGCTAGCTAATATTACTGAAGGCAAGTGCCAAATCGGCATACTCAGGTGGAATGTGCAAGGTGGGAACTTGGTTCGGGCTTTCCACCGTCATTGCCCCTACGGAAACGCCTTCACACCGCCCAGTACACTGATCAGATCATCCCTTGAGAGCTCTCTGCTGCCATGAAATGTTGGGGTCATGAGATGTTAACCAGGGAAGCCCCAACACCACGGGAAACGCAGGAGAATCAATCAAATACAAACGTAATATCTCCTCATGACCCTCCTGCGTTTTCATCTGGAGAGGCGCCGTGACCTCCCTAATCAATCCTGACCCCAAAGGGCGGCTATCTAGGGCATGAATAGGGAAGGGCACATCAACAGGTACGATAGGAATCCCTAACTTATAGGTGAACGATCGATAAAATTCCCAGCTGCGCCTGAATCTACTAGCGCCTTATGCTGGGAGTGAGGAGAAACCTCGGGAAACACCACTTTAATACACATATGCGCAACAGAGAGCTCTGGGTGAGTTGGGTGCCTATTCACCTGGAATGACTCATCAGTGCGTCGCCCACTGCCTCGATTCCTAGGAGACCCTCCCCAGCACCGACCAGCAGTGTGTCCTCTGCGGCCACAGTTGGTGCAGGGGACAGCCTCCCTCCTGGTCTCCCTCCTGGTCTCCCTAGCACCAGCACCCCCGAGCTCCATAGGGATCGGCTCGGAAGTGCTGGGGGATGGAATGGACGGCCCCGAATCCGGACGTCCGCGGGTAGCCAACAGGGTATCCAGGCGAATCGACATGTCCACCAGTTGATCAAAGCTGAGGTTGGTGTCCCTGCAGGCCAATTCCCGACGCACGTCCTCCCTCAGGCTACATCTATAGTGGTCGATGAGGGCCCTCTCATTCCATCCCGTGTTGGCAGCCAGCGTCCGGAAGTCCAGCGCGAACTCCTGCGCGCTCCTCCTCCCCTGTCTAAGGTGGAATAGACACTCACCCGCTGCTTTACCCTCTGGTGGATGATCGAATACTGCCCGGAAGCGGCGGGTGAACTCCGCATAGCTGACCGTAGCGGCGTCTATCCCACCCCACTCGGCGTTGGCCCACTCCAACGCCTTGCCGGACAGACAGGAGATGAGGGCGGACACGCTCTCGTATCCCGAGGGCGCGGGGTGAATGGTTGCTAGGTGGAGTTCAACTTGAAGTAGGAAACCCTGGCACCCGGCCGCTGTGCCATCATAAGCCCTCGGGAGCGAAAGCCGAATCCCACTGGACCCCGGATGTGAAACGATGGGCATCGCCGATGGTGGTGGTATCGTTGGAGGGGGTATAGGTAGACCCCCTCTTTCCCATCGCTCAATGGTGTTCACCACCTGTTCCATGGCGGTGCCGAGAGCCTGGATCATGGCCGCTTGGTGTTCAACGCGTGCCTCCATAGATCCAGCTGGCACCGCCTCTCCTGCTGACTCCATGAGAGGTGTGTGATTCTGTCAGACTGCGACGTGAATGCGGTAGGCGAAGTCAAACGCAGGACACCGAGCTACTGGAAATGATACTTTACTAACAAAGTAACCAGAATACAAAACAACCTCCAAACAGGGAGGAGAATACCCGCACACTAGCAACTGCCGAAAATGACGAGAACAATCACACACAACACACAATGAACGACAGAGGGTTAAATAGGGAATACAATACAACATAATTGGAAACAGGTGTACACAATCAAGACAAAACAAGTCAAACACAGAAACATAGATCGGTGGCAGCTAGTACTCCGGGGACAACGAACGCCGAAGCCTGCCCGAGCAAGGAGGAGGAGCAGTGACAGTACCCCCCCCCCCCTTGACGGCCTCGGGGACGGCCAGGAGGACGCGGAGCAGGGTGAGTCGGATGACTCCGGTGGAAGTCCCTCAACATGGAGGGATCTAGGATGTCCCTCCTGGGGACCCAGCACCGTTCCTCCGGACCGGGTTAGGGTTAGGGTTAGGGTTAGCAAGGAGGAGGAGCAGCCTTGGCTGATTCCGTGACACTGGAAGGGCCTCTAGGAATCTTTGGGTTGTCAGAGAATTTATAGCACGGCTTTTGATGATCCTTGGTTGGGGTCTGAGCAGATTATTTGTTGCAATTGCAAATGTAATAATAAAATACAAACAAGGTTATTCACAACAATCAACAAACTGGATGTAATGTAATGCTATTAACAACCATCAAAAAACAGGACGTAATGTTATTGGGTTATGAGGAAAAACATTTGGATCCACAGTATTTATTCCACAGGACAAAACTAGATCCAGGTTATGACTGGGGCAATGAGTGGGTCCGGAGACATGTTGGACAAAACCCACTGAGTCGATGATGGCTCCGAAAGCCTTTTGGAGTGGGTGTGTGGACTTTTCCATGTGAATATTAAAGTCACCAAAAATTTGAATATTATCTGCCATGACTACAAGGTCCAATAGGAATTCAGGGGACTCAGTGAGGAACTCTGTATACGGCCCAGGAGGCCTGTAAACAATAGCTATAAAAAGTGATTGAGTAGGCTGCATAGATTTCATGACTAGAAGCTCAAAAGACAAAAGTGCAGTCATTTTTGGGGGGTCAATTTACATTTGCTATCGTAAATAGCAGGTAGGCCTCCTGTAGCTCAGTTGGTAGAGCATGACGCTTGCAACGCCAGGGTTGTGGGTTCGATTCCCACGGGGGGCCAGTATGAAAAATGCATGCACTCACTAACTGTAAGTCGCTCTGGATAAGAGCGTCTGCTAAATTACTACATTTACATTTTAGTCATTTAGCAGACGCTCTTATCCAGAGCGACTTACAGGAGCAATTAGGGTTAAGTGCCTTGCTCAAGGGCACATCAACAGATCTTTCACCTAGGCGGCTCGGGGATTAGAACCAGCGACCTTTGGAAGTGAGGGATCTAACATTAAGTAACCCTATTTTGAGAAGTGAGATATCACAATCTCTTTCAATAATGACAGGAATGGAGGAGGTCTTTATTCCAGTGAGATTGCTAAAGCGAACACCACCATGTTTAGTTTTGCTCAACCTAGATCGAGGCACAGACACTGTCTCAATGGGGATAGCTGAGCTGACTACACTGACTGTGCTAGTGGCAGACTCCACTAAGCTGTCAGGCTGGCTAACAGCCTGCTGCCTGGCCTGCACCCTGTCTCATTGTGGAGCTAGAGGAGTTAGAGCCCTGTCTATGTTGATAGATAAGATGAGAGCACCCCTCCAGCTAGGATGGAGTCCATCACTCCTCAGCAGGCCAGGCTTGGTCCTGTAGCACCCCTCCAGCTAGGATGGAGTCCATCACTCCTCAGCAGGCCAGGCTTGGTCCTGTAGCACCCCTCCAGCTAGGATGGAGTCCATCACTCCTCAGCAGGCCAGGCTTGGTCCTGTAGCACCCCTCCAGCTAGGATGGAGTCTGTCACTCCTCAGCAGGCCAGGCTTGGTCCTGTAGCACCCCTCCAGCTAGGATGGAGTCCATCACTCCTCAGCAGGCCAGGCTTGGTCCTGTAGCACCCCTCCAGCTAGGATGGAGTCTGTCACTCCTCAGCAGGCCAGGCTTGGTCCTGTAGCACCCCTCCATCTAGGATGGAGTCCATTACTCCTCAGCAGGCCAGGCTTGGTCCTGTTTGTGGGTGAGTCCCAGAAAGAGGGCCAATTATCTACAAATTCTATATTTTGGGAGGCAGAAAACAGTTTTCAACCAGCGATTGAGTTGTGAGACTCTGCTGTAGAGCTCACCACTCCCCCTAACTGGGAGGGGCCAGAGACAATTACTGCTGTAGAGCTCATCACTCCTCCCCTTAACTGGGAGGGGCCAGAGACAATTACTGCTGTAGAGCTCATCACTCCTCCCCCTAACTGGGAGGGGCCAGAGACAATTACTGCTGTAGAGCTCATCACTCCTCCCCCTAACTGGGAGGGGCCAGAGACAATTACTGCTGTAGAGCTCACCACTCCTCCTAACTGGGAGGGGCCAGAGACAAATACTGCTGTAGAGCTCACCACTCCCCCTAACTGGGAGGGGCCAGAGACAATTACTGCTGTAGAGCTCATCACTCCTCCCCCTAACTGGGAGGGGCCAGAGACAATTACTGCTGTAGAGCTCATCACTCCTCCCCCTAACTGGGAGGGGGCCAGAGACAATTACTGCTGTAGAGCTCATCACTCCCCCTAAATGGGAGGGGCCAGAGACAATTACTGCTGTAGAGCTCATCACTCCTCCCCCTAACTGGGAGGAGCCAGAGACAATTACTCGACGCCGACACATCTTTCTAGCTAATTTACATGCTGAAGCTATGTTGCGCTTGGTGACCTCTGACTGTTTCATCCTAACATCGTTGGTGCTGACGTGGATAACAATATCCCTATACTCTCTACACTCGCCAGTTTTAGCCTTAGCCAGCACCATCTTCAGATTAGCCTTTACATCGGTAGCCCTGCCCCCTGGTAAACAGTGTATGATCGCTGGATGATTCTTTTTAAGTCTAATATTGCGGGTAAGTAGTCGCCAATGACTAGGGTTTTCAATTTGTCAGAGCTAATGGTGGGAGGCTTTAGCGGCTCAGACCCCGTAACGGGTGGAGGAGAGACCTGAGAATGCTCGGCCTCTGACGCCGACTCGTTGCTTAATGGGGAGAACCGGTTGAAAGTTTCTGTCGGCTGAATGAGCGACACCGGTTGAGCATGCAGACAGCATTTCTTTCCAGAAGCCTTGAGAAAATTGTCCACTGTGTGGGGGGGGGATTAATACTACTATCTGTACTTACTGGTGGCACATACACTGTTTCATCCTTTCCTACACTTACATTGCCCTTGCCTAACCATTGCATCTGAAGATGTGCTTGCAGCATGGCTATCCTCACCATAAGGCAATAGTTTTCCTGTGTATCATGAGTACAGCGACTGCAATTAGATGGCATAGTTTTAATGTTACTACATAGCTTTGTCTGGTGGAGGTCCTGTAGAACCATGTCCAGATAAAGAGTCCTGTAGAACCATGTCCAGATAGTGAGTCCTGTAGAACCATGTCCAGATAAAGAGTCCTGTTGAACCATGTCCAGATAAAGGGTCCTGTAGAACCATGTCCAGATAAAGAGTCCTGTAGAACCATGTCCAGATAAAGAGTCCTGTAGAACCATGTCCAGATAAAGAGTCCTGTAGAAACCATGTCCAGATAAAGGGTCCTGTAGAACCATGTCCAGATAAAGAGTCCTGTAGAACCATGTCCAGATAAAGAGTCCTGTAGAACCATGTCCAGATAAAGAGTCCTGTTGAACCATGTCCAGATAAAGGGTCCTGTAGAACCATGTCCAGATAAAGAGTCCTGTAGAACCATGTCCAGATAAAGAGTCCTGTAGAACCATGTCCAGATAAAGGGTCCTGTAGAACCATGTCCAGATAAAGAGTCCTGTAGAACCATGTCCAGATAAAGAGTCCTGTAGAACCATGTCCAGATATAGAGTCCTGTAGAACCATGTCCAGATAAAGAGTCCTGTAGAATCATGTCCAGATAAAGAGTCCTGTAGAACCATGTCCAGATAAAGAGTCCTGTAGAACCATGTCCAGATAAAGAGTCCTGTAGAACCATGTCCAGATAAAGGGTCCTGTAGAACCATGTCCAGATAAAGAGTCCTGTAGAACCATGTCCAGATAAAGAGTCCTGTAGAACCATGTCCAGATAAAGAGTCCTGTAGAACCATGTCCAGATAAAGAGTCCTGTAGAACCATGTCCAGATAAAGAGTCCTGTAGAACCATGTCCAGATAAAGGGTCCTGTAGAACCATGTCCAGATAAAGAGTCCTGTAGAACCATGTCCAGATAAAGAGTCCTGTAGAACCATGTCCAGATAAAGGGTCCTGTAGAACCATGTCCAGATAAAGAGTCCTGTAGAACCATGTCCAGTTAAAGAGTCCTGTAGAACCATGTCCAGATAAAGGGTCCTGTAGAACCATGTCCAGATAAAGAGTCCTGTAGAACCATGTCCAGATAAAGAGTCCTGTAGAACCATGTCCAGATAAAGAGTCCTGTAGAACCATGTCCAGATAAAGGGTCCTGTAGAACCATGTCCAGATAAAGAGTCCTGTAGATCCATGTCCAGATAAAGAGTCCTGTAGATCCATGTCCAGATAAAGAGTCCTGTATAACCATGTCCAGATAAAGAGTCCTGTAGAACCATGTCCAGATAAAGTGTCCTGTAGACCATGTCCAGATAAATGTCCTGTAGATCCATGTCCAGATACAGAGTCCTGTAGAACCATGTCCAGATAAAGAGTCCTGTAGAACCATGTCCAGATAACGGGTCCTGTAGAACCATGTCCAGATAAAGAGTCCTGTAGATCCATGTCCAGATAAGAGTCCTGTAGAACCATGTCCAGATAAAGAGTCCTGTAGAACCATGTCCAGATAAAGTGTCCTGTAGAACCATGTCCAGATAAGTGTCCTGTAGATCCATGTCCAGATAAAGAGTCCTGTAGAACCATGTCCAGATAAAGAGTCCTGTAGAACCATGTCCAGATAAAGGGTCCTGTAGAACCATGTCCAGATAAAGAGTCCTGTAGATCCATGTCCAGATAAGAGTCCTGTAGAACCATGTCCAGATAAAGAGTCCTGTAGAACCATGTCCAGATAAAGGGTCCTGTAGAACCATGTCCAGATAAAGGGTCCTGTAGAACCCTGTCCAGATAAAGGGTCCTGTAGATCCATGTCCAGGGTGAAAAAGTTGAATTAAAGAAGTCGAGCAAGGGAAAGAAAATATATGCAAATAACGAAGATGGTAGAATGATCTAACCCTAACCCTAACCCTAACCCTAAGGTACCATCTAACTACTAACTAATAACTAAGATGGTAGAATGATCTAACCCTAACCCCAACCCTAACCCTAAGGTACCATCTAACTACTAACTAATAACTAAGATGGTAGAATGATCTAACCCTAACCCTAACCCTAAGGTACCATCTAACTAATAACTATAACTAAGATGGTAGAATGATCTAACCCTAACCCTAACCCTAAGGTACCATCTAACTACTAACTAATAACTAAGATGGTAGAATGATCTAACCCTAACCCTAACCCTAAGGTACCATCTAACTACTAACTAATAACTAAGATGGTAGAATGATCTAACCCTAACCCTAACCCTAAGGTACCATCTAACTACTAAAATAACTAAGATGGTAGAATGATCTAACCCTAACCCTAACCCTAAGGTACCATCTAACTACTAACTAATAACTAAGATGGTAGAATGATCTAACCCTAACCCTAACCCTAAGGTACCATCTAACTACTAACTAATAACTAAGATGGTAGAATGATCTAACCCTAACCCTAACCCTAAGTGGGATACCAATCTATACTTACTAACTAATAACAAAGATGGTAGAATGATCTAACCCTAAAACCCTAAGGTACCACAACTATAATAATAACTAAGAGGTGAAGATTAACCCTAAACCCTAAGGTCCCTTTAAAATACTAATAATAAAAGATGGTAGAATGACAACCCCAAACCCCTAACCCTAAGGAATTAATAAAATAATAATAAGATGGTAAAATGATTAACCAACCAAAACCCTAAGGTACCATCTAACTACTAACAATAACTAAGATGTAGAATGATAACCTAACCCAAACCCCAAGGGGCACTAACTACTAACAATAACTAAGGGGTAAATGACTAACCCAAACCCCAAACCCAAAGGGTTTACCATTAATACTAACTAAAAAAGATGGTAGAATGATCAACCCAAACCCTCCCCAAAGGTACCATTAACTACTAAAAAAACTAGATGGTAGAATGACTAACCCAACCCTAAGGTACATCTAATACAACTAATAACTAAGGGGGGAAATGTTTAAACCCCAACCCAAACCCCTAGGTCCCCTCTAATATAACTAATAATAAGAGGTAGAAATGTTTAAAACCCCTAACCCAACCCTAAGGTCCCATCTAATACTAACAATAACAAAGGAGGTAGAAGACTAACCCAAACCCCCAACCCCTAAGGTACCATCAAACTAACTAAAACAAGATGGTAAAAATGACTAACCCTAACCCAAACCCAAGGTACATCTAATACTAATAATAACAAGAGGGTAGAATGATCTAACCCAACCCAAACCCCAAGGTCCCATCAACTACAAATAATAACAAGTTTGGTAGAAGAATACAACCCAAACCCCTAAGGTCCCATCAAAATACTAATATAACTAAGAGGTAGAATGATCAAACCCCAAACCCCCCTAAGGTACCCTAACTACTAATAATAACAAGATGGTAGAAGATTAAACTCCCCCCAACCCAAAGGTCCCATCAATACAACTAAAACAAAGAGGGTAGAATGACTAACCCTAACCCAAACCCTGGTACCATCTAATACTAAAATAATAAGATGGTAAAATGTTTAAACCCCAATAACCCTAACCCTAAGGTACATCAACTACAACTAAAAACAAGATGGAAGATTAAACCCTAACCCAACCCTAAGGTACCATTAACTACTAACTAAAAACTAAGAGGTAAAATGATTAACCCAAACCCCTAACCCAAAGGTACCTTTAATACTAAAATAATAAGATGGAAAAAGATTAACCCAAACCCCTAACCCTAAGGTCCCCACAACTACTAACTAATAAAAAGATGGTAGAATGATCAAAAACCCTAACCCAAACCCAAAGGTCCATCTAATACTAACTAAAAACTAAGAGGGTAGAATGATCTAACCCTAACCCTAAAAGGTCCCATCTAACTACAACTAAAAAACAAGATGGTAAGATCTAACCCAACCCCTAACCCTAAGGTACCATCTAATACTAACTAATAACTAAGATGGTAGAATGATTAACCCTAACCCTCCCCTAAGGTACCATTAACTACAATAATAACAAAGAGGTTTAGAATGATCAACCTAACCCAAACCCCTAAGGTCCATCTAACAAAATAATAAAAAGAGGGGTAGAATGACCCCTAACCCTAACCCTAACCCTAAGGTACCATCTAATACTAACTAATAACTAAGATGGTAAATGATCTAACCCAACCCAAACCCCAAAAGGTCCCCACTAACTACTAACAAAACAAAGAGTTAAAAATCTAACCCCAACCCAAAAAGGTACCATCAACTACTAACTAAAACAAAGATGGAGAATGATCAACCCTAACCCCAAGGTCCCATTAACTATAACAAAAAAGTGGTAGAATGATCAAACCCCCTAACCCAAACCCCTAATACTTTAAAACTACAACTAATAATAAGAGGGTTAGAAGTAACCTAACCCTAACAAAAACCTTTAACAAAACTAATAACTAAGATGGTAAAATGATTCCCCCCAAAAAACCCCCTAAGGGTACCATCTAATACTAAAATAACAAGATGGTAGAAATCAAACCCCAAACCCCAACCCCCTAAGGTCCCATCTAACTACAATAATAACTAAGATGGTAGAATGTTTAAAACCCCTAACCCTAACCCTAGGTCCCACTAACTACAAAATAAAACAAGATGGTAGAATGATCTAACCCAAACCCAACCAAAGGTACCATCTAACTATAACTAATAAAAGAGGGTAGAATGATCTAAAACCCTACCTAAGGTCCCATCTAATACTAACTAATAACAAAGATGGTTAGAATGATTAACCCTAACCCAACCCCTAAGGGGCCATTAACTACTAACAATAACAAGATGGTAGAATGTCAAACCCCTAACCCAACCAAAGGTACATCTAATACAACTAATAAAAAAAGGGGTAAAATATCAAACCCCTAACCCTAACCCAAAGGCCCTTAATACTAAAATAACAAAGATGTAGAATGATTAACCCAAAAACCCTAACCCTAAGGTCATCTAACTACTAAAAAATAACTAAGAGGTAGGAAGAAAACCCTAACCCAACCCTAAGGACCATTAACTACAACTAATAACAAGAGGGTAGAAGATAAACCCTAACCCTAACCCAAGGGTCCATTAACTACAATAATAAAAAGATGGAGAATGACTAACCCCCCAACCCCCTAAGGTACCATTAATACAACTTAAATAAGGGGGGGAGAATGATCAAACCCCCTAACCCTAAGGCCCATCTAATAATAATAATAACTAAGATGGTAAAATGATCAAACCCCTAACCAACCAAAGGTACCATCAACTATAACTAAAACTAAGATGGTTAGAATGATTAACCCTAACCCAAACCCCTAAGTCCCATCTAACTACTAAACTAATAAATAAGATGGTAGAAGATCTACCCTTAACCCAAACCCTAACCCAAAGGTACCATCTAACTACTAACTAATAAATAAGATGTAGAATGTTTAAACCCCCTAACCTACCCAAAGGTACCATCTAACTACTAATAAAAAATAAGAGGGTAGAATGATCTAACCCTAACCCTAACCCTAGGTCCCATCTAACTACTAACTAATAACAAGATGGTAGAATGATCTAACCCTAACCCCAAAAACCCTAAGGTACCATCCCGTAACTATTTAACTAATAACAAAGGGATGGTAGAATGACTAACCTAACCTAACCCAAAGGTACCATCAAAACTACTAACAATAACTAAGATGGTTGAATATCTAACCTAACCCTAACCCTAAGGTACCATCTAATATAACTAAAACAAGATGGTAAATGATCTAACCTAACCAAACCCTAAGTACCAATCTAACTACTAATAATAACTAAGATGGTAGAATGATCTAACCCTAACCCTAACCCTAAGGTACCATCTAACTACTAACTAATAACTAAGATGGTAGAATGATCTAACCCTAACCCTAACCCTAAGGTACCATCTAACTACTAACTAATAACTAAGATGGTAGAATGATCTAACCCTAACCCTAAGGGTACACATCTAACTACTAACAATAACTAAGATGGTAGAATGATTAACCCTAACCCTAACCTAAGGTAGACCATCAAATACTAACTATAACTAAGATGGTAGAATGATCTAACCCTAACCCTAACCCTAAGGTACCATCTAACTACTAACTAATAACTAAGATGGTAGAATGATCTAACCCTAACCCTAACCCTAAGGTACCATCTAACTACTAACTAATAACTAAGATGTAGAATGATCTAACCCCAACCCTAAGGTACCATCTAACTACTAACTAATAACTAAGATGGTAGAATGATCTAACCCTAACCAAACCTAAGGTACATCTACTACTACTAATAACTAAGATGGTAGAATGATCTAACCCTAACCCTAACCCAAAGGGTACCATCTAACTACTAACTAATAACTAAGATGGTAGAATGATCTAACCCTAACCCTAACCCTAACGGTACCATCTAACTAAACTAATAAACTAAGATGGTAGAATGATCTAACCCTAACCCTAACTAACCCTAAGGTACCATCTAACTATAACTAATAATAAATTAGAAGATCTAACCTAAACCCTAAACCCTAAGGTACATATCAACCCTAACTAATAACTAAGATGGTAGAATGATCTAACCTAACTAACCTAAGGGTAAACATCTAAATACTAACTAATAACTAAGATGGTGAATGATCTAACCCTAACCCTAACCTAAGGTACCATAACTACTAACTAATAACTAAGATGGTAGAATGATCTAACCCTAACCTAACTAACCCTAAGGTACCATCTAAATACTAATAATAACTAAGATGCGTAAGAATGGATCATAACCTAACCTAACCCTAGGTACCCATCTAAACTACCTAACTTAATAACTAAGTGGTAGAATGATCTAACCCTAACCCTAACCCTAAGGTACCATCTAACTACTAACTAATAACTAAGATGGTAGAATGATCTAACCCTAACCAACCCTAAGGTACCATCTAACTACTAACTAATAACTAAGATGGTAGAATGATCTAACCCTAACCCTAACCCTAAGGTACCATCTAACTACTAACTAATAACTAAGATGGTAGAATGATCTAACCCTAACCCTAACCCTAAGGTACCATCTAACTACTAACTAATAACTAAGATGGTAGAATGATCTAACCCTAACCCTAACCCTAAGGTACCATCTAACTACTAACTAATAACTAAGATGGTAGAATGATCTAACCCTAACCCTAACCCTAACCCTAAGGTACCATCTAACTACTAACTAATAACTAAGATGGTAGAATGATCTAACCCTAACCCTAAGGTACCATCTAACTACTAACTAATAACTAAGATGGTAGAATGATCTAACCCTAACCCTAACCCTAAGGTACCATCTAACTACTAACTAATAACTAAGATGGTAGAATGATCTAACCCTAACCCTAACCCTAAGGTACCATCTAACTACTAACTAATAACTAAGATGGTAGAATGATCTAACATAACCAACCCTAAGGTACCATCTAACTATAACTAATAACTAAGAGTGTAGAATGATCTAACCCTAACCCTAACCCTAACAGGTACCATCAACTACTAACTAATAACTAAGATGGTAGAGATGATCAACCAACCCAAAACCTAAGGTACACTAACTACTAACTAATAATAAGAGTAAATAACCAACCCTAACCCTAAGGTACCATCTAACTACTAATAATAACTAAGATGGTAGAATGATTAACCCTAACCTAACCTAAGTACCTACTAATAACTAATAACTAAGAGGTAAATCAACCTAACCCTAACCCTAAGGTACCATCTAACTACTAACTAATAATAAGATGGTAGAATGATCAAACCCTAACCCTAACCTAAGGTACCATCTAACTACTAACTAATAAACTAGATGGTAGATGATCTAACCCTAACCCTAACCCTAAGGTACCATCTAACTACTAATAATAACTAGATGGTGATGATCAACCCTAACCCTAACCTAATGGTAATTAAACTACAATAATAAACTAAATGGAGTAGAATGATCTAACCCTAACCCTAACCTAAGGTACCATCTATCATAACTAATAACTAAGATGGTAGAATGATCTAACCCTAACCCTAAGTCCAAAACTAAACTATAATAATATCTAAATAAAAATAATCTAACTAACCAACCTAAGTCGGTACATCTAACTACTAACTAATAACTAAGATGGTAGAATGATCTAACCCAACCCTAACCCTAAGTACCATCTAAAACTAACTAATAACTAAGAGTAGAATAACTAACCTAACCCTAACCTAAGGTAAATCAATCTAAATAATAACTAAGATTAGATACCAACCAATACCTCTAACCTAATAACGAAGATGGTAAAACTAACCCTAACCTAAATCTAAATCTAACAAATAAAAAGGTAATGATCTAATACTACTAACCCAAGGTAAAGATCTAACATAACCTAACTAAGTAACATCTTAAACAAACCCTAACCACTAAGGTACATCTAACCACCAACTAAGGTAAATCAAAAACTACAACCACCCAATAAACTAAGATGGTTAAAATCTAACCCAAACCCTAAACCTAAGGTCCCCTTAACTACTAAATAACTAATGGTAAAATACAAACCTAACAAGGTACCATTAACACAACTAAAACTAAGATCTTAATATAACCTAACCCTAACCTAAGGTACATCTAACACTAAAATAACCCAAAGAATATCAAACCCTAACCTAACTAAGGTAGATCTAACCTAACTATAACCAAGGTAATGAATTAACCTAACAAAACCCGAGGTAATCTAACCCTAACCATAACCTAAGGTACATCTACACTAACCAAACATGAGAATCTAACCAACCTAATAACACATTAACTACTAACAATAAACTAACTAAGGAAATCTAACCTACAACCTAACCTAAGGGTAATAATATCTATAACTAATAAGGTACGATCTAACTACTAACCATAACTAAGGTACATCTAACACTAACATAAACTAAGGTAAATGAAACCTACCAAAACCTAAGGGTACAATAATCAACCCTAACTAAATAGGAAATCTAAACCTAAACAATCTAAATGGTAACAAATAACCAACCTAACCAAGGTCATTAACTACTAACTAATAACTAAGATGGTAGAATGTCTAACCAACCTAAGTAGACCATCTAACTATAACTAAAAAAGGGTTTAACTAATGTTAACCCTAACAATACCTAAGTGGTACATCTAACTACTAACTAAAAAAAATTATTCAAACTAAACCTAACCCTAAGGTAAATATAACCTAACTAACAATAAATGTAAAATAACTAACCTAAGACCCTATAATACATCTAACTACTAAACCTAACCAAGTGACATCTAACCCTAACTAACAAGTACATGTAACTAACCTAACCCTAATACGGATATAACACTAACAATAACTAAGAAGAAGTCAACCAACTACCCTAAATAATTTAAATAATCTAACTAAGTAGGAAATCTAACCCAACCACCAAGTACAATCTAATAAACTAATACTAAAGTGAAATACCCAACCCTAACCCTAAGGTACCATTAACTATAACTAAATAAAGGTAAATGTTTAACCCAACCCTAACCCTAAAACCATAACTAAAAATAACAAGATGGGAAATACACCCAACCCTAACTAACTAAATAAAAACTAATAAATTAATCCCCAACCCAACCAACCACAAAATAAATAATCTAATTAAAATGTAAAATTAACCCAACCACAAATAAATTAAATCTAACAACCCCAATGGGATCTAAAAACTAATTAATAAAATAAACAAAACTTAAAATCCACCTAACCCAAACCCCAAAATAATTAAATACTAACCCTAACCTAAAAAAAGAATATCTAAAATAAAACCTAACCTAAAATAACACTAATTAAAGAATAATAAACCCCTAACCCTAACCACAAATACCACAAATAAAAAATAGATGGTAAAGATTAAACCCAACCCCTCCATTACCATAATAATAAATAATAAGGTAAATAACTAACCCAACCCCAAACCCCCAAACCATAATACTAAAAAACTAAAAGGAATCTCCCCTAACCAACTAAGGCCAAACTACTAACTAAAACAAGGTAGAGATTAAACACCCTAAACCTAAGGAAATCTAACAACTACTAAATAAAAAGAAAACTTAACCCTAACCCAAGGACCCTAACTAACAACTAATAACTAAGATGGAGAATGATCTAACCCAACCTAACCTAAGGTACCTTTTTAACTCTAACTAATAACTAAGATGGGTAAAATATCTAACCCTAACCTAACCCTAAGGCCATTAACTACTAACTTAAAAAAAGAAAATACAACCTAATTAACCCAAACTACAATAATAACTAATAAAGTTTAAAAAACCCTAACCCAACCCTAACCCTAACTCCCATAAACTAAATTAAAAAAAACCATAAGAAAACCCACAAACTAACCTAATAAATTAAACACCAAACCCTAATACAAAAGGGGAAAATTAACCAAACCCCAAAACCCTAAGTTAATTAAAACAACAACCCTAAATAAATAACCTAAAACCAAATAACTAACAAAACCCCCAAAAATAATAAACTAATCAACAAACTAAACAAGGGTACCACCCTAACCCAAAACCCAAAAACTAAAAAAAATTAAATGCTAACCCTAACCCCAACCCAATTACTAACTATAAAATAATAAGATAAACCCCACAACCCCTAAGACCATCTAACTACTAACTAATAACAAGTGAAGATAACCTAACCCAAACCCTTAACCAATACTTAACAAATAACTAATAAAAGGGGGGAAATTCTAACCCTAACCTAACCCTAAGGCCATCTAATACAACTAATAACTAAGATGGTAGAATATTAACCCTAACCCAACCCAAGGTACCATTAATACTAACTAAAACTAAGATGGAAATATCAACCCCCCCTAACCTAACTCTAATAAATAATAGATGGAAAAACCTAACCCTAAACCCTAACTAATAATTAATACTAACATAACTAAGGTAAAATTTAAACAACCCAAACCCTAACCTAAGGAAAAACATATAAAAAAAAACCAAAATACTCAAAATTAACAACCCAAAAATAATTAACTATTAAACTAAAAAAGGTAAAAACTAAAACCTAAAAAACCTAAGTACCCAAAACCTAAAATAACTAAAAATAACAAATAAATAATACCCTAACCCTAACCTATAAAAAAATAATTAAAGAAGAAAAAACTAACCCAACCTAACCCAAATAATAAAATAAATGGTAGAATCTAACCCAACCTAACCCAAGTAAAATTAACTTATAATAATAAAGGTAGAATATAACCCAACCCAACCCTAAGGTACCTTTAAACTACTAACTAATAAAAGATGGTAGAATGTCAACCCTAACCTAAGGACATCTAATACTAACTAAAACTACAAGGGTTTAGAATGATCTAACCCACCCTAACCCAAGTACCATTAACACTAACTAATAAAGATGTTAGAATTAACCCTAACCTACCCTAATAAAACACTAACTAAAATAAAAGGTAGAATGATCAACCCCAACCCTAACCTAAGGACATTAATACTAACTATAACAAAGAGGTGAATTTAACCAAACCCAACCCTAAGGTACCTATACTATAAAATAAAAGATGGAGAAATTAAACCCTAAAATAAGGTACCACTAATACAACTAATAATAAATGGTAGAAGATCTACCCTAACCCTAACCCTAGTACCCTAACTATAATAAAACAAGAGGGTAAATACCAAACCTTAACCCAAACCCCATTAAAAAGGTAATATTAACCCTCCCCCTAACAAGGTAAAAACAAACAAAACAAAAAAAGGTCCTAACAAACCCAACCTAAGGGATCTAAAACCAAAAACCTAAAAAAATTTAACCACCTAAACCCTAAAATAAAACTTAAAATGGAAAACCCTAACCCCAACCCCCAAACCACTAATATTAATAAACCACCCAACCCAAACCAAACAAAACCACTAATAACCTAAATTAATGTTACCCCACAACCCCACCCAAAATAATATAATAATTTAAAAAGGTAAAATCAACCCTAACCCAAAAACCCTAAGGGGTAAAATCTAAAAAACTTAATAAACAACCCCAATAACAATTTAAAAAAAAATTTTAAAAAAGGAAACTCCCAAACCCTAAGGTAATCAACCCCAAAATTAAAAAAATTTAAATAAAAAAAAACCTAAAAAAAATCAACTTAAAAAAAACAAAAGGGTAATATCCCCCTAATAACAAATAAAACTAACAAAAACAAAATTGGAAAACAACCCTAAAAAAGGGGGAATAACTAAAAAAACCCTAAAAAATTTTAACTCCCCCAACCCCTAAAAAAAATTTTAAAAAAATTAAACTCCCCTAAAAACCCCTAAAAAATTAATAAAAAAAATAAAATAAAATTAAACCCAACCCAAAAAACCCCCAAAATTAAAAAATAAGGGTAGAAAAAACCCCCCCAAACCCCAAAAACCTTTAAAACTAAAAATAAAAAAAAAATTAAAAAACCCAACCCCCCAAACCCAAAAAACCAAAACAAAATAAGGGAAAAAATTTCCCAACCCCCCCCAAAATCCCACAAATAAAAAAATAAAAGTTTAAAAATAACCCCAACCCACCCTAAGGCCCCAAAAACAACTAATAAAAGGGAAAAAAATCTAAAAAAAACCTAAAATTTTTAAACAATAATAAAAATTAAAAACCTAAAAACCAAACCCTAAAAAATTAAATAAAACCCCTAACAAATTAAAACTTTACCAAACCCCAAAAGGGGAAATAACAAAAATTAAAAAAAGGGGAAATCTAACCAAACCCCTAAAACAAAATTTTAATACTAACTAATAACAATGGTAAATAAAAAACCTCCCCAACCCCTAAGGAATTAAATACTAAAAAAAAATTAGGAAATCTAACCCAAACCCCAAACCCCAAGGGGAATCTAACTAACAAAAAAAAGGGGAAAATCAAAAACCCAAACCCCCCCTAAGGTAATTAAATATAACAATAAAAAATGGAAAATTCCCAAAAACCCTAAAAAGGGGAATTAAATACTAACAAAAAAAATTTAGGTACCAAAACCAACCCCAAAAAAATTTCAATACTAACTAAAAAAGAGGTAAAATACCCCCCAAACCCCAAAATAAGGAAAACCCCTTAACTACAAAAATTAATTTAAAAAAATTAAAAACCCCCCCAAACCTAAAATAAACTAAAAAAAAAAAATTTTCCCAACCCCCCCAATAAAAAAATAAAAAAGTTGAAAAAACCCCTAACAACCCCCCCCTAAAATTAATAAACAAAACAAAGGGAAAAAGACCCCCCCAAAAAATAAAAAAATAACTAAAAAAAAAATTTAAAAAACCCTAACAAATTAAAAAAATAAA
>LR778283.1:46731843-46864343 GCA_902810595.1 Coregonus sp. 'balchen'
CCTCCAGGCTGAGGCAAAGCTTTCCTCTGGGCTCAGTTTAAAGTAAGATATGACAGATAGGAGTGGCTATAGAGTCAGCTACCATCCTCAGTAGCTTTCCATCCATCTATACTGAAGAAAAACAATGCAACATGCAACATTTTGTTCAGTATAAGTTGTCAATGTCAGGAGGTTTGTCATTATTGATTGATAACAATAATCTTTCCACCTCTCCCACACGAACTTTACAAAATTCAAACTTACAATTATTTTCTTTCATTATTAGTTTTTTTATGCATGAATACGATCGCTCACTGTTCGTTGTTGGCATTTCCTGCCTAAGTTTGCCCACTTTGCCAACGAAGTAATCATAAAAATAATTGGCAACATCAAATGGTTTTGTGATGAATAAGCCATCTGATTCAATGAAAGATGGAGTTGATGGTGGTGGGTTTTCCAGTCCTGTGGTCCATCTTCAGTTTCTACGAGATCATATCCCACACTTTGGCCCGGAAAATCATTAAAGTCTCCAACCAGCCGCACGGCAAGCGGTACCGGTGCATCAAGTCTGACACCAACAGGCTCCTGAACAGCTTCTATCCCCAAGGAATAAGACTGATGAATAGATAACAACAGACTATCTGAGTTAACCTTGTATCTTTTATTTATGCACTGTCTCTATGCACACTCACAGGGCCCTACACACACACACACAAACAATCACTCCATCATCTTCTCACTCACACATAAAGTAGAAGTCGGAAGTTTACATACACCTTAGCCAAATACATATAAACTCAATTTTTCACAATTCCTAAACATTTAATCCTAGTAAAAATTCCCTGTCTTAGGTCAGTTAGGATCACCACTTTATTTTAAGAATGTGGAATGTCAGAATAATAGTAGAGAGAATTATTTATTTCAGCTTTTATTTCTTTCATCACATTCCCAGTGGGTCAGAAGCTTACATCCTGTCACGCCCAGGGGACTCCTATATGTTGAGTCAGGGTGTGGTGTTCTATGTCGTGTTTTCTATGTTTCAGTCTGGGTGTTGTAGTTTCTGTGTTTGGCCGGTGTGGTTCCCAATCAGAGACAGCTGTCGCTCGTTGTCTCTGATTGGGGATCATACTTAGGCAGCCTGTTGGCACTCGTTAGTTGTGGGATCTTGTTCCGTGTTTAGAGGCTTGTTTTGTGTTCAACCTTAGGACTTCACATTTCGTTTGTTTATTGTTTTGTCGTGTGTTTATCAGTTTAATAAACATGTACGCATTTCACGCTGCGCCTTGGTCTGACCCGTCCTTAAACGAACGTGACACATACACTCAATTAGTATTTGGTAGCATTGCCTTTAAATGGTTTAACTTGGGTGAAACGTTTCAGGTAGCCTTCCACAAGCTTCCCACAATAAGTTGGGTGAATTTCGGCCCATTCCTCCTGACATAGCTGGTGTAACAATATATCCACATAATTTTCCTTCCTCATGATGCCATCTATTTTGTGAAGTGCACCAGACCCTCCTGCAGCAAAGCACCCCCACAGCATGATGCTGCCACCCCCGTGCTTCACGGTTGGGATGGTGTTCTTCGGCTTGCAAGCACCCCCCTTTTTCCTCCAAACATAACGATGGTCATTATGGCCAAACAGTTTTTGTTTTATCAGACCAGAGGACATTGCTCAAAAAAGTACGATCTTTGTCCCCATGTGCAGTTGCAAACCGTAGTCTGGCTTTTTTATGGCGGTTTTGGAGCAGTGGCTTCTTCCTTGCTGAGCAGCCTTTCAGGTTATGTCGATATAGGACTCGTTTTACTGTGGATATAGATACTTTTCTACCTGTTTCCTCCAGCATCTTCACAAGGTCCTTTGCTGTTGTTCTGGGATTGATTTGCACTTTTCGCACCAAAGTAGGTTCATGTCTAGGAGACAGAACGCGTCTCCTTCCTGAGCGGTATGACGGCTGCGTGGTCCCATGGTGTTTATACTTGCATGCTATTGTTTGTACAGATGAACGTGGTACCTTCAGGCGTTTGTAAATTGCTCCCAAGGATGAACCAGACTTGTGGAGGTCTACAAAAATTTTTCTGAGGTCTAGGCTGATTTATTTTGATTTTCCCATGATGTCAAGCAAAGAGGCACTGAGTTTGAAGGTAGGCCTTGAAATACATCCACAGGTACACCTACAATTACATTTTTACATTTTAGTCATTTAGCAGACGCTCTTATCCAGAGCGACTTACAGGAGCAATTAGGGTTAAGTGCCTTGCTCAAGGGCACATCGACAGATTTTACACCTAGTCGGCTCGGGGATTAGAACCAGCGACCTTTCGGTTACTGGCACAACGCTCTTACCCACTAAGCTACCTGCCGCCCCCCAATTGACTCAAACAATGTCAATTAGCCTATCAGAAACTTCTAAAGCCATGACATCATTTTCTGGAATTTTCCAAGCTGTTTAAAAGCACCGTCAACTTAGTGTATGTAAACTTCTCACCCACTGGAATTGTGATACAGTGAATTATAAGTGAAATAATCTGTCTGGAAACAATTGTTGGAAAAATATTCGTGTCATGCACAAAGTAGATGTCCTAACCGACTTGCTAAAACTATAGTTTGTTAACAAGAAATTTGTGGAGTGGTTGAAAAACGAATTTTAATGACTCCAACCTTAGTGTATGTAAACTTCCGACTTCAACTGTACATATCTACCTCCATCACTCCAGTATCCCTGCACATTGTAAATATTGTATTGAACTAACCCTGTATATAGTCACTTTACCCCTATAAATATCTACCTCTATCACTCCAGTATCCCTGCACATATGGTATTGTTCTGTTCTGTTCTGTCTGTGAGTATCAGCCCCTATAATGACATGAGGAGGGTTCTGTTCTGTCTGAGTATCAGGCCCTATAATGACATGAGGAGGGTTCTGTTCTGTGAGTATCAGCCCCTATAATGGCCACTGTTTACACTGCTGCTGCTCACTGTATCCGAGAATAATTAGGTGTGTGTGTGTGTGTGTACTAACCTATAGATTCCTTCCACCATGATCATAATCTTCTTCCAGGGCCGGTGGGTCCGAGGCTGCCCAGTACACACCGCCTCCCTGAGCAGACGCTCCAGGCTCTGCATGTCTGAGACAATTGGGAACGCATCAACGTTAATATACTGTACGTTTACAGCACCAAAACAATTTTAATAACGCATTGCAAACACAGAAAGATCGGTGTTGAAACATACGATAAGCAGCCCAGCACCCACAGGGCAAGGGCAGATCACATGCAGAGCAACACCTTCCCAGTAACCCACAACAGCAACACCTTCCACTAAACCACAACAGGAAATACCAAAGGCAGAATGTGGCTGTAATCTACAGCAGATACTGGATGCGTCCCAAATAGGGAACAGGTCGCCATTTTGGGAAGCGGAGACAGTTTACTGACTGAGCCTAATGCCTGAGGAGAGGTCATGTATAGCAGCGGTGTGTGTTTTGGTAAGAGCAACGTTTTGGGTTGAATTCCTGCAGGGGATCATACACATATTAAAAAATATACACTCACTGAACTGTAAGAGGTTTTGGATAAAAGCATATGCGGTTTATATAATGGTTTGATACTGCAGTTAGCATGATTTTACCACTAGATGGAAGCATTGATCAACTAGTTTGTAAGGAGGTAAAACTTGCACTCATTTCATGGATTGTACAGTCGTGGTCAAAAGTTTTGAGAATGGCACAAGTATTGGTCTTCACCAAGTTCGCTGCTTCAGTGTTATGAGATATTTTTGTCAGATGTTACTATGGTATACTGAAGTATAATTACAAGCATTCCATAAGTGTCAAAGGCTTAAAATTGACAATTACATTATGCAAAGAGTCAATATTTGCAGAGTTTACCCTTCTTTTTCAAGACCTCTGCAATCCGCCCTGGCATGCTGTCAATTAACTTCTGGGCCACATCCGGACTGATGGCAACCCATTCTTGCATAATCAACGCTTGGAGTTTGTCAGAATTTTGTGGGTTTTTGTTTGTCCACATCTCCCCCTCTTAATACTAAGAACAGATCCAACACAGCCTAGTTGTCCATCTAATACATCCTACAGACAGTCAGGTCTCAGGTTCCTAAAACACACAGTTTACTATACAGGCCACCTCCAGGTTCCTAAAACACACCGTTTACTATACAGGCCACCTCCAGGTTCCTAAAACACACCGTTTACTATACAGGCCACCTCCAGGTTCCTAAAACACACAGTTTACTATCCAGGCCACCTCCAGGTTCCTAAAACACACCGTTTACTATACAGGCCACCTCCTGGCCACCTCCAGGCCACCTCCAGGCCACCTCCAGGTTCCTAAAACACACCGTTTACTATACAGGCCACCTCCAGGTTCCTAAAACACACCGTTTACTATACAGGCCACCTCCTGGCCACCTCCAGGCCACCTCCAGGTTCCTAAAACACACCGTTTACTATACAGGCCACCTCCAGGTTCCTAAAACACACAGTTTACTATACAGGCCACCTCCAGGCCACCTCCAGGCCACCTCCAGGCCAACTCCAGGCTCCTAAAACACACAGTTTACTATACAGGCCACCTCCAGGTTCCTAAAACACACAGTTTACTATACAGGCCACCTCCTGGCCACCTCCAGGCCACCTCCAGGTTCCTAAAACACACAGTTTACTATACAGGCCACCTCCTGGCCACCTCCAGGTTCCTAAAACACACAGTTTACTATCCAGGCCACCTCCAGGCTCCTAAAACACACAGTTTACTAAACAGGCCACCTCCAGGCCACCTCCAGGCCACCTCCAGGTTCCTAAAACACACCGTTTACTATACAGGCCACCTCCAGGCCACCTCCAGGCCACCTCCAGGTTCCTAAAACACACAGTTTACTATCCAGGCCACCTCCAGGTTCCTAAAACACACAGTTTACTATCCAGGCCACCTCCAGGTTCCTAAAACACACCGTTTACTATACAGGACACCTCCAGGTTCCTAAAACACACCGTTTACTATCCAGCCCACCTCCAGGTTCCTAAAACACACCGTTTACTATCCAGGCCACCTCCAGGTTCCTAAAAAAAAAACACAGACAATTTACAGGCGGCGGCCAATCACACGTCTCAAACTAAGTGATGAGGGAAACAAACACAATCACACGTGGTTATTGCGGAGCGCGTATTGTGGCATCTATTAAAATGTAATTCAAAACATCACATAGTAGAATCCCAGCCTGTGTCTCACTCAGACAGACTGGTGTTGGAGACAGGGATCATGGAGAATTGGGGGGGGGTCAACTGGTAGAGTGCATGAGGCTTAAGCTCAGTCAGACTCCTGGGCCCTGGGTTGGGAGTTGAGCCGTGACACATGGGGGGGACATGAGGGCAGCTGTGAGGCCCCTTTACCTGTCTCTGCTTGTACCCGTCAGGACACGTTAAAGCCAGAGAGTTTTACAGCTGCATCAGATGATTCTCTCCTGTCGACTGTGCTGAGCGGGACAGGGAGACGGTTTCTGATTGACGCCAAGGCAAGGCACTCGGCTTTGTCGTCGTTTAGGTGTTTATTCGTCTTATTTTAACCAGGTTTCTAACCAACAATGTCACACAGCCAGTGAAAGAAGAAACACAGAGAAATAATTGATAGACACCTAGAGAGAGAGAACACACACACTAGATAGATGTTAGTTTTAGGGTTATTTATATATATATATATATATATTATTATACTTTTTTGGGTAGATCAGCTTAATTTTGCAGATAGACTGTATCTTCTATCAATGTAATTGTCTGCTTCACTTCCAATCCCCCATGTTTTTTATATATATACTCCCCTTTATTACTTTTCAACCCCACCATCCTTTCCCTACTTGGAGTAAATTAGTGAACAACAATGCCCAGGCCTCTACTTCCAGCTTATACTTACTATCTACACCTTATGGACACAGTCAATTTTACAATAATTATATTTTATTTGTTTTTGCTCCTGAACTTCTTCTACTCTCAACCTCTCTGATCATTTTCATGATGTCCATCCGGTTTGCTTCTATATGCCATATCTTTCTAACTGGGCTCTTTCCCAAAAGCTCCCAACATACAACCTATGTACCTATAGACAGCGGTTAGATGTTAGGGTTAGGGTTATTAGTCTTATCTCAACGGTGTCTCTACCCAACGTCACGTAGCCAGGCAAAGTCTCCCATAAAATGATAATCATCAAGACACACATACTGTTACCACAACCATACAGGCTAAACTGGTTGAAATTACCTGTTTGAAAAACTGGTTTAACTGACTTGGTTTTAAAGTTGCTGGAATTACGTGGTTCAAAAACCAGCTGAAATGATGTGGTTCAAAACCGGTTGGAATGATGTGGTTCAAAACCGGTTGGATTATGCCATTTCAACCGGCTTTGGCCGTTGGGAATGAGAGTCTATCTACATAGGACATCGACCTGTTATAGTGGTTTGAGGATATACCTGACAGGTAAGTTCCATAGCTGTGTTTTCAATAGAGGGGGTGAATACAGCAGTATTCCACAGAAGCCACCACTGCTAAACTGGATTGTAGGTTTACAGTCTTAGTCCCTCCATTAAGGGATCACCTTCAGCAAACACAGACTGCACATCTTCCAACTATGAATATCTGCACAGCTCATGAACCTGTAACAGCATTGTCTTACTTCAGATAGTGACAGTGGCAACACGTTGTGTTAGAAATGGCAAAGCTGTCAGAAAATCGTTATGCCAGTTTGAGTTTATCCCACAGAGCTGTCAGAGACCACATAGATGTGTTGTGTTTGAGTAGACAGATAATAATAATAATATGCCATTTAGCAGATGCTTTTATCCAAAGCGACTTACAGTCATGTGTGCATACATTTTTACGTATGGGTGGTCCCGGGTATCGAACCCACTACCCTGGCGCCATGCTCTACCAATTGAGCTACAGAGGACCAGATGTGTTGTGCTTGAGCAGAGAGATGTGTTGTGTTTGACAAAAGATGTGTTGTGTTTGAGTAGAGATGTGTTGTGTTTGACAAAAGATGTGTTGTGTTTGAGTAGAGATGTGTTGTGTTTGAGCAGAGATGTGTTGTGTTTGACAAAAGATGTGTTGTGTTTGACAAGAGCTGTGTTGTGTTTGAGCAGAGATGTGTTGTGTTTGAGTACTTTAGTTTGAGAGCATGTCTACTTACTGTTGTGCTTGAACACCCGGATGGTTGCCCCTGACAACCTGGCCCCCAAGATCAGAGAGGTGTGGTTCAGCTCATCACTCAGAATCAGACAGCCCTGGAAACAAGAACAGGCAAGACAGGGGTTACAAAGTAGTACTGGTCTGTTGTTGCTGTATAGATTAGATGTAGCCTGTTGTCCCAGGTCTGTTGGTGCTGTATAGATTAGATGTAGCCTGTTGTCCCAGGTGTGTTGGTGCTGTATAGATTAGATGTAGCCTGTTGTCTCAGGTCTGTTGTTGCTGTATAGATTAGATGTAGCCTGATGTCCCAGGTCTGGTTATGCTGTATAGATTAGATGTAGCCTGATGTCCCAGGTATGTTGGTGCTGTATAGATTAGATGTAGCCTGATGTCCCAGGTCTGGTTATGCTGTATAGCCAACTCCTATGCATTAACAATGACGATAGGACTTGGCTTTACAGCATAACCAGACCTGAGACAACAGGGTACAGTACTCAAGCATCTTCAATAACCCCCCTCCCCTGTTTACAATGTCCCTAAAGTTTGATAAAACACTTGAAGACAGAGAGCTGGGTGAACGGAAGCATTAGACTACATATTAGGCTTCTTAACTAGGGTTCGTCATTATTTATAAAATGGGTTATTTGGACCCCGGATGCTGATTGTTTGATCGCCCCCCTCAGGTGATACCTCCCATCCTCTCTAAGCGTTGTCGTCGTACTGTTGTCTATACTGCCAGGGGTGTTGACCGTTGTAATCTTGTACCCATTTGTTTGAACTCTCCACTCTTAGATCTGCTGCTGTTGGCTCAAAAGAGAAGCCCACTGTGGTCTGCTCACCCAGTGCTTTAAGCTCAAACGTGAATTCCATAAACTTGAATGACCCCCTCGGTTTTCAAATCACGTAGAGGGGGTTTGGGATGTTGCACTATAGCAACCAAAGCCCATGTAAGTCAGTTTATAACATTCCCATCATTGGTTACTCTGAGAGTTCCTCATATTGACATTGGTGGTGGCCTCAGGCGCAAATACTGCTAACCTTGGAAAAGTCATTCCAATTTCTATTCCTGCCTATATTACTAATAGGGATAGACCAAATGGTACAGTTATATGCAATCTTATAGCCATACCAACTATATCAATATCAACCATCAGACAGGGCCGGCAACTGCCTATTGAACGTAGCTTGTTTGAGTAGGAGACTACATGTGACTTTTTTTTAAATCATTAAAGCCTTGGGTTGATGCATCTCAACATTAGGAGCTTACTTCCTAAACTGGATTACATCAAGACCTGGGCTGACTAATACGAACATTCTGGTATTGACTGAAACTTGGATCTCTGGGGACATTCTGGACTCTGATATTAATACTGAGGGTTGTAATGTGTTCAGAACTGACAGACAGATCATTTATCTATAATAATAATAATATGCCATTTAGCAGACGCTTTTATCTACCATCTGAGCTACAGAGGACCACTCTGTCTCTTTACTGAAATCCATTTCCCTTGCCAAAACATTTTGCTACTACCTTTAAGCCTTTGTCTGGGGAAACATGTATGCATAACTGTTATAGGGTTCTACCGTCCTCCCTCAGCTAACCTTTGTGCACTCGAGGAGTTAACTAGTTTGTTGTCTTCTTTTACTAAATCAGAAGTTATTATCCTGGGTGACCTAAATTATGATTGGGAAATGCAGGTTTCAGACAATCTAAAAGACATGTGTAATGATCTAAACCTAACCCAGCTGGTGACTAAGCCTACATGGCCCAACCCTAAAGATCCTTCAAAGTAAACTCTGATTGATCTTATCTTAACGAATACACCAGAGAAATATGTTTCTACTGGTGTCTTCACCCAAGTCATTAGTGGCCATTAGGGCTGGGCGATATGGCCAAAATATAATATCACGGTATTTCAAATGGGTCTTTCTCCATTCTTATACTGTTCAATTCAAACAAAAATCATTTTCAACATGTTTCAACATGTCCCGAGTGGGGCAGTGGTCTAAGGCACTGCATCACAGTGCTAGCTGTGCCACTAGAGATCCTGGTTCGAATCCAGGCTCTGTCGTAGGCTGCGACCGGGAGACCCATGGGGCGGCGCACAATTGGCCCAGCGTCGTCCAGGGTAGGGTAGGGAAGGGAATGGCCGGCAGGTATGTTGGTAGAGCATGGTGTTTGCAACGCCAGGGTTGTGAGTTCAATTCCCACGGGGGGCCAGTATGAAAAAATATATAATGTATTCACTCACTAACTGTAAGTCACTCTGGATAAGAGCGTCTGCTAAATGACTAAAATGTCAATTCATACATTTCCTCAAGGCTGCAGGATATGGGCAAACATTCTAGGCATTATTTTTAACCAAATGTTGCAATTGCGATTTGACTTGCGATTTAGAGCAAAACACTTTGGTGAACTGTTGGAATCATGGAAATAATATTATTATTCTATTTCTATAGTTCTCTAGTGGGCATTTGGAATACAGTGTTGTTTGACATGACAACAAATGAACTAATGAATGTCAGGGAGAAGTTATTGAGATAGGGTAGGAACCAAAGTGTTTATTTTTATTGTTTAGGAACTAAAGTGTTTAAGTGTTTCCTAGGGGACCGTATAATATTTGGCAACATTGAATGTTCTCTCTTAGCTACTTCATGTAGCTAACATTGATGCTTTGCGTATTTGTCTTTGATTTACAAGATACTGTTGCACAAACAACATGTTGATTTAGCTCTTATTAGGCTGTATAACTAATTACGTTTGCTCTGACTCAGTACATTTATTAGCTAGCTAGCTAGCCAACTAAATAGCGTACATTTATTAGCTAGCTAGCTAGCCAACTAAATAGCGTACATTTATTAGCTAGCTAGCTAGCCAACTAAATAGCGTTTGCTCTGACTCTGTACATTTATTAGCTAGCTAGCCAGCCAACTAAATAGTGTTTGCTCTGACTCGGTACATTTATTAGCTAGCTAGCTAGCCAACTAAATAGCGATCAGCATTAGCGGCTAACAAGATTTAGGCCCAACTTGCTAAGAAAAGACAAACTAGCTGTTTGCAGATGTAAGAAACACAAACTAAGTGTAATGATAGAATGCTAGTGGATTTATATTAAGAAGCAAAGTGAAAACAGCATCATTGTCATCAACACTGTTGCATGTGCTGCATTGACCATGCAGACTGAACGCAAGTGTCTCGTGGTCGAGGAACAACCAATGCACTCCTTGAGTGACCGAGGGCGGGGCTAGGTCTGTGTGGAAAGTGGCATGGAGAGAGAGAGAGAACTCAAGTAGCGAAGCAAACTATAAAAATGGACGTTACACACAGTGTATAAAATGTAACAAACCAAACATTCAAATACCGTAAAAACCCAAACCGGTCCGTGCATCAATACCGGTATAGAAGGTAAAGTAAAAACCCAAACCGGTCCATGCATCAATACCGGTATATCGTAAAATACGGTACCACCCAGCCCTAGTGAGCATTGTTCAGTTGTTTGTGTTAGAGATATGACAATACAAACATCTATGCCTCGTTAACTTTAAAACATTTAGTGAACAAGCTTTTTTTACATGATCTTTATTTTAGTGACCTTGATTGTATTTCAGCTATCCCTGAAACTGATTTAGCTTTGAGACTTTTTGCAAATATATTCAATACTATTGTGGATAATCATGCTCCCTTCAAAAATGAAGGGTTAAAGGTAGATCGAATGGCTGGTACATTCGGATTTATCAGAAGTAATTCATAAACGAGATGATGCTTGGATCAAGGCCAGGAACACAGGCTTAGGCCCGGACTGGCACGCTGAGGAATCATTGACAAATCAGAAAGACTATCGGATTGTAATGGAATCCTGGCTAAATTATGGAAAACTATCAAATGCCCGAAGGGTTCTACTTCAACCTCTCTGCCACAACAAATTAATTCAGATACTGGCCTCATTATGGAAAAAAATGCCATCATTGATGCATTTAATCACCATTTTATTTTAGCGGGCTCTCTCTTCGAAATAACTTCTAAGCCTATTCACAATGATATTGGGCTGGATGCTGATAGGGGAAACTTGCTGAATGATCAGAGAAATGATAGTCAAAACGTTTATTTTAGGCTGTTTACAGAAAAATACTGTAAGGTCCTGGATGCTTTGATAGCAATAGACAATTAGAAATCCCCAGGAGCCGACCAATTGGAGTGGTCCCCAGGAGCCGGTCTGCTTACGTGTGCAGCACCCATCATTGTTGGGTCAATAAACCACCATTTCTATTTAACATAGTTATCAGGAAATATTCCTAAAGTATGGAAATCAGCTCTTGTGCTGCCACTCCATAAGGGCGGAGATAGTAGTCATTATCGCCCCATTTCAAGGCTTCCTTGTCTAGCTAAGATTCTAGAATCCTTGGTAAATGGACAACTTTGCTCTTTTTTATCTGAGAGATGTATTTTGATTGTAAACCAATCAGGGTTTAGTCCTGGGCATAGCACTATTACAGCAACCACTTTAGTGGTTAATTATCTTGTCAATGCTTTAGACCCTGTAATGAGCTGCTTTGTTTGTGGACCTGTCAAAAGCTTTTGATACTGTTGATCATGCTATTTTATTGAATAAGTACTCCTCGAAAGGCCCGAGCTCTGACACCTGTTCATGGTTTGCGGATTATCTTAGTGACAGAACTCAAGCCATCGTGATTGATGGAGTTAAGTTAGAATTTCTGCAAAGGCAGCAGCTACTCTTCCTGGGGTCCAGCAAAATTAAGGCAGTTATACAATTTTAAAAAACATCACAATACATTCACAGATTTCACAACACACTGTGTGCCCTCAGGCCCCTACTCCACCACTACCACCTATCTACAATATAAAATCCATGTGTACGTGTGTGTATAGTGCGTATGTTATCATGTGTGTGTATGCATGTGTCTGTACCTATGTTTGTGTTGCTTCACAGTCCCCGCTGTTCCATAAGGGGTATTTGTATCTGCTTTTTAAATCACATTTTACTGCTTGCATCAGTTACTTGATGTGGAACAGAGTTCCATGTAGTCATGGCTCTATGTAGTACTGTGTGCCTCCCATAATCTGTTCTGGACTTGGGGACTGTGAAGAGACCTCTGGTGGCATGTCTTGTGGGGTATGCATGGGTGTCCGAGCTGTGTGCCAGTAGTTAAAACAAACAGCTCGGTGCATTCAACATGTCAATACCTCTCATAAATACAAGTAGTGATGAAGTCAATCTCTCCTCCACTTTGAGCCAGGAGAGATTGACATGCATATTATTAATGTTAGCTCTCTGTGTACATCCAAGGGCCAGCAGTGCTGCACTGTTCTAAGCCAATTGCAATTTTTGTGGCACCTGACCACACGACTGAACAGTAGTCCAGGTGTGACAAAACTAGAGCCTGTAGGACCTGCCTTGTTGATAGTGCTGTTAAGAAGGCAGAGCAGCGCTTTATTATGGACAGACTTCTCCCCATCTTAGCTATTGTTGTATCAATATGTTTTGACCAGGACAGTTTACAATCCAGGGTTACTCCAAGCAGTTTAGGTCACCTCAACTTGCTCAATGTCCACATCATTTATTACAAGATTTAGTTGAGGTTTAGGGTTTAGTGAATAATTTGTCCCAAATACAATGCTTTTAGTTTTAGAAATATTTAGGACTAACTTATTCCTTGCTACCCATTCTGAAACTAACTGCAGTTATTTGTTAAGTGTTGCAGTCATTTCAGTCGCTGTAGTAGCTGACATGTATAGTGTTGAGTCATCCGCATACATAGACACACTGGCTTTACTCAAAGCCAGTGGCATGTCGTTAGTAAAGATTTTTTTTAAAGTAAGGGGCCTAGACAGCTGCCCTGGAGAATTCCTGATTCTACCTGGATTATGTTGGAGAGGCTAATGGGGATCCATAATAAATACAAATACCTAGCCTGGTAATATAGCAAGTCCCTGTGGACAGAGACCTAGCCTGGTGATATAGCCAGTCCCTGTGGACAGAGACCTAGCCTGGTAATATAACCAGCCACTGTGGACAGAGACCTAGCCTGGTGATATAGCCAGTCCCTGTGGACAGAGACCTAGCCTGGTATTATAACCAGTCCCTGTGGACAGAGACCTAGCCTAGCCTGGTAATATAACCAGCCACTGTGGACAGAGACCTAGCCTGGTGATATAACCAGCCACTGTGGACAGAGACCTAGCCTGGTAATATAGCCAGTCCCTGTGGACAGAGACCTAGCCTGGTAATATAACCAGCCCCTGTGGACAGAGACCTAGCCTGGTAATATAACCAGTCCCTGTGGACAGAGACCTAGCCTGGTAATATAACCAGCCCCTGTGGACAGAGACCTAGCCTGGTAATATAGTCAGCATCAGTAGAACACCAGGCTCGAGGCCTCCATCCAACCAGCCAGTCCCTGCAGGGGGAAGCCTATGCCTGCCTGGTGGGGCTACTCCACCACTGTGGCCTCGTTCTTGACACGAATACCCCACACCCCCAGGTCGCCTCCCCTTCCTCCCATCCAGTCCAATCAGTGACAGCTATACTGCTGCATTTCCGACGGCAACCCCCTGGCCGTTCCGCGTGAGCTGGGCTGGTGCAACACTATCGCTTTGAAGCAACACATTTATTAATTAATAAATTAGCTGGGTTCAGCAGAGCAGAGCATAGCATGGGGTAATCAGGCCCTGGAGTGGTGCCCTGCCCTTCTCCACTATGCACTGCCCTTGCCTGTCTGTCCATGCCTTTAACTAAGGCTGTGTGTGTGTGTGTGTGTGTGTGTGTGTGTGTGTGTGTGTGTGTGCGTGTGCGCGCGAGTGTGTGTGTGTGTGTGTGTGCGCGTCTGTGTGTGCGTCTGTGTGTGTGTGAGTGCGTGCCTAGACTGCACTCAGCCTCCATGCCCCTGGCTACTGTTATGTTTAATTAAGATTTTTTAATTAATGGGGTTAGGGGTTATTACTGTATGACTGCGTCCCAAAACGGCACCCTAATCCCTACGTAGTGCACTACTTTTGACCAGAGCCCCATAGGGACACAGACTAGGTATTGAGTTTAGTTTATATTTATTAATATGTGGATGGAATTCTCTTTTCAATTTAGGCCATGTTATCATCAGAGGACAGACACAAACATTAATTGAGACATTCTGACCAGCCCATGTATAAATGATCAAGCTAATTTAGGTTAATAGGTTCATTTGATTCAGTAGAGGCTAAAGGCTAAAAACACAGAGCTCTCTGATGTATAGCCTGGAATAACCACACTGAACACTGTTTCAATCTGGTTAGGGGGGTGTGTGTGTGTGTGTGTGTGTGTGTGTGTGTGTGTGAGATCCACCTTGCCGACCAGTGCTGGTATGTTCATGGAGTTGGTAGCGAAGCCCATGCCCAAGGCCATGCTGGACTCAACCCCCAGGAAGGCGGCTACAAGCCGCTCCAACTCCTCATGGATAGCCAGGTTACCTGACGGACAGAGGAATCACAACAGGACAGGAGTTAAGAATGAAGAGAGACTGTTTTCAAATCAAATCAAATTTGTCACAGTGTTTCAAGCACTGAGAATCAAATCAAATCAAATTTTATTTGTCACATACACGTGTTTAGCAGATGTTATTGCGGGTGTAGCGAAATGCTTGTGCTTCTAGCTCTGACAGCTCAGTAATATCTAACAAGTAATATCTAACAATTTCCCAGCATATACCCAATAAAGAAAAATATTCAGTCGTGGTCAAAAGTTTTGAGAATGACACAAATATTAATTTTCACAAAGTCTGCTGCCTCAGTTTTTATGATGGCAATTTGCATATACTCCAGAATGTTATGAAGAGTGATCAGATGAATTGCAATTAATTGCAAAGTCCCTCTTTGCCCAAAAAACATTTCCACTGCATTTCAGCCCTGCCACAAAAGGACCAGCTGCCATCATGTCAGTGATTCTCTCGTTAACACAGGTGAGAGTGTTGACAAGGACAAGGCTGGAGATCACTCTGTCATGCTGATTGAGTTAGAATAACAGACTGGAAGCTTTAAAAGGAGGGTGGTGCTTGAAATCATTGTTCTTCCTCTGTTAACCATGGTTACCTGCAAGGAAACACGTGCCGTCATCATTGCTTTGCACAAAAAGGCCTTCACAGGCAAGGATATTGCTGCTAGTAAGATTGCACCTAAATCAACCATTTATCGGATCATCAAGAACTTCAAGGAGAGAGGTTCAATTATTGTGAAGAAGGCTTCAGGGCGCCCAAAAAGGCCAGCAAGCGCCAGGACCGTCTCCTAAAATTGATTCAGCTGTGGGATCGGGGCACCACCAGTGCAGAGCTTGCTCAGGAATGGCAGCAGGCAGGTGTGAGTGCATCTGCACACACAGTGAGGCAAAGACTTTTGGAGGATGGCCTGGTGTCAAGAAGAGCAGCGAGGAAGCCACTTCTGTCCAGGAAAAACATCAGGGACAGACTGATATTCTGCAAAAGGTACAGGGATTGGACTGCTGAGGACTGGGGTAAAGTAATTTTCTCTGATGAATCCCCTTTCCGATTGTTTGGGGCATCCGGTAAAAAGCTTGTCCGGAGAAGACCAGGTGAGAGCTACCATCAGTCCTGTGTCATGCCAACAGTAAAGCATCCTGAGACCGTTCATGTGTGGGGTTGCTTCTCAGCCAAGGGAGTGGGCTCACTCACAATTTTGCCTAAGAACACAGCCATGAATAAAGAATGGTACCAACACATCCTCCGAGAGCAACTTCTCCCAACCCTCCAAGAACAGTTTGGTGACGACCAATGCCTTTTCCAGCATGATGGAGCACCTTGCCATAAGGCAAAAGTGACAACTAAGTGGCTCGGGGAACAAAACATCGAAATTTTGGGTCCATGGCCAGGAAACTCCCCAGACCTTAATCCCATTGAGAACTTGTGGTCAATCCTCAAGAGGCGGGTGGACAAACAAAAACCCACAAATTCGGACAAACTCCAAGCATTGATTATGCAAGAATGGGCTGCCATCAGTCAGGATGTGGCCAAGAAGTTAATTGACAGCATGCCAGGGCAGATTGCAGAGGTCTTGAAAAAGAAGGGTCAACACTGCAAATATTGACTCTTTGCATTAACTTAATGTAATTGTCAATAAAAGCCTTTGACACTTATGGAATGCTTGTAATTATACTTCAGTATACCATAGTAACATCTGACAAAATATCTAAAAAACACTGAAGCAGCAAACTTTGTGAAGACCAATACTTGTGTCATTCTCAAAACTTTTGACCACGACTGTACATAAATGGACGAGCAATGACAAAGTGCCATGGACTAAGATACAGTAGAATATTATAGAATAGAATGCAGTATATACATATGAGATGAGTAGTGCAAGATATGGAAACATTATTAAAGTGACTAGTGTTCCATTTATGCAGGTATGCCTGCGCTTTACCAATGGTTTCTAAGGGAATGTTTGCTTGTCTAGGTAAATATTGTAGATTTTCTGCCTTCCAAAGAAGGTTGCTATTATTTTTTCATTTTTTGGAAGGTTTAGAATCCACAGTCTTTCCAGCATGTTGGTCTTTCTCAAATCAGCCACGTTTTTGAACAAGGTGAGTTGGTCAGTTGTGGACCCTGAGAGTAGCCGATGCTTTAGAAGTAGCTAATGGGGATCCTAATAAAATACTAAAGTTCAATTAGATGCTGAGTCCTGCATAAAGTTCAGTAGTCAATTTGAGTGAAGTATCCCTTTAAGAACCAGGTAATATTGCTGGTAATATACATTCCAGAACCATGGTCAATGCATCATAATACCTCTAAATGTTTTGGACAAAAGTGAGTGGCAGTTCAATAACACGTTCATTCCTGAGTCCTGCACTTCTAGTTAAGTCACAGGTAATATCCTATCCAAGATTGATGCATCATGCACAGAACACAAATGTAGGATCTTAATTTGATCACTCTTGTTGCTGAGAATTTTCCTGCACAGCAGGACATGAAAACGTGTAGAGCATGTGTTTTAAAAAGGCTGTCTAAAGTTTGTAATTTACACTTAGAAATTTCAGCAACCCCTACAAAAATGTCCATTAATTATAATCCATATAATCATTCACATTTCCTGTTACTGCAGGATTCTTTTCTAATTAATTAATTAGTTCTTCAAACTGGCATCTACAGCAGGGTTCGCCAACTGGTGGCTAGTGGGCCGAATTTGGCCTCCCAAGTTTTTTTTTATTTTTTATTGTTGGACATACAGTACACTTAACAGAAATATAAAACGTAACATGCAACAATTTCAAAGATTTTACTGATTTACAGTTCATAAGGAAATCAGTCAATTGAAATAAATTCATTAGTCCCCAATCTAAGGATTTCACATGACAAGGAATACAGATATGAATCTGTTGGTCACAAATACCTTCCAAAAAAAGGTAGAGGCGTGGATCAGAAAACCAGTCAGTATCTGGTGTGACCACCATCAATTGTTGGTCAGGCTGTTCATTGTGGCCTGTGGAATGTTAATTGTGGCCTGTGGAATGTTGTCCCACTCCTCGTCAATGGCTGTGCGAAGTTGCTGGATATTGGCGGGAACTGGAACACGCTGTCGTACACGTTGATCCAGAGCATCCCAAACATGCTCAATGGGTGACATGTCTGGTGAGTATGCAGGACATTTTCAGCTTCCAGGAATTGTGTTCAGATCCTTGTGACATGAGATGATGTCGGCGGATGAATGGCACGAAAATGTGATCTCATCACGGTATCTCTGTGCATTCAAATTGCCATCAATAAAAGGCAATTGTGTTCGTTGTCCGTAGCTTATGCCTGCCCATACCGGAACCCCACCATGGGGCACTCTGTTCACAGCGTTGACATTCGTTAAACCACTCGCCCACATGACACCATACAGTTTAAACCGGGATTCATTGAAGGTGAGCATTTGCCCATTAAAGACAGTTACGACAACGAACTGCAGACAGGTCAAGACCCTGGTGAGGATGACGAGCACCCAGATGAGCTTCCCTGAGACGGTTTCTGACAGTTTGTGCAGAAATTCTTCGGTTGTGCAAACCCACAGTTTCATCAGCTATCCGGGTGGCTGGTCTCAGATGATCCCGCAGGTGAAGAAGCTGGATGTGGAGGTCCTGGGCTGGCATGGTTACACGTGGTCTGCAGTTGTGTGTAATGCCAAATTCTCTAAAAACAAAATTGGAGGCGGCTTATGGTAGAATGAACATTCAATTCTCTGGCAGGAGGGCGGCAATTTTTTGGGTATCGCCTATGGCGGCATATCGTCCAGGACCGGGCCTGATCAGCATTGATTAGTCAATAAATTCAGAAAATATTCTGTATCAAATTATACCATGCCATCTTGGAGAGAACTGGCGCATTGTCCATTTGACACAACATTAGCGCATTAGGCTATAGGTCTCAGAGCCAGAACAACCAATCGACTGCTGTTGAATAATTAACGAATAGTGAGACACACCTTTTTCTAAAAGACCAATTTATTTATTTAATAGCAAGCAATGAAAATGTGCATAAAAGAAAGTCCACACATCAACAAGTGCCATGGCGCTGTACACCCTTACTGAAGGGCCATGGCGCTGTACACCCTTACTGAAGGGCCATGGCGCTGTACACCCTTACTGAAGTGCCATGGCGCTGTACACCCTAACCCTAACCCTTACTGAAGGGCCATGGCGCTGTACACCCTTACTGAAGTGCCATGGCGCTGTACACCCTTACTGAAGGGCCATGGCGCTGTACACCCTTACTGAAGTGCCATGGCGCTGTACACCCTTACTGAAGTGCCATGGCGCTGTACACCCTTACTGAAGGGCCATGGCGCTGTACACCCTTACTGAAGTGCCATAGCGCTGTACACCCTAACCCTAACCCTTACCCTTACTGAAGGGCCATGGCGCTGTACACCCTTGGAGAGGGCCTAGAACTGAGCCCTGGGGGACACCCTTACTGAAGTGCCATGGCGCTGTACACCCTAACCCTAACCCTAACCCTTACTGAAGGGCCATGGCGCTGTACACCCTAACCCTAACCCTAACCCTTACTGAAGGGCCATGGCGCTGTACACCCTTACTGAAGTGCCATGGCGCTGTACACCCTTACTGAAGTGCCATGGCGCTGTACACCCTTACTGAAGTGCCATGGCGCTGTACACCCTTACTGAAGTGCCATGGCGCTGTACACCCTAACCCTAACCCTAACCCTAACCCTTACTGAAGTGCCATGGCGCTGTACACCCTAACCCTAACCCTAACCCTTACTGAAGGGCCATGGCGCTGTACACCCTAACCCTAACCCTAACCCTTACTGAAGGGCCATGGCGCTGTACACCCTAACCCTAACCCTAACCCTAACCCTTACTGAAGGGCCATGGCGCTGTACACCCTTGCGCATCTGGTCAGATTAGCTGCTTGAGCATTAAAGGACAGTTGGAAAGAGAATGTTTATTAGACAAAGTTACACCCTATTCCTTACGTAGGCTATAGTTAGCAACACTCAGTCTACGTCCCAAATGGCACCCTATGGGCTCTGGTCTAAAGTAGTGCACTACGTAAGGAATAGGGTGCTATGTGGGAAGCACCCTCAGTCACTGTGTAAACTTCAAGCGTGACATCACTTCTAAAAAAAATAATTAAAAAAAAAAGGTCTGATGTGGGTCGGATACATGTAATATGGCATTCATATCAAGGTTTAAAGTTTAAGTTTATTTGCCATGTAATTAAAACACTGTCAATATTACTCACCTATTAGTATCTTCCTTATTATTCCTCATCATCACTATCTGAAAGCTAGTAAGAGGGAGTGTTAGTTCACGAAAAGCAAACCACAGTCAAGGCCTATGTACAGTCATATTGACCAATGAAACAAACCCTTGTGAGAGAGGGTCTGTTAGATGGACTCAGTTGTCCTACCTTTTCCCCAGTCAGACACCACTATAACCTACAACATCTAGCCCAGTCAGACACCACTATAACCTACAACATCTAGCCCAGTCAGACACCACTATAACCTACAACATCTAGCCCAGTCAGACACCACTATAACCTACAACATCTGGCCCAGTCAGACTATAACCTACAACATCTAGCCCAGTCAGACTATAACCTACAACATCTGGCCCAGTCAGACTATAACCTACAACATCTGGCCCAGTCAGACTATAACCTACAACATCTGGCCCAGTCAGACTATAACCTACAACATCTAGCCCAGTCAGACTATAACCTACAACATCTAGCCCAGTCAGACTATAACCTACAACATCTAGCCCAGTCAGACTATAACCTACAACATCTGGCCCAGTCAGACTATAACCTACAACATCTAGCCCAGTCAGACACCACTATAACCTACAACATCTAGCCCAGTCAGACTATAACCTACAACATCTAGCCCAGTCAGACACCACTATAACCTACAACATCTAGCCCAGTCAGACACCACTATAACCTACAACATCTAGCCCAGTCAGACTATAACCTACAACATCTAGCCCAGTCAGACTATAACCTACAACATCTGGCCCAGTCAGACTATAACCTACAACATCTAGCCCAGTCAGACTATAACCTACAACATCTAGCCCAGTCAGACACCACTATAACCTACAACATCTAGCCCAGTCAGACACCACTATAACCTACAACATCTAGCCCAGTCAGACTATAACCTACAACATCTGGCCCAGTCAGACTATAACCTACAACATCTAGCCCAGTCAGACTATAACCTACAACATCTAGCCCAGTCAGACACCACTATAACCTACAACATCTAGCCCAGTCAGACTATAACCTACAACATCTGGCCCAGTCAGACTATAACCTACAACATCTGGCCCAGTCAGACTATAACCTACAACATCTGGCCCAGTCAGACTATAACCTACAACATCTAGCCCAGTCAGACTATAACCTACAACATCTGGCCCAGTCAGACTATAACCTACAACATCTGGCCCAGTCAGACTATAACCTACAACATCTGGCCCAGTCAGACTATAACCTACAACATCTGGCCCAGTCAGACTATAACCTACAACATCTAGCCCAGTCAGACTATAACCTACAACATCTAGCCCAGTCAGACTATAACCTACAACATCTGGCCCAGTCAGACTATAACCTACAACATCTAGCCCAGTCAGACTATAACCTACAACATCTAGCCCAGTCAGACACCACTATAACCTACAACATCTAGCCCAGTCAGACACCACTATAACCTACAACATCTAGCCCAGTCAGACTATAACCTACAACATCTAGCCCAGTCAGACACCACTATAACCTACAACATCTAGCCCAGTCAGACACCACTATAACCTACAACATCTAGCCCAGTCAGACACCACTATAACCTACAACATCTAGCCCAGTCAGACTATAACCTACAACATCTAGCCCAGTCAGACTATAACCTATAAGGTAGTATGTACTGTGGACCTCTTCAGTGGTTGAGTCTGTATATTATAGTATGTACTGTGGACCTCTTCAGTGGTTGAGTCTGTATATTATAGTATGTACTGTGGACCTCTTCAGTGGTTGAGTCTGTATATTATAGTATGTACTGTGGACCTCTTCAGTGGTTGAGTCTGTATATTATAGTATGTACTGTGGACCTCTTCAGTGGTTGAGTCTGTATATTATAGTATGTACTGTGGACCTCTTCAGTGGTTGAGTCTGTATATTATAGTATGTACTGTGGACCTCTTCAGTGGTTGAGTCTGTATATTATAGTATGTACTGTGGACCTCTTCAGTGGTTGAGTCTGTATATTATAGTATGTACTGTGGACCTCTTCAGTGGTTGAGTCTGTATATTATAGTATGTACTGTGGACCTCTTCAGTGGTTGAGTCTGTATATTATAGTATGTACTGTGGACCTCTTCAGTGGTTGAGTCTGTATATTATAGTATGTACTGTGGACCTCTTCAGTGGTTGAGTCTGTATATTATAGTATGTACTGTGGACCTCTTCAGTGGTTGAGTCTGTATATTATAGTATGTACTGTGGACCTCTTCAGTGGTTGAGTCTGTATATTATAGTATGTACTGTGGACCTCTTCAGTGGTTGAGTCTGTATATTATAGTATGTACTGTGGACCTCTTCAGTGGTTGAGTCTGTATATTATAGTATGTACTGTGGACCTCTTCAGTGGTTGAGTCTGTATATTATAGTATGTACTGTGGACCTCTGTGAGATGGCCTCAGTTGTCCAACCCTCAGCTTGAGCCTAGTTGTGATAATATGACCTAAGCCCTAGTTAGCTGCCCACAATATCTAAATGAGTCAGAAAGTCTATGCAAACAAAACATTTTCTACGTTTAAAGAGTGATTGTTTACCCTCAAATACAAGAGCTTGATCTACACACACACACACACACACACACACACACACACACACACACACACACACACACACACACACACACACACACACCTTACAAAGCTTGACCTACAAAACATAACATAGCAGCTGTGAACCTTTCAGGTTTCAGCTCAGTGACACTACAGAGACTGAGACTTTGTCCCAAAATGGCCGCCTATTCCCTACACAGTGCACTACTTTTGGACCAGAACCCTACAGGGAATAGGGTGTCATTTGGGACACACCCTGAGACTGTAGGAAGCTGTAGAAACCTGAAGGACCAGGTTGAGATCCTGTATTAAACACTATCCCGTGTATTTAGACAAACAGCATTCGTCTTCTAACAGAAACTGAGTTGTTGGACCCAAGAGGGAGAGTCAACTATGTTATTAAGAGGTAAAGTCAACTATGTTATTTTCACAGACTGGTTTAACTAAGAGTTGTTGAAAATAACTCAGCTCTTCTTCGTAACTCTACAAAGGTATTTCAACTGAAGCATTTTTCTAACAGAGAGGTTAAAAGTTGTTCAAAATGAGAGCCAAGCTTTATAGCTACCTCATCCCTATATTGTTATTTATTTTGCTCATTTGTACCCCAGTATCTCTATTTGCACATCATCTCTTGCACATCTATCATTCCAGTGTTAATACTAATTGTAATTATTTTGCACTATAGCCTATTTTATTGCCTTACCTCCATAACTTGCTAAATTTGCACACACTGTATATATATGTATTTCTGTTGTATTTTTTGACTTTGTTTTGTTTTACCCCATATGTAACTCTGTGTTGTTGTTTTTATCGCACTGCTTTGCTTTATCTTGGCCAGGTCGCAGTTGTAAATGAGAACTTGTTCTCAACTGGTTTACCTGGTTAAATAAAGGTGAAATAAATAAAATAAATAAATATAGCAAAACACCATTCTTATTGTATTTGTTTATTAGGATCCCCATCAGCTGTTGCAGAAGAGGCAGCTACTCTTCCTGGGGTCCAAATCTCAGAGACTGGTTAAAAGACGTTCAAAATGAGAGCCACAATAACGCCGCTCTTTTCCCACAGCCCCTCTGCCTCCAAAACTGGGTTTTACCTAGAGTAGAATTCACAACCCAATTAAAAAGAAACCAAAAATGGATGTGGATTTTGCGCTACATCAGGTTTTTGCCCCATGGGGGAAGGTATTTAGACAGACAGCAGTCTTCTTCTCAGGGACAAACAATAAGCTATTTATATATATATCTATAAAAGCAGACATTTTATCCAGAATGACTTACAGTATGGTGAGATCATACATTTTACCGTACAGAGCATTCGGAAAGTATTCAGACCCCTTGACTTTTTCCACATTTTGTTACGTTACAGCCTTATTCTAAAATGGATTAAATAAATAGAAAATCCTCACCAATCTACACACAATACCCCATAATGACAAAGCGAAAACAGGTTTTTAGAAATGTTTGCAAATGTATTAAAAACAAAATACAGAAATATCTTATTTACATAAGTATTCAGACCCTTTGATATGAGACTGGAAATTGAGCTCAGGTTCATCCTGTTTCCAATGATCATCCTTGAGATGTTTCTACAACTTGATTGGAGTCCACCTGTGGTAAATTCAATTGATTGGACATGATTTGGAAAGGCACACACCTGTCTATATAAGATCACACAGTTGACAGTTCATGTCAGTGCAAAAACCGAGCCATGAGGTCGAAAGAATTGGCCGTAGAGCTCCGAGACAGGATTGTGTCGAGGCACAGATCTGGGGAAGGGTACCAAAACTTTTCTGCAGCATTGAAGGTCCCCAAGAACACAGTGGCCTCCATCATTCTTAAAATGGAAGAAGTTTGGAACCACCAAGACTCTTCCTAGAGCTGGCTGCCCAGCCAAACGGAACAATCGGGGGAGAAGGGCCTTGGTCAGGGAGGTGACCAAGAACTCGATGGTCACTCTGACAGAGCTCCAGAGTTCCTCTGTGGAGATGGGAGAACCTTCCAGAAGGACAACCATCTCTGCAGCAGTCCACAAATCAGGCCATTTATGGTAGAGTGGCCAGATGGAAACCACCCATTAGTAAAATGCACATGACAGCCCGCTTGGAGTTTGCCAAAAGGCACCTAAAGGACTCTCAGACCAATTGAAACAAGATTCTCTGTTCTGATGAAACCAAGATTGAACTCTTTGGCCTGAATGCCAAGCTTCACGTCTGGAGGAAACCTAGCACCATCCCTACGGTGAAGCATGGTGGTGGCAGCATCATGCTGTGGGGATGTTTTTCAGTGGCAGGGACTGGGAGACTAGTCAGGATCGAGGGAAAGATGAACGGAGCAAAGTACAAAGAGATCCTTGATGAAAACCTGCTCCAGAGTGCTCTGGATCTCAGACTAGGGCGACAGTTCACCTGAAAAAGGACAACGACCCTAAACACACAGCCAAAACAAGGCAGGAGTGGCTTCAGGACGTCTCTGAATGTCCTTGAGTGGCCCAGCCAGAGCCTGGAATTGAACCCAATCTAATGTCTCTGGAGAGACCTGAAAATAGCTGTGCAGCGACGCTCCCCATCCAACCTGACAGAGCTTGAGAGGATCTGCAGAGAAGAATGGGAGAAACTCCTCAAATACAGGTGTGCCGAGCTTGTAGCGTCATACCCAAGAAGACTTGAGGCTGTAATCGCTGCCAAAGGTGCTTCAACAAAGTACTGAGTAAAGGGTCTGAATACTTACATAAATGTGATATTTTAGTTCTTAAGTTTTTATACATTTGCTAAAATGTCTAAAAACCTGTTTTTGCTTTGTTATGATGGGGTATTGTGTGTAGATTGATGAGGAACAATAACAATGTAATCCATTTTAGAATAAGGCAGTAACCTAACAAAATGTGGACAAAGTCAAGGGGTCTGAATACTTTCTGAATGCACTGTATGTGACCCTAGTGGGAAATGAGCCTAGCATTCCGTGCTCCACGCACTTACCAACTGAGACCAACACTGGGTTATCGTGTGTTTTAAGTCTGGAGAGCGTTTCATGATGTTACACTATAACATATGATAGCATTTTCCTCTCTGCTCACACACACACACACACACACACACAGGCACGCACGCACACACACACAGGCACACACAGGCACACACACACACACACACACACACAGGCACGCACGCACGCACGCACACACAGGCACGCACGCACACACACACAGGCACACACGCACACACACACGCACGCATGCACACACACACACACACGCACGCACGCACGCACGCACGCACGCACGCACGCACACAGTGGATGAGCCCGTAGATAATGATGAAGGCTTATGCTTTGACTGAATAATAATTCATTCAACGCTGCAGCCGCTACCAAGTTAATTAAAGACCGGTATAATTCTTTGAGACATATAATAAATGATGGGCTGTGAGATAAAAGAGTCCCAAATTACACCCTATTCCCTACATAGAGAATAGCTAGTCTTCTTCCCCTCATTCCCTTAATGGGCCTTTGTCAAAAGTAGTGCACTATACAGAGAAAGGGTACCATTTGGGCCATACCCACAGTCAGTTTGAGGGTTAACCCACAGTAGTAGCTACTACTGAAGTAGCTAGCGTGGAAACCCCGTATTATCGCAAAACTTACCGTTATTTTCCAGTCCATTTTAAAAATGTTGAACTCGAGGTGATTTGGTCCTCCAACCGCTAGAGAGTGTCCGAAGTTAGGGGGGTGTCCGAAGTTAGGGGGGTGTCCGAAGTTAGGGGGAAAATTAGCTAGTCTTCTTCCCCTCAATTTCAAGGCATCTTGTCTGTGTCTTCAACCCAAATGGCACATTTTTTCCCTTTGTCAAAAGTAGTGCACTATACAGAGAAAGGGTGCCATTTGGGCCACACTCACAGTCAGTTTGAGGGTTAACCTTTTTTTTTGGCTGTCATCACAGAGCTACTGATATGTGGTAGCACCTGCTGCCTCCGGTAGGTTATAGAACAGAGGACATACCGCTCATAAAACTATAGGTATTTACAAAGAACTGATCCTCTCCTTGTAAGGGAAAGCATAGTTCAACACTGTTGACTTCAAAACATACTGTCTAGCGGAGGGGTTTAATATGGCTACTCTAGAAGACTATAAAGGTACCTGCCAAAATAAAGGAAACATCAACATAAAGTGTCTTAATAGGGCGTTGGGCCACAACGAGCCAGAACAGCTTCAATGCACCTTGGCATAGATTCTACAAGAGTCTGGAACTCTATTGGAGGGATGCGACACCATTATTCCACAAGAAATTCCACCATTTGGTGTTTTGTTGATGGTGGTGGAAAACGCTGTCTCAGGCGACGCTCCAGAATCTCCCATAAGTGTTCAAACTGGGTTGAGATCCGGTGACTGAGACACGCCCTTTAAACCCTCTATGCTCCTCCTCCTCTTTCAAAGTCGCTGAGATCGCTTCTTCTAGCCACGGTAGCCAAAATAATGTTTATACATGACCCTAAGCATTATGGGAAGTTAATTGCTTAGTTAACTCAGGAACCACACCTGTGTGGAAGCACCTGCTTTCAATACACTTTGCATCCCTCATTCCCTCAACTGTTCCTTTATTTTGGCAGTTACCTATACCCTGCTCCTGGAGAGATACCATCCTGTCGGTTTCCACTCCAACCCTGCTCCTGGAGAGATACCATCCTGTAGGTTTCCGCTCCAACCCTGCTCCTGGAGAGATACCATCCTGTAGGTTTCCGCTCCAACCCTGCTCCTGGAGAGATACCATCCTGTAGGTTTCCGCTCCAACCCTGCTCCTGGAGAGATACCATCCTGTAGGTTTCCGCTCCAACCCTGCTCCTGGAGAGATACCATCCTGTTGGTTTCCACTCCAACCCTGCTCCTGGAGAGATACCATCCTGTAGGTTTCCGCTCCAACCCTGCTCCTGGAGAGATACCATCCTGTAGGTTTCCACTCCAACCCTGCTCCTGGAGAGATACCATCCTGTAGGTTTCCGCTCCAACCCTGCTCCTGGAGAGATACCATCCTGTAGGTTTCCACTCCAACCCTGCTCCTGGAGAGATACCATCCTGTAGGTTTCCGCTCCAACCCTGCTCCTGGAGAGATACCATCCTGTAGGTTTCCACTCCAACCCTGCTCCTGGAGAGATACCATCCTGTAGGTTTCCGCTCCAACCCTGCTCCTGGAGAGACACCATCCTGTAGGTTTCCACTCCAACCCTGCTCCTGGAGATACCATCCTGTCGGTTTCCACTCCAACCCTGCTCCTGGAGAGATACCATCCTGTCGGTTTCCTCCAACCCTGTTCCTGGAGAGATACCATCCTGTCGGTTTCCACTCCAACCCTGCTCCTGGAGAGATACAATCCTGTTGGTTTCCACTCCAACCCTGCTCCTGGAGAGATACCATCCTGTAGGTTTCCGCTCCAACCCTGCTCCTGGAGAGATACCATCCTGTAGGTTTCCACTCCAACCCTGCTCCTGGAGAGATACCATCCTGTAGGTTTCCGCTCCAACCCTGCTCCTGGAGAGATACCATCCTGTAGGTTTCCGCTCCAACCCTGCTCCTGGAGAGATACCATCCTGTAGGTTTCCGCTCCAACCCTGCTCCTGGAGAGATACCATCCTGTAGGTTTCCACTCCAACCCTGCTCCTGGAGAGATACCATCCTGTAGGTTTCCGCTCCAACCCTGCTCCTGGAGAGATACCATCCTGTAGGTTTCCACTCCAACCCTGCTCCTGGAGATACCATCCTGTCGGTTTCCACTCCAACCCTGCTCCTGCAGAGATACCATCCTGTCGGTTTCCACTCCAACCCTGTTCCTGGAGAGATACCATCCTGTCGGTTTCCACTCCAACCCTGCTCCTGGAGAGATACCATCCTGTAGGTTTCCGCTCCAACCCTGCTCCTGGAGAGATACCATCCTGTAGGTTTCCGCTCCAACCCTGCTCCTGGAGAGATACCATCCTGTAGGTTTCCGCTCCAACCCTGCTCCTGGAGAGATACAATCCTGTAGGTTTCCACTCCAACCCTGCTCCTGGAGAGATACCATCCTGTAGGTTTCCGCTCCAACCCTGCTCCTGGAGAGATACCATCCTGTAGGTTTCCACTCCAACCCTGCTCCTGGAGATACCATCCTGTCGGTTTCCACTCCAACCCTGCTCCTGGAGAGATACCATCCTGTCGGTTTCCACTCCAACCCTGTTCCTGGAGAGATACCATCCTGTCGGTTTCCACTCCAACCCTGCTCCTGGAGAGATACCATCCTGTAGGTTTCCGCTCCAACCCTGCTCCTGGAGAGATACCATCCTGTCGGTTTCCACTCCAACCCTAATCTAGCGCAACTGGGGTTGGAGCGAAACCCTACAGGAAGGAAGCTCACTAGGAACAGGGTTGGATTGAAACCCTACAGGAAGGGAGCTCTCCAGGAACAGGGTTGGAGAGCACTGCTGCAGATACAAAAATATGAACGCAACATGTAAAGTGTTGGTCCCATGTTTCATGAGCTGAAATAAAAGATCCCAGAAATGTTCCATACGCACAAAAAGCTTATTTCTATCACATTTTGTGCACACATTTTGTTTACATCCGTGTTACTGAGTTTGTCTCCTTTGCCAAGATAATCAATCCACCTGACAGGTGTGGCATATCAAGAACCTGATTAAACAGCATGATCATTACACAGCTGCACATTGTGATGGGGACACTCTAAAATATGCCGTTTTGTCACACAACACAATGCCAAATGTGAATCAAGTTGCCAGATAATTTTATTTTCATTTCGCTACCATAAGCCGCCTCCAGGAAGACTATAGATCCTCCTTAGATGACAGAGAGGAAGACTATAGATCCTCCTTAGATGACAGACAGGAAGACTATAGATCCTCCTTAGAAAATAGACAGGAAGACTATAGATCCTCCTTAGATAAGACAGGAAGACATTAGATAACAGACAGGAAGACAATAGATGACAGACAGGAAGACTATAGATAACAGACAGGAAGACTATAGATCCTGCTTCGATAACAGACAGGAAGACTATAGATCCTGCTTCGATAACAGACAGGAAGACATTAGATCCTGCTTCGATAACAGACAGGAAGACATTAGATCCTGCTTCGATAACAGACAGGAAGACATTAGATCCAGCTTCGATAACAGACAGGAACACTATAGATAGCAGACAAGAAGACAATATATAGCATGGTTGACAACTCCGTTGTGTCCTCCTCCCAGAGTGCAAAGAACCTTGGCGTGACCCTGGACAATACCCTGTCGTTCTCCGCTAACATCAAAGCGGTGACCCGATCCTGCAGGTTCATGCTCTACAACATTCACAGAGTACGACCCTGCCTTACACAGGAAGCGGCACAGGTCCTAATCCAGGCACTTGTCATCTCCCGTCTGGATTCCTGCAGCTCGCTGTTGGCTGGGCTCCCTGCATGTGCCATTAAACCCCTACAACTCATCCAGAACGCTGCAGCCCGTCTGGTGTTCAACCTTCCCAAGTTCTCTCATGTCACCCCGCTCCTCCGCACACTCCACTGGCTTCCAGTTGAGTCTCGCATCTACTACAAGACCATGGTGCTTGCCTACAGAGCTGTGAGGGGAACGGCACCTCCGTACCTTCAGGCTCTGATCAGTCCCTACACCCAAACGAGGGCACTACGTTTATCCACATCTGGCCTGCTGGCTCCCCTTCCTCTGCGGAAGCATAGTTCCCGCTCAATCCAGTCAAAGCTATTCGCTGCTCTGGCACCCCAATGGTGGAACAAGCTCCCCCACGACGCCAGGACAGCGGAGTCACTGACCACCTTCCGGAGACACTTGAAACCCTACCTCTTTAAGGAATACCTGGAATAGTATAAAGTAATCCTTCTTCCCCCACCCCCCATAAAAATACAAATAAAATAGGTGGTTATCCTACTGGCTATCCTAAGTTGAATGCACCAATTTGTAAGTCGCTCTGGATAAGAGCGTCTGCTAAATGATGTACATGTAAATGTAAACAGCAAACAGGAAGACTATAGATCCTCCTAAAACAACAGAAGACTATAGATCCCCTTAGTAACAGACGGAAGCATAGTCCTTAATACGCAGAAACTATGATCCTCTTAGTAACAGACGAGACATAGATCGCTTCATACACACTTAGATCCCTTAGAAACGCCTAACCCCCTTATAAGGAAACTGACCTAGTATAAGACAGAACTTTATCCTCCTAGTACACAGAAGACATAATCCAATAAAACAGGTGCTTAGATCCTTAGACTAACCAAGGAAGACTATAGATCTTAGATACGACCAGGAAGACTATGCCTAGATACAGACAGGAAGATATGTCAATAACAACAGGAAGACCTCCTTAGATAACAGACAGGAAGACTATAGATCCTTAGATAACAGACAGGAAGACTATAGATCCTTAGATAACAGACAGGAAGACTATAGATCCTCCTTAGATAACAGACAGGAAGACTATAGATCCTTAGATAACAGACAGGAAGACTATAGATCCTTAGATAACAGACAGGAAGACTATAGATCCTTAGATAACAGACAGGAAGACTATAGATCCTTAGATAACAGACAGGAAGACTATAGATCCTTAGATAACAGACAGGAAGACTATAGATCCTCCTTAGATAACAGACAGGAAGACTATAAATCCTCCTTAGATAACAGACAGGAAGACTATAGATCCTCCTTAGATAACAGACAGGAAGACTATAGATCCTTAGATAACAGACAGGAAGACTATAGATCCTTAGATAACAGACAGGAAGACTATAGATCCTTAGATAACAGACAGGAAGACTATAGATCCTCCTTAGATAACAGACAGGAAGACTATAGATCCTCCTTAGATAACAGACAGGAAGATTTTAGATCCTCCTTAGATAACAGACAGGAAGACTATAGATCCTGCTTCGATAACAGACAGGAAGACTATAGATCCTGCTTCGATGACAGACAGGAAGCCTATAGATCCTCCTTAGATGACAGACAGGAAGCCTATAGATAACAGACAGGAAGCCTATAGATAACAGACAGGAAGCCTATAGATAACAGACAGGAAGCCTATAGATAACAGACAGGAAGCCTATAGATAACAGACAGGAAGCCTATAGATAACAGACAGGAAGCATATAGATAACAGACAGGAAGCCTATAGATAACAGACAGGAAGCCTATAGATAACAGACAGGAAGCCTATAGATACTGCTCAGATGAGGAGTGATACCATTTTAAAGGAGTGGCTCAAGTAGTCAATACCAGTGCGTCATGGCTTTCTACAAACACACAGACAAGGTTTGCTTCCCAAATGGCACGCTATTCCTAATACAGTGCACTGATTTGGACCAGAGCCCTTTGAGCAGTTCAGTTCTAACCTATTTTAAATTGAGGGGGAAGAGCTCTCTCCCTCTCCCTCTTTCACAAACACCTAAAAGTGCCCACAAAACAGCCCCACCCTCCAACCCACACATCCCCCACCACACACACACACACACATCCCCCGCCACAACCGCTCACCCATTTCCTGTCGTGTGCTGCAGACCCCGAGACCATACTGCTGGGTTCTGGCTGCTACAGTCTTCAGGAAATCAGCGTTGTTCTCAGCGAAACCCAGGTAGTTATAGGAACCCATGTTGATGACGTTGTCTATGGTCTTCCCTGTTAACCTGAAAACACACACACACACACACATATACAGATCGTTTCATGATGTTAAACCCATGTTGATCACGTTGTCTATGGGTTTTCCTGTTAACCTGACAGATAAAGCATGAACATGCCCTAATCACTTTCTACCCTGTTTCTATTAATTTTGTTACACACATTCATGTCTGATATACAAACATACAAACACACACACACTCACTTTCAAACAACCTAACTGAATTACACAGTTTTAACGGGAACCAACCTACAACATAATACAATAAGCTATTATTCACCCTGATTCTATCAGTTAACAACAATAAGCTATTATTCACCCTGAGTCTACCAGTTAACAACAATAAGCTATTATTCACGCTGAGTCTACCAGTTAACAACAATAAACTATTATTCACCCTGAATCTACCAGTTAACAATAAGCTATTATTCACCCTGAGTCAACCAGTTAACAACAATAAGCTATTTTTCACCCTGAGTCTACCAGTTAAAAACAATAAGCTATTACTCACCCTGAGTCTACCAGTTAACAACAATAAGCTATTATTCACCCTGAGTCAACCAGTTAACAACAATAAGCATTTATTCACCCAGAGTCAACCAGTTAACAACAATAAGCTATTATTCACCCTGAGTCAACCAGTTAACAACAATAAGCTATTATTCACCCTGAGTCAACCAGTTAAGAACAATTAGCTATTTTCCAACCTGAGTCTACCAGTAAACAACAATAATATATTATTCACCCTGAGTCTACCAGTAAACAACAATAATATATTATTCACCCTGAGTATACCAGTTAACAACAATAAGCTATTATTCACCCTGAGTTAACCAGTTGACAACAATAAGCATTTATTCACCCCGAGTCTACCAGTTAACAACAATAACATGTTATTCACCCTGAGTCTACTAGTTAACAACAATAAGCTATTATTCACCGAGTCTACCAGTAAACAACACTAAGCTATTATTCACCCTGAGTCTACCAGTTAACAACAATAAGCTATTATTCACCCTGAGTTAACCAGTTGACAACAATAAGCATTTATTCACCCGGAGTCTACTAGTTAACAACAATAAGCTATTATTCACCCTGAGTCTACCTGTTAACAACAATTAGCTATTATTCACCGAGTCAACCAGTTAACAACACTAAGCTATTATTCACCCTGAGTCTACCAGTTAACAACAATAAGCTATTATTCACCCTGAGTCTACCAGTTAACAACAATAAGCTATTATTCACCCTGAGTTAACCAGTTGACAACAATAAGCATTTATTCACCCTGAGTCTACCAGTTAACAACAATAACATGTTATTCACCCTAGGTCTACTAGTTAACAACAATAAGCTATTATTCACCCTGAGTCTACCTGTTAACAACAATTAGCTATTATTCACAGAGTCTACCAGTAAACAACAATAAGCTATTATTCACCATGAGTCAACCAGTAAACAACAATAAGCTATTATTCACCCTGAGTCTACCAGTTAACAACAATAAGCTATTATTCACCCTGAGTCAACCAGTTAACAACACTAAGCTATTATTCACCATGAGTCAACCAGTTAACAACAATAAACTATTATTCACCCTGAGTCTACCAGTTAACAACAATAATATGTTATTCACTTGAGTCTACCAGTTAACAACAATAAGCTATTATTCACCCTGAGTCTACCAGTTAACAATAAGCTATTATTCCAGCTGAGTCTACCAGTTAACAATAAGCTATTATTCACCCTGAGTCTACCAGTTAACAATAAGCTATTATTCACCCTGAGTCTACCAGTTAACAACAATAAGCTATTATTCACCCTGAGTCTACCAGTTAACAACAATAAGCTATTATTCACCCTGAGTCTACCAGTAAACAACAATAAGCTATTATTTCACCCTGAGTTTACCAGTTAACAATAAGCTATTATTCACGCTGAGTCTACCAGTTAACAATAAGCTATTATTCACCCTGAGTCTACCTGTTAACAACAATAAGCTATTATTCACCCTGAGTCTACCAGTTAACAACAATAAGCTATTATTCACCTGAGTCTACCAGTTAACAACAATAAGCTATTATTCACCCTGAGTCTACCAGTTAACAACAATAAGCTATTATTCACCCTGAGTCAACCAGTTAACAACAATAAGCTATTATTCACCCTGAGTCAACCAGTTAACAACAATAAGCTATTATTCACGCTGAGTTAACCAGTTAACAACAATAAGCTATTATTCACCCTGAGTCTACCAGTTAACAATAAGCTATTATTCACCCTGAGTCGACTAGTTAACAACAATAAGCTATTATTCACCCTGAGTCAACCAATTAACAACAATAAGCTATTTTCCAACCTGAGTCTACCAGTAAACAACAATAATATATTATTCACCCTGAGTCTACCAGTAAACAATAATATATTATTCACCCTGAGTATACCAGTTAACAACACTAAGCTATTATTCACCATGAGTCAACCAGTTAACAACAACAAGCTATTATTCACCCTGAGTCTACCAGTTAACAACAATAAGCTATTATTCACCCTGAGTCTACCAGTTAACAACAATAAGCTATTATTCACGCTGAGTCTACCAGTTAACAATAAGCTATTATTCCAGCTGAGTCTACCAGTTAACAATAAGCTATTATTCACCCTGAGTCTACCAGTTAACAATAAGCTATTATTCACCCTGAGTCTACCAGTTAACAACAATAAGCTATTATTCACCCTGAGTCTACCAGTAAACAACAATAAGCTATTATTTCACCCTGAGTTTACCAGTTAACAATAAGCTATTATTCACGCTGAGTCTACCAGTTAACAATAAGCTATTATTCACCCTGAGTCTACCTGTTAACAACAATAAGCTATTATTCACCCTGAGTCTACCAGTTAACAACAATAAGCTATTATTCACCCTGAGTCTACCAGTTAACAACAATAAGCTATTATTCACCCTGAGTCGACTAGTTAACAACAATAAGCTATTATTCACCCTGAGTATACCAGTTAACAACAATAAGCTATTATTCACCCTGAGTTAACCAGTTGACAACAATAAGCATTTATTCACCCCGAGTCTACCAGTTAACAACAATAACATGTTATTCACCCTGAGTCTACTAGTTAACAACAATAAGCTATTATTCACCCTGAGTCTACCTGTTAACAACAATTAGCTATTATTCACAGAGTCTACCAGTAAACAACACTAAGCTATTATTCACCGAGTCTACCAGTTAACAACAATAAGCTATTATTCACCCTGAGTCTACCAGTTAACAACAATATGCTATTATTCACCATGAGTCAACCAGTTAACAACAACAAGCTATTATTCACCCTGAGTCTACCAGTTAACAATAATAAGCTATTACTCACCATGAGTCCAGCAGTTAACAACAATAAACTATTATTCACCCTGAGTCTACCTGTTAACAACAATTAACTATTATTCACCCTGAGTCTACCAGTTAACAACAATAAGCTATTATTCACCCTGAGTCTACCAGTTAACAATAAGCTATTATTCACCCTGAGTCTACCAGTTAACAACACTAAGCTATTATTCACCCTGAGTCTACCAGTTAACAATAAGCTATTATTCACCGAGTCAACCAGTTAACAACAATTAGCTATTATTCACCCTGAGTCTACCAGTTAACAACAATAAGCTATTATTCACCCTGAGTCTACCAGTTAACAACAATAAGCTATTATTCACCCTGAGTCAACCAGTTAACAACAATAAGCTATTATTCACGCTGAGTCTACCAGTTAACAATAAGCTATTATTCACCCGGAGTCTACCAGTTAACAACAATAAGCTATTATTCACCCTGAGTCTACCAGTTAACAACAATAAGCTATTATTCACCCTGAGTCTACCAGTAAACAACAATAAGCTATTATTTCACCCTGAGTTTACCAGTTAACAATAAGCTATTATTCACGCTGAGTCTACCAGTTAACAATAAGCTATTATTCACCCTGAGTCTACCTGTTAACAACAATAAGCTATTATTCACCCTGAGTCTACCAGTTAACAATACAGTATACAAACCTTCACAAACAAATGAATCAATATTTGCGTTATTCAATTAGCTCTTAACACCTGACACTGATTATCATTTATGGCCAGTGTGAGTCTGAATCCCAAACCAACCCCTAGCCCCTACACCCTAGATACTAGTTTATCAACCCCTAGCCCCTACAGCCTAGACACATGTTTAGGTCTGACAGGATTGGATGACAACAAGCCTTTCAGAGAGCAAGATGTAGCTACCACCATATTGCTACCACCATATTGCTACCACATATACATCTTTCAGAAGGCACGATGAAGCTACCACCATATTGCTGCCACGCTTACATCATCTCAGATCTACAAGTGCATATGGGGTAGGGGTTGATTTGGGATTCAAGGTGAATAAGTGTCAGTACCTGAATGTCCAGTTGTGATCTGGGGACACCCTCTCCATCACGTCAAACACAGGGCCGGGCAGACTGCAGATAGGTCTGTTCCAGCTGTCTCTCACTCTCATGTACAGGTTACGGGTGTAGAAGTTCTCAAAGTCTTGATACAGCGGGACAAAATCCTGAGGACATATTGAAACCGGTTTAGTATCACAGCACAGCATGATTACTACATGGTTTTTATACCGGTAAGTATGATTGGATACTTAGAGAGTGGTGGTGCAGCGCACTACTCAAATACAATACAATTTTGTTTGTCAACAATGCAGAGAGGAAGAAAATAGATAAAAAATATAAATATAATAACACCTAATAATAAAAGTAATAATAATTACACAATGAGTAACGATAACTTGGCTATATACACGGGTACGAGCACCGAGTTGATGTGCAGGGGTACGTGGTAATTGAGGTAGATATGTACATAATTTATAACTAGGAATAGAGTGACTAGACAACAAGGATAGATAATAAACAGTAGCAGCAGCGTATGTGATGAGTCAAAAAAGTTAGTGCAAAAAGGGTCAATGCAGACAGTTAAAAAGTTAACCAAATAGCTACCCGGACTAACTATTTAGCTGTCTTATGGCTTGGCTGGGGGGTAGAAGCTGTTCAGGGTCCTGTTGGTTTCCAGACTTGGTGCATCGGTACCGCTTGCTGAGCGGTAGCAGAGAGAACAGTCTGACTAGGGTGGCTGGAGTCTTTCCTCTGACCGCCTGGTATAGAGGTCCTGGATGGCAGGGGACTAAGCACACCCCCCTGTGTTGAGGGTCAGGGTGGTGAATGTGTTGTTGCCTACCCTCTAGGGCTGGTATAGAGGTCCTGGATATGTTGTTGCCTACCCTCTAGGGCTGGTATAGAGGTCCTGGATGTGTTGTTGCCTACCCTCTAGGGCTGGTATAGAGGTCCTGGATATGTTGTTGCCTACCCTCTAGGGCTGGTATAGAGGTCCTGGATGTGTTGTTGCCTACCCTCTAGGGCTGGTATAGAGGTCCTGGATGGCAGGGGACTGTGTGGGGAATGTGTTGTTGCCTACCCTCTAGGGCTGGTATAGAGGTCCTGGATGGCAGGGGACTGTGTGGTGAATGTGTTGTTGCCTACCCTCTAGGGCTGGTATAGAGGTCCTGGATGGCAGGGGACTGTGTGGTGAATGTGTTGTTGCCTACCCTCTAGGGCTGGTATAGAGGTCCTGGATGTGTTGTTGCCTACCCTCTAGGGCTGGTATAGAGGTCCTGGATGGCAGGGGACTGTGTGGGGAATGTGCTGTTGCCTACCCTCTAGGGCTGGTATAGAGGTCCTGGATGGCAGGGGACTGTGTGGGGAATGTGTTGTTGCCTACCCTCTAGGGCTGGTATAGAGGTCCTGGATGGCAGGGGACTGTGTGGTGAATGTGTTGTTGCCTACCCTCTAGGGCTGGTATAGAGGTCCTGGATGTGTTGTTGCCTACCCTCTAGGGCTGGTATAGAGGTCCTGGATGTGTTGTTGCCTACCCTCTAGGGCTGGTATAGAGGTCCTGGATGGCAGGACACTGTGTGGTGGGGAATGTGTTGTTGCCTACCCTCTAGGGCTGGTATAGAGGTCCTGGATGTGTTGTTGCCTACCCTCTAGGGCTGGGAATTATTATCTGTATATTTTCCATGATGGAGATCATTAGTTCTATCTCTGAGGAGCAGAGCACTTCACAGAGTTCATTAACACTAGATCAGATCAACCACAGCAGGTAGGCTAGCGGTTAGAGCGTTGGGCAGGTAGCCTAGCGGTTAGAGCATTGGGCAGGTAGCCTAGCGGTTAGAGCATTGGGCAGGTAGCCTAGCGGTTAGAGCATTGGGTAGGTAGCCTAGTGGTTAGAGCATTGGGCAGGTAGCCTAGCGGTTAGAGCATTGGGTAGGTAGCCTAGCGGTTAGAGCATATGGTAGGTAGCCTAGCGGTTAGAGCGTTGGGCAGGTAGCCTAGCGGTTAGAGCATTGGGCAGGTAGCCTAGCGGTTAGAGCATTGGGCAGGTAGCCTAGCGGTTAGAGCATTGGGCAGGTAGCTAGCGTTATGAGCATTGGGTAGGTACCTAGCGGTTTAGAGCTTGGGCAGGGTAGCCTTAGCGGTTAGAGCATTGGGCAGGTAGCCTAGCGGTTAGAGCATTGGGTAGGTAGCCTAGCGTTAGAGCATTGGGTAGGTAAGCCTAGCGGTTAGAGCATTGGGCAGGTAGCCTACGGTTAGAGCATTGGGTTGTGGTAAAAAGGAGCCTAGCGGTTTTAGAGCATATGGGTAGGTAGGTAGCCTAGCGGTTAGAGCATTGGGTAGGTAGCCTAGCGGTTAGAGCATTGGGCAGGTAGCCTAGCGGTTTAGAGCATTGGGCAGGTAGCCTAGCGGTTAGAGCATTGGGTAGGTAGCCTAGCGGTTAGAGCATTGGGCAGGTAGCCTAGCGGTTAGAGCATTGGGCAGGTAGCCTAGCGGTTAGAGCATTGGGTAGGTAGCCTAGCGGTTAGAGCATTGGGCAGGTAGCCTAGCGGTTAGAGCATTGGGTAGGTAGCCTAGCGGTTAGAGCGTTGGGCAGGTAGCCTAGCGGTTAGAGCATTGGGCAGGTAGTTTGTGTTGTCTTGTCATCTCCTCAAGTCAAATCAAATCCTACTGTCATTACCTAGCCTGGTCACAGGTCTGTTTGTGTTGTCTTGTGAACTCCTATTTGTCACAACAGGACATCACGAACAGATGTGGGACTAGGTTATAACACCATGTTCCTTTCAGTAATTTAACATCACTTCCTGAAACTTTAAAACGGATATTTCCTAATTGAATTGACTACAGTGTAGAGTAGATAAGGGACGTGTAATAACATGCAAATTATTGACCTTTATTTAGGGAGCCACCATTGAAACCAGTGTCTCTTTTACAAGGGAGCCCTGCATATACAATTTCATAAAACACCCGGTTCCCTACATACCACACTGTTCCCTACATATCAACCTGTTCCCTACATACCACCCTGTTCCCTACATACTTCCCTGTTCCCTACATGGCACCCTGTTCCCTACATACCACCCTGTTCCCTACATACCACCCTGTTCCCTACATACCACCCTGTTCCCTACATACCACCCTGTTCCCTACATATCAACCTGTTCCCTACATACCACCCTGTTCCCTACATACCACTCTGTTCCCTACATACCACCCTGTTCCCTACATACCACCCTGTTCCCTACATACCACCCTGTTCCCTACATACCACCCTGTTCCCTACATACCACCCTGTTCCCTACATACCACCCTGTTCCCTACATACCACCCTGTTACCTACATACTTCCCTGTTCCCTACATGGCAACCTGTTCCCTACATGGCAACCTGTTCCCTACATACCCACCCTGTTCCCTACAACCAACCCTGTTCCCTACATACCACCCTGTTCCCTACATACAACCTGTGCCCTACATGCAACCCTGTGCCCTCCATGGCACCGCTGTTCCCTACATACCACCCTGTTCCCTACATACCACCCTGTTCCCTACATATCAACCTGTTCCCTACATGGCACCCTGTTCCCTACATATCAACCTGTTCCCTACATGGCACCCTGTTCCCTACATACCACCCTTTTTTCCCTACATACCACCCGGTTCCCTAATACCAACCTGTTACCTACATACTTCCCTGTCCCTACATGTCACCTGTTCCCTACATGGCAACCTGTTCCCTACAAACACCACCCTGTTCCCTACATAACCAACCCTATTTCCCTACATACCACCCTGTTCCCTACATACCACCCTGTTCCCTACATACCAACCCTGTTCCCTACATGGCACCCTGTTCCCTACATCACTGTTCCATACATACATTGTTTTACATACCTTCCCTATGACTGCAACATCCCTGTTCCGCTCTACAACATGTATCCCTACATACACTCCTACCTAACTGCCATGGCAAATGTCCTACATGCCAACTGTCCTAATCATGGCTGTGACATGTCTGTATATTAAGAGTCTTATCACAAGTAGGGATGCCAGTGTGACATGTACCATTTAAATGGTTTCATACCCCTGTTCACCACAAACCTGGGTCTAGCAAACGCCTGTTTAAAAGAGACATCCTGTTGCCATTACCTCACCCTGATCGACTCAGGTAGCATTGTTTAATGGCATGTTACCTGGCGGCGGCTACAGTGACAGACCGGATTGCACCAGTCTCTATGCAACTCACTGTGCTCCTAACCACTGTACCACCCGGTTCCTACATGGCACCCTGTTCCCTACAAACCACCCTGTTCCCTACATACCACCCTGTTCCCTACATGGCACCCTGTTCCCTACATACCACCCTGTTCCCTACATACCATCCTGTTCTCTACATGGCACCCTGTTCCCTACATACCACCCTGTTCCCTACATACCACCCTGTTCTCTACATGGCACCCTGTTCTCTACATACCACCCTGTTCTACATACTTCCTGTTCCCTACATGGCAACCTGTTCCCTACATGGCACCCTGTTCCCTACATACCACCCTGTTCCCTACATACCACCCTGTTCCCTACATACCACCCTGTTCCCTACATACCACCCTGTTCCCTACATACCACCCTGTTCCCTACATACTTCCCTGTTCCCTACATACCACCCTGTTCCCTACATACTTCCCTGTTCCCTACATGGCAACCTGTTCCCTACATACCACCCTGTTCCCTACATACCACCCTGTTCCCTACATACCATCCTGTTCTCTACATGGCACCCTGTTCCCTACATGGCACCCTGTTCCCTACATACCACCCTGTTCCCTACATACCACCCTGTTCCCTAACATATCAACCTGTTTCCCTACATGGCACCCTGTTCCCCTAACATACAACCGGTTCCATAAATGGCACCCTTGTTCCCTACATACCACCCTGTTCCTAATACCCACACCCGTTCCCTACATACCAACCTGTTACCTACATACTTCCCTGTTCCCTACATGGCAACCTGTTCCCTACATGGCAACCTGTTCCCTACAAACCACCCTGTTCCCTACATACCACCCTGTTCCCTACATACCACCCTGTTCCCTACATACCACCCTGTTCCCTACATACCACCCTGTTCCCTACATGGCACCCTGTTCCCTACATGGTTCCAAACATGGATATGTTTTACATATCTTAGTTGACTGCAAATCTGTAGGTCGCTCTGGATAAGAGTATCTGCTAAATTACCTAAATGTAAATGTAATGCAAAATGTAAATGCATGGCTGTGGATCTGTCTGTATAGTATATATGGGTCTTTCTATAAATAAAGGGGCCAATGTGTGACATCAGGGTCGACATTTTTAAATGGTTTGATATACACTACCGTTCAGAAGTTTGGGGTCACTTAGAAATGTCCTTGTTTTAGAAAGAAAATCAAATTTTTTGTCCATTAAAACAACATCAAATTGATCAGAAATACAGTGTAGACATTGTTAATGTTGTAAATGGCTATTGTAGCTGGAAACGGCTGATTTTTTATGGAATATCTACATAGGTGTACAGAGGCCCATTATCAGCAACCATCAGTCCTGTGTTCCAATGGCACGTTGTGTTTGCTAATCCAAGTTTTTTTATAGGTTTTGATTCAACTCCTGAATTATCTTGAATGTATCTATTTTCCCCCTTTCTATCTTAATGTAATGACATGAAAACAAATGGCTAATTACTATTAATGACTTTGTAACAGCTCCAAACAGTTGTCCACAACAAGAAATGCTCACTGGTACCCTAGTTTATAGAAATACATATATAACAGTACATTTGGAAAGTATTCAGACCCCTTGACTTTTTCCACATTTTGTTACGTTACGGCCTTATTCTAAAATTGATTAAAGAAACAATTTTCCTCATCAATCTACACACAATACCCCATAATGACCCAATACCCTATAATGCCCCAATACCCCATAATGACCCAATACCCAATAATGCCCCAATACCCCATAATGCCCCAATACCCCATAATGCCCCAATACCCCATAATGCCCCAATACCCCATAATGACCCAATACCCAATAATGACCCAATACCCCATAATGACCCAATACCCCATAATGCCCCAATACCCCATTATGCCCCAATACCCCATAATGCCCCAATACCCCATAATGCCCCAATACCCCATAATGCCCCAATACCCCATAATGACCCAATACCCCATAATGACCCAATACCCCATAATGCCCCAATACCCCATAATGCCCCAATACCCCATAATGCCCCAATACCCCATAATGCCCCAATACCCCATAATGACCCAATACCCAATAATGACCCAATACCCCATAATGCCCCAATACCCCATAATGCCCCAATAGCCCATAATGCCCCAATACCCCATAATGACCCAATACCCCATAATGCCCCAATACCCCATAATGACCCAATACCCCATAATGACCCAATACCCCATAATGACCCAATACCCCATAATGCCCCAATACCCCATAATGACCCAATACCCCATAATGACCCAATACTCCATAATGACAAAGTGAAAACAGGTTTTATGAATTTTTGCTAATACTGTGTATAAAAAACTAAAATACGGTATTTCCATCAGTATTCAGACCCTTTGCTATGAGACTAGAAATTGAGCTCAGGTGCATCCTGTTTCCGTTGATCATCCTTGAGATGTTTCTACAACTTGATTGGAATCCACCTGTGGTAAAATCAATTGATTGGACATGATTTGGAAAGGCACACACCTGTCTATATAAAAGGTCCCACAGTTGACAGTGCATGTCAGAGGAAAAACAAAGCCATGAGGTCGAAGGAATTGTCCGTAGAGCTCAGAGACAGGATTGTGTCGAGGCACTGATCTGGGGAAGGGTACCAAAACATTTTTGCAGCATTGAAGGTTCCCAAGAACACAGTGGCCTCCATCATTCTTAAATGGAAGAAGTTTGGAACCATCAAGACTCTTCCTAGAGCTGGCCGCCCGGCTAAACTGAGCAATCGAGGGAGAAAGGCGTAGGTCAGGGAGGTGACCAAGAACCCAATGGTCACTTTGACAGAGCTCCAGAGTTCCTCTGTGGAGATGGGAGAACCTTCCAGAAGGACAAGCATCTCTGCAGCACTACACCAACCAGGCCTTTATGGTGAAGTGGCCAGATGGAAGCCACTCCACGGTAAAAAAGCACATGACAGCCCACTTGGAGTTTGCCAAAAGGAACCAAAAGATTCTCAGACCATGACAAACAAGATTCTCTGTTCTGACGAAACTAAGATTGAACCCTTTGGCCTGAATGCCAAGTGTCACATCTGGAGGAAACCTGGAACCATCCCTACGGTGAAGCATGGTGGTGGCAGCATCATGCTGTAGGGATGTTTTTCAGCGGCAGGGACTGGGAGACTAGTCAGGATCGAGGGAAAGATGAACGGAGCAAAGTACAGAGAGATCCTTGATGAAAACCTGCTCCAGAGCGCTCAGGACCTCAGACTGGGGCGAAGGTTCACCTTCCAACAGGACAACAACCCTAAGCACACAGCCAAGACAATGCAGGAATGGCTTCAGGACAAGTCTCTGAATGTCCTTGAGTGGCCCAGCCAGAGCCCGGACTTGAACCCGATCGAACATCTCTGGAGAGACCTGAAAATAGCTGTGCAGCAACGCTCCCCATCCAACCTCACAGCGGTTGAGAGGATCTGCAGAGAAGAATGGGAGAAACTCCCCAAATACAGGTGTGCCAAGTTTGTAGCGTCATACCCAAGAAGAATCAAGGCTGTAATTGCTGCCAAAGGTGCTTCAACAAAGTACTGAGTACAGGGTCTGAATACTTATGTAAATGTGATATTTCAGTTTTAAATGTTTTATACATTTGCAGATTTCTAAAAACCTGTTTTTGCTTTGTCATGATGGGGTATTGTGTGTAGATTGATGAGGAAAAATAACAATTTAATACATTTTAGGATAAGGCTGTAACGTAACAAAATGTGGAAAAAAGTCAAGGGGTCTGAATACTTTCCGAATGCACTGTCCACACACACTCACCTTCTGCTCCTCTCTCTCATTGGCGATTTGGCATTTCTCCAGGCCCATTGCTCTGAGGAAGTCTCTGAAGTATCCAAACAGAGTGACGATGCCGAACCCCAGGTATGTCATCACGGCTACGTACATGGGAGCCTGCTCAAAGGACTCTGGTCTCTGAAACCTCTGCAAACAACAACAACAGCCAGGGTAACGACACACAAACAACAACAACTGTCAGGGTAACGACACACAACAACAACAACAACAACAACAACAACAACAACAGTGAAATTACAAAGGAGGAACTTCTGGATGCAATTAAAGACTTTAAGTCCGGGAAAACACCAGGGTTGGATGGCATACCAGTCGAGGTATACCAAACCTTTTTTGATATACTAAGAGGACCGTTATTAGCATGTTTTAACCACTCCTATGTAAATGGTAGATTATCAGACACTCAAGAAGAAGGTCTGATCTCATTATTACTGAAACAGGATACAAGTGGAAAATATAAAGATCCAGTACATTTAAAAAATTGGAGGCCCCTTACACTTCAGTGTTGTGATGCAAAAATCCTAGCAAAATGTATAGCTCATAGAATTAAAAAGGTATTGTCGGACATTATTCATTCTAATCAGACCGGTTTTTTACTTGGACGATACATTGGAGATAATATAAGGCAAGTATTGGAAACAATAGAACACTATGGAAAATCAGGGAAACCAGGCCTGCTATTCATAGCAGACTTCGAAAAGGCATTTGATAAAGTACGACTGGAGTTTATTTATAAATGCCTGGAGCATTTCAATTTTGGAGAATCTCTTATAAATTGGGTTAAAATCATGTATAGTAACCCTATGTGTAAAATAGTAAATAATGGCTATTTCTCAGAGAGTTTTAAACTGTCAAGAAGAGTGGATGGAGACACCTGTTAGAGCTTAAATCATGAACGTAGTCTTACTTCAGAATGACCTTGTTGACATACAGTCAGTAGTCTTACTTCAGAATGACCTTACATTTACATTTAAGTCATTTAGCAGACGCTCTTATCCAGAGCGACTTACAAATTGGTGCATTCACCCTATAGCCAGTGGGATCACCACTTTACAATTTTTTTTTTTTTTTTTTTGGGGGGGGTTTGGGTTGGGGTAAGGGGGGGGGGGGGGGGGGGGGTAGAAGGATTACTTTATCCTATCCCAGTTATTCCTTAAAGAGGTGGGGTTTCAAATGTCTCCGGAAGGTGGTGAGTGACTCCGCTGTCCTGGCGTCGTGAGGGAGCTTGTTCCACCATTGGGGTGCCAGAGCAGCGAACAGTTTTGACTGGGCTGAGCGGGAACTATGCTTCCGCAGAGGAAGGGGAGCCAGCAGGCCAGAGGTGGATGAACGCAATGCCCTCGTTTGGGTGTAGGGACTGATCAGAGCCTGAAGGTACGGAGGTGCCGTTCCCCTCACTGCTCCATAGGCAAGCACCATGGTCTTGTAACGGATGCGAGCTTCAACTGGAAGCCAGTGGAGTGTGGGGAGGAGGGGGGTGACGTGAGAGAACTTGGGAAGGTTGAACACCAGACGGGCTGCGGCATTCTGGATGAGTTGTAGGGGTTTAATGGCACAGGCAGGGAGCCCAGCCAACAGCGAGTTGCAGTAATCCAGACGGGAGATGACAAGTGCCTGGATTAGGACCTGTGCCGCTTCCTGTGTAAGGCAGGGTCGTACTCTCCGAATGTTGTAGAGCATGAACCTGCAGGATCGGGTTGACATACAGTCAGTAGTCTTACTTCAGAATGACCTTGTTGACATACAGTCAGTAGTCTTACTTCAGAATGACCTTGTTGACATACAGTCAGTAGTCTTCCTTCAGAATGACATTGTTGACATACAGTCAGTAGTCTTCCTTCAGAATGACCTTGTTGACATACAGTCAGTAGTCTTCCTTCAGAATGACCTTGTTGACATACAGTCAGTAGTCTTCCTTCAGAATGACCTTGTTGACATACAGTCAGTAGTCTTCCTTCAGAATGACCTTGTTGACATACAGTCAGTAGTCTTCCTTCAGAATGACCTTGTTGACAGTCAGTAGTCTTCCTTCAGAATGACCTTGTTGACAGTCAGTAGTCTTCCTTCAGAATGACCTTGTTGACATACAGTCAGTAGTCTTCCTTCAGAATGACCTTGTTGACATACAGTCAGTAGTCTTACTTCAGAATGACCTTGTTGACATACAGTCAGTAGTCTTACTTCAGAATGACCTTGTTGACATACAGTCAGTAGTCTTACTTCAGAATGACCTTGTTGACAGTCAGTAGTCTTACTTCAGAATGACCTTGTTGACATACAGTCAGTAGTCTTCCTTCAGAATGACCTTGTTGACATACAGTCAGTAGTCTTCCTTCAGAATGACCTTGTTGACATACAGTCAGTAGTCTTACTTCAGAATGACCTTGTTGACATACAGTCAGTAGTCTTACTTCAGAATGACCTTGTTGACAGTCAGTAGTCTTACTTCAGAATGACCTTGTGACAGTCAGTAGTCTTCCTTTAGAATGACCTTGTTGACAGTCAGTAGTCTTCCTTCAGAATGACCTTGTTGACAGTCAGTAGTCTTACTTCAGAATGACCTTGTTGACATACAGTCAGTAGTCTTCCTTCAGAATGACCTTGTTGACAGTCAGTAGTCTTACTTCAGAATGACCTTGTTGACAGTCAGTAGTCTTCCTTCAGAATGACCTTGTTGACAGTCAGTAGTCTTCCTTCAGAATGACCTTGTTGACAGTCAGTAGTTGTCAGAAGGAATCCTGTTGACAGTAATGTTGTGTGTTTGGATGTGTGCACTGTGCCACTATGTATATTGTAAGTACTTTTCCTATCACAGTGTAAAAATGTAATAAAAAAACATATTCAGGTGTATTCTAGGTGTAATCTGAACATGGAATATTACATTGTAATTTATATTTACCACCACCACTATCAACTGTCCCTCTGCATGGGGACGCCAATGTGAATGAATCGTGTTGTTAGAATATAATTTCCTCATTCATACTGAATCCAAAAATGGACATGAATCTAATCTAATATTTCAATTTTCATTAGTGCTCTCATACCGCTGCATGAAACCTCGGTAATGACGGGTGAGCTGGCTCCAGGGTGAAGTTTCAGTCCGTGCTATCCTTGGTCCTTGGTGATTACATTTTAAAATGGTTAGGGTAAGGGTAGATGTAGGGACGTCCCAAGGATCCCAGATAGCACTGACTTTGAAGTTTCCCCTAGGTAGCCAACTGATCTAGGATCCCCAATCCTCATGTAATTAGCCTTGTTCACACTGCAGGCCTTAATGCTCAAATCAGTTGTTTTTCTAATCCATTTTGGAATACTAACTGTCCAAACAGCAAGTTACCAAATCGGATTTGCATGTGTTCACATCAGTGGCGATTTTAGAATGTAAATCTTGGTGGGGCAAAAAAACTAAAAAATAGTGGGATGCATGCCAGCAAAGCCACTCCACAACACAACACTAAACAATACATTAATTGCACTATAACGGTGACAAACGGTGCCCACAAACTGTTAGGGCCTCCATAAAGCTGTCTCAACAGCAGTCCCAACACCTTACCACTGCTACACCTGGCTATCAGCGGAGCCTTGTCTGGCAGCGAAACAGTTCATTCAGCCTCATTTACTACTTTTTTTAAAAACATAGCTGATATGGCTGACTTGCTTAAACAAATGTGATTTCTACTGACAATTGAGATGTACAAACTATTTCATAAGGGGACGACGAGCAGATAAGAGGCAATCCGTAATTTCGATTAAGACATTAATAAGCGAGCTAGGATGGACGTAGTCAATATAACTATTTGTTCAGCACTTTTGAAATGTACAGCGACAGAATTCAGAACCTGGGCCATTCTTACAGTGTTCTCCCTGTACACCAAGTCAGAACCGTAGGATAAATAAAGGGGGCATATCAGCAGACAATGAACGCTCTTACAATATTAGATAATGACATTTCTCTAAAACAGGTTATAGGCTACATGTGCACCACCAAGTCAGAAGAGTAGGAGAAATTCAGAGGGGTAAATAGACCAATAATTATTAGGGTGAGGCACATGAGCTACTAACAGCTTACTAAACAACATACAGTGCCTTGGTTGTAATTGTCAATTGACAATTCCAGGTTGTAAGGCAACAAAATAGGAAAAATGCCAAGGGGGGTGAATACTTTCGCAAGCCACTGTACACTTAGTATTACTTTCTTAGCTACAGTATACATATCTCCCTGGCATATTACATTTACATTTTAGTCATTTAGCAGACGCTCTTATCCAGAGTGATTTAGAGTTAGTGAGTGCATACATTTTCATACTGCCCCCCCCCCCGTGGGAAACGAACCCACAACCCTGCCGTTGCAAGCGCCATGCTCTACCAACTGAGCTACAGGAGACCTACACGGGGCCTACAGCAGCATACAATACATTTTTGGATTCATCTTGTTGTGCTGTGCTCACTTGAACAGGAAGTTGGCGCGGGGGTCCTTTGTGGGAAAATGTTGTTATCAAAGTCTGACGTCGTTAATCTAATTTCGTAGCTCTAGAAAGGGTTCCGGATTTACAATACCGAGTTGGATGACCGTTCAAAACATATTTTCCCATTCAGTTTTTCCTGACTTCCCAGTTGTCTTCACTTCAGACTTCAGTTCTTTGCAATTCCGAGTAAACAGTTATTTTGAGCGTGGCACAAATCATGCTTCATTGACAACATGGCCAATGTTGAATGTTTATTATTTTAAATTTCGAAAAGAGAACCGTAATCCACTCCACTGAATAGCAGGCTAGTGATTGCTTGCAGTTAGCCACTGTCACTGATTCCATCCAAACCACTTATTGTTGAATTTACGATTTCCAACTTGTGTTTATTTTATTTTATGTCCAATGGCCGATGAGCACCAACACATTTAATCTTTCCATTATTCCTCTTCATATGACAAGTATTAAAAATGATTTTCCAGTAGATTGTCGACTTGATTCATGATGACAACTGCTAGATAAGATTTTGAAAGTATGATGTTGACATGATCCGTCCAATCAAAGCTACTGTAGCTATAACGTAATTTGACGTCATTTTATCTGTGGCCAATGACATTGAGTCTTCTTGGATGGGCACTTCTAACGAAACTCTATGGCAGCACCCAAGGGGCTTGAATTTTCTAGCTCTATCCTTAGACTTGGTGGTGCCATACTGTCCCTACAGGTGACAGAACACTGAGATACTTGAGAACATTACCAACACCTACGCTCCGAAAGCACTGAGCTGGCTGCCCCACCACCACAGAAAGCACTGAGCTGGCTGCCCCACCACCACAGAAAGCACTGAGTTGGCTGCCCCACCACCACAGAAAGCACTGAGCTGGCTGCCCCACCACCACAGAAAGCACGGAGCTAGGCTGAAACACCTGCATTTTGGAGCTGCCTTACTCAAGAAAGCAAAAAAGAGACCATGTTTGTATGCGGCTTTATTAACTCGATGATATATTATTATTTTTTACATTGGTTAGCAAACTGATATGTTTTTTTTTTTTTTTTTTTTTTTCACCTTTATTTAACCAGGTAAGCCAGTTGAGAACAAGTTCTCATTTACAACTGCGACCTGGCCAAGATAAAGCAAAGCAGTGCGATAAAAACAACAACACAGAGTTACATATGGGGTAAAACAAAACAAAGTCAAAAATACAACAGAAATACATATATATACAGTGTGTGCAAATGTAGCAAGTTATGGAGGTAAGGCAATAAATAGGCTATAGTGCAAAATAATTACAATTAGTATTAACACTGGAATGATAGATGTGCAAGAGATGATGTGCAAATAGAGATACTGGGGTACAAATGAGCAAAATAAATAACAATATAGGGATGAGGTAGTTGGGCGGGCTAATTTCAGATGGGCGTGTATTATATGTGACATGTATTAATGCCAAAATAACATGCAAAACAGGCAAATTATTATTGTATTATTTATTTTTTTGCAAAAAATGTAGGGCTCAAAACAGGTGAGGCTTTGATAGGGGTGGGGGCCACAAAAAAATCACTCAGTACCCCCACATCCACATCCCCCAGCCCCACCTCACCGGGTAAAACATTTTAGCGGAAGAGAAGGAAAAAAACAAGTTTTAAAGTTTACATTTACAGTAGTTTGCAGGAAGTTTGACGCTACAAACTTGACTTGTCCCGAAGCCACTACTGCTTTGTCTTGGCAGTGTGCTTAGGGTCGTTGTCCTGTTCGAAGGTGAACCTTCGCCCAAGTCTGAGGACCTAAGCGCTCTGGAGCAGGTTTTCATCAAGGATCTCTCTGTACTTTGCTCCGCTAATCTTTCCCTCGATCCTGACTAGTATCCCAGTCCCTGCCGCTGAAAAACATCCCACAGTATGATGCCGCCATCACCATGCTTCACCGTAGGGATGGTGCCAGGTTTCCTCCAGACATGACGCTTGGCATTCAGGCCAAAGAGTTCAATCTTGGTTTCATCTGACCAAATTGCTCATGGTCTGAGAGTCTTTAAGTGCCTTTGGCAAACACCAAGCGGGCTGTCGTGTGCCTTGTACTGAGGAGTGGCTTCCGTCTGGCCATTCTACCATAAAGGCCTGATTGGTGGAGTGCTGCAGAGATGGTTGTCCTTCTGGAAGGTTCTCCCATCTCCACAGAGGAACTCAAGAGCTCTGTCAGAATGGCCATCGGGTTCTTGGTCACCTCCCTGACCAAGGCCCTTCTCCCCCGATTGCTCAGTTTTGCCGGGCGGCCAGCTCTAGGAAGAGTCTGGGTGGTTCCAAACTTCTTCCATTTAAGAATGATGGAGGCCACTGTGTTCTTGGGGACCTTCAACGTTGCAGACATTTTTTGGTACCCTTCCCCAGATCTGTGCCTCAACACAATCCTGTCTCTGAGCTCTACGGACAATTCCTTCGACCTCATGGCTTGGTTTTTGCTCTAACATACACTGTCAACTGTGGGACCTTTTATATAGACAGGTGTGTGCCTTTCCAAATCATGTCCAATCAATTGAATTTACCACAGGTGGACTCCAAGTTGTAGAAACATCTCAAGGATGATCAATGGAAACAGGATGAACCTGAGCTCAATTTCGAGTCTCATATCAAAGGGTTTGTATACAAAACAATCTAAATCCTTATGTAAATCTGGTATTTTTTAAAATATTTTTTAAATAAATTAGCAAAAATGTCTAAAAATCTGTTTTTGCTTTGTAAATCCTTATGTAAATCTGGTATTTTTTAAATATTTTTAAAATAAATTAGCAAAAATATTTAAAAATCTGTTTTTGCTTTGTCATTATGGGGTATTGTGTGTAGATCGCTGAGGATTTTTAGTGATTTTATCAATTTTAGAATAAGGCTGTAACATTACAAAATGCGGAAAAAGTCAAGGGGTCTGAATACTTTCCGAAGGCACTGTCTCCAAAGTGGTGGAGAGAGTGCTGGGTAAAGTCAAGGGGTCTGAATACTTTCCGAAGGCACTGTATCCAAACTGGTGGAGAGAGTGCTGGGTAAAGTCAAGGGGTCTGAATACTTTCCGAAGGCACTGTATCCAAACTGGTGGAGAGAGTGCTGGGTAAAGTCAAGGGGTCTGAATACTTTCCGAAGGCACTGTATCCAAACTGGTGGAGAGAGTGCTGGGTAAAGTCAAGGGGTCTGAATACTTTCCGAAGGCACTGTATCCAAACTGGTGGAGAGAGTGCTGGGTAAAGTCAAGGCTGTGAGGATCATGAGAGGCGGGCTTGTTTAGATTTTTTGTTCTTCTGAGGATCAGAAGGAGCGTGTGTTGCATCTCACCCGATTTGAGAAGTGTGATGTGTCCTGTGTGTCTCTTCGGAAACAGGGCACCCCTCAAGGGGGTAATATCTGGAGTCTTGTGGGAAGTCGATGTTGAAGAGATGTAAAATATTCCTTTCATGTGTTTTAAAAGTGATGAAAATGTGACATGTTGTAATTGTGGTGGGAACCACGAAGCCACGTCTTTGGAATGCCGAAAAGGGTGAAAGAGAATGAGGTGGCCGAAGTCAGGGCTGTCCAGAGCATTTCATATGTTGTTTTTTGTTTTTATCGCAATTTTTACAGATAAACACTCATACAGAGAATAAAAGTTAAGCTACTCAAGATGTTGCACAATATACAACGCCCCATAACATCTACTGCGAATAATTATACATACCTGTGCCTTATTGTGGTATCCATTTTTCTTATAAATGGCGCTTTTTAAGTTATTCCCGTTCAGTTGTGTCTTGAGGTTTCCATTTGGCACAGAGGCTGCAGTTCGACCCATGCCTAGTCAGGATAATAGTTGGTATCGACTGAGTGAATATTGGATATCTAAGTGTTTGTTTCTCACTCCAACAGCTGTGAGGGAGTGTCAGCCTAGATATGAAACCGGTTTGCTTAGCCTTAGGTCATTATGACAACGGCGACTTCCTCATATAAATCAGTCCTACTTAGAGTCCTACCCTACCCAGGCCAGATGGCTTTTGCCAAATGTAATGCCTTGGCCGAAACCCCAAATCATAAACAACTTCCTCCTTTTAGTAAATCCCTTAGCTGCTCCTCTCTGACCTGTCACTCGCTCCCTGCGCGCAGCCCGCTCTGCTCATGGCGGCGCCTTGATCAGACCGACGGTCATTGCGTTTTGGCTTGGAACACTTTCCAATGGAACACTGAGTTTGCCTTCCAGCATTGTTTTGCAGAGGCAGTTGCAGTGTGTTCTGTGTGGTGCATATTAGTAAAGCCTCGATTAGACCAACAGTGCTTTTGCATCAATGCTGCTTAATAAATTCTGCAGTCAAACTTTGTCATTATGTAATGTCATCAGGACAAAGGGTGGCTACTTGAAGAATCTCAAATATAAAATATATCTTGACTTGTTTAACACTTTTTCCCCTTTTTTTTTTTTTTTTTTCCTTTTTTTTTTAGGGTGTAGATCAGCTTCAATATTGCAGATAGATTGTAACTTCCATCAATGTAATTGTCTGCATCACTTCCAATCCCCCATATGTTTTTTTTTTCTTCTTGCAAATATATATAAATAAATACAAATACGTACATACACATACATACACACACATATAAATACATATACATACATATATATACACTTATTCTTTAAAAAATATATTTCCCTTTATTACTTTCCAACCCCACCACCCCTTCCCTAATTGGAGTAAACTAGTGAACAACAACCCTTAGGCCTCTACTTCCAGCTTATACATACTATATACATTTCATGGACACAGTCAATTTTATAATAGTTCTATTTTGTCTGTTTTTACTCCTGAACTTCCTCTACCCTCAACCTCTCCGATCAATTTCATGATGTCCATCTGGTTTGCTTCTATATACCATATCTTTCTAACTGTGCTCTTTCCCAAAAGCTCTCAACCTATAACCTATCTACTTATTATGCTTATTATGGACACAGTATGCTTTACATCAGTTATCTTGTTGTTATTAGTTGTTGTTAGTTGTTAGTTGTTATTAGTCCCATCCTTCAGCTCCATTCAACACCACCCATCTATCTCTTAACACCATCCATATTGGATTTCTATTTGCCATATATTTTTTCAACTGTACTGTGATGTTTCACAAAAGTTCTGAACCCTTCTACTCTCATTGTTTTTACAGATTGTAAATTGAAAATATAATTTTTTGAGAGCACGTGGTGCGGAGACAGCTTCTCGCCACGCCACTTGGTAGGAGCGACCTGTCAGGTAGGACGCAATCCAAGAGTGAGCCGCGCCGGAGATGCCCAGCTCGGAGAGGGTGGAGAGGAGGATCTGATGGTTCACAGTATCAAAGGCAGCAGACAGGTCTAGAAGGACAAGAGCAGAGGAGAGAGAGTTAGCTTTAGCAGTGCGGAGAGCCTCCGTGACACAGAGAAGAGCAGTCTCAGTTGAATGACCAGTCTTGAAACCTGACTGGTTTGGATCAAGAAGGTAATTCTGAGAGAGATAGCAAGAGAGTTGGCTAAAGACGGCACGCTCAATAGTTTTGGAGAGAAAAGAAAGAAGGGATACTGGTCTGTAGTTGTTGACATCAGAGGGATCGAGTGTTGGTTTTTTGAGAAGGGGTGCAACTCTCGCTCTCTTGAAGACGGAAGGGACATAGCCAGCGGTCAAGGATGAGTTGATCAGCGAGGTGAGGTAAGGGAGAAGGTCACCGGAGATGGTCTGGAGAAGAGAGGAGGGGATAGGGTCAAGCGGGCAGGTTGTTGGGCGGCCTGCCGTCACAAGTCACAAGATTTTATCTGGAGAGAGAGGGGAGAAAGAAGTCAAAGCATAGGGTAGGGCAGTGTGAGCAGGATCAGCAGTGTCATTTGACTTAACAAACGAGGATCGGATGTCGTCAACCTTCTTTTCAAAATGGTTGACGAAGTCATCCACAGAGAGGGAGGAGGGGGGGGGGGGGGGGGGGGATTCAGCAGGGAGGAGAATGTGGCAAAGAGCTTCCTAGGGTTAGAGGCGGATGCTTGGAATTTAGAGTGGTAGAAAGTGGCCTTAGCAGCAGAAACAGATGAAGAAAATGTAGAGAGGAGGGAGTGAAAAGATGCCAGGTCCGCAGGGAGTCTAGTTTTCTTCCATTTCTGCTCAGCTGCCCGGAGCTCTGTTCTGTGAGCTCGCAATGAGTCATCAAGCCACGGAGCTGGAGGGGAGGACCGAGCCGGCCGGGAGGATAGGGGACATAGAGAGTCAAAGGATGCAGAAAGGGAGGAGAGGAGGATTGAGGAGGCAGAATCAGGAGATTGGAGGGAGAAGGATTGAGCAGAGGGAAGAGATGATAGGATGGAAGAGGAGAGAGTAGCGGGAGAGAGAGAGCGAAGGTTGCGACGGCGCATTACCATCTGTGTAGGGGCTGAGTGAGTAGTGTTGGAGGAGAGGGAGAGAGAAAAGGATACAAAGTAGTGGTCGGAGACTTGGAGGGGAGTTGCAGTGAGATTAGTAGAAGAACAGCATCTAGTGAAGATGAGGTCAAGCGTATTGCCGGCCTTGTGAGTAGGGGGGGACGGTGAGAGGGTGAGGTCAAAAGAGGAGAGGAGTGGAAAGAAGGAGGCAGAGAGAAATGAGTCAAATGTAGACGTAGGGAGGTTGAAATCCCCCAGAACTGTGAGGGGTGAGCCATCCTCAGGAAAGGAACTTATCAAGGCGTCAAGCTCATTGATGAACTCTCCAAGGGAACCTGGAGGGCGATAGATGACAAGGATATTAAGCTTAAATGGGCTAGTGACTGTGACAGCATGGAATTCAAATGAGGAGATAGACAGATGGGTCAGGGGAAAACTTGAGAATGTCCACTTGGGAGAGATGAGGATTCCTGTGCCACCACCCCGCTGACCAGATGCTCTCAGGGTATGCGAGAACACATGGTCAGATGAGGAGAGAGCAGCAGGAGTAGCAGTGTTTTCAGTGGTAATCCATGTTTCCGTCAGGATTACCAACACTTCGATTCTTGGCTATACCTCGAAGATATAAAATAAAGAGTCTTTCTCAAACCAATAATTTGTTTCAGTGTAATTGTCTATAAATCATTGACAGGGCATCAACGGTAGCTAGCTATAGCTAGTACACAGAGTGTCCTTCGTCCCCGTCTGTTTCCCCACAGTTCTGTTAACGACGGCGAGGGCTGGTGTTCAGCAGGTGGGAGCGAAGGACTCTGTCTGCTAGCTTGCTAGTCCTAAGGAGGACTCCGGTACACAGCAGGCGGGAGCTGGCGGCGACACCGGTAGACAGTGTCAGGCAGGGTTTTCTCCGGTACACAGCAGGTGGGAGCGACACTGTGTGCTAGCTAGCTAGCTAACTACGAGCTAGCACACAGTGTCGCTGTACTAACGGAAGGCGACCAGTAAACGGTGTCCTTCGACCCACCTCCTGGTGGGCACTGTATTCACACTGTTTTCCAATAGTTATGTCCTTTTTGACCCACAATAGAGTGTCACACAAGCATGAAGATGTTGTGCTCGAGTGGGGGCGTCATGCAGCAACCAATGGGGTGCTCAAGGGGGGGTGATCATGCAGATGCAGGAATGAACACATGTAGGAACGCCCAGAATTGCAGGCTGCAGTTGCACACTATTGCAGAGCTTAGGTGTTGTTCATTTTCTCTAGTTGCACTATGATTGGCTCAGTGTTCAGTCACTCATGTGGACATGACATCACTGCATAATCTATGGGAGAGCCAGGCAGGTCAAGCCCCCATGGGTGTTGACGTCTAAGTGGGCACCTTAGTCATAAGCATCTCATTCTAAAATCATCTGCATGATTATGGAGTTGGTCCCCCCTTTGCTGCTATAACAGCCTCCACTCTTCTGGGAAGACTTTCCACTAGATGTTGGAACATTGCTGCGGGGACTTGCTTTCATTCAACCACAAGAGCATTAGTGAGGTCGGGCACCGATGTTGGGCGATTAGGCCTGGCACACAGTCGACTTTCCAATTTTGAAATTTGAAATGTTTTGTCATTTAGCAGACGCTCTGATCCAGAGTGACTTACAGTAGTGAGTGCGTACATTTTCATATTCGTTCGTACTGGCGTTGCAAGTGCCATGCTCTACCAACTGAGCCACACTGGACCACAATTCATCCCAAAGGTGTTCGATGGGGGTTGAGGTCAGGGCTCTCTGCAGGCCAGTCAAGTTCTTCCACGCGTTTCCACTGCTCCAGAGTCCAATGGCGGGCGAGCTTTACACCACTCCAGCCTACACTTGGCATTGCGCATGGTAATCTTAGGCTTGTGTGTGGCTGCTTGGCCATGGAAACCCATTTCATGACGCTCCCGACGAACAGTTCTTGTTCTGACTTTGCTTCCAGAGGCAGTTTGGAACTCGGTAGTAAGTGTTGCAACTGAAGACAGTGATAGAATAATTATTAATGACTAATTATTACACCCTGAAACTGTGTGAAATGTGTTAGAATGTGTGAGTGTAGGACCAGTAAAGACTATGACATTGTGTTACTATTTAGCAATGTGAGTAGGAGTTAGACCAGACAACAAAGGACAAGGAGAACTGTCTACAGACAACTGAGAAACCAAGATAAAGAGGCCTCCCAATTAAGGGAGGAGAGAAACCGTTAGGCTTTTTAAGGAGTATGAAACATGGTGCAGAATATTGTGAGAACGGCGATAACTGAGGAATGCAGGGAGTAGGCTATGATAAGAAAGTGTGTGTGTGAACTGATGGTCAGGAGAGCAATTATAAAGTGGAAAACTACAGCCTGCCTAAAGATGGGAGGGATTTTTGTGTGACGTATGAGTATAAAAGAAGGACTGTATAAAAGATGGCAGAATTCTCAATGAATAAACATCTCTGCCTATGCAGACCGGGACTCTGTCCGTTTCTTTAAACATCTCTGCCTATGCAGACCGGGACTCTGTCCGTTTCTTTAAACATCTCTGCCTATGCAGACCGGGACTCTGTCCGTTTCTTGATTTTGGGAGACGCACAGAGACACTGAAATAGTTCGTTAAATTATTCTCATAACAGCTTGGTCCTTCTGAGCCGGAACCCAATACCTGCCTCTGTCATTCCAGGTAACTCTGAAAACCGTCGACGGGCGAATGATACATTCGTAAATAGAAAGTCCTGCCCTTTGATATTAAGGGTTAAAACAGGCCAGAGGACACCTGATTAATGACAGAGACGGTGACGGAATCCAAACCAACATTGAATCTCGGCTGCAAGGATAAGGTCAGTAGATATAACACCAATAATCATGTAAGGTTGTATACGTGTGAGACCTAATATTTGCTCAAACGTCACATCTATGAATAATTACAGGTGGTTGTATAGAGGAGGGAGAACCCATTCCTGTTGTATGAGACTGTCAGGAATTATCAAGATTACATTGTGGGGATAAATTCCTCCGTAGAGTAGGAGATAATTCTGGGGGACTAGTCAACCTGTTGTATGGGACTGTCAGGAATGATCAAGATTACATTGTGAGGATTCAGAGCTAAGCTCAGGAGGGAATCAGTATGAATCTGGAGATGAGAGAGTAGGAGGGGGCCAGTACCCACTGATAGCCTTACCTAATCTATTGGCAGGGAATGAAGGGGCCCCAGCAACCTTAGATGTATACAGTAATAATAATAATAATATGCCATTCAGCAGACAGGCCATGAACACAGAGGACGTGGCCAGAGCGGTAGAAGGAATGACGTACCCCAAAACAGGAATAGTAAGGTTTGGGCTGCCATTAGAGGGCAGTGGGTTTCAGGGGATGCCCAGAGGGCACTTTTGCCATGGGCCCATCACGGAGAGTATGTTGGGAAAATAACAGAATTGTGTAATAGCCTCAGAGAACATTACCATCGTCATGCAGACTTCTCTAAAGTACAAACAAGAGTGTAAACAAGAGGATAGTGCGACTGTCAGCCAGCACTTAGAGAGGGTTAAAGATGCGTTTAACGCAAACAGTGGCATACCCGAGCCAGACCAGAGACAGGGGAATGATACGCCCTACCATCAGCAACTAAAGATAGCGTTCCTCAGTGGAATGAGACCAGAGATAAGCAGAACCATTAAAAATACTTTGATAGGGTGGAGAACGGCACAGCAACACTGATTGAGGTTTAAAAAAGTATGCAGTTTACCAAGAGCAGATTGGGAGAGAAAAAGAGGAGAAAGAGAGACCTTAAGGGAGTGCCAACTCTCGGGGAGATAGTGAGGCCAGAAACAAAGGGGCAGTGTCCTGGAAATCAGTCTGTTTTTTTTTTTTTCAGTTCTGCTGGGAGTATATTTGATGATGGGGATTTGTGTTGAATGAGAGGCTAGAGACTTCATAAAATAATAATTGGAATAATAATTGTATATTAACTTGCTCACCCAAACGTAGACATACGTCATAGGTGAGACATAATTAATATAATATTGTACAAAGCCAATTTAGGGTTTCCATTAAGGAACGTCAACCACTACATTGGATATTAATACTATGGAGATAAATTCAATATATGCTGGTCAACTACGGCATGTGTTTGGTGTTATTTGTAGCCTACTTAGAAAGGACAGTTACCTATATCTGCTGTATTCTAAACAATGACAGATTGGGGGTTTCATAAGAGGTGGCTATAATTTTAGTTGATAACAGAGGTAATTAGATTTGAGAAATGTTGAAAAGTAATGTTAGATGGAAAGTCAGCAATAGAGGATAGAGATTGTACAGGGTTTCCTGTGTGAAAAAAAGTAATAGAAATTAGGTGATGAGAAATGTTGAACTGCATTGTTTAAGCAAGAATGGCATTAAATTCATGCTTTCTAGTTATGTATTAGTGTTAGGATGGTAGAGCAGGTTAGGAAACACTTCGTGGCCTATGGTATAACGAATTACAAATATATATATATACAGTGGGGAGTATTTGATTAGGTATTATATAGTGTCTTCCAGGATTGATGGAAGTATCCTATAGAATTATGTTAAGGGGTTGCCTGGGATAAAATATAATGTCTTACTTACACGGAGTATGTGATTGTATTGGCTAATGACTGAAATATGACATTTACAGGGGCGACAGGAACAATAGAAGGGGAGACAGATTTTCCTATGGTGTTGGTAAAATAATTGATAATGGATCATTTGAGATGAGATCACATGGAGCAGATTTAGGGGTTCAATAATCATTATAAGATTTAAAGAGGATATGATCTGAAGGGTAATCAATTAAACATAATCATTGTATACTCAAGGAATTTTGAGTGGTTTTATGGATTAGTTATGAGGAATTAGATTGATACAAACGATTATTGATGAGTTAGGACTGGGGATATCTGTATCATGTTTTGTGTGTACTCACAATCTTTAGATTACTGATGGCAATTGAAGGTTAACAAAATGTATAATTTCTCTTCCAGGAGAAAGATATTCGCTTATCTCATTGGAATGTTGCCCAGGGCTAGGGGGAGCAGTTTAGTGGAGTTAGGCAGTATTTAGGTCGTAAAAGTGAGCTACCAAATTAAGTGGGGCCTGGCTATTTTTGGGGGCTGTTTTTCAATTGGGTTTTTCAAATAAAAAACAACACACCTAGTATAATGTTTATAAAGGGTTGTTATTTCAATCTTAGGGGGTTTTCAACAGGTCAAAGGTGATAAGTATTAAAGGAGCACACACAGTGAATTTAATGGAATTTTTCTGTTTTGACTGAGTTTAGGGTATATATGATTTCTTATGAGAATAAATGTCATGAGAAATTAATGAACACTTGGAATAAGTAACATTTATGAACTATTTAGAATGATGGTAATGTTTAGTATACTATGGGATGGAACAGTTTGTTGAATGATTTCAATGACCTCTGAACTCTGTTTTGACTTTCTGGTGTTAATTGAACATCCACACTGGTAAATTCTAAGTATGAGAGGAGGACTTTAAGATAGTTTATTTTACCAAGTTGAGGGTAATTTATAGTACTGTGAAAAGTGTGAAGAAATTTATAATTTGGTAATAATATATATGATTTGAACCATAAAATAACAGAAGTGAGAGAGAGCTTTCCCTGAATGAGGGATACCTGTTGCAAGTAAATTGTACTAATCTTGGATTACTTTTACAGGATAGAAGTAAATTGAGGTATTATCAAATGTTGTCAGCAGGGTTAAAACACTCCTCTGGTCCCAGTCAGCTGTCAAAAGAGGAAGATAGAGATCTACTTATAGAGAGCTACAGTAGGGCCCCAATTAAGGAAGTTCACAGATGGGTGAAGCAAGGCGCAGTAAATAAGGAAGGAATATGGGTCAAAGACAGATTACCAATTGTCCCGAAATTACTGTTTAGATATGCTGCAATATTGACACATGGGCAGAGCCATGGGTCAACGGGAGGGATGGATGGTAGAGCAGGTTAGGAAACACTTTGTGGCCTATGGTATAACGAATTACAAATATATATATATATATATATATATATATATATATATATATATATATATATATATATATATATATATACAGTGGGGAGTATTTGATAGTAGTATTTGATACACTGCCGATTTTGCAGCTTTTCCTACTTACAAAGCATGTAGAGGTCTGTAATTTTTATCATAGGTACACTTCAACTGCGAGAGACGAAATCTAAAACAAAAATCCAGAAAATCACATTGTATGATTTTTAAGTAATTAATTTGCATTTTATTGCATGACATAAGTATTTGATACATCAGAAAAGCAGAACTTAATATTTGGTACAGAAACCTTTGTTTGCAATTACAGAGATCATACGTCTCCTGTAGGTCTTGACCAGGTTTGCACACACTGCAGCAGGGATTTTGGCCCACTCCTCCATACAGACCTTCTCCAGATCCTTCAGGTTTCGGGGCTGTCGCAGGGCAATACGGACTTTCAGCTCCCTCCAAAGATGTTCTATTGGGTTCAGGTCTGGAGACTGGCTAGGCCACTCCAGGACCTTGAGATGCTTCTTACGGAGCCACTCCTTAGTTGCCCTTCTTACGGAGCCACTCCACACCCTGGCTGTGTGTTTCGGGTCGTTGTCATGCTGGAAGACCCAGCCACGACCCATTTTCAATGCTCTTACTGAGGGAAGGAGGTTGTTGGCCAAGATCTCGCGATACATGGCCCCATCCATCCTCCCCTCAATTCGGTGCAGTCGTCCTGTCCACTTTGCAGAAAAGCATCCCCAAGGAATGATGTTTCCACCTCCATGCTACACGGTTGGGATGGTGTTCTTGTGGTTGTACTCATCCTTCTTCTTCCTCCAAACACGGCGAGTGGAGTTTAGACCAAAAAGCTATATTTTTGTCTCTTCAGACCATATGACCTTCTCCCATTCGTCCTCTGGATCATCCAGATGGTCATTGGCAAACTTCAGACGGGCATGGACAAGCGCTGGCTTGAGCAGGGGGACATTGCGTGCGCTGCAGGATTTTAATCCATGACGGCGTAGTGTGTTACTAATGGTTTTCTTTGAGACTGTGGTCCCAGCTCTCTTCAGGTCATTGACCAGGTCCTGCCGTGTAGTTCTGGGCTGATCCCTCACCTTCCTCATGATCATTGATGCCCCACGAGGTGAGATCTTGCATGGAGCCCCAGACCGAGGGTGATTGACCGTCATCTTGAACTTATTCCATTTTCTAATAATTGCGCCAACAGTTGTTGCCTTCTCACCAAGCTGCTTGCCTATTGTCCTGTAGCCCATCCCAGCCTTGTGCAGGTCTACAATTTTATCCCTGATGTCCTTACACCTACTTTTGAAGTAAACAGCGCCGGAGAAGATGGCTGCCGTTTTACAGCCCTCCAACCAATTGTACTATTATGTGTGTTTTTCGCGTTATTTGTAATTTATTTTGTACATAATGTTTCTGCCATCGTCTCTTATAACCAAAAAGAGCTTCTGGATATCAGGACAGCGATTACTCACCTCGTATTGGACAAAGATTTTTTCTTCAACAAGGCGGCCGCGAAGGATATCATACAGACACCCGACAAGGCCCAAATCCCCGTCATTCGCGTGAGGAAGAGACGGAGATATCGTGGACGTAGATCGGGGTGCCTTGTAAGGATCCGATGACGAGCGAGTAAACTGCCTCTTCCATCAATCCTATTAGCCAACGTTCAATCATTTGAAAATAAATTGGATGACCTAAGATTACGGTTATCCTACCAACGGGACATTAAAAACTGTAATATCTTATGTTTCACTGAGTCGTGGCTGAATGACGACATGGATATCATACAGCTAGCGGGCTATACGCTACATCGGCAGGATAGAACGGCTGACTCCGGTAAGACAAGGGGTGGCGGTCTGTGTATATTTGTAAACAACAGCTGGTGCACAAAATCAAATACTAAGGAAGTCTCGAGGTTTTGCTCGCCTGAGGTAGAGTATCTTATGATAAGCTGTAGACCACACTATTTACCAAGAGAGTTTTCATCTATATTTTTTCCATAGCTGTCTATTTACCAACACAAACCAATGCTGGCATTAAGATTGCACTGAATGAGTTGTACAAGGCCATAAATCAACAGGAAAACGCTCATCCAGATGCAGCGCTCCTAGTAATTTCTACCAGCATGTTAAATGTGCAACCAGAGGAAAAAAAACTCTAGACCACCTTTACTCCACACACAGAGACGCATACAAAGCTCTCCCTGGCCCTCCATTTGGCAAATCTGACCATAACTCTATCCTCCTGATTCCTGCTTATAAGCAAAAACTAAAGCAAGAAGCACCAGTGACTCGGTTAATAAAAAAGTGGTCAGATGACGCAGATGCTAAGCTACAGGACTGTTTTGCTAGCACAGACTGGAACATGTTCCGGGATTCTTCTGACAGCATTGAGGAGTACACCACATCAGTCACTGGCTTCATCAATAAGTGCATCGATGATGTCGTCCCCACAGTGACCGTACGTACATACCCCAACCAGAAGCCATGGATTACAGGAAACATCCGCACTGAGCTAAAGGGTAGAGCTGCCGCTTTCAAGGAACGGGACTCTAACCCGGACGCTTATAAGAAATCCCGCTATGACCTCCGACGAACCATCAAACAGGCAAAGAGTCAATACAGGACTAAGATTGAATCGTACTACACTGGCTCTGATGCTCGTCGGATGTGGCAGGGCTTGAAAACTATTACAGACTACAAAGGGAAGCACAGCCGCGAGCTGCCCTGTGACACAAGCTTACCAGACGAGCTAAACCACTTCTATGCTCGCTTCGAGGCAAGCAACACTGAAGCATGCATGAGAGCACCAGCTGTTCCGGATGGCTATGTGATCACGCTCTCCGTAGCCAATGTGAGTAAGACTTTTAAGCAGGTCAACATTCACAAGGCCACAGGGCCAGACGGATTACCAGGACGTGTACTCCGAGCATGTGCTGACCAACTGGCAAGTGTCTTCACTGACATTTTCAACATGTCCCTGACTGAGTCTGTAATACCAACATGTTTCAAGCAGACCACCATAGTCCCCATGCCCAAGGACTCTAAGATAACCTGCCTAAACGTCTGTAGCCATGAAGTGCTTTGAAAGGCTGGTCATGGCTCACATCAACAGCATTATCCCAGAAACCCTAGACCCACTCCAATTTGCATACCGCCCCAACAGATCCACAGATGATGCAATCTCTATTGCACTCCACACTGCCCTTTCCCACCTGGACAAGAGGAACACCTACGTGAGAATGTTATTCATTGACTACAGCTCAGCATTCAACACCATAGTGCCCTCTAAGCTCATCACTAAGCTAAGGATCCTGGGACTAAACACCTCCCTCTGCAACTGGATCCTGGACTTCCTGACGGGCCGCCCCCAGGTGGTAAGGGTAGGTAACAACACATCTGCCACACTGATCCTCAACACGGGGGCCCCTCAGGGGTGCGTGCTCGGTCCCCTCCTGTACTCTCTGTTCAACCATGACTGCATGGCCAGGCACGACTCCAACACCATCATTAAGTTTGCCGACGACACAACAGTGGTAGGCCTGATCACCGACAATGATGAGACAGCCTATAGGGAGGAGGTCAGAGACCTGGCCGTGTGGTGCCAGGACAACAACCTATCCCTCAACGTGACCAAGACAAAGGAGATGATTGTGGACTACAGGAAAAAAAAGAGGACTGAGCACGCCCCCATTCTCATCGACGGGGCTGTAGTGGAACAGGTTGAGAGCTTCAAGTTCCTTGGTGTCCACATCACCAACGAACTATCATGGTCCAAACACACCAAGACAGTCGTGAAGAGGGCACGACAAAGCCTATTCCCCCTCAGGAGACTGAAAAGATTTGGCATAGGTCCTCAGATCCTCAAAAAATTATACAGCTGCACCATCGAGAGCATCCTGACTGGTTGCATCACCGCCTGGTATGGCAACTGCTTGGCCTCCGACCGCAAGGCACTACAGAGGGTAGTGCGTACGGCCCAGTACATCACTGGGGCCAAGCTTCCTGCCATCCAGGACCTCTATACCAGGCAGTGTCAGAGGAAGGCCCTCAAAATTGTCAAAGACTCCAGCCACCCTAGTCATAGACTGTTCTCTCTGCTACCGCACGGCAAGCGGTACCGGAGTGCCAAGTCTAGGTCCAAAAGACTTCTTCTCAACAGCTTCTACCCCCAAGCCATAAGACTCCTGAACAGCTAATCATGGCTACCCGGACTATTTGCACTGCCCCCCCCACCCCATCCTTTTTACGCTGCTGCTACTCTGTTAATTATTCATGCATAGTCACTTTAACTCTACCCACATGTACATATTACCTCAACTACCTCAATTAGCCGGTGCCCCCGCACATTGACTCTGTACCGGTACCCCCTGTATATATAGCCTCCCTACTGTTACTTTATTTTACTTCTGCCCTTTTTTTTCTCAACACTTTTTTTGTTGTTGTTTTATTTTTACTTTTTTTGTTAAAAATAAATGCACTGTTGGTTAAGGGCTGTAAGTAAGCATTTCACTGTAATGTCTGCACCTGTTGTATTCGGCGCATGTGACCAATAAAATTTGATTTGATTTGATTTACACAGCTCTCTGGTCTTGGCCATTGTGGAGAGGTTGGAGTCTGTTTGATTGAGTGTGTGGACAGGTGTCTTTTATACAGGTAACAAGTTCAAACAGGTGCAGTTAATACAGGTAATGAGTGGAGAACAGGAGGGCTTCTTAAAGAAAAACTAACAGGTCTGTGAGAGCCAGAATTCTTACTGGTTGGTAGGTGATCAAATACTTATGTCATGCAATAAAATGCAAATTAATTACTTAAAAATCATACAATGTGATTTTCTGGATTTTTGTTTTAGATTCCGTCTCTCACAGTTGAAGTGTACATATGATAAAAATTACAGACCTCTACATGCTTTGTAAGTAGGAAAACCTGCAAAATCGGCAGTGTATCAAATACTTTTTCTCCCCACTGTCTATATTAAAGTGTTTGGAAGACCTTACAGAATGCCACAGTTGGCAGGACCAGAACAGGCAGATATAGAAGTAGAGAATACACTAGCAGAACACATGAGAAAATGTGTTAACCGTATGTCTAACAATTTATGTCCTACAGGAGAATTAAAGGAGAAGGTGATTCATAGTATATAACCTGGAGACTGGGTGTGGATCCAATCGTTGAGGAAAAAGGATTGAAAGCAGCTACGCTGGGAGGGACCATACCGAGTCCTATTGGTAACTGCCTTCGCTATAAGAATAGCTGGGAGAGCCACTTGGGTCCACGTTACCCACTGCAAAAAGGTAGGCCCACAAACCAACACCGTTGAACACACACAGAGTTAAAGAGAAGAACTGACCCACTAGGGTTCGGGGGTAAACTCTGTTAACGAAGAAACCCTACCCCGACCTTTCATCACTGTGGGGTGTTTATAGAGGTGTGGGTATGGGGAAGTACCAGGCAGGTGGGTCAGGGACAGGATTGGGATGGCGGTTTTGGGGATTTTGGGGGACTCTGAGCTGCATCATCATGTTAACCATATTATGGATTAATCCAGGTCAACCTAAACAGGGAAATTATGCACTGATTCGATCTCGTAGAAATACTGAAACCAAGAAAGACTATTGGGGGAATTATTATTTTAATAGTTAAAGTCAGTTTAGGACAAGATGGGGGATTCAAGATACCATTCAACTTCTCCCATGAAGAGATAGGAGGTTTTGGAGGCTTTGGTAAGAAGGGGGCGTGTACAAGAAAGTTAGGTCCTAGAAGATATGGTAAACACATTTGCACTGGGGAACGCTCATGTCCTTGGGCAAGGGTGTTTAAACATACCTGGGGAACATACTATGAGAACCGATGGGGAATTAAACAAACCCATGATGAATGTAAAACGGAACTGGTGATAACGGTAAAGTCAATTATGCAAGATGACATAGCAAGGAACTATTGGGTCTGTGTTGATGATGTCGGGGCAAATACATGTGTGAGGCTCATTTTTCAGGAGAGAAATTAATCTTCCACCCCCGAGACAGAACAGCAGGTAGATCTAATGTTATCACCAGAGGTACCAAAAACGAGTCTAATACCCCTTGGAAGGCCCTCAGAAGGAATCCTAAATAGCACTAAACCACCAAGGGTAGAATATTTCCTCTTGCAGGAAATGAACCAAGGAGAAGTAGAAGGAATTTCAGAACTTCTGGGTAAGGTGGATGAACTACACAGCTAGGGCGTTGGGTTAAACTAATTGTTATGCCTGTTCAACAGGTAGGCCAACCCTTGTAACTGCACCTATGCCTCAGACCATGTTCTCTTGTGTGATAGATTTGGGATCAAACCAAACCTCACCTAATTGTTCTGATATTAAAATAACCACTCTTAAAAAGGATAATACTAAGGCACCCCAATTCACCATGAACCCCAGAGATTATCAATGTTATAGACACCAAAGTAATGCGAATCACAGCTCAAATTGGAGAAGGATTTACAACAACGTTTTTCTGGTGGGTTACAATTGATAAAAATGTTGACTGGATTAATTACATCTACAAAGGTTAGTTAATTAGACAGGGGATGCAGTGAAGAGAATCTCAGGCCAACTATCAACCACCTCACTCATGACCTGCAGAGTAGTTTGGTTCTCGAAATGCTTTTAGCAGAGAAGGTCGGATTTACAAGATGGTGGGAGGTCATTGTTGTATGTTTATCCCCAACAATACAGCCCCAGATGGTACAGTAACTAGAACACTGGCAGGTCTCACTGCATTAAGTAAAGAATGGGCTGAGAACTGGGGGGTGAATACATCAATGACTGGTTGGTTTGATAACATGTTTGGTAAATGGAAAACTATTGTTGTAACTATTTTAGGCGCGGCAATCGCGTCTATGGGTATGCTTGTTCTTTGTGGATGTTGTCTTATTTCCTGTGTCTGAGGGTTGGTGAGCGAGGCGTTGGAGCATGCAGTTTCCCAACAGATGGTGATATATACGGCCCAATCCCAGACTCAGACCTAAGGAATGAAGAATATGACCCTCCAGGCTTGGTGGAGGACGATTCAGATAGTTTGAGACTGGATGTTTTCCTAGAACTATAAATCTCTAGTTTAAAAGTTATTGTCATGATCTTTTGTGTATTAAAGTCTTGTTTTAAGTATGATGTACTAGTTAACCGATGTTGCAGGATGTGATGAAGCAAATGTTCTTCACTTTAGGCTTAGACTGTTGTTTCCAGATAGTGGGTAAACAGGTTAGTTACCATTGCTAAAGAGTAACGTTACGCTTTTAATCATGGGGTAACCCTGATGAACCTGTATTGAATGAGACAATTTTTAATGTTTTTAAATGCAAATCAACTTATATGCTTCAATGTGTGTGATTCATTTCTATAACAACATATATTTTGTGAGTATGTGTGTAATATTTAGTCAAAGGGTGGATTGATAGAATAATTATTAATGACTAATTATTACACCCTGAAACTTTGTAAAATGTGTTAGAATGTGTGAGTGTAGAACCAGTAAAGATTATGACATTGAGCTACTATTTAGCAATGTGAATAAAAGTTAGACCAGACAACAAAGGACAAGGAGAGATGTCTACAGACAACTGATAAACCAAGATAAAGAGGCCTCCCAATTTAGGGAGGAGAGAAACTGTTAGGCTTTTTAAGGAGTATGAAACATGGTGCAGAATATTGTGAGAACGGCGATAACTGAGGAATGCAGGGAGTAGGCTATGATAAGAAAGTGTGTGTGTGAACTGATGGTCAGGAGAGCAATTATAAAGTGGACAGCCTGCCTGTTACGCTCTCCTCTCGGAAGAGGGAACGCAACACCCTGCTACAACTCAACTCTCCGTGGTGTGAAAGAGGTATGGGACTGTAGGACTGAGTTATGGGAATGTAAGGATGATAAAAGGCAGAGAATACCGTTAACAGGGAATTTATGCCTTTGCACGGTAAGTTTGGGGAAAAGGGGCTGGACGGAACCAAAGCAAAGAAAGTAAATATCAAAGCCCCCTCTCCTACCTTACCTGCCTACCCACTACTTACTTAACTAATAGCACCTGGTGCACTAACCAAAATACAAGGGATGGTCCGCCCAGGTCTTTCCTAGTGTGCATAGACAGTTAACTTCTACAGGTAATGTATGCCCGCGGGCCTCTTGCCTAAGCACTCCCTAGGTGCCTTCCCCTTCCCCCCTTGGGAACAAATGAAACAAAAGAACACAAACTGGTTCACAACAAAACTTGAGAAAAAAACAACTAACTCAGGACATTGAAGAAGCTCTCTGAGCAACAAACTAACACAAAACATTACAATCAGCTCTCACAGCAACAACTACACAGTACATACCAAATGTCTTAGCAACAACCAACATGCTATAACATTCAGTCATTAGCCCTCTCTCTCATCTACTTTTGTCGACCCGTCATTCAGGGCAAGTGGAGCAGAACCGAAAAGAAGAGCCTGTTTTGCATTAATACGTGTCAGTTTGCAAACAATGTAAAATATATATTTATATATCATATTTGAGTTAAGAAAGCCACATACAAACATGGTTTATTTTTTGCTTTCTTGAGTAAGGCAGCTCCAAAATGCAGGTGTTTCAGCCTAGCTCAGTGCTTTCTGTGGTGGTGGGGCAGCCAGCAGAAAATACGGAGCCTAGGGGTTGGTAATGTTCTCTAGTTGCTCCGTGATTGTCTCAGTGTTCTGTCACTCATTGTAACACTACGTCACTGCAAAATCTACGGGAAGAGCTCGGAAATTCAAGCCCCTTGGGTGCTGCCATAGAGTTACATTAGAAGTGCCCATCCAAGAAGGCTCAAGGTAATTGGCCACAGATAAAATAACGTCAAATCACGTTATATCTACCGTAGCTTTGATTGAACTGATCATGTCAACATCATACTTTCAAAATCTAAGCTAGCAAGCTAGACAAGCAGTCATCATCATGAATCACGTCGACAATATACTGGTAAATAATTTTCAATTCTTGTCATGTGTCGGTGCTCATCGGCCATTGGACATAAACTTTACACAACAAGTCGGAAATCGCAAATTCAACAATGAGTGGTTTGGAAGGAATCAGTGACTAACTGCAAGCGTCGCAAAGCAATCAGTATTTTTCATCCCCTGCCTGCTATTCGATGGAGAGGGTTTTAAGGATGTAAACCATCTGTCTGAAAGGATCGACCATACTGGCCCCCTGTGGGAATCAAACCCACAACCCTGACGTTACAAACGCCATGCTCAACCAACTGAGCTACATCCCTGCCATTGCCTCTCCTACCCTGGGCCAATTGTGCGCCACCCCATGGGTCTCCCAGTCGCGACAGAGCCTGGATTCGAACCAGGATCTCTAGTGGCACAGCTATGAGCACTGCGCCACTCGGGAGGATAATGATTCACCTAGTGATAAGACAAGACGTGACATGATGGGGGTCCCTGGGTCGACGGTTTGCCTAGATGGGGGTCCCTGGGTCGCCGGTTTGCCTAGGTGGGGGTCCCTGGGTCGCCGGTTTGCCTAGGTGGGGGTCCCTGGGTCGCCGGTTTGCCTAGATGGGGGTCCCTGGGTCGCCGGTTTGCCTAGGTGGGGGTCCCTGGGTCGCCGGTTTGCCTAGATGGGGGTCCCTGGGTCGCCGATTTGCCTAGATGGGGGTCCCTGGGTCGCCGGTTTGCCTAGGTGGGGGTCCCTGGGTCGCCGGTTTGCCTAGATGGGGGTCCCTGGGTCGCCGGTTTGCCTAGGTGGGGGACCCTGGGTCACCGGTTTGCCTAGGTGGGGGACCCTGGGTCGCCGGTTTGCCTAGGTGGGGGACCCTGGGTCGCCGGTTTGCCTAGGTGGGGGACCCTGGGTCGCCGGTTTGCCTGGGCAAGAGAAGTTTGAAAACCCCTGGCTCACAGTGAGTGTATATGATCCATACAGGACATGAAAACCTTGTTGCCGCCAACCCCCCTAGGCCAACCCCCCTAGGCCAACCCCCCTAGGCCAACCCCCCTTTCAGCTCTCAACTACCCCTGCCAGTGCTCCGCTGGGCCGGGGTCTCCACCCCGAGAGGAGCTCTCAACTACCCCTGCCAGTGCTCCGCTGGGCCGGGGTCTCCACCCCGAGAAGAGCTCTCAACTACCCCTGCCAGTGCTCCGCTGGGCTGGGGTCTCCACCTCTCTCTCAACCATGGGACCAACTGTAACCTAGATCTGTCAAACCTCATTAGCTATATTTAAGTGCTTTATTATCAATCTGATTAAATGGGGCCTTGTTTGGCTCAGTTGGTAGAGTGTGGCACTTCCAAAGCCAGGGTTGTGGTTTCAATTCCAGGTTAACTTCCAAAGCAAGGGTCGTGGGTTCAATTCTAGGTTCACTTCCAAAGCAAGGGTCGTGGGTTCAATTCCAGGTTCACTTCCAAAGCCAGGGTCGTAGGTTCAATTCCAGGTTCACTTCCAAAGCAAGGGTCGTAGGTTCAATTCCAGGTTCACTTCCAAAGCAAGGGTCGTGGGTTCAATTCCAGGTTCACTTCCAAAGCAAGGATCGTGGGATCAATTCCAGGTTAACTTCCAAAGCAAGGGTCGTGGGTTCAATTCCAGGTTCACTTCCAAAGCCAGGGTCGTGGGTTCAATTCCAGGTTCACTTCCAAAGCCAGGGTCGTGGGTTCAATTCCAGGTTCACTTCCAAAGCCAGGGTCGTGGGTTCAATTCCTGCTTGGGGTCACTTATTCTTCAACGTATGCTCTCACTGTGCTGGAAGTCTCTTTGGATAAAACTCCTGAGTGGCGCAGTGGTCTAAGGCACTGCATCGCAGTGCTAACTGTGCCGAATCCAGGCTCTGTCGCAGCCGACCGGGAGACTCATGGGCGGCGCACAAGTCGTCCAGGGTAGGGGAGGGAATGGCCGGCAGGGATGTAGCTCAGTTGATAGAGCATGGCGTTTGCAACGCCAGGGTTGTGGGTTTGATTCCCACGGGTGGGGGGGGCAGTATAAAAAAAAATACATAAAAAAATATATATATGTATTCACTAACTGTAAGTCGCTCTGGATAAGAGCGTCTGCTAAATGACTAAAATGTAAATGTAAAAGCGTATGTTATATATTATAAATAGTGCTGGTGAGAGTAGCTTTGCAGATTTCATGTGCATTTTGCTATCAAAAGCTATTGCAACTTCCCTAATCGTTATTCTTAGCTTTCTGTATTTCTATACAAACCTCTTGTGGATGTTACCCTTGTCAGCTACATGCGTCACTACCCCTACCCCAGTTCTTTCAATCAAAAGTTAGCTAACAACCATTAGAAGCTGTTTACAGAAACAAGCCCAACTCTACAGGGAAATCCCACTTCATTTAACACTTCAACCATCATCTTCACATACTCTCTGATGTTGCTCAGTCCTGTGTGTGTGTTTGTGTGTGTGTGTGCGCGTGCGTGCGTGCGCTTTGAAGTGTGGCTTTTTTTTTATCTCATTCCTTTTCATTCTGTCTCCAATGGAATTTCTCCCATGTGATGCCTTAATGATAGATGTCTTCTTTTCTTAAAAAGGTTATTACTTTAGTTTTCCACCCATGCTGTTTCATAGTATCTTCTTTTGGGAAAAGAGAGAGAGAGCCTTTATGTGGAATATTGTCTGTGTCCCAAACGGCCCCGTATTATCTATATACTGTACACTACAACCCTATGGGCCCTGGTCAAATGTAGTGCACTATATAGGGAATAGGGTGCCATTCTCTGGTCTAAAGTAGTGCACTATATAGGGAATAGGGTGCCATTCTCTGGTCTAAAGTAGTGCACTATATAGGGAATAGGGTGCCATTCTCTGGTCTAAAGTAGTGCACTATATAGGGAATAGGGTGCCATTCTCTGGTCTAAAGTAGTGCACTATATAGGGAATAGGGTGCCATTCTCTGGTCTAAAGTAGTGCTCTATATAGGGGATAGGGTGCCATTCTCTGGTCTAAAGTAGTGCTCTATATAGGGGATAGGGTGCCATTCTCTGGTCTAAAGTAGTGCTCTATATAGGGAATAGGGTGCCATTCTCTGGTCTAAAGTAGTGCACTATATAGGGAATAGGGTGCCATTCTCTGGTCAAAAGTAGTGCACTATATAGGGAATAGGGTGCCATTCTCTGGTCTAGAGTAGTGCACTATATAGGGAATAGGGTGCCATTCTCTGGTCTAAAGTAGTGCACTATATAGGGAATAGGGTGCCATTCTCTGGTCTAAAGTAGTGCACTATATAGGGAATAGGGTGCCATTCTCTGGTCTAAAGTAGTGCACTATATAGGGAATAGGGTGCCATTCTCTGGTCTAAAGTAGTGCCTATATAGGGATAGGGTGCCATTCTCTGGTCTAAAGTAGTGCCTATATAGGGAATAGGGTGCCATTCTCTGGTCTAAAGTAGTGCACTATATAGGGAATAGGGTGCCATTCTCTGGTCTAAAGTAGTGCTCTATATAGGGGATAGGGTGCCATTCTCTGGTCTAAAGTAGTGCTCTATATAGGGAATAGGGTGCCATTCTCTGGTCTAAAGTAGTGCACTATATAGGGAATAGGGTGCCATTCTCTGGTCTAAAGTAGTGCTCTATATAGGGGATAGGGTGCCATTCTCTGGTCTAAAGTAGTGCTCTATATAGGGAATAGGGTGCCATTCTCTGGTCTAAAGTAGTGCACTATATAGGGAATAGGGTGCCATTCTCTGGTCTAAAGTAGTGCTCTATATAGGGAATAGGGTGCCATTCTCTGGTCTAAAGTAGTGCACTATATAGGGAATAGGGTGCCATTCTCTGGTCTAAATATGCACTATATAGGGAATAGGGTGCCATTCTCTGGTCCTAAAGTAGTGCACTATATAGGGAATAGGGTGCCATTCTCCTGGTTCTTAAAGTAGTGGCACTATATAGGGGAAGAGGGGTGCCATTCTCTTGAGTCTAAAGCAGTGCATATATAGGGAATAGGGTGCCATTCTCTGGTCTAAAGTAGTGCACTATATAGGGAATAGGGTGCCATTGAGAACGCAGAAACACTTTTCCGCTTTTAAAAAGAGCTTTTTGAACCCGTTATGTAAGAGATGATCCTGTATACCTGGAACACAGATGCATGTTAAGAAGAAGATGATGTGTAGGGGAACAGGCCGCTATCCTGTCCTCTCTCTCTCTCTCTTCTGGTCTCTCATCCTCCCACTCTCGCCTTCTTCTCTCTCCTCGCTCGGTTCTTCTCCTGCCCGATGTCGTCCTTCTACTCTACTTGCTCTCCTGCTGTCTCTCTCGTCCCTCCTCTCTTCTCGTCCTCTTCTCTCCGCTCAATCCATCGTCATCATCTCTCTTTCTCTCATCCTCGCTCGATATCTCTCTCTCTCTTCTCTCCACTCTCTCTTCTTTCGATGTCTCTCTCTCTTCTCTTCTCTCCCTCTCTCTCTTCTCTCCCACTCTCTCTTCTTTCGATGTCTCTCTCTTCTCTCTCTCTCCCTCTTGCTGTTTGTTTCATCTGAATGCCATGATGGAAAATAGTGTGGATGCATATTAGCAGTTCCTAAACCGCTCGCTGTGATTGTGTTGGCCAAGGTCACTCCTCAGTTCCTAAACCGCTCGCTGTGCGTGTGTTGCCATGGCCACTCCTCAGTTCCTAAACCGCTCGCTGTGCGTGTGTTGCCATGGCCACTCCTCAGTTCCTAAACCGCTCGCTGTGCGTGTGTTGCCATGGTCACTCCTCAGTTCCTAAACCGCTCGCTGTGCGTGTGTTGCCATGGTCACTCCTCAGTTCCTAAACCGCTCGCTGTGCGTGTGTTGCCATGGTCACTCCTCAGTTCCTAAACCGCTCGCTGTGCGTGTGTTGCCATGGCCACTCCTCAGTTCCTAAACCGCTCGCTGTGCGTGTGTTGCCATGGTTACTCCTCACAATAATTGATACAGTTTGGCCAATAGCCATGGTGGACACTACAGTTCATTGATTGCTTGACCAACCCTGGACTTAGTCCACACTTTGTTTTGATACAGCCAGAATTTCAAATTGATTCAATATTTGTTTTTTTTCTCACGCATATACACACAACACCCCATAATGACAAAGTGAAAACATGTTTTTTTATTATTTTTGCAAATGTATTGAAAATGAAATACAGAAATCTCGAATTTACATAAGTATTCATACCCCTTAGTCAATACATTGTAGAAGCACCTTTAACAGCAATTAGAGCTGTAATTCTCTAAGAGCTTTCCAAAAAAGTATACCAGTTTCATTTAAGGACCAAAGGATTAACAGCCGTCCCATATAGATTGCAAAATAGTTGGGAAGAGATTTTTGACGTACCAATTCCATGGCACATGGTTTATGAACTGATACGCAAAACGACGCCGGATTCAAAATTTAGAATTTTTCAATTTAAATTATTAAATAAAATTCTTGCAACTAATAGAATGTTATTTATATGGGGGATACAATCTTCCCAGCTCTGCAGATTTTGTTGCGAAGAGAGAGCATCATTAGATCATTTATTTTGGTACTGTCCATTTGTAGCTTGTTTTTGGACACAGATCCAGGAATGGCTAAAGGATTGCAATATTTACCTAGAGCTAACATTTACATTTACGTCATTTAGCAGACACTCTTATCCAGAGCGACTTACAAATTAGACAGATATTACTGGGTGATCTGAAAAGTCATAGTCAATCGATCAATAACATAATAATACTTTTAGCAAACATGTTTAATTTCAATTTACAATCTGTAGAAACAATGAGAATAGAAAGGTTCAGAACTTTTGTAAAACATCACAGTACAGTTGAAAAATATATGGCAAATAGAAATCCTATATGGATGGTGTTAAGAGATAGATGGGTGGTGTTGAATGGAGTTGAAGGATGGGACTAATAACAACTAACAACAACTAATAACAACAAGATAACTGATGTAAAGCATACTGTGTCCATAATAAGCATAATAAGTATATAGGTTGTATGTTGGGAGCTTTTGGGAAAGAGCACAGTTAGAAAGATATGGCATATAGAAGCAAACCGGATGGACATCATGAAAATGATCGGAGAGGTTGAGGGTAGAGGAAGTTCAGGAGTAAAAACAAACAAAATAGAATTATTGTAAAATTGACTGTGTCCATAAAATGTATATAGTATGTATAAGCTGGAAGTAGAGGCCTAAGCATTGTTGTTCACTAGTTTACTCAAATTAGGGAAAGGGTGGTGGGGTTGGAAAGTAATAAAGGGGAGTATATTTTTTTAAAGGATGTGTATGTGTATGTCAAATCAAATCAAATTTGATTGGCCACATGCGCCGAATGCAACAGGTGCAGACATTACAGTGAAATGCTTACTTACAAGCCGTTAACCAACAGTGCATTTATTTTTAACAATAAAGTAAAAATAAAACAACAACAAAAAAAGTGTTGAGAAAAAAAGAGCAGAAGTAAAATAAAATAACAGTAGGGAGGCTATATATACAGGGGGTACCGGTGCAGAGTCAATGTGCGGGGGCACCGGCTAGTTGAGGTAGTTGAGATAATATGTACATTTGAGTAGAGTTAAAGTGACTATGCATAAATAATTAACAGAGTAGCAGCAGCATAAACAGATGGGGTGGGGGGGCAGTGCAAATAGTCCGGGTAGCCATGATTAGCTGTTCAGGAGTCTTATGGCTTGTGGGTATAAGCTGTTGAGAAGTCTTTTGGACCTAGACTTGGCACTCCGGTACCGCTTGCCGTGCGGTAGCAGAGAGAACAGTCTATGACTAGGGTGGCTGGAGTCTTTGACAATTTTGAGGGCTTTCCTCTGACACCGCCTGGTATAGAGGTCCTGGATGGCAGGAAGCTTGGCCCCAGTGTTGTACTGGGCCGTACGCACTACCCTCTGTAGTGCCTTGCGGTCGGAGGCCAAGCAGTTGCCATACCAGGCGGTGATGCAACCAGTCAGGATGCTCTCGATGGTGCAGCTGTAGAATTTTTTGAGGATCTGAGGACTCATGCCAAATCTTTTCAGTCTCCTGAGGGGGAATAGGCTTTGTCATGCCCTCTTCACGACTGTCTTGGTGTGTTTGGACCATGATAGTTCGTTGGTGATGTGGACACCAAGGAACTTGAAGCTCTCAACCTGTTCCACTACAGCCCCGTCGATGAGAATGGGGGCGTGCTCAGTCCTCTTTTATTTCCTGTAGTCCACAATCATCTCCTTTGTCTTGGTCACGTTGAGGGAGAGGTTATTGTCCTGGCACCACACGGCCAGGTTTCTGACCTCCTCCCTATAGGCTGTCTCATCGTGTCGGTGATCAGGCCTACCACTGTTGTGTCGTCGGCAAACTTAATGATGGTGTTGGAGTCGTGCCTGGCCATGCAGTCATGGGTGAACAGGGAGTACAGGAGGGGACTGAGCACGCACCCCTGAGGGGCCCCGTGTTGAGGATCAGTGTGGCAGATGTGTTGTTACCTACCCTTACCAGTTGGGGGCGGCCTGTCAGGAAGTCCAGGATCCAGTTGCAGAGGGAGGTGTTTAGTCCCAGGATCCTTAGCTTAGTGATGAGCTTTGAGGGCACTATGGTGTTGAATGCTGAGCTGTAGTCAATGAATAGCATTCTCATGTAGATGTTCCTCTTGTCCAGGTGGGAAAGGGCAGTGTGGAGTGCAATAGAGATTGCATCATCTGTGGATCTGTTGGGGCGGTATGCAAATTAGAGTGGGTCTAGGGTTTCTGGGATAATGCTGGTGATGTGAGCCATGACCAGCCTTTCGAAGCACTTCATGGCTACAGACGTCAGTGCTACGGGTCGGTAGTCATTTAGGCAGGTTATCTTAGAGTCCTTGGGCATGGGGACTATGGTGGTCTGCTTGAAACATGTTGGTATTACAGACTCAGTCAGGGACATGTTGAAAATGTCAGTGAAGACACTTGCCAGTTGGTCAGCACATGCTTGGATTACACATCCTGGTAATCCGTCTGGCCCTGCGGCCTTGTGAATGTTGACCTGCTTAAAAGTCTTACTCACATCGGCTACGGAGAGCGTGATCACCTAGTCATCCGGAACAGCTGGTGTTCTCATGCATGCTTCAGTGTTGCTTACCTCGAAGCGAGCATAGAAGTGGTTTAGCTCATCTGGAAGTCTTGTGTCACTGGGCAGCTCGCGGCTGTGCTTCCCTTTGTAGTCTGTAATAGTTTTCAAGACCTGCCACATCCGACGAGCGTCAGAGCCAGTGTAGTACGATTCAATCTTAGTCCTGCATTGACTCTTTGCCTGTTTGATGGTTCGTCGGAGGGCATAGCGGGATTTCTCATAAGCGTCCGGGCTAGAGTCCCGCTCCTTGAAAGCGGCAGCTCTACCCTTTAGCTCAGTGCGGATGTTTCCTGTAATCCATGGCTTCTGGTTGGGGTATGTACTGTGGGGATGACATCATCGATGCACTTATTGATGAAGCCAGTGACTGATGTGGTGTACTCCTCAATGCTATCTGAAGAATCCCGGAACATGTCCAGTCTGTGCTAGCAAAACAGTCCTGTAGCTTAGCATGTATGTATGTATATGTATGTATGTATATGTATGTGTGTATATGTATATGTATATATATATATATATGTATATATGTATATATAAATTCGCGATGAAAAAAATGATATGGGGGATTGGAAGTGATGCAGACAATTACATTGATGGAAGTTACAATCTATCTGCAATATTAAAGCTGATCTACCCCCAAAAAATTAAAAAATAGATTTTAAAAAAAGAGCTTTCCACACCTGGATTGTGTAACATTTGCCCATTATTCTTTTCAAAATTCTTCAAGCTTACATTGGTTGTTGATGGCTAGACAACCATTTGTCTTGCCATCGATTCTCAAGGACATTTAAGTCAACCCTGTAACTCGGCCACTCTGTCTTCTTGGTAAGCAACTCCAGTGTAGATTTGTCCTTTTGTTTTAGGTTACTGTCCTATTGAAAGGTGAATTCATCTCCCAGTGTATGGTGGAAAGCAGACTGAACCAAGTTTTCCTCTTGGATTTTGCCTGTGCTTAGCTCCATTCCGTTTCTTTTTTATCCTGAAAATCTCCCCAGTCCTTAACAATTACAAGCATACCCATAACATGATGCAGCCACCACTATGCTTGAAAATATAGAGAGTGGTACTCAGTAATGTGTTGTATTGGATTTGCCCCAAACATAACACTTTGTATTCAGGACAGAAAGTGAATTGCTTTGTCAAATTTTTTGCAGTATTACTTTAGTGCCTTGTTGCAAACAGGAAGCATGCCAATAGGTTAGTATTGTGGAGTAACTACAATGTTGTTGATCCATCCTCAGTTTTCTCCTATCACAGCCATTAAACTCTGCAGCTGTTTTAAAGTCACCATTGGCCTCATTTTGAAATCCCTGAGCGGTTTCCTTCCTCTTCGGCAACTGAGTTAGGAAGGCCACCTATATCTTTGTAGCGACTGGGTGAATTGATACACCATCCAAATATTATTTTTTTATCTACCAATAGGTGCACTTCTTTGCGAGGCATTGGAAAACCTCCCTGGTCTTTGTGGTTGAATCTGTGTCTGAAATTCACTACTCGACTGAGGGACCTTACAGATACAGTGCATTCAGAAAGTATTCAGACCCCTTGACTTTTTCTACATTTTGCTACGTTACAGCCTTATTCTAAAATTTACTAAATCGTTTTTTCCCTCACCAATCTAAACACAATACCCCATAATGACAAAGCAAAACAGGTTTTTATATATTTTTTGCAAATTTATAAAAAATTTACATAAGTATTCAGACACTACAAGCTTGGCACACCTGTATTTAGGGAGTTTCTCCCATTCTTCTCTGGAGATCCTCTGAAGCTCTGTCAGGTTGGATTGGGAGCGTTGCTGCACAGCTATTTTCAGGTCCCTCCAGAGATATTTGATCAGATTCAAGTCCGGGCTCTGGCTGGGCCACTCAAGGACATTCAGAGACTTGCCCCGAAGCCACTCCTGCGTTGTCTTGGCTGTGTGCTTAGGGTCGTTGTCCTGTTGAAAGGCAAACCTTCGCACCAGTCTTAGGTCCTTAGCGCTCTGGAGCAGGTTTTTGTCAAGGATCTCTCTGTACTTTGCTCCGTTCATCTTTGCCTTGATCCTGACTAGTCTCCCAGTCCCTGCCACTGAAAAACATCCCCACAGCATGATGCTGCCACCACCATGCTTCACCGTAGGGATGGTTCCAGGTTTCCTTCAGACGTGACACTTGGCATTCAGGCCAAAGAGTTCAATCTTGGTTTCATCAGACCAGAGAATCTTGTTTCTCATGGTCTGAGAGTCTTTAGGTGCCTTTTGACAAACTCCAAGCGGGCTGTCATGTGCCTTTTACTGAGGAGTGGCTTCCGTCTGGCCACTCTACCATAAAGGCCTGATTCGTGGAGTGCTGCAGAGATGGTTGTCCTTCTGGAAGGTTCTCCCATCTCCACAGAGGTACTCTGGAGCTCTGTCAGAGTGACCTTGGTCAGTTTTGCCGGGCGGCCAGCTCTAGGAAGAGTCTTGGTGGTTCCAAACTTCTTCCATTTAAGAATGATAGAGGCCACTGTGTTCTTGGGGACCTTCAATGCTGCAGAAATGTTTTGGTACCCTTCCCCAGATCTGCGCCTCGACACAATCCTGTCTCGGAGCTCTACGGATAATTCCTTCGAACTCATGGCTTGGTTTTTGCTCTGACATGCACTGTCAACTGTGGGACCTTATATAGACAGGTGTGTGCCTTTCCAAATCATGTCCAATCAGTTGTAGAAACATCTCAAGGATGATCAACGGAAACAGGATGCACCTGAGTTCAATTTCGAGTCTCATAGCAAAGGGTCTGAAAACTCATGTAAATAAGGTATTTTTTTAATTAATTTTTTATATAAATGAGCAAAAATGTCTAAACTTTTTTGTGCTTTTTCATTATGGGGTATTGTGTGTAGATTGATGAGGATTTTTATTTTATTTATTCCATTTTAGAATAAGGCTGTAACGTAACAAAATGTGGAAAAATTCAAGGGGTCTGAATACTTTCCAAAGGCACTATAATTGTATGTGTGGGGTACAAAGATGAGATAGTCATTAAAAATCATTAAACATTAAAACACTATTGTTGCACACAGAGTGAGTCCATTGAACTTATTATGTGACTTGTTCAGCAAATTTTTACTTCAGGATCGCACTGAATACATTTTGACTCAAGACATTTCAGCTTTTCATTTTTAAATAATTCAACTTTGACATTATGGGGTATTGTGTGTAGGCCAAAACAATCGACCTTTGCATTTCTTTCCTCGAGGCCCAATTTTTAGCCAGATAATTCTAATTTTGCACAAAAAAAAACGATGTTAAACAGGCACAAAGGGCTAAAAATGGACCAGCCTATCTGGCCAGTCCACCCACTACTTGCTACAAAGGAAAAGTGCAGGACAGGCTGGATATAGGAACGAATCCCCTCCACCTAGTGGTGACATGAGGCGTCGCATACATCCCTTAATCTATGCATTTAGGACTGGTTTCCCAGACATAAACAAGTTATTTCAATGAAGAGACACCATTGAGCAGGCTTTGTAGTCCAGGGCTTAGTGTCAGTCTGGGAAAGCGGCCTGTAGGTTTATGATCAGGCAGTCAGATGGACTACTGCACGTATTCAACAATTGACACAAACCCTTGAATTCTATATTGTTATGGCTGTATTCCCCGGTATGCTGTGCTGAGGAGAGAGGAGCTATATTTAAACTGTTACCCCCTGAGGGGGTCAATAAATCACGTCATTTCTTCATAAGGCCTGGATGACCTCATTTTAATACCCCACATCACCACACATTAAGAAATAATTAAAAACTAGAGGTGAGTCCCAACTGACCAGGGCCCAAAGGGATGTAGGGGGGAACGTGGTGCCATTTGGTGCCATTTGGGATGCACACCAGAGCTATTGAATTTCCCATTAATTTCTAATAAGCTGTGGTGGTGGTTTCTTCGTTTTTGGGTTCCAAGGTGGTAATAATGGAGTAATGGTGTGTGTGTATTCTGTGAGTTCATGGAAGTGCGTGTGTGTGTGTGTGTGTGTGTGTGTGTGTGTGTGTGTGTGTGTGTGTGTGTGTGTGTGTGTGTGTGTGTGTGTGTGTGTGTGTGTGTGTGTGTGTGTGTGTGTGTGTGTTTGTGTGTGTGCGTCTGCATGGAAGCGTGTGTGTGTGTTCCTTTCTGTGTGTGTGTGTGTTCCTTTCTGTGTGTGTGTGTGTTCCTTTCTGTGAGTGTGTGTGTGTTCCTTTCTGTGTGTGTGTGTGTTCCTTTCTGTGTGTGTGTGTGTGTGTTCCTTTCTGTGTGTGTGTGTGTGTTCCTTTCTGTCTGTGTGTGTGTGTTCCTTTCTCTGTGTGTGTGTGTGTGTTCCTTTCTGTGTGTGTGTGTGTTCCTTTCTGTCTGTGTGTGTGTGTTCCTTTCTCTGTGTGTGTGTGTGTGTGTTCCTTTCTGTGTGTGTGTGTGTGTTCCTTTCTCTCTGTGTGTGTGTGTGTGTTCCTTTCTGTGTGTGTGTGTGTGTTCCTTTCTGTCTGTGTGTGTGTGTTCCTTTCTCTGTGTGTGTGTGTGTGTTCCTTTCTGTGTGTGTGTGTGTGTTCCTTTCTGTGTGAGTGTGTGTGTGTTCCTTTCTGTGTGTGTGTGTGTGTTCCTTTCTGTGTGTGTGTGTGTGTTCCTTTCTGTGTGAGTGTGTTGCCTGTCAAGAGAATGTTCCATAAAGCAGAACTCACTACGTAAAAACTACAAAACACATTCAGGAACTAACAGAGAGAGACAAAGGAGAACTCATCATAAAAAGCTTGATTTAGGAAAAAGCCTGGGTTGGGTTGAGCTGCTACTATAACCTTTATTTAACCAGGTAAGCCAGTTGAGAACAACTTCTCATTTACAACTGCGACCTGGCCAAGATAAAGCAAAGCAGTGCGATAAAAACAACAACACAGAGTTACATATGGGGTAAAACAAAACATAAAGTCAAAAGATACAACAGAAAATATATATACAGTGTGTGCAAATGTAGCAAGTTATAATAATATAATATGCCATTTAGCAGACGCTTTTATCCAAAGCGACTTACAGTCATGCGTGCATACATTTTGTTTTGTGTATGGGTGGTCCCGGGGATCTAACCCACTACCTTGGCGTTACAAGCGCTGTGCTCTACCAGCATAGAGATACTGGGGTGCAAATGAGCAAAATAAATAACAATATGGGGATGAGGTAGTTGGGTGGGCTAATTACAGATGGGCTGTGTACAGGTGCAGTGATCGGTAAGCTGCTCTGACAACTGACGCTTAAAGTTAGTGAGGGAGATAAGAGTCTCCAGCTCCAGAGATTTTTGCAGTTCGTTCCAGTCATTGGCAGCAGAGAACTGGAAGGAATGGCGGCAAAAGGAGGTGTTGGCTTTGGGGATGACCAGTGAGATATACCTGCTGGAGCGCAGACTACGGGTGGGTGTTGCTATGGTGACCAATGAGCTAAGATAAGGCGGGGATTTGCCTAGCAGTGATTTATAGATGACCTGGAGCCAGTGGGTTTGGCGACGAATATGTAGTGAGGACCAGCCAACAAGCGCGTACAGGTCACAGTGGTGGGTAGTATATGGGGCTTTGGTGACAAAACGGATGGCACTGTGATAGACTACATCCAATTTGCTGAGTAGTGTTGGAGGCTATTTTGTAAATGACATCGCCGAAGTCAAGGATCGGTAGGATAGTCCGTTTTACGAGGGCATGTTTGGCAGCATGAGTGAAGGAGGCTTTGTTGCGAAATATGAAGCCGATTCTAGATTTAACTTTGGATTGCAGATGCTTAATGTGAGTCTGGAAGGAGAGTTTACAGTCTAACCAGACACCTAGGTATTTGTAGTTGTCCACATACTCTAGGTCAGACCCGCCAAGAGTAGTGATTCTAGTCGGGTGGGCGGGTGCAAGCAGCGTTCGATTGAAGAGCATGCATTTAGTTTTACTAGTGTTTATGTCATGAACCCTGCGTCCTGAGTCTGTTCCTGCCTGTGTTGTCGCTTTTCTGCTCTGAATCTCCAGTTTCCTGAAGGTTCCTGAACGCACCCTGTCCGGTTGCCGGGCGACGTTGCTAGGCGGGTGATCTCTCGATTACCCGCACCTGCTTCTCATCAGCTTCGGCACACATGGTCCTGATCATCACCCCTTCATAAGCTCTGACCTGACATCCATTCCCTGCCGGATCGTTAGCCATGAACAGTATGTTTTGTCAGCGTATCAGCCTCTGAGTTACTAGCGTTAGTTTTGTTGTTTTGCACCTTGTTGGCCTGCCGTGTACTTACCTCTGTTTTTTTCTGTCTACAGTCATTCTCCCGGAACCTTCACCCAACCCCTGCCTGGTTGTCGGCGGCTGCTGTGCCGTCATTGGATCTGCCACTTCACCTCCACCAACTCATCTCCGCCGCCCGCTCCGTCGCCTGGATTACTCTGCATCTTTTTTGAATCTGTTAATAAATACTCACCTTCGTTCAACTCACCTCGTCCTGGTCTGCTTCTGGGTTCTGTCGTAGTGAACCGTGACAGTGTAAGAGCAGTTGGAGGCTACTGAAGGAGTGTTGTATGGCATTGAAGCTCGTTTGGAGCTTTGTTAACACAGTGTCCAATGAAGGGCCAAGTTGCAGCGGATGGTGCAGAGCTGGTGGCCGGGGTAGTGGTAGCCAGGTGGAAAGCATGGCCAGCGGAGGGTGCAGAGCTGGTGGCCGGGGTAGTGGTAGCCAGGTGGAAAGCATGGCCAGCTGAGGGTGCAGAGCTGGTGGCCGGGGTAGTGGTAGCCAGGTGGAAAGCATGGCCAGCGGAGTGTGCAGAGCTGGTGGCCGGGGTAGTGGTAGCCAGGTGGAAAGCATGGCCAGCGGAGGGTGCAGAGCTGGTGGCCGGGGTAGTGGTAGCCAGGTGGAAAGCATGGCCAGCGGAGGGTGCAGAGCTGGTGGCCGGGATAGTGGTAGCCAGGTGGAAAGCATGGCCAGCGGAGGGTGAAGAGCTGGTGGCCGGGGTAGTGGTAGCCAGGTGGAAAGCATGGCCAGCGGAGGATGCAGAGCTGGTGGCCGGGGTAGGGGTAGCCAGGTGGAAAGCATGGCCAGCGGAGGGTGCAGAGCTGGTGGCCGGGGTAGTGGTAGCCAGGTGGAAAGCATGGCCAGCGGAGGGTGCAGAGCTGGTGGCCGGGGTAGTGGTAGCCAGGTGGAAAGCATGGCCAGCGGAGGATGCAGAGCTGGTGGCCGGGGTAGTGGTAGCCAGGTGGAAAGCATGGCCAGCGGAGGGTGCAGAGCTGGTGGCCGGGGTAGGGTAGCCAGGTGGAAAGCATGGCCAGCGGAGGGTGCAGAGCTGGTGGCCGGGGCAGTGGTAGCCAGGTGGAAAGCATGGCCAGCGGAGGGTGCAGAGCTGGTGGCCGGGGCAGTGGTAGCCAGGTGGAAAGCATGGCCAGCGGAGGGTGCAGAGCTGGTGGCCGGGGCAGTGGTAGCCAGGTGGAAAGCATGGCCAGCGGAGGGTGCAGAGCTGGTGGCCGGGGCAGTGGTAGCCAGGTGGAAAGCATGGCCAGCGGAGGGTGCAGAGCTGGTGGCCGGGGCAGTGGTAGCCAGGTGGAAAGCATGGCCAGCGGAGGGTGCAGAGCTGGTGGCCGGGGTAGTGGTAGCCAGGTGGAAAGCATGGCCAGCGGAGGGTGCAGAGCTGGTGGCCGGGGTAGTGGTAGCCAGGTGGAAAGCATGGCCAGCGGAGGGTGCAGAGCTGGTGGCCGGGGTAGTGGTAGCCAGGTGGAAAGCATGGCCAGCGGAGGGTGTAAAGCTGGTGGCCGGGGTAGTGGTAGCCAGGTGGAAAGCATGGCCAGCGGAGGATGTAGACCTGGTGGCCGGGGTAGGGGTAGCCAGGTGGAAAGCATGGCCAGCGGAGGGTGCAGAGCTGGTGGCCGGGGTAGTGGTAGCCAGGTGGAAAGCATGGCCAGCGGAGGATGCAGAGCTGGTGGCCGGGGTAGTGGTAGCCAGGTGGAAAGCATGGCCAGCGGAGGGTGCAGAGCTGGTGGCCGGGGTAGTGGTAGCCAGGTGGAAAGCATGGCCAGCGGAGGGTGCAGAGCTGGTGGCCGGGGTAGGGGTAGCCAGGTGGAAAGCATGGCCAGCGGAGGGTGCAGAGCTGGTGGCAGGGGTAGTGGTAGCCAGGTGGAAAGCATGGCCAGCGGAGGGTGCAGAGCTGGTGGCCGGGGCAGTGGTAGCCAGGTGGAAAGCATGGCCAGTGGAGGGTGCAGAGCTGGTGGCCGGGGCAGTGGTAGCCAGGTGGAAAGCATGGCCAGCGGAGGGTGCAGAGCTGGTGGCCGGGGCAGTGGTAGCCAGGTGGAAAGCATGGCCAGCGGAGGGTGCAGAGCTGGTGGCCGGGGTAGTGGTAGCCAGGTGGAAAGCATGGCCAGCGGAGGGTGCAGAGCTGGTGGCCGGGATAGTGGTAGCCAGGTGGAAAGCATGGCCAGCGGAGGGTGCAGAGCTGGTGGCCGGGGTAGTGGTAGCCAGGTGGAAAGCATGGCCAGCGGAGGGTGTAGAGCTGGTGGCCGGGGTAGTGGTAGCCAGGTGGAAAGCATGGCCAGCGGAGGATGCAGACCTGGTGGCCGGGGTAGGGGTAGCCAGGTGGAAAGCATGGCCAGCGGAGGGTGCAGAGCTGGTGGCCGGGGTAGTGGTAGCCAGGTGGAAAGCATGGCCAGCGGAGGGTGCAGAGTTGGTGGCCGGGGTAGTGGTAGCCAGGTGGAAAGCATGGCCAGCGGAGGGTGCAGAGCTGGTGGCCGGGGTAGTGGTAGCCAGGTAGAAAGCATGGCCAGCGGAGGGTGCAGAGCTGGTGGCCGGGATAGTGGTAGCCAGGTGGAAAGCATGGCCAGCGGAGGGTGCAGAGCTGGTGGCCGGGGTAGTGGTAGCCAGGTGGAAAGCATGGCCAGCAGAGGGTGCAGAGCTGGTGGCCGGGGCAGTGGTAGCCAGGTGGAAAGCATGGCCAGCGGAGGGTGCAGAGCTGGTGGCCGGGGTAGTGGTAGCCAGGTGGAAAGCATGGCCAGCAGAGGGTGCAGAGCTGGTGGCCGGGGCAGTGGTAGCCAGGTGGAAAGCATGGCCAGCAGAGGGTGCAGAGCTGGTGGCCGGGGTAGTGGTAGCCAGGTGGAAAGCATGGCCAGCGGAGGGTGCAGAGCTGGTGGCCGGGGTAGTGGTAGCCAGGTGGAAAGCATGGCCAGCTGTAGCAAAATGCTTGTTGAAATTCTCGATTATTGTAGATTTATCGGTGGTGACAGCGTTTCCTAGCCTCAGTGCAGTGGGCAGCTGGGAGGAGGTGCTCTTATTCTCCATGGACTTTACAGTGTCCCAAAACTTTTTGGAGTTAGGAATAAGAACAGAAGCACGCCCAATACTGAGTTAAAGTTTCATAGTATCGCACTGTATAATTTGGGGGAAAGGGAAAACGAATACAGAAGTCATTTTAGTAGGATACATTCAACTAACATATAGAATGTCTGGAGAACTCTCTACATGTCTGTAGAACTTCCTCTTCCTCTCTAAATGAACTGGACAACACACAGGCCTGTGACGTATGTATCTTGTAGTTTGCTGGATTGACACAAACCTTCATTAAACGTGTATCTAAGCATGTCTACATTAAAGATGCATCCATACATTAGAGATGTATCCATACATTAGAGATGTATCCATATATTAGAGATGTATCCATAAATTAGAGAAGCATCAATATATTAGAGATGTATCCATAAATTAGAGATGTATCTATACATTAAAGATGCATCCATACATTAGAGATGTTTCCATATATTAGAGATGTCTCCATATCTCAAATAAAGTGTTAGTGATATAAGCATTTGTACACTGATTTCTTAATTTAGCAGACATAATAGCTTAAAACAGCCCCAGAGTATTGCCTTGGAGCCTAGGTGGTTCTGTATTAAAATAGTTAGGGTTAAATGCCTTGCTCAAGGGCACATCGACATATTTTTCACCTAGTTGGCTCGGGGATTCGAACCAGCAACCTTTCCCTAAACTCTTAACCGCTAGGCTACCTGCCCCCCTCAGGAGGATGAAAAGATCCTCAACAAGTGGGACAGAGTTTTTACTTGTCCAATAGCTAAATATCACTATTGACAGATGCGATTTGATAATTATTGTTATTTTCTTTTAACAGTGGGCAACCCCTGACTCTCCAACTATATGGAAACTATAACAAACTTAATCTGAATACAATAAAGTAAATCAGTGAATTCATTGACATTTCCCCTTGTGGGGCAGAATTGATTAATTACCGTATAATACTGCTTAGAGTTATAATCTATGTCAGTCTATGGCTAATTAAAGCTGCTGGTTAACTAGCAATAAAGAGATACAGAGATACATGTCAGAAAACGCAGAGATCAAAATGTCCCAAAAACATTTTCTGCAACACCTCAAATTGACAATAGAAAAGGCAGGGGACTTGGAGAAATGATATTCCCTTAACCCCCCTAGATCAGGGTCTGGTACTGTATAGATGTAGTTACCCCCTAGATCAGGGTCTGGTACTGTATAGATGTGGTTACCCCCTATATCAGGGTGTGGTACTGTATAGATGTAGTTACCCCCTAGATCAGGGTCTGGTACTGTATAGATGTAGTTATCCCCCTAGATCAGGGTCTGGTACTGTATAGATGTAGTTACCCCCCTAGATCAGGGTCTGGTACTGTATAGATGTAGTTACCCCCCTAGATCAGGGTCTGGTACTGTATAGATGTAGTTACCCCCCTAGATCAGGGTCTGGTACTGTATAGATGTAGTTACCCCCCTAGATCAGGGTCTGGTACTGTATAGATGTAGTTACCCCCCCTAGATCAGGGTCTGGTACTGTATAGATGTAGTTACCCCCTAGATCAGGGTCTGGTACTGTATAGATGTAGTTACCCCCCTAGATCAGGGTCTGGTACTGTATAGATGTAGTTACCCCCCTAGATCAGGGTCTGGTACTGTATAGATGTAGTTACCCCACTAGATCAGGGTCTGGTACTGTATAGATGTAGTTATCCCCCTAGATCAGGGTCTGGTACTGTAGAGATGTAGTTACCCCCCTAGATCAGGGTCTGGTACTGTATAGATGTAGTTACCCCCCTAGATCAGGGTGTGGTACTGTATAGATGTAGTTACCCCCTAGATCAGGGTCTGGTACTGTATAGATGTAGTTACCCCCCTAGATCAGGGTCTGGTACTGTATAGATGTAGTTACCCCCCTAGATCAGGGTCTGGTACTGTATAGATGTAGTTACCCCCTAGATCAGGGTCTGGTACTGTATAGATGTAGTTACCCCCCTAGATCAGGGTCTGGTACTGTATAGATGTAGTTACCCCCCTAGATCAGGGTCTGGTACTGTATAGATGTAGTTACCCCCTAGATCAGGGTGCGGTACTGTATAGATGTAGTTACCCCCTAGATCAGGGTCTGGTACTGTATAGATGTAGTTACCCCCTAGATCAGGGTCTGGTACTGTATAGATGTAGTTACCCCCTAGATCAGGGTGCGGTACTGTATAGATGTAGTTACCCCCTAGATCAGGGTCTGGTACTGTATAGATGTAGTTACCTCCCTAGATCAGGGTCTGGTACTGTATAGATGTAGTTACCCCCTAGATCAGGGTCTGGTACTGTATATATGCCTTCATACATATGCATACAGTTCCCTATATATATACAGTGGGGAAAAAAAGTATTTAGTCAGCCACCAATTGTGCAAGTTCTCCCACTTAAAAAGATGAGAGAGGCCTGTAATTTTCATCATAGGTACACGTCAACTATGACAGACAAAATGAGAGAAAAAAATTCCAGAAAATCACATTGTAGGATTTGTAATGAATTTATTTGCAAATTATGGTGGAAAATAAGTATTTGGTCAATAACAAAAGTTTCTCAATACTTTGTTATATACCCTTTGTTGGCAATGACACAGGTCAAACATTTTCTGTAAGTCTTCACAAGGTTTTCACACACTGTTGCTGGTATTTTGGCCCATTCCTCCATGCAGATCTCCTCTAGAGCAGTGATGTTTTGGGGCTGTCGCTGGGCAACACGGACTTTCAACTCCCTCCAAAGATTTTCTATGGGGTTGAGATCTGGAGACTGGCTAGGCCAATCCAGGACCTTGAAATGCTTCTTACGAAGCCACTCCTTCGTTGCCCGGGCGGTGTGTTTGGGATCATTGTCATGCTGAAAGACCCAGCCACGTTTCATCTTCAATGCCCTTGCTGATGGAAGGAGGTTTTCACTCAAAATCTCACGATACATGGCCCCATTCATTCTTTCCTTTACACGGATCAGTCGTCCTGGTCCCTTTGCAGACAAACAGCCCCAAAGCATGTTTCCACCCCCATGCTTCATAGTAGGTATGGTGTTCTTTGGATGCTACTCAGCATTCTTTGTCCTCCAAACACGACGAGTTGAGTTTTTACCAAAAAGTTCTATTTTGGTTTCATCTGACCATATGACATTCTCCCAATCCTCTTCTGGATCATCCAAATGCACTCTAGCAAACTTCAGACGGGCCTGGACATGTACTGGCTTAAGCAGGGGGACACGTCTGGCACTGCAGGATTTGAGTCCCTGGCGGCGTAGTGTGTTACTGATGGTAGGCTTTGTTACTTTGGTCCCAGCTCTCTGCAGGTCATTCACTAGGTCCCCCCGTGTGGTTCTGGGCTTTTTGCTCACCGTTCTTGTGATCATTTTGACCCCACGGGGTGAGATCTTGCGTGGAGCCCCAGATTGAGGGAGATTATCAGTGGTCTTGTATGTCTTCCATTTCCTAATAATTGCTCCCACAGTTGATTTCTTCAAACCAAGCTGCTTACCTATTGCAGATTCAGTCTTCCCAGCCTGGTGCAGGTCTACAATTTTGTTTCTGGTGTCCTTTGACAGCTCTTTGGTCTTGGCCATAGTGGAGTTTGGAGTGTCACTTTTTGAGGTTGTGGACAGGTGTCTTTTATACTGATAACAAGTTCAAACAGGTGCCATTAATACAGGTAACGAGTGGAGGACAGAGGAGCCTCTTAAAGAAGAAGTTACAGGTCTGTGAGAGCCAGAAATCTTGCTTGTTTGTAGGTGACCAAATACTTATTTTCCACCATAATTTGCAAATAAATTCATTAAAAATCCTACAATGTGATTTTCTGGAAAAAAAATTCTCAATTTGTCTGTCATAGTTGACGTGTACCTATGATGAAAATTACAGGCCTCTCTCATCTTTTTAAGTGGCAGAACTTGCACAATTGGTGGCTGACTAAATACATTTTTTCCCCACTGTGTATATATATATATATATATATATATATATATATATATATATATATATATATATATATATATGCAGTGGGGAGAACAAGTCTTTGATACACTGCCGATTTTGCAGGTTTTCCTACTTACAAAGCATGTAGAGGTCTGTCATTTTTATCATAGGTACACTTCAACTGTGAGAGACGGAATCTAAAACAAAAATCCAGAAAATCACATTGTATGATTTTTAAGTAATGAATTTGCATTCTATTGCATGACATAAGTATTTGATACATCAGAAAAGCAGAACTTAATATTTGGTACAGAAACCTTTGTTTGCAATTACAGAGATCATACATTTCCTGTAGGTCTTGACCAGGTTTGCACACACTGCAGCAGTGATTTTGGCCCACTCCTCCATACATACCTTCTCCAGATCCTTCAGGTTTCAGGGCTGTCGCTGGGCAATACAGACTTTCAGCTCCCTCCAAAGATTTTCTATTGGGTTCAGGTCTGGAGACTGGTTAGTCCACTCCAGGACCTTGAGATGCTTCTTACGGAGCCACTCCTTAGTTGCCCTGGCTGTGTGTTTCGGGTCGTTGTCCTGCTCGAAGACCCAGCCATGACCCATCTTCAATGCTCTTACTGAGGGAAGGAGGTTGTTGGCCAAGATCTCGCGATACATGGCCCCATCCATCCTCCCCTCAATACGGTGCAGTCGTCCTGTCCCCTTTTCAGAAAAGCATCCCCAAAGAATGATGTTTCCACCTCCATGCTTCACGGTTGGGATGGTGTTCTTGGGGTTGTACTCATCCTTCTTCTTCCTCCAAACACGGCGAGTGGAGTTTAGACCAAAAAGCTCTATTTTTGTCTCATCAGACCACATGACCTTCTCCCATTCCTCCTCTGGATCATCCAGATGGTCATTGTCAAACTTCAGATGGGCCTGGACATGCGCTGGCTTGAGCAGGGGGACCTTGCGTGCGCTGCAGGATTTTAATCCATGACGGCGTAGTGTGTTACTAATGGTTTTCTTTGAGACTGTGGTCCTAGCTCTCTTCAGGTCATTGACCAGGTCCTGCCGTGTAGTTCTGAGCTGATCCCTCACCTTCCTCATGATCATTGATGCCCCACGAGGTGAGATCTTGCATGGAGTCCCAGACCGAGGGTGATTGACCGTGATCTTGAACTTCTTCCATTTTCTAATAATTGCGCCAACAGTTGTTGCCTTCTCACCAAGCTGCTTGCCTATTGTCCTGTAGACCATCCCAGCCTTGTGCAGGTCTACAATTTTATCCCTGATGTCCTTACACAGCTCTCTGGTCTTGGCCATTGTGGAGAGGTTGGAGTCTGTTTGATTGAGTGTGTGGACAGGTGTCTTTTATACAGGTAATGAGTTCAAACAGGTGCAGTTAATACAGGTAATGAGTGGAGAACAGGAGGGCTTCTTAAAGAAAAACTAACAGGTCTGTGAGAGCCGGAATTCTTACTGGTTGGTAGGTGATCAAATACTTATGTCATGCAATAAAATGCAAATTAATTACTTGTTCTCCTCACTGTATATGGTTCACATAAACAGTGACTGTCCAAAACATTAAGAACACCTGCTCTTTCCATGACATAGACTGACCAGGTGAATCCAGGTGAAAGCTATGATCTATGAATGATGTCACTTGTTAAATCCACTTCAATCAGTGTAGATGACGGGAGGAGACAGGTTAAAGAAGGATTTTTAAGCCTTGAGACAATTGAGACATGGATTGTGTATGTGTGCCGTGCCATTGAGGTTTAATGGGCAAGACAAAAGATTGAAGTGCCTTTGAACAGGGTATGTTAATAGGTGCCAGGTTCACCGGTTTGAGTGTGTCAAGAACTGCAACGCTGCTTGGTTTTCCACACTCAACATTTTCCCGTGTGTATCAAGAATGGTCCACCACCCAAAGGACAGCCAGCTAACTTGAAACAACTGTGGGAAGCATTGGAGTCAACATGGGCCAGCATCCCTGTGGAACGCTTTCAAGAGATTGTAGAGTCCATGGACCGAGGCTGTTCTGAAGGCACAAGGGGGTGCAACTCAATACTAACAAGGTGTTGCTAATGTTTGTACACTACATTTACATTATAGCAGATGCTCTTATCCAGAGCAACTTACAGTAGTGAGTGCATACATTTTCATACTGGTCCCCCGTGGGAATCGAACCCACAACCTAATATTATGACATATTCCACTTAGGGTGATATGGCCAAAATATTATATCACAGTATTTTTTATTATTATTTTTTTACGGCATTTGACAGTATTTTATGTTTTTGAATAATTATAATTCTACATGTGCTTTATGCTTTTATTTTTTAGGTCGTGACCCTTGGGTGGCAACACGGACGTTCTGAGTGATTTCTCCACTCTGATTGTTTTATACTGTTCAGTTAAACTTCAACCCAAAAAAATGTTATGCATTTCCAGCACTCATTTGAGGTCATTTCCACAGCAGGGCAGACAATCTAGGCATTAACCAAATGTTGCAATTGTGATTTGACTTGATCAAAACTAGAAACTTTTACTGGGTTGGTTGTGATTAGAGAGAGAGAGCGAGAGAGAGAGAGAGAGAGAGAGAGAGAGAGAGAGAGAGAGAGAGAGAGAGAGAGAGAGAGAGAGAGAGAGAGAGAGAGAGAGAGAGAGAGAGAGAGATTCATTCATTCATTAATAGAAAACAAGGTTTATTACAGAAGCAATGCTACACTCTAAAAAATGCTGGGTTAAAAACAAACCAATTTGGGTTCTTTGGTAAAACAGCACTGGGTATATTGGACAGAACACACGCTGGGTTATTTTGACCTAACCAGTTGGGTTGCGTGAATAACCTAACATTTTTGTTTGGGATTACCTATACATGGGTTAATTTAACAATCAACTGGGTCTTTTTACTTTCATGCTGGTTTGACCTAGCAACTGGGTCTTTTATCAAATAAAATCAAATCAAATGTTATTTGATACATACACGTGTTTAGCAGATGTTATTGCGGGTGTAGCGTTTAGCAGATGTTATTGCGGGTGTAGCGTTTAGCAGATGTTATTGCGGGTGTAGCGTTTAGCAGATGTTATTGCGGGTGTAGCGTTTAGCAGATGTTATTGCGGGTGTAGCGAAATGCTTGTGCTTCTGCTTTCATGCTGGATTGACCTATCAACTGGGTCTTTGGTCTTGGCCATGGTGGAGAGTTTGGAATCTGATTGATTGATTGCTTCTGTGGACAGGTGTCTTTTATACAGGTAACGAGCTGAGATTAGGAGCACTCCCTTTAAGAGTGTGCTCCTAATCTCAGCTCGTTACCTGTATAAAAGTCACCTGGGAGCCAGAAATCTTTCTGTTGAGAGGGGGTCAAATACTTATTTCCCTCATTAAAATGCAAATCAATTTATAACATTTTTCACATGCGTTTTTTTGGATTTTTTTGTTGTTCTTCTGTCACTCACTGTTCAAATAAACCTACCATTAAAATTATAGACTGATCATTTCTTTGTCAGTGGGCAAACATACAAAATCAGCAGGGCATCAAATACTTTTTTCCCTCACTGTATTACATATTATAATAAGGTATACCTCCTTATGGATCCCAACAAGGAACTCATACACTTCTGTAAGCCTCATATGAAGCTACAAAAATTTCATTGTTCGACCTTAACATGTGATAACTATACAACAGAACAAATTAACAGGAATTACATTTACTCTCACAGGTGGCTAAAAATAACTATCTGAAAGCCAGGCCCCTACTAAACTACGCATCCAGTCTTCTGATCTGACCTGCTGGGTCATATCTCAATAACCCAGCACCAACAACCCAACCTTGCTATTTTTTAAAGAAAACCACCCAACCAAACAACCCAGCATTTTTTAAAGTGTAGTATTGGAGAAAAGGCAGTTATCTACACCGCATAGGACTACAGTTAGCTACACCACATAGGACTACAGTTAGCTACACCACATAGGACTACAGTTAGCTACACCACATAGGACTACAGTTAGCTACACCACATAGGACTACAGTTAGCTACACCACATAGGACTACAGTTAGCTACACCACATAGGACTACAGTTAGCTAAACCACATAGGACTACAGTTAGCTACACCACATAGGACTACAGTTAGCTACACCACATAGGACTACAGTTAGCTACACCACATAGGACTACAGTTAGCTACACCACATAGGACTACAGTTAGCTACACCACATATGGCTACAGTTAGCTACATCACATAGGACTACAGTTAGCTACACCACATAGGACTACAGTTAGCTACACCACATAGGACTACAGTTAGCTACACCACATAGGACTACAGTTAGCTACACCACATAGGACTACAGTTAGCTACACCACATAGGACTACAGTTAGCTACACCACATAGGACTACAGTTAGCTACACCACATAGGACTACAGTTAGCTACACCAAATAGGACTACAGTTAGCTACACCACATAGGACTACAGTTAGCTACACCACATATGACTACAGTTAGCTACACCACATATGGCTACAGTTAGCTACACCACATATGGCTACAGTTAGCTACATCACATAGGACTACAGTTAGCTACACCACATAGGACTACAGTTAGCTACACCACATAGGACTACAGTTAGCTACACCACATAGGACTACAGTTAGCTACACCACATAGGATTACAGTTAGCTACACCACATAGGACTACAGTTAGCTACACCACATAGGACTACAGTTAGCTACACCACATAGGACTACAGTTAGCTACACCACATAGGACTACAGTTAGCTACACCACATAGGACTACAGTTAGCTACACCACATAGGACTACAGTTAGCTACACCACATAGGACTACAGTTAGCTACACCACATAGGACTACAGTTAGCTACACCACATAGGACTACAGTTAGCTACACCACATAGGACTACAGTTAGCTACACCACATAGGACTACAGTTAGCTACACCACATATGGCTACAGTTAGCTACACCACATATGGCTACAGTTAGCTACATCACATAGGACTACAGTTAGCTACACCACATAGGACTACAGTTAGCTACACCACATAGGACTGCAGATAGCTACACCACATATGGCTACACTGCGGCTCTGAGAATTCTCAGAGTAAACACAGGTACTTGTTCTCAGCTCAGTGGAAATGAACCCAGAGATAATGATGTAAATCAACCTTGATACAATTACATACTTTAGACCAGAATGTCTGCAATAAGCAACGTTTGATAATATACAAGATCAGGGATTGGTTTCTGGGCTGAGGACTGCAAACCAGAAACACAAGAGTGAGTTGATGAAAGACCTGAATTTCTGAGACAAGTGGTGACTGTCCAAGTAAGTCACTACAACTACAGTGCCTTCAGAAAGTATTCAGACCCCTTGACTTTATTCCACATGTTGTTTTGTTACAGCCTGATTTCAAAATTGATTAAATCAATGTTTTTCCCTAACCCATCTACACACAATACCCCAAAGTAAAAACATGTTTTTAGAAAATTTCTTGAAAATGAAATACAGAAATATATAGTTTACATAAGTATTCAACCCCCTGAGTCATTACATGTTGGAATCACCTTTGGCAGCGATTACAGATGTAAGTTATTCTGGGTAAGTCTCTAAAAGCTTTGCACACCTGGATTGTACAATATTTGGCCATTATTCTTTTCAAAATTCTTTAAGCTCTGTCAAATTGGTTGTTGATCATTGCTAGACAACCATTTTCAGGTCTTGCCATATATTTTCAAGTAGATTGAAGTCAAAACTGTAACTCGGCCACTCAGGAACATTCACTGTCTCCTTGGTAAGCAACTCCAGTGTAGATTTGGCCTGTTTTAGGTTATTGTCCTGCTGAAAAGTGAATTCATCTCCCAGTGTCTGGTGGAAAGCAGACTGAACCAGGTTTTCCTCTAGGATTTTGCCTGTGCTTAGCTCCATTCTGCTTATTTTTTATGTTTAAAAAACTCTCCAGTCCTTAACGATGACAAGCTTACCCACCAATGTGGAGCAGGCCTTCATGACCATGGCTGCTGAGATCAAGAAGAGGATGGGCCCCGGGGCCACGAACGGAGGCAACGAGAAGTCCAATGTCAAGATCCAGAGTACACCTGTCAAACCTGACTCGGGCCCTACTGCTGAGAGAGAACCCCACCACCCACCAACACCTCTACCCCCACCTCAAGCACTCCATTCTGGCCTGTCAGCCCCCTCCACCTGGCCCCATTTTCCACCATGCCCCATTCCTCACCATGCCCAACCTACCTAGCCTAACAGTAACCGAGAGAGGGAGAGTCCGATAGAGATTGTGTGTCAGATGGACAGCTGTCCTCTGTAGCTCAATTGGTAGAGCATGGCGCTTGTAACGCCAGGGTAGTGGGTTCGATCTCCGGGACCACCCATACCTAAAAACGTATGCACACATGACTGTAAGTCGCTTTGGATAAAAGCGTCTGCTAAATGGCTTATTATTATTATTATTATTATTATGATGCAGCCACCAATATTCTTGAAAATATGGAGAGTGGTACTCAGTAATGTGTTGTATTGGATTTGCCCAAAACATAACACTTTGTATTCAGGACATTAATTTCTTTGCCACATTTTTTGCTGTTTTAATTTGAGTGCCTTATTGCAAACAGGATGCATGTTTTGGAATATTTATATTCTGTACAGGCTTCCTTCTTTTCACTCTGTCAATTAGGTTAGTATTGTGGAGTAACTACAATGTTGTTGATCCATCCTCAGTTTTCTCCTATCACAGCCATTAAACTCTGTAACTGTTTTAAAGTCACCATTGGCCTCATGGTGAAATCCCTGAGCAGTTTCCTTCCTCTCCAGCAACCCAGTTAGTGACTGGGTGTATTGATGCACCATCCAAAGTGTAATTAATAACTTCATCATGCTCAAAGAGATATTCAATGTCTGCTTTTTAATTTTTACCCATTTACCAATAGGTGCCCTTCTTTGCGAAACATTGGAAAACCTCCCTGGTCTTTATGGTTGAATCTGTGTTTGAAATTCACTACTCGACTGAGGGACCTTATAGATAATTGTATATGTGGGGTACAGAGATGAGGTAGTCATTCATACATCATGTTAAACACTATCATTGCACACAGAGTGAGTCCATGCAACTTATTATGTGACTTGTTAAGTACATTTTTACTCCTGAACTTATTTAGGCTTGCCAACACAAAGGGGTTGAATACTTATTGACTCAAGACATTTCAGCTTTTACATTTTTATTAATTTGTAAACATTTCAACAAACATAATTCCAATTTGACGTTATGCGGTATTGTTTGTAGGCCAGTGACAAAATCTCAATTTAATCCATTTTAAATTCAGGCTGTAACAACAAAATGTGGAAAAAGTCAAGTTTGGGGGTTCCCAAACTTTTTGGGCCCATGACCCCATTTTGATATCAAATTTTTTTCGCGCCCCCACCATGTGAAAAAAGCGATGTAATCAAGTGCCATGTTTACTTTTTTAATTGAGCCTATGAACATCTATTACAAATCAGGCTGATAGTACTTTTGACAGTATTTTAATCTGAAGGAAGTATGGTTTGAAATGCATGAAATGCTTCAGAAAGGTATTGTGAAGTTCAGAAAATCATCATCAATAATTTCGTATGATCTTATGTGTAGTAATGAACATATTGTTGAACAGTATGATTTAGTCTTGATGATGTTCTATCCGCCCAGTCTGATTTAGTCTTGATGATGTTCTATCCGCCCAGTCTGATTTAGTCTTGATGATGTTCTATCCGCCCAGTATGATTTAGTCTTGATGATGTTCTTTCCCCCAGTCTGATTTAGTCTTGATGATGTTCTTTCCGCCCAGTCTGATTTAGTCTTGATGATGTTCTTTCCCCCCAGTCTGATTTAGTCTTGATGATGTTCTTTCCCCCAGTCTGATTTAGTCTTGATGATGTTCTTTCCCCCCAGTCTGATTTAGTCTTGATGATGTTCTTTCCCCCAGTCTGATTTAGTCTTGATGATGTTCTTACCCCCCAGTCTGATTTAGTCTTGATGATGTTCTTTCCCCCCAGTCTGATTTAGTCTTGATGATGTTCTTCCCCCCAGTCTGATTTAGTCTTGATGATGTTCTTTCCCCCCAGTCTGATTTAGTCTGATGATGTTCTTTCCCCCCAGTCTGATTTAGTCTGATGATGTTCTTTCCCCCCAGTCTGATTTAGTCTTGATGATGTTCTTTCCGCCCAGTCTGATTTAGTCTTGATGATGTTCTTTCCCCCCAGTCTGATTTAGTCTTGATTATGTTCTTTCCTCCAGTCTGATTTAGTCTTGATGATGTTCTTTCCCCCCAGTCTGATTTAGTCTTGATGATGTTCTTTCCCCCAGTCTGATTTAGTCTTGATGATGTTCTTTCCTCCAGTCTGATTTAGTCTTGATGATGTTCTTTCCCCCCAGTCTGATTTAGTCTTGATGATGTTCTTTTCCCCAGTCTGATTTAGTCTTGATGATGTTCTTTCCCCCCAGTCTGATTTAGTCTTGATGATGTTCTTTCCCCCCAGTCTGATTTAGTCTTGATGATGTTCTTTCCCCCAGTCTGATTTAGTCTTGATGATGTTCTTTCCCCCAGTCTGATTTAGTCTTGATGATGTTCTTTCCTCCAGTCTGATTTAGTCTTGATGATGTTCTTCCCCCCAGTCTGATTTAGTCTGATGATGTTCTCTCCCCCCAGTCTGATTTAGTCTTGATGATGTTCTTTCCCCCCAGTCTGATTTAGTCTTGATAATGTTCTTTCCTCCAGTCTGATTTAGTCTTGATGATGTTCTCTCCCCCCAGTCTGATTCAGTCTTGATGATGTTCTCTCCCCCCAGTCTGATTTAGTCTTGATGATGTTCTTTCCCTCAGTCTGATTTAGTCTTGATGATGTTCTCTCCCCCCAGTCTGATTTAGTCTTGATGATGTTCTTTCCCCCCAGTCTGATTTAGTCTTGATGATGTTCTTTCCTCCAGTCTGATTTAGTCTTGATGATGTTCTCTCCCCCCAGTCTGATTTAGTCTTGATGATGTTCTCTCCCCCCAGTCTGATTTAGTCTTGATGATGTTCTTTCCCTCAGTCTGATTTAGTCTTGATGATGTTCTTTCCTCCAGTCTGATTTAGTTTTGATGATGTTCTTTCCCCCAGTCTGATTTAGTCTTGATGATGTTCTTCCCCCCAGTCTGATTTAGTCTGATGATGTTCTCTCCCCCCAGTCTGATTTAGTCTTGATGATGTTCTTTCCCCCCAGTCTGATTTAGTCTTGATGATGTTCTCTCCCCCCAGTCTGATTTAGTCTTGATGATGTTCTCTCCCCCCATTCTGATTTAGTCTTGATGATGTTCTTTCCCTCAGTCTGATTTAGTCTTGATGATGTTCTTTCCTCCAGTCTGATTTAGTCTTGATGATGTTCTCTCCCCCCAGTCTGATTTAGTCTTGATGATGTTCTCTCCCCCCAGTCTGATTTAGTCTTGATGATGTTCTTTCCCTCCAGTCTGATTTAGTCTTGATGATGTTCTTCCCCCCAGTCTGATTTAGTCTTGATGATGTTCTTTCCTCCCAGTCTGATTTAGTCTTGATGATGTTCTTTCCCCCAGTCTGATTTAGTCTTGATGATGTTCTTCCCCCAGTCTGATTTAGTCTTGATGATGTTCTTTCCTCCAGTCTGATTTAGTCTTGATGATGTTCTTTCCCCCCCAGTCTGATTTAGTCTTGATGATGTTCTTTCCCCCCAGTCTGATTTAGTCTGATGATGTTCTTTCCCCCAGTCTGATTTAGTCTTGATGATGTTCTTCCCCCAGTCTGATTTAGTCTTGATGATGTTCTTTCCCCCCAGTCTGATTTAGTCTTGATGATGTTCTTTCCCCCCAGTCTGATTTAGTCTTGATGATGTTCTTTCCCCCCAGTCTGATTTAGTCTTGATGATGTTCTTTCCCCCAGTCTGATTTAGTGGTCTTGTCCACTCTGTTCTAATGAGTCATGCGTGGCTTGTGGGCACATAAATGTTTTCCTGAGAGTCTTATCTTTCAGTGATGGGGTCATACTATTTTGTATCTTAAACTGTTCAAAACAGAAACCGCTCTATTACAACCGCATCTAGCTGACGTAACCCCGGTTCTATGAACCATGCGCAATTTTATTTATTTTATTTCAGAGTTTCTCTCTCGCGACCCCATTTTCTCTCGCGACCCCTAGTTTGGGAAATGCTGAACTAACTGCTACAACGTCAAGACTTACAGCAACTTCTGAACAGGATAAAACCTTCAGCACTTTGTTTTAAATAAGACAAAGGTCACTGCCTGCTCCCTTCAGAGGCATTTACAGAAAAGGGACAGTGATTTCATTACAAAATGTTGTGTCTGTAAAATTAATTATGCAAAAAATGGTAGTGGCAACCACTTTATGCGCAAATATTGATATAAAAACCATCAAATGTCGAAGTAAACTTGGAGTCACATGATGATATGTTGTGTGGTCCTCCCACTACGACTCGGGAAACCATGCAGTTTATTAGACTACAGATGAAAGAAGTTATGATGAACTTCACAGGGTGGTGAAAGTGCACGGTGATGAGCTTGAGGCTCCTTTCCAATAAATATTGAGGGTATTATTCTGGTAACATGATGATTGATAATTGACTGCCATTTGAAAAATACTAATATTCTCATAATGTAGACCACCGTACCAGCACAGCCTACCCACACTGTATCTGCCAGCTGTTGGCTAGAACGAACATGCCATGACCAGAGTGGGCACGTTCGCTATTTAACGCAACAGTTTTTTGTCACAAAACTATCGGTGGAGTTGAAAACGCAATGGAAACACATTAAACTTTGTATTTTTATTTGAAAACTTATGTGAAAAAGTCCACTACGTCATCACCCACTGCTTTGTATCCACAACAAGTCCGTTTGGTGGAAACAGACCACTGGTGGGAAAATTAACATTTTCTTTATGCAGATTTTTGAATATTCTCATAAAGATCTGTCACCAATTGGATTGAAACCTAGCTACTGTCTCCAGAGCCAGACCCTGCACACAGAGAAGCAGATTAAAGAGGATTTGGGGAATCTGCACCAGTTTCTACGAGAGGAAGAGGAGCCCAGGATAGCTGATCTGAGGGAGGAAGAGGCGTAGGATAGCTGGACTGAGGGAGGAAGAGGAGCCCAGGATAGCTGATCTGAGGGAGGAAGAGGCGTAGGATAGCTGGACTGAGGGAGGAAGAGGAGGCCAGGATGGCTGGACTGAGGGAGGAAGAGGAGGCCAAGATAGCTGGACTGAGGGAGGAAGAGGCCAGGATAGCTGGACTGAGGGAGGAAGAGGAGGCCAAGATAGCTGGACTGAGGGAGGAAGAGGAGGCCAGGATGGCTGGACTGAGGGAGGAAGAGGAGGCCAGGATGGCTGGACTGAGGGAGGAAGAGGCCAGGATAGCTGCACTGAGGGAGGAAGAGGAGGCCAAGATGAACTAGCTACTAGTTTAAAGAAATGGAAGATATAATTGTTACAAAGAATGAATGTATTACCTTATCAATTTTGAAGACGATACACTAATTTATGACAAAACAAAGTGTTATGAGTGATTGCACCACAAACATATTTCCAGGGTGTTGATGCATCCTCCTCCCAGCTTCTTCCAACACCACAGGCAGGGAAAAGTGACGTTTTGATGTCAAATCAACTCATTTTGTTGCTAGCTAGTTAGCTACCTGAGCTGTTGTGCTAGCTAACATGCTACTGAACCGTGACACAATGTATTGACCTAAAAATATAATTGTTTAGGCAAATCATTAGTTAGCTAGCTACCTATCACATTAATTGTGCAAAAATATGATAGCTAACATTAGCTAGCTAAGCGCTAGCCAGTCAGTGGCGCTGACTGATTGAAACTGGTATCAACAAAATGTGTTTCATTCTATCCCATAAAACATGAAATTGCTAACTAGGCATAATTTACCTAAAACATTTTTTTTTTTAAATTGGAAGTTTAATTATTAAGTTAGACACTCACCGGACAACTTTGGTAGGTAGCTAGCTAGATAGCTTTGTTTCCATTTTTCCAACAGATGTTTCTAATCCCCCTGATTGGTCATCGACGGTTACTGGTTTTGGAACTCATGTGTTCACCAGAAACGGCTTCTGGTAAACTGTTTGTTATTAGTTGGTAATGAATGTTGCTGCCACAGGTTTGCCACAGATTCAAATATAATATTTAGAGAATTGTCTGCCAGAAAAAAACGTCTGGCAAACTTTCTGTTGCACACATTATTTAGTTTGCAGCAAATTTGCCACAAACTTGTGGGAAGTTTGCTGCAACAAATTCGTTTTTGTAAGGCAACACGGAGGTGTCTGATGTGAAAATTCCCACTACTGGCCAAAAACCATTAACACTAATTCAGTCGGGGAGAGAGGGAGGGAGAGAATTAGCTAGCTGAAGGGGCTGATCATCATTATTAAGGGAGTATCAATCTATATTACATTACAACACACTGCAGTTCTCTGACTTCACAAGACACTGCCTGCATCCCAAATACATCCCTATTCCCCATCGATAGTCAAACGTATGCACAGAGTAGAGGAATAGGGTGTCATTTGGTACTGAAAGCCTGGGTAGAAGTTATGTATCTCTGTGCTATGGGCAAGGTTTGAATTCCAGCCTAATAAAAGTCCATCTTATAAAAAACACATTATGCAGGTCTGAATTCCCATTTAGAATGTAGATGATATCTCCCTCCTCTCCCCTGATACTTTATCGCCCTGACTTATTCTCCTCGAAGTTCCAGATGAATCTAAATGATGCCTTTTCATATGTTTGGAAAATCAACCATGTTAGAATGACGATAATTGAGGTCCCTCTCTCTCTCGCTCTCTCTCTCTCTCTCTCTCTCTCTCTCTCTCTCTCTCTCTCTCTCTCTCTCTCTCTCCTCTCTCTCTCTCTCTCTCTCCTCTCTCTCTCTCTCTCTCCCTCCCTCCTCACCGCTTTCCTCACCCCCCTCCCCAAATGTTCTCTACTTCAACACATTTACAGAGACTGTTCGTTCCCAAATGACATCCTATTTCCTTTATAGTGCACTACCTGGGACCAGAGCCCTGTGGGTCCTGATTAAAAGTAGTGCACTATATAGGGAATAGGGTGCGAGTTGGTGTGCAAGCCAGAGTTCTGAACGCAAAATTGTATTTGCATATCAAATACAACATAAAACCTGCACTCCATTTGTTGTTATTATTATTAATGGAACCATATTTATTCATTCTGTTTGTATATTCGTTTTTTTTTTTTTTTGCTTGTTATGATGATTTGATGTCCAAATGGAGAGTGTCAGGACTGGTTATGGTAATAAAGAAAAGAGAGTCATCAGGGAGATCTCAGGGGTGTGTGTGGATCTGAGGGGTTGGTTGTCTCTGACATCACTCCAGAGTGATAAAACAACAGAGGTCTCTCTCCTTCTATAACACTAGCCACCACTATGCCTGTGTTTTCAGTAAAGGACTTTCCACATTTGAAACATAAGCTGTCAATGTACTATGAGACAAACCACTGCTAGCTTTAGTAAGTCATGTGTATCCATGTATTGAAAAGTACTGTTATCACAACCGTAATCATTCACTGTTGAATTTGTATTAAATGATACCAATTAGGGTGTTCTAAATACTCCACAACTACAATGAGTCCATTTTCGCAATGTGTCACGTGACATCTTCACATAATACAAAATCACTATCATCAAGAAGAAAAAACATTACTGGAACTACAGTTTTATTGGACTTCATTAGCTGTGCTTTAACTTCAAAAGGATTTAAACCTGCATTTTACTGGACTTCTTTAGCTGTGCTTTAACTTCAAAATAATTTAAACCTGCATTTTACTGGACTTCTTTAGCTGTGCTTTACTTCAAAAGGAGTTTAAACCTGCATTTTTGGAAACATTTCTAGCCCCACTGAAATCAACTACACATTCAGTCCCGTGTAGCTCAGTTGGTAGAGCATGGTGCTTGCAACGCCAGGGTTCGGGGTTCGATTCCCATGGGGGACCAGTATGAAAAAATGAAATAATGTATGCACTCACTAACTGTAAGTTGCTCTGGATAAGAGAATCTGCTAAATTGTAAAACTCAGCTGTATTTTCCACTTTCAAATAATGACCCCATCAGATCCTCCCCTCCTTCCTCATTCAACTGGCCTTGATAAATAATTAAAGAGTTCATTTGTAATATTTTCAAAGGTCAGAGCTACAACAAAGAGACATAAAAATGCCACTCCTTGTCAGTGGTGCTTGAGGAAGGAAGGAAGGAGAACTTCTGTGGCCAAAATGACACCATATTGCTCATTATAGTGGACTACTTTTGTTGACCAGTACATAGGGAAGAAAGTGTCCCAGTTCATCCATGGCCTGCATACTCACCAGACATGTCACCCATTGAGCATGTTTGGGATGCTCTGGATCGACGTGTACAACAGCGTGTTCCAGTTCCCGCCAAATATTCAGCAACGTCGCACAGCATTCGAAGAGGAGTGGGACAACATTCCACAGGCCACAATCAACAGCCTGATCAACTCTATGCGAAGGAGATTTGTCTCGCTGCTTGAGGTAAACGGTGGTCACACCAGATACTGACTGGTTTTCATTAAGTCATGTCATGTCATTTCTAGTTATGTCATGCTGGCCTTGGATTAGAAAGACCACCGGCTTTCCGAATGAATTTCCTGAAGGAAACTGTAGCAATTTGTTGGACCGCCCCATACAGTGGGGGAAAAAGTATTTAGTCAGCCACCAATTGTGCAAGTTCTCCCACTTAAAAAGATGAGAGAGGCCTGTAATTTTCATCTGAATGTGAAAAACGTCAAGGGGTCTGAATACTTTCCAAATGCACTGTATAGATTTACGCTGTTTTCTCTAGCTTGGATGCTTTCTCCGGTGATATACTGGGCTCACTCTCGCCAAAATCTGTCCAAAATAAGCCTAATAAGTTTCCATGGGAATACGTTACAGACCTAAGCTTGTCGCCTGCCTTCCCACCTTTGGGACAACGACTCCCATTGTTAGGGCGGAGACATGAGCATCTCCTCAGATCTCCGCTTTCAGCCTCTTGTGAATTGGAAAGGAAAGTTGGCGGGTGCACAGTGTACAATTACATAATTACTCCTGTCTAAATAGAATCATTCAAAATACTTCACCAGGGAGCGTGACTTTAGCCACAGCGGATCAATAGCTTCTTTTTAAAAATAGCTGTCGATTTTTTTTTTCAAATCAAAAGTGTCTTTGTGATGATCACAATTTGGATAATGAACATGGCAGTAGGTCTAGCTGATTGAGTTGCGGCTGTCATTGAAAAGCGTCTAAAATATGTGTGAAGATAATGTGTCTTGAGTATAATTTAAAATGTTGCAACAAGAAGAAGGGGAGAGGGGTGTGGCGACGAGATGGTACGTAGGAAAACCCTGTTTTGTGAATGATAGTTCCTCAGTATTTGAAAAACCTTTCCAACACTCCCGGCCTCGATAACCACCAAGCCGTGTAAAAGAGCATAATATCATGATATGATGATCCCATATATCCAGTGGAAACGTCATAAACAGCTTTCTGTCCCGAGCTCACTGGCGCAGGAATCTTTGAGGGCCCGGAATAGGCTAGAAACAATGTTGCAAGTGACGATGATTTGATGCAATGTTGAACTTCTAGTCAAGACGGATAGAAAGGAAGGCAGACAGACGGAGAAGAGGAGATGAATGAGAAGAGGAGATGAATGTATGTGAAAGAAAGAACCAGAATTTTCATCAGGATATTTTCTACTGTTTTTACTGATTTAGGCCTACGCACTTAGTTGATGATGAAGTTATAGTCCTACTGCTGTATTGGTCTATTGACTATCTCTGAGTTCTATGGTAGTTATAGTCCTACTGCTGTATTGGTGTATAGACTATCTCTGAGTTCTATGGTAGTTATAGTCCTACTGCTGTGTTGGTCTATAGACTATCTCTGAGTTCTATGGTAGTTATAGTCCTACTGCTGTGTTGGTCTATAGACTATCTCTGAGTTCTATGGTAGTTATAGTCCTACTGCTGTATTGGTCTATAGACTATGTCTGAGTTATATGGTAGTTATAGTCCTACTGCTGTGTTGGTCTATAGACTATCTCTGAGTTCTATGGTAGTTATAGTCCTACTGCTGTGTTGGTCTATAGACTATCTCTGAGTTCTATGGTAGTTATAGTCCTACTGCTGTGTTGGTCTATAGACTATCTCTGAGTTATATGGTAGTTATAGTCCTACTGCTGTATTGGTCTATAGACTATCTCTGAGTTATATGGTAGTTATAGTCCTACTGCTGTGTTGGTCTATAGACTATCTCTGAGTTCTATGGTAGTTATAGTCCTACTGCTGTGTTGGTCTATAGACTATCTCTGAGTTCTATGGTAGTTATAGTCCTACTGCTGTATTGGTCTATAGACTATCTCTGAGTTCTATGGTAGTTATAGTCCTACTGCCGTGTTGGTCTATAGACTATCTCTGAGTTCTATGGTAGTTATAGTTCTACTGCTGTATTGATCTATAGACTATCTCTGAGTTCTATGGTAGTTATAGTCCTACTGCTGCATTGGTCTATAGACTATCTCTGAGTTCTATGGTAGTTATAGTCCTACTGCTGTATTGGTCTATAGACTATCTCTGAGTTCTATGGTAGTTATAGTCCTACTGCTGCATTGGTCTATAGACTATCTCTGAGTAGTTATAGTCCTACTGCTGTGTTGGTCTATAGACTATCTCTGAGTTCTATGGTAGTTATAGTCCTACTGCTGCATTGGTCTATAGACTATCTCTGAGTTCTATGGTAGTTATAGTCCTACTGCTGCATTGGTCTATAGACTATCTCTGAGTTCTATGGTAGTTATAGTTCTACTGCTGTGTTGGTCTATAGACTATCTCTGAGTTCTATGGTAGTTATAGTCCTACTGCTGTGTTGGTCTATAGACTATCTCTGAGTTCTATGGTAGTTATAGTCCTACTGCTGCATTGGTCTATAGACTATCTCTGAGTTCTATGGTAGTTATAGTCCTACTGCTGTGTTGGTCTATAGACTATCTCTGAGTTCTATGGTAGTTATAGTCCTACTGCTGTGTTGGTCTATAGACTATCTCTGAGTTCTATGGTAGTTATAGTCCTACTGCTGTGTTGGTCTATAGACTATCTCTGAGTTCTATGGTAGTTATAGTCCTAATGATGTGTTGGTCTATAGACTATCTCTGAGTTCTATGGTAGTTATAGTCCTACTGCTGTGTTGGTCTATAGACTATCTCTGAGTTCTATGGTAGTTATAGTCCTACTACTGTGTTGGTCTATAGACTATCTCTGAGTTCTATGGTAGTTATAGTCCTACTGCTGCATTGGTCTATAGACTATCTCTGAGTTCTATGGTAGTTATAGTCCTACTGCTGCATTGGTCTATAGACTATCTCTGAGTTCTATGGTAGTTATAGTCCTACTGCGTGTTGGTCTATAGACTATCTCTGAGTTCTATGGTAGTTATAGTCCTACTGCTGTATTGGGTCTATAGACTATCTCTGAGTTCTATGGTAGTTATAGTCCTACTGCTGTATTGGTCTATAGACTATCTCTGAGTTCTATGGTAGTTATAGTCCTACTGCTGTGTTGGTCTATAGACTATCTCTGAGTTCTATGGTAGTTATAGTCCTACTGCTGTGTTGACGTATATACTATCTCTGAGTTCTATGGTAGTTATAGTCCTACTGCTGTATTGGTCTATAGACTATCTCTGAGTTCTATGGTAGTTATAGTCCCTACTGCTGTGTTGGTCTATAGACTATCTCTGAGTTCTATGGTAGTTATAGTCCTACTGCTGTGTTGGTCTATAGACTATCTCTGAGTTCTATGGTAGTTATAGTCCTACTGCTGTGTTGGTCTATAGACTATCTCTGAGTTCTATGGTAGTTATAGTCCTACTGCTGTGTTGGTCTATAGGACTATCTCTGAGTTCTATGGTAGTTATAGTCCTACTGCTGTATTGGTCTATAGACTATCTCTGAGTTCTATGGTAGTTATAGTCCTACTGCTGTGTTGACTTATATACTATCTCTGAGTTCTATGGTAGTTATAGTCCTACTGCTGTGTTGGTCTATAGACTATCTCTGAGTTCTATGGTAGTTTATAGTCCTACTGCTGTGTTGGTCTATAGACTATCTCTGAGTTATATGGTAGTTATAGTCCTACTGCTGTATTGGTCTATAGACTATCTCTGAGTTCTATGGTAGTTATAGTCCTACTGCTGTGTTGGTCTATAGACTATCTCTGAGTTCTATGGTAGTTATAGTCCTACTGCTGTGTTGGTCTATAGACTATCTCTGAGTTCTATGGTAGTTATAGTCCTAACTGCTGTATTGGTCTATAGACTATCTCTGAGTTCTATGGTAGTTATAGTCCTACTGCTGTATTGGTCTATAGACTATCTCTGAGTTCTATGGTAGTTATAGTCCTACTGCTGTGTTGGTCTATAGACTATCTCTGAGTTCTATGGTAGTTATAGTCCTACTGCTGTGTTGACGTATATACTATCTCTGAGTTCTATGGTAGTTATAGTCCTACTGCTGTATTGGTCTATAGACTATCTCTGAGTTCTATGGTAGTTTATAGTCCTACTGCTGTGTTGGTCTATAGACTATCTCTGAGTTCTATGGTAGTTATAGTCCTACTGCTGTGTTGGTCTATAGACTATCTCTGCGAGTTCTATGGTAGTTATAGTCCTACTGCTGTGTTGGTCTATAGACTATCTCTGAGTTTCTATGGTAGTTATAGTCCTACTGCTGTATTGGTCTATAGACTATCTCTGAGTTCTATGGTAGTTATAGTCCTACTGCTGTGTTGACTTATAGACTATCTCTGAGTTCTATGGTAGTTATAGTCCTACTGCTGTGTTGGTCTATAGACTATCTCTGAGTTCTATGGTAGTTATAGTCCTACTGCTGTGTTGGTCTATAGACTATCTCTGAGTTATATGGTAGTTATAGTCCTACTGATGTATTGGTCTATAGACTATCTCTGAGTTCTATGGTAGTTATAGTCCTACTGCTGTATTGGTCTATAGACTATCTCTGAGTTCTATGGTAGTTATAGTCCTACTGCTGTTTTGGTCTATAGACTATCTCTGAGTTCTATGGTAGTTATAGTCCTACTGCTGTATTGGTCTATAGACTATCTCTGAGTTCTATGGTAGTTATAGTCCTACTGCTGTGTTGGTCTATAGACTATCTCTGAGTTCTATGGTAGTTATAGTCCTACTGCTGTGTTGGGTCTATAGACTATCTCTGAGTTCTATGGTAGTTTATAGTCCTACTGCTGTGTTGGTCTATAGACTATCTCTGAGTTCTATGGTAGCTATAGTCCTACTGCTGTGTTGGTCTATAGACTATCTCTGAGTTCTATGGTAGTTATAGTCCTACTGCTGTGTTGGTCTATAGACTATCTCTGAGTTCTATGGTAGTTATAGTCCTACTGCTGTATTGGTCTATAGACTATCTCTGAGTTCTATGGTAGTTATAGTCCTACTGCTGTGTTGACTTATAGACTATCTCTGAGTTCTATGGTAGTTATAGTCCTACTGCTGTGTTGGTCTATAGACTATCTCTGAGTTCTATGGTAGTTATAGTCCTACTGCTGTGTTGGTCTATAGACTATCTCTGAGTTCTATGGTAGTTATAGTCCTACTGCTGTGTTGGTCTATAGACTATCTCTGAGTTCTATGGTAGTTATAGTCCTAATGATGTGTTGGTCTATAGACTATCTCTGAGTTCTATGGTAGTTATAGTCCTACTGCTGTGTTGGGTCTATAGACTATCTCTGAGTTCTATGGTAGTTATAGTCCTACTGCTGTGTTGGTCTATAGACTATCTCTGAGTTATATGGTAGTTATAGTCCTACTGCTGTGTTGGTCTATAGACTATCTCTGAGTTCTATGGTAGTTATAGTCCTACTGCTGTGTTGGTCTATAGACTATCTCTGAGGTCTATGGTAGTTATAGTCCTAATGATGTGTTGGTCTATAGACTATCTCTGAGTTCTATGGTAGTTATAGTCCTACTTGCTGTGTTGGTCTATAGACTATCTCTGAGTTCTATGGTAGTTATAGTCCTACTGCTGTGTTGGTCTATAGACTATCTCTGAGTTCTATGGTAGTTATAGTCCTACTGCTGCATTGGTCTATAGACTATCTCTGAGTTCTATGGTAGTTATAGTCCTACTGCTGCATTGGTCTATAGACTATCTCTGAGTTCTATGGTAGTTATAGTCCTACTGCTGTGTTTGGTCTATAGACTATCTCTGAGTTCTATGGTAGTTATAGTCCTACTGCTGTATTGGTCTATAGACTATCTCTGAGTTCTATGGTAGTTATAGTCCTACTGCTGTATTGGTCTATAGACTATCTCTGAGTTTCTATGGTAGTTATAGTCCTACTGCTGTGTTGGTCGATAGACTATCTCTGAGTTCTATGGTAGTTATAGTCCTACTGCTGTGTTGACGTATATACTATCTCTGAGTTCTATGGTAGTTATAGTCCTACTGCTGTATTGGTCTATAGACTATCTCTGAGTTCTATGGTAGTTATAGTCCTACTGCTGTGTTGGTCTATAGACTATCTCTGAGTTCTATGGTAGTTATAGTCCTACTGCTTGTGTTGGTCTATAGACTATCTCTGAGTTCTATGGTAGTTATAGTCCTATGCTGTGTTGGTCTATAGACTATCTCTGAGTTCTATGGTAGTTATAGTCCTACTGCTGGTTGGTCTATAGACTATCTCTGAGTTCTATGGTAGTTATAGTCCTACTGCTGCATTGGTCTATAGACTATCTCTGAGTTCTATGGTAGTTATAGTCCTACTGCTGCATTGGTCTATAGACTATCTCTGAGTTCTATGGTAGTTATAGTCCTACTGCTGTGTTGGTCTATAGACTATCTCTGAGTTCTATGGTAGTTATAGTAGTTATAGTCCTACTGCTGTATTGGTCTATAGACTATCTCTGAGTTCTATGGTAGTTATAGTCCTACTGCTGTATTGGTCTATAGACTATCTCTGAGTTCTATGGTAGTTATAGTCCTACTGCTGTGTTGGTCGATAGACTATCTCTGAGTTCTATGGTAGTTATAGTCCTACTGCTGTGTTGACGTATATACTATCTCTGAGTTCTATGGTAGTTATAGTCCTACTGCTGTATTGGTCTATAGACTATCTCTGAGTTCTATGGTAGTTATAGTCCTACTGCTGTGTTGGTCTATAGACTATCTCTGAGTTCTATGGTAGTTATAGTCCTACTGCTGTGTTGGTCTATAGACTATCTCTGAGTTCTATGGTAGTTATAGTCCTACTGCTGTGTTGGTCTATAGACTATCTCTGAGTTCTATGGTAGTTATAGTCCTACTGCTGTGTTGGTCTATAGACTATCTCTGAGTTCTATGGTAGTTATAGTCCTACTGCTGTATTGGTCTATAGACTATCTCTGAGTTCTATGGTAGTTATAGTCCTACTGCTGTTTTGGTCTATAGACTATCTCTGAGTTCTATGGTAGTTATAGTCCTACTGCTGTATTGGTCTATAGACTATCTCTGAGTTCTATGGTAGTTATAGTCCTACTGCTGTGTTGGTCTATAGACTATCTCTGAGTTCTATGGTAGTTTTAGTCCTACTGCTGTGTTGGTCTATAGACTATCTCTGAGTTCTATGGTAGTTATAGTCCTACTGCTGTGTTGGTCTATAGACTATCTCTGAGTTCTATGGTAGTTATAGTCTTTTATTTTTTTATTTTTATTTTAGTCATTTAGCAGACGCTCTTATCCAGAGCGACTTACAGGAGCAATTAGGGTTAAGTGCCTTGCTCAAGGGCACATCGACAGATTTTTCACCTAGTTGGCTCGGGGATTAGAACCAGCGACCTTTCGGTTACTGGCACAACGCTCTTACCCACTAAGCTACCTGCCGCCCCGAGAAAGTCAGAGATAGTCTATAAGTCAACACAGCAGTAGGACTATAACTACCATAGAACTCAGAGATAGTCTATAGACCAATACAGCAGTAGGACTATAACTACCATAGTCCTACTGCTGTGTTGGTCTATAGACTATCTCTGAGTTCTATGGTAGTTATAGTCCTACTGCTGTGTTGGTCTATAGACTATCTCTGAGTTCTATGGTAGTTATAGTCCTACTGCTGTGTTGGTCTATAGACTATCTCTGAGTTCTATGGTAGTTATAGTCCTACTGCTGTATTGGTCTATAGACTATCTCTGAGTTCTATGGTAGTTATAGTCCTACTGCTGTGTTGACTTATATACTATCTCTGAGTTCTATGGTAGTTTATAGTCCTACTGCTGTGTTGGTCTATAGACTATCTCTGAGTTCTATGGTAGTTATAGTCCTACTGCTGTGTTGGTCTATAGACTATCTCTGAGTTCTATGGTAGTTATAGTCCTACTGCTGTGTTGACTTATAGACTATCTCTGAGTTCTATGGTAGTTATAGTCCTACTGCTGTGTTGGTCTATAGACTATCTCTGAGTTCTATGGTAGTTATAGTCCTACTGCTGTGTTGGTCTATAGACTATCTCTGAGTTCTATGGTAGTTATAGTCCTACTGCTGTGTTGACTTATAGACTATCTCTGAGTTCTATGGTAGTTATAGTCCTACTGCTGTGTTGGTCTATAGACTATCTCTGAGTTCTATGGTAGTTATAGTCCTACTGCTGTGTTGGTCTATAGACTATCTCTGAGTTCTATGGTGGTTGTAGTCCTACTGCTGTGTTGGTCTATATACTATCTCTGAGTTCTATGGTAGTTATAGTCCTACTGCTGTGTTGGTCTATAGACTATCTCTGAGTTCTATGGTAGTTATAGTCCTACTGCTGTATTGGTCTATAGACTATCTCTGAGTTCTATGGTAGTTATAGTCCTACTGCTGTGTTGACTTATAGACTATCTCTGAGTTCTATGGTAGTTATAGTCCTACTGCTGTGTTGGTCTATAGACTATCTCTGAGTTCTATGGTAGTTATAGTCCTACTGCTGTATTGGTCTATAGACTATCTCTGAGTTCTATGCTCTCATTTCTTTAGCCACCAGTGGATCAATGTGTCCATACAGAGGCAAGTGCTCTCGCCATAGTTTCATTTTAACTTTTAGATTTTAATAATTTTACTTTAGATTTGTATGATTAACCAGGTGACAATGATTTTGAGAAACAAACGTGTTATTATGGAAATGAAACTGTTCCATGAAAATGTGCATGTATAAATATTCATAACTGGCATGCAGATCGGTATGATCTGGCACGCATGTACGCACACACACACACACACACACACACACACACACACACCCACACACACACACACACACACACACACACACACACACACACACACACACACACACACACACACACACACACACATACACACACACACACACACTCAGTCCCCACCCAGCACAGAGCTCAGTCCCAATTACCCACCTACTGAATATATGCCAATGCGTCCCAAATGGCATCCTATTCCCTATATAGTGCACTACTTTAGACCAGAGAATGGCACCCTATTCCCTATATAGTGCACTACTTTAGACCAGAGAATGGCACCCTATTCCCTATATAGTGCACTACTTTAGACCAGAGAATGGCACCATATTCTCTATATAGTGCACTACTTTAGACCAGAGAATGGCACCCTATTCCCTATATAGTGCACTACTTTAGACCAGAGAATGGCACCATATTCTCTATATAGTGCACTACTTTAGACCAGAGAATGGTACCCTATTCCCTATATAGTGCACTACTTTAGACCAGAGAATGGCACCCTATTCCCTATATAGTGCACTACTTTAGACCAGAGAATGGCACCCTATTCCCTATATAGTGCACTACTTTAGACCAGAGAATGGCATCCTATTCCCTATATAGTGCACTACTTTAGACCAGATAATGGCATCCTATTCCCTATATAGAGCACTACTTTAGACCAGAGAATGGCATCCTATTCCCTATATAGTGCACTACTTTAGACCAGAGAATGGCACCCTATGCCCTATATAGTGCACTACTCTAGACCAGAGAATGGCATCCTATTCCCTATATAGTGCACTACTCTAGACCAGAGAATGGCATCCTATTCCCTATATAGTGCACTACTTTAGACCAGAGAATGGCACCCTATTCCCTATATAGTGCACTACTTTAGACCAGAGAATGGCACCCTATTCCCTATATAGTGCACTACTCTAGACCAGAGAATGGCATCCTATTCCCTATATAGTGGCACTACTTTAGACCAGAGAATGGCACCCTATTCCCTATATAGTGCACTACTTTAGCCAGAGAATGGCACCCTATTCCTTATATAGTGCACTACTTTAGACCAGAGAATGGCACCCTATTCCCTATATAGTGCACTACTTTAGACCAGAAATGGCACCTATTCCCTATATAGTGCACTACTTTAGACCAGAGAATGGCACCCTATTCCCTATATAGTGCACTACTTTAGACCAGAGAATGGCACCCTATCCCTATATAGTGCACTACTTTAGACCAGAGAATGGCACCTATTCCCTATATAGTGCACTACTTAGACCAGAGAATGGCACCTATTCCCTATATAGTGCACTACTTTAGACCAGAGAATGGCACCCTATTCCTATATAGTGCACTACTTTAGACCAGAGAATGGCACCCTATTCCCTATATAGTGCACTACTTAGACCAGAGAATGGCACCTATTCCTATATAGTGCACTACTTTAGACCAGAGAATGGCACCCTATTCCCTATATAGGCACTACTTTGACAGGGGCACCCTATCTAATAGTGCACTACTTAGACCAGAGAATGGCACCTATTCCCTATATAGTGCACTACTTAGACCAGAGAATGGCACCTATCCTATATAGTGCACTACTTTAGACCAGAGAATGGCACTCCTATTCCTATATAGTGCACTACTTTAGACCAGAGAATGGCACCTTCCCTATATAGTGCACTACTCTAGACAGAGAATGGCACCTATTCCCTATATAGTGCACTACTTAGACCAGAGAATGGCATCCTATTCCTATATAGTGCACTACTTTAGACCAGAGAATGGCACCCTATTCCCTATATAGTGCACTACTTTAGACCAGAGAATGGCACCCTATTCCCTATATAGTGCACTACTTTAGACCAGAGAATGGCACCCTATTCCCTATTTAGTGCACTACTTTAGACCAGAGAATGGCACCCTATTCCCTATATAGTGCACTACTTTAGACCAGAGAATGGCACCCTATTACCTATATAGTGCACTACTTTAGACCAGAGAATGGCACCCTATTCCCTATATAGTGCACTACTTTAGACCAGAGAATGGCACCCTATTCCCTATATAGTGCACTACTTTAGACCAGAGAATGGCACCCTATTCCCTATATAGTGCACTACTCTTGATCAGGGCCCATCTCTATATAGAGAATACGGTGTCATTTGAGATGCAGGCCAAGTTAATATGAACCTCAGAATTACTGTTGCTTTATTCACTTGGTTTAATAAAGGCACCGTGCTAGGGGATGATGTGACTGGTTGGTTTAATAAAGGCACCGTGCTAGGGGATGATGTGACTGGTTGGTTTAATAAAGGCACCGTGCTAGGGGATGATGTGACTGGTTGGTTTAATAAAGCACCGTGCTAGGGGATGATGTGACTGGTTGGTTTACTAAAGGCACCCGTGCTAGGGGATGATGTGACTGGTTGGTTTACTAAAGGCACCCGTGCTAGGGGATGATGTGACTGGTTGGTTTAATAAAGGCACCCGTGCTAGGGGATGATGTGACTGGTTGGTTTAATAAAGGCACCCGTGCTAGGGGATGATGTGACTGGTTGGTTTAATAAAGGCACCCGTGCTAGGGGATGATGTGACTGGTTGGTTTAATAAAGCACCGTGCTAGGGGATGATGTGACTGGTTGGTTTACTAAAGGCACCGTGCTAGGGGATGATGTGACTGGTTGGTTTAATAAAGGCACCCGTGCTAGGGGATGATGTGACTGGTTGGTTTATCTGTTGTTGTTCAAGGGTCAGAATGACTGTGGGAGACATTGGTCGAGTCACAAATGACACAGGGGAAATTATAAAATACATATGTTTACAGTTGAAATAGAAGTCTGTGTAGAGGTGAACCAGCACTCAGTCCCTTCAGATTAAAGTGTCTGCTAGAAATGCATTATACCTGTTATATAAAGTTATAGGTATTATATTCTATTCTATTCTATTCTATTCTTCATTATTTTTCTTTAGTTGTCCAGACCAGTAAATGTTTTGCACGGCAACACAACATCGTTAATTGGTGTATTTCCTCCAATGTTGACTAGCTGAGAATTCTGCTGTCTGCCTGCTTCAGGCTGTTCTATTGTGTTCTATTCTGCAAAACAATGCTGCGTTAATTCGTTTATTTCCTCCAGTGGTGATTAACGAACAATTCTTCTCTTGGTCTGTATACAGCCACCTGTTTAACTTTAACCAGAGAACCTTATTAGTGAAAATGATGGTGAGTGACGGGGACTTTCACATCCAGACCCAATTAGTGAGACAGACTTCCCTTTCTTTCAGGGCCACAAAAAGAGTGACCCCCATACTGTAAAATCCAGGGAAACGGATAGCGGAACTCGGTCTCGAAAAGGATCTAGAGGGTAAGAAGAGAGAGAGAGAGAGAACTAGAGACGGAGAGAAGAGAGAGAGAGAGGACTTAGAGACGGCTAGAGAGAATGAGACAGACGGGGGGAAAATCGAGTAGGGATCTATGAGCTAGAGATCGAGTCGAGAATCTCTCTCTCTCTCTCTCTCTCTCCTCTATCGTCTCTCCTCTCTCTCTCTCTCTCTCTCTCTCTCTCTCTCTCCTCTCTCTCTCTCTCTCTCTCTCTCCTCTCCTTCCACCTCCCTCCCTCCCCTCCCTCCCTGACTGCCACTAACCACTGTAGGATTCTACATACTCCTCTTAGCAGACACTGGACTGCAGACTGCAGACGGTTCCGTTGTAGTATGTGATCCCTGCAGGATTAAACCCATGACCTCGGTAGTGCTGCTCTTTTACCAAACAGGGCAACGTCAACATAACTGGTACTGTAGATCATGAATCATGGCACATTGGGATGACGAGCAGCATTAGTTCCAGTTCTTTGTACAAATCACGATTTCGCAGGTGTTAGCATCTTCCCCCCTCTCTCTTTGCAAGTTACGGGCAAGTCTATGGACCATTGTTGATACACACGGGAAACTGTTGAGCGTGAAAAACCCAGCAGCGTTGCAGTTCTTGACACACTCAAAACCAGGTGCGCCTGGCACCTACCACCAAACCCCGTTCAATGGCACTTACATATTTTGTCTTGCCAATTCACCCTCTGAATGACACACATACACAATCCATGTCTCAGTTGTCTCAAGGCTTAAAAATCCTTATTGATCCATTATTGACATCAATAAGGTGTCATAGCTTTCACCTGGATTCACCTAATCAGTCTATGTCATGGAAAGAAAAGGCATTCTTAATGTTTTGTACACTCAGTGTGTATGGCACATGGAAATCACAAGAGGGTGGTTTATGGAGCTAGGTGGGATGGACTGAGAGTAGCTGATGGGTGGGGTTAAGGTGATAGGTGGGATGGACTGACCGTAGCTGAGGGGTGGGGTTAAGGTACTAGGCGGGATGGACTGACCGTAGCTGAGGGGTGGGGTTAAGGTGATAGGTGGGATGGACTGACCGTAGCTGAGGGGTGGGGTTAAGGTACTAGGCGGGATGGACTGACCGTAGCTGAGGGGTGGGGTTAAGGTGCTAGGCGGGATGGACTGACCGTAGCTGAGGGGTGGGGTTAAGGTGCTAGGCGGGATGGACTGACCGTAGCTGAGGGGTGGGGTTAAGGTGCTAGGCGGGATGGACTGACCGTAGCTGAGGGGTGGGGTTAAAAGCTCATGTTCTATAATAGTTTGGACTGAAAAACATATATTATACATACATGTTTGGGTACTGTCTATGCAGATGTGATGTATGTCAGGTAACTATATTCTAGCCATGTAACTACTATGAAACAAAAGAAGGTGAGAAGCTGTATGTTAAATGTGTTTATAATGTAACAACATCAACAAAAAAGCTGTAAAAAAAATATTTTTGGATGGGCCAATAAAAATACAATAATAAAATAATCTAAAAAAGTATGCTTTTTTTATTCATTGATGGAAATACCAGTCGATGGAAATACATTTGACTGTCATGTGCTTATCGGTTTCTAGGTTCATTTGCATAATTGAGTGGATCTAAATTGGTGCGTGTATCTCTGTTAGTCGTCATGTATCTTATTCACCACGCAGCATACAGAGACCATTCTGTATCTCTGTTAGTCGTCATGTATCTTATTCACCACGCAGCATACAGAGACCATTCTGTATCTCTGTTAGTCGTCATGTATCTTATTCACCACGCAGCATACAGAGACCATTATGTATCTCTGTTAGTCGTCATGTATCTTATTCACCACGCAGCATACAGAGACCATTCTGTATCTCTGTTAGTCGTCATGTATCTTATTCACCACGCAGCATACAGAGACCATTCTGTATCTCTGTTAGTCGTCATGTATCTCATTCATCACGCAGCATACAGAGACCATTCTGAGTGAAACAGGCTTCACACAGTATCAACCCAGTCAACCCAGTCAATGCGCAACTATTCTAAATGCAATCGCGTGTAAAAACAGTTTTGATGGCCACGATTAAAAAGAACGACCGTACACTCAATATGGCCGCCGGTCCACCCCATCGTGGAATGTTGACTTGAATATGACTGTCCACTCTAAACGTAACACCCCACTGAGATTGACCTAATTAGCAATGTCCTGGAAGTAGGAGGGGGATTTTAAATGGCAGAGACATCACTGTTCATCACAACATGGCTGTCACTATAGATTTAGACAGTGACTTGTGCTACGCTGCACTGCTGAACTTCTTCTCTATGGACTGTAGCTTCTAAAATGCAGAAAGATGATGGAGATTAAAATATTTACTTGGAGTCGTAAAAAAGACTTGACTGTTGAAGCTTTAGATTACCTAGTTTACATTATACTATTACTACTAGGCTTAGTTGCGCCAGAGGCTTTTTATTCGAGTGTGTGTGTGTGTGTGTGTGTGCATGCATGTGTGTGTGTGTCATGCAGTGTGTGCATGTGTTCGTGTGTGTGTACAAGTGTGTGTGTGTGTGTGTGTGCTTGCATGTGCTGCATGCTTAGTAGTTCTGTCTGTGCGTTTCCTCTTCAGATCTCATCTGAAAACAGTGACCTAGATATCATCAACTCCCAGAGCAGATAAAACTAGTCTATCTGAAAGACCAAACAGACCAGAGAGACCATCAAGCTGTTCTCTTCTGAAACACCAGACAGACCAGAGAGACCATCAAGCTGTTCTCTTCTGAAACACCAGACAGACCAGAGAGACCATCAAGCTGTTCTCTTCTGAAACACCAGACAGACCAGAGAGACCATCAAGCTGTTCTCTTCTGAAACACCAGACAGACCAGAGAAACCATCAAGCTGTTCTCTTCTGAAACACCAGACAGACCAGAGAGACCATCAAGCTGTTCTCTTCTGAAACACCAGACAGACCAGAGAGACATTCAATCTGTTCACTTCTAAAAGTCGGGATGGAGTTCCTTCTCCTCAGACCTGGGTTGAAATACTACTTTAAATCATTTCAAATTACTTGAGCTTGCTGTTGCAATGAATCAACAGAAAAGTCCAAACACCAGCTGCACACCTATCAGGTCTGGTTTTCCTACAACTTCTGCACCTTGTCATGCTAAAAAGGCTCTCCTGGAGAACAGAGAATGGAGGGAGGAGCTACCTGACAAAGCTACCTGACAACGCTAACTGACAATGCTACCTGACAAAGCTACCTGACAAAGCTACCTGACAATGCTACCTGACAAAGCTACCTGACAAAGCTACCTGACAACGCTACCTGACAAAGCTACCTGACAAAGCTACCTGACAAAGCTACCTGACAAAGCTACCTGACAACGCTACCTGACAACGCTACCTGACAATGCTACCTGACAAAGCAACCTGACAACGCTACCTGACAACGCTACCTGAAAAAGCTACCTGACAAAGCTACCTGACAACGCTACCTGACAAAGCTACCTGACAACGCTACCTGACAACGCTACCTGACAAAGCTACCTGACAAAGCTACCTGACAAAGCTACCTGACAATGCTACCTGACAAAGCTACCTGACAAAGCTACCTGACAAAGTTACCTGACAATGCTACCTGACAAAGCTACCTGACAACGCTACCTGACAACGCTACCTGACAAAGCTACCTGACAACGCTACCTGACAACGCTACCTGACAAAGCTACCTGACAAAGCTACCTGACAATGCTACCTGACAAAGCTACCTGACAAAGCTACCTGACAACGCTACCTGACAACGCTACCTGACAACGCTACCTGACAAAGCTACCTGACAAAGCTACCTGACAAAGCTACCTGACAACGCTACCTGACAAAGCTACCTGACAACGCTACCTGACAACGCTACCTGACAAAGCTACCTGACAACGCTACCTGACAACGCTACCTGACAAAGCTACCTGACAACGCTACCTGAAAAAGCTACCTGACAAAGCTACCTGACAACGCTACCTGACAAAGCTACCTGACAACGCTACCTGACAAAGCTACCTGACAATGCTACCTGACAACGCTACCTGACAACGCTACCTGACAACGCTACCTGACAACGCTACCTGACAAAGCTACCTGACAACGTTACCTGACAACGCTACCTGACAACGCTACCTGACAAAGCTACCTGACAACGCTACCTGACAAAGCTACCTGACAAAGCTACCTGACAAAGCTACCTGACAACGCTACCTGACAAAGCTACCTGACAAAGCTACCTGACATGGATGCCCAATCTACATAGTTTTTTCCTATTATTATAATTGTTCTCTCTGCATCGCTGGGAAGGGTTCGTAAGCAGCGTTTCACGGTCAAGTCTACACCTGTTGTATTCAGGGCATGTGACAAATAACATTTGATTTGATTTGATTGTCAGACAGCTGACCCACCATTCAATGGAACACACAACACACCATCAGAAAATAGAGGAGCCCTGACGTGGTTGATATCCACACAGGGTTGTATTTATTCTAATTCGTCCAATAGCTTAAACATGTCTCTTTTTCCTTATGGATAACAAGAATTCCTATAAATCATACTATTTCCCTAAGCAGGTTCCACTAAGGCTTAAACATTCTGCTTAGCCAGACGTCTTCTTTAATTTAATTTGACTGTTTGTTCATAGCGGTGTGAAGATAAGTGTGGTATAACTGTGTGATGTGCGGCAGCAGTAATAGCTGTGTGAGTAATGGATCCTATCTGATCACATAACCGGAGTCACTCACCACCTTCCTATCTGGACACTGGACCTCCAGTTAACTGTTATAGGAGTCAGGCTGTAACATGCTATAAACACTGGACCTCCAATTAACTGCTATAGGAGTCAGGCTGTAACATGCTATAAACACTGGACCTCCAGTTCTCAGAATATAAAAGTGTGTCCCAATAATATGTCCTAATTCTCCTGAAGTATGTACTCATTCACCGCTTGGTGTCACGCCCTGACATAGAGATCTCTAGTTGGTTTGGTCAGGGTGTCACGCCCTGACATAGAGATCTCTAGTTGGTCTGGTCAGGGTGTCACGCCCTGACATAGAGATCTCTAGTTGGTCTGGTCAGGGTGTGAATATCTATGTGTAGATCTATGTTATCTAGATCTATGTTGGCCGGGTGTGGTTCCCACTCAGAGGCAGCTGTCGATCGTTGTCTCTGATTGGGGATCATACTTAGGTAGCCGTTTTGCCTACCTATGTTGTGGGATTGTCGTTTGGCTTGTTGGATTTTTAGCCTTTTGAACTTCACGTTCTGTTGGATTTTGTTGGTGTTTCTATAATAAACGACTATGTACGCATACCACGCTGCACCTTGGTCCAATCCTTTATACGACGAACGTGACACCTGGATTGGATTGGTGGAGGCGCATACCACGCTGCACCTTGGTCCAATCCTTTATACGACGAACGTGACACCTGGATTGGATTGGTGGATGGCTAGTGGGAGTGTCCACCGTATTTCTGAAACCAGTCATTTCCTTTCAATCAGTGTATGGTAAGTGAATAAATATGCACTTTGTAATTAAGGAGAGATTATTGGACATAGCCATGCTTATACATTATGCTGTTAGTCTACACCTGTTGTTTACAAAGCATGTGACCAATACAATTTGATTTGGTTGATATCATGATAGAGGTGTTTTAGTGGGAATTGTCCCCACCTCCTTTATGTTCTTCTTCTTCTTCTACCACTTCCTTTGTGTTCTTCTTCTTCTACCACTTCCTTTGTGTTCTTCTTCTACCACTTCCTTTGTGTTCTTCTTCTTCTACCACTTCCTTTGTGTTCTTCTTCTCCTACCACTTCCTTTGTGTCTTGCTGATGCCTGCTTTCTTCACCCTCCTTCTGGGAGATCTGGACCAGGGAGAGGGAATGGGGGAGAGAGAGGAGCATGGTGCTTGCAACGTCAGGGTCATGAGTTATATTCCCGCTGGGGCCACCCATACCAAAATGCAGCCTGTAGCCTGTACCCTGGGTTATGGGGACTCCTAGCCTGTACCCTGGGTTATGGGGACTCCTTCACACAATACCCCATATTGACAAAGTAAAAACAGGTTTTTAGAAATATTTGCAAATATCACTGAAATAAGACATTTACATAACTATTCAGGGATGATGCCAGGTTTTCTCCAGACGTGACACTTGGCATTCAGGCCAAAGAGTTCAATCTTGGTTTCATCAGACCAGAGAATCTTGTTTATCATGGTCTGAGAGTCCTTTAGGTGCCTTTTGGCAAACTCCAAGTGGGCTGTCATGTGCCTTTTACTGAGGAGTGGCTTCCGTCTGGCCACTTCCATAAAGGCCTGATTGGTGGAGTGCTGCAGAGATGGTTGTCCTTCTGGAAGGTTCTCCCATCTCCACAGAGGAACTCTGGGGCTCTGTCAGAGTGACTATCGGGTTCTTGGTCACCTCCCTGACCATGGCCCTTCTCCCCCGATTGCTCAGTTTGGCTGGGCGGCCAGCTCTAGGAAGAGTCTTGGTGGTTCCAAACTTCTTCCATTTAAGAATGATGGAGGCCACTGTGTTCTTGGGGACCTTCAATGCTACAGCAATTTTTTGGTACCCTTCCCCAGATCTGTGCCTTGACACAATCCTCTTTCGGAGCTCTACAGACAATTCCTTCGACCTCATGGCTTGGTTTTGGCTCTGACATGCAAACTGTCAACTGTGGGACCTTATATAGACCGGTGTGTGCTTTTCCAAATCAAGTCCAATTAATTGAATTTACCACAGGTGGACTCCAATCAAGATGTAGAATCAACTCAAGGATGATCAATGGAAACAGGATGCACCTGAGCTCAATTTCGAGTCTCATAGCAAAGGGTCTGAATACTTATGTAAATAAGGTATCTGTTTTTTATTTTGTATAAATTTGCCAAAAAATCTAAACCTGTTTTTGCTGTGTCATTATGGGGTATTGTGTGTAGATTGATGAGGAAAGCATTTTCTTTAATCCATTTTAGAATAAGGCTGTAATGTAACAAAATATGGAAAAAGGGAAGGGGTCTGAATACTTTCCGAATGCACGTATCTTAATTTTTTTTTTTTTTTACATTTACTTTTAATTTGACCAGTTTCTCCCAGCAGGAAAATCATCTTTCAGCAACAAGAACATTTGAATTATTATGTGGATTATAATTAATGGACATTTTTGTAGGGGTTGATACTAACTTTAGAAACCTTTTTAAAACTTGAATACACTACAAGTTTATTTTCCTGCTGCACACATTCTCTGTACAACAGCGTGATCAAATGTAGATGCATCTGTAACTACATACCCACGTCTCTGCTGCCCTGAAAGCCCCTTCCCTTCCTCCCCCTTCCTGTATGGAGCTGCCGACCATCTCTCCAGTGGCTTACTTAAAGCCTAACCCACATAGATATTGTACTGCCTTACAACTAAGACCTGAGCTATCTTTGGAAATAACCTTGAGAATCTATCTAGGACTGAAGGGGAGGGATGAAACGGGAGGGAGAAAGGGGAGGGGGAGGGAGGGGAGCAGAGGAGGAATAACTGGAGGGGGGAGTGAAGGGAAAACTGGAGGGGAGGTAGGGGGGAGAGGAGGGAGAGTTTAGGTACACTTGATTTGTCTCCACTGTAAGACTACATGATTCTGACTCTCCTGAGATCCCTCCTGTCACTGTGCAGACAGGCAGTCGATGCTGAGGAGAGGAGCGGCGAAGAGAAGGGAGAGGTGAGGTGAGAGGAGGCGAGGTCAGGCGAGGAGAGGAGAGGCGAGGTCAGGCGAGGAGAGGTCAGGTGAGGAGAAGGGAGAGGTCAGGTGAGGAGAGGAGAGAAGGGGCGGAGAGGAGAGGCGAAGGCGAGGAGGAGAGGCGGAGGAGAGGCGAAGGGGAGGAGAGGCGAAGGAGCGGAGAGGAGAGGAGAGGTCAGGAGAGGAGAGCAGAGGAGGAATAACTGGAGGGGGAGTGAAGGGAAAACTGGAGGGGAGGTAGGGGGGAGAGGAGGGAGAGTTTAGGTACACTTGATTTGTCTCCACTGTAAGACTACATGATTCTGACTGTCCTGAGATCCCTCCTGTCACTGTGCAGACAGGCAGTCGATGCTGAGGAGAGGAGAGGAGAGGAGAGGAGAGGAGAGGAGAGGAGAGGAGAGGAGAGGAGAGGAGAGGCGAGGAGAGGAGAGGAGAGGAGAGGAGAGGAGGAATAACTGGAGGGGGAGTGAAGGGATACTTGGAGGGGAGGTAGGGGGGAGAGGAGGGAGAGTTTAGGTACACTTGATTTGTCTCCACTGTAAGACTACATGATTCTGACTCTCCTGAGATCCCTCCTGTCACTGTGCAGACAGGCAGTCGATGCTGAGGAGAGGAGAGGAGAGGAGAGGAGAGGAGAGGAGAGGAGAGGAGAGGAGAGGAGAGGAGAGGAGAGGAGAGGAGAGGAGAGGCGAGGCGAGAGGAGTAGAGGAGAGGAGAGGAGAGGAGAGGCGAAGAGAGGGGTGCCCTCTAAAACATAGGAGTCATAGATATCAACAACACATATAATGGTTGAAGTGTATACAGAAGTAATTATTATGTAAACCCTATATTGTGTCAAATGGACCGATAACATTTAAATAGTAGATATCTAAATATTTTATGAACTGGATAGGCAGAAATATATGCAAAATATACACATGCGTTTTACACACACGCACACACACACACACACACACACACACACACACACAAACTAGTGATGGGAAGTTTGGTTCTTTTTACTGACTCTGATCTTTGACTCATTTCGTTCATTTGAGTCAGTAATGCCCAGACCATGCAGGACCCCCTACCGGCGAAAGATGAACTGAAAACTCGAGAGTCATGATTCTACAAGCCTCTCAGTCACATGTGGTTCACCATAGGGGGCTTATTGGAGCCGCCATTTGTGACTGAGACTTGTAAAAATGTGCTTTAAACAATGTACAGTGCTATGAAAAAGTATTTGCCCCCTTTCTAATTTTCTCTACTTTTGCATATTTGTGATACTAAATGTTATCAGATCTTCAACCAAAACCTAATATTAGATAAAGGGAACATCAGTGAACAAATAGCACAACAATTACATATTTATTTCATTTATTTCACAAACAAAGTTATGCAACACCCAATTCCCCTGTGTGAAAAAGTAATTGCCCCCTTACACTCAATAACTGGTTGTGCCACCTTTAGCTGCAATGACTCCAACCAAATGCTTCCTGTAGTTGTTGATCAGTCTCTCACGTCGCTGTGGAGGAATTTTGGCCCACTCTTCCATGCAGAACTGCTTTAACTCAGTGACGTGTGGGTTTTCAAGCATGAACTGCTCGTTTCAAGTCCTGCCACAACATCTCAATTGGGATTAGGTCTGGACTTTGACTAGGCCATTCCAAAACTTCCAATTTGTTGCTTTTTAGCAATTTTCATGTAGACTTGATTGTGTGTTTTGGATAATTGTCTTGCTGCATGACCCAGCTGCGCTTCAGCTTCAGCTCACAGACGGATGGTCTGACATTCTCCTGTAGAATTCTCTGATACGGAGCAGAATTCATGGTTCCTTCTATTAAGGCAAGTCGTCCAGGTCCTGAGGCAGCAAAGCATCCCCAAACCATCACACCACCACCACCATGCTTGACCTTTGGTATGATGTTCTTACTGTGGAATGCAGTGTTTGGTTTTCGCCAGGCATAATGGGACCATGTCGTCCAAAAAGTTGACTGAAGTTTGCCAAAAAGCACCTGGATGATCATCAAGACTCTTGGAAGAACATTCTGTGGACAGATGATTCAAAAGTATAACTTTTTGGACGACATGGTCCCATTATGCCTGGCGAAAACCAAATTCTGGCATACAAATACAATTATTTCTTGATACATTTGAAACGAGGTCTAGTTGTGGCCGCAACCGGACTAGATTGTGAAAGACTCTTGGCAGAATGCATTGCTTGACTGCCGTGAGGGTGGTAAGTACAGTCGTTCGCGAACTGCAGCATCCCAAACGATTCGTTCTCGGGTTCGAGTTTGTTGTTCAGAGGCTGTGTATGTTTTGGTTCTACAAAGCTGTGTCCATCATTACATTAAATTATCAACTAATTGCAGTCATTCTTGGACCATGTGATCAATTATCAGTTCTAAACATGTATTTTTCGTCTGTATGGTCATGATCTATTTCCCTGCAGGCAGATGACGGACAGTTGGTGGTCGGAGCACGTCTCTGGACCCGCTGAGCTGGAGGAGCATGTATTCATCCTGCTGGAGGACTCATTGCGGCCAGCACTAGCAGGTCAAACTAACGACTAAAATGAACGAGTCACTCAGAAAAGCGAATCATACCTCTTGAGTCTGTAGAAAAAGTAGTTGATAAATAACTCATCTTTTGCGAAGTGCACGTCAGTAACATGCACTTGTGCAGACACGAACACACACACGCCACACACACACACAAACATGCCACACACACACACACACACACACACGCCACACACCCACAGGCCACACGAACACACGCACACAAACACAAACACACACACACCACACACCACACATACACACACACACACACAGGCCACACACACACACACACACACACACACACACACAGGCCACACGAACACACGCACACACACACACACACACACATATACTCAGTTCCCCATAGGCTATAATTATGCAGGTCTGTGTTGTTCTTGCCTAGATCAGCAAAAGGCCAAGAGAGGTGCTCCATTTTTAATGGAGGGGACTAGCATTAGACAGTGTTCTAATGGAGGGGACTAGCACTAGACAGTGTTCTAATGGAGGGGACTAGCATTAGACAGTGTTCTAATGGAGGGGACTAGCACTAGACAGTGTTCTAATGGAGGGGACTAGCACTAGACAGTGATCTAATGGAGGGGACTATCACTAGACAGTGTTCTAATGGAGGGGACTAGCATTAGACAGTGTTCTAATGGAGGGGACTAGCACTAGACAGTGATCTAATGGAGGGGACTAGCACTAGACAGTGTTCTAATGGAGGGGACTAGCACTAGACAGTGTTCTAATGGAGGGGACTAGCACTAGACAGTGTTCTAATGGAGGGGACTAGCACTATACAGTGTTCTAATGGAGGGGACTAGCACTAGACAGTGATCTAATGGAGGGGACTAGCATTAGACAGTAATCTAATGGAGGGGACTAGCACTAGACAGTGATCTAATGGAGGGGACTAGCACTAGACAGTGATCTAATGGAGGGGACTATCACTAGACAGTGTTCTAATGGAGGGGACTAGCATTAGACAGTGTTCTAATGGAGGGGACTAGCACTAGACAGTGTTCTAATGGAGGGGACAAGCACTAGACAGTGTTCTAATGGAGGGGACTAGCATTAGACAGTGATCTAATGGAGGGGACTAGCACTAGACAGTGTTCTAATGGAGGGGACTAGCACTAGACAGTGATCTAATGGAGGGGACTAGCATTAGACAGTAATCTAATGGAGGGGACTAGCACTAGACAGTGATCTAATGGAGGGGACTAGCACTAGACAGTGATCTAATGGAGGGGACTATCACTAGACAGTGTTCTAATGGAGGGGACTAGCATTAGACAGTGATCTAATGGAGGGGACTAGCACTAGACAGTGTTCTAATGGAGGGGACTAGCATTAGACAGTGTTCTAATGGAGGGGACTAGCACTAGACAGTGTTCTAATGGAGGGGACTATCACTAGACAGTGTTCTAATGGAGGGGACTAGCACTAGACAGTGTTCTAATGGAGGGGACTAGCACTAGACAGTGTTCTAATGGAGGGGACTAGCATTAGACAGTGTTCTAATGGAGGGGACTAGCACTAGACAGTGTTCTAATGGAGGGGACTAGCATTAGACAGTGTTCTAATGGAGGGGACTAGCACTAGACAGTGTTCTAATGGAGGGGACTAGCACTAGACAGTGATCTAATGGAGGGGACTAGCACTAGACAGTGATCTAATGGAGGGGACTAGCACTATACAGTGTTCTAATGGAGGGGACTAGCACTAGACAGTGTTCTAATGGAGGGGACTAGCACTAGACAGTGTTCTAATGGAGGGGACTAGCACTAGACAGTGTTCTAATGGAGGGGACTAGCACTAGACAGTGATCTAATGGAGGGGACTAGCACTAGACAGTGATCTAATGGAGGGGACTAGCACTAGACAGTGATCTAATGGAGGGGACTAGCACTAGACAGTGATCTAATGGAGGGGACTAGCACTAGACAGTGATCTAATGGAGGAAAGATATCCTGGGCAGTCTTCCTTGGCAGGTGTTTATTCCAGGAATGAGAACACAGGGATGACACTGAGTGTGTGTGTGTGAGTGCGTGCGTATGTGAATGCATGCAGAGGCGTCATCAATCAATCAATCAAATGTATTTATAAAGCCCTTTTTACATCAGCAGATGTCACAAAGTGCTATACAGAAACCCAGCCTAAAACTCCAAACAGCAGCAATGCAGATGTAGAAGCGCGGTCGCTAGGAAAAACTCCCTAGAAAGGCAGGAACCTAGAGAGGAACCAGGCTCTGAGGGGTGGCCAGTCCTCTTCTTGCTGTGCCGGGTGGAGATTATAACAGTACATGGCCATTAAGGCCAGATTGTTCTTCAAGATGTTCAAACGTCAATAGATGACCAGCAGGGTCAAATAATAATTACAGTGGGAGTAAATGTCACTTGGCTTTTCATAGCCGAGCATTCAGAGGTTGAGACAGCAGCTGCGGTAGAGAGAGAGAGTCAAACAGCAGGTCCGGGACAAGGTAGCACGTCCGGTGAACAGGTCAGGGTTCCATAGCCGCAGGCAGAACAGTTGAAACTGGAGCAGCAGCACGACCAGGTGGACTGGGGCCAGCAAGGAGTCATCAGGCCAGGTAGTCCTGAGGCATGGTCGTAGGGAGGGAGAGAGGGAGAGAGGGAGAGAGAGGGAGCATACTTAAATTCACACAGGACACCGGATAAGACAGGAGAATAACACCAGATATAACAGACTGACCCTAGCCCCCCGGTACATAGAGTATTGCAGCATAGATACTGGAGGCTGAGACAGGGGGGGTCAGGAGACACTGTGGCCCCGTCCGACGATACTCCTGTACAGGGCCAACCAGGCAGGATATAACCCCACCCACTTTGCCAAACCACAGCCCCCACACCACTAGAGGGATATCAACAGACCACCAACCTGAGTGTAGCCCACGAAGATCTCCTCCACCGCACGAGCCAGAGGGGGCACAAAACCGGACATCTTTTTTAAATATGTCCCCAGTTTCATCCCCCCTCAGATTCTCTGGCAGGCTATTCCAGTTTCATCCCCCCTCAGATTCTCTGGCAGGCTGTTCCAGAGGCTGGGGGCATAGTAACTAAAGGCTGCCTCTCCATGCCTCTTGATCCTGGGCTTTGGGATAGTTAAAAGGCCAGAGGACCTGAGGCACCTACTGGGTACATAACTTAAAAGCATGTATGACATGTATTGAGGTGCACAATCGTGGATTGAATGGAAGAATCTTAAAATTAATTCTAAAACTCACAGGCAGCCATTGCAGTGACCTTAAAACCGGTGTAATGTGTGCTCTCTGTCTGGACTTGGTCAGTACTCGTGCTGCAGCATTCTGTATGTTTTGTAGTTGACCAATGTCTTTATTGGGTTGACCAGACAGGAGAGCATCACAGTAGTCAAGCCTGCTTGTAATAAAAGCATGGATGAGTCTCTCTGTATCAGCCTGAGAGAGAAACTGATTTTCGTTCAGAAGGAGTTTCACTATAGCAGTGTTTAGTGCAGTGGGGAAAGTGCCTGTGAACAGGGAGTGATTGACAATAGGTTGCACTTCTTCAGATATGCAATTAAAAACTGCTTTGAAGAAGGTGGCGGGGATAGGATCAAGAGAAGGCAGGTAGAAGGCTTAAGTT
>LR778283.1:46869343-46914343 GCA_902810595.1 Coregonus sp. 'balchen'
GATTACAAGGCATTAGTGACTGTGAATGCAGTCTGAATGGTATTTTCATTAAGGTCAGTCAGCCTTTTTTCAGACCAACACCAATCCTGGTTTTGGAACAGTTTTTTTTTATTTTATTGGCTTTACTTCGACCTAGAGTTCTCCTGTTATATGAAAGGGTTGAACAGTAGTCATACACACCTGTCCCATCCATACCCTCTACCAAGTCACACAGTGAATCCAGGGTACACATGCTGTTCAGTAGACCTGTCCCAAAAAAATATGCACTCACTAACTGTAAGTCGCTCTGGATGAGAGCGTCTGCTAAATGACTCACTAACTGTAAGTGGCTCTGGATAAGAGCGTCTGCTAAATGACTCACTAACTGTAAGTGGCTCTGGATGAGAGCGTCTGCTAAATGACTAAAATGTAAATGTATATAGCCTCGCTATTGTTACTTTACTATTGTTATTTTACTGCTGCTCCTTTAATTATTTATTTATTTATTTTCTTATTTTTTGGGGGGATATTATTTTCTTAAAACTGTATTGTTGGTTAAGGGCTCGTAAATAAGCATTTCACTGTAAGGTCTACAGCTGTTGTATATGGCGCATACGACAAAAACGATTTGATTTGAGTCAGTAGACCCGTTCCATCCATACCCTCCACCAAGTCACTCATTGTCAATGACTCCAGCCACCCACATAGACTGTAATAGGGTGCCATTTCAGATGTAGCCCAGTGAAAAGCTGAAACGCAATTAATGTCTTTTAGTTCCTGATTTGCATGTCTCTATGATTGGCCGTGAGTGCCACTCAATCTCCTTTCAGCTATGATCACTATGGTCGTTGCTATGGTGATCATTATGGGAACCTGTCAGGACTGTTTAAATGGTTCCATTAGTAGAACTTATTGTATTATTTTACCTGTATCTCTCTCTCTCTCTCGCTCTCTTCCCCCTCTCTCTCTCTCAATTCAAAGGGCTTTATTGGCATGGGAACATATGTTTACATTGTCAAAGCAAGTGAAATAGATCATAAATAAAAGTGAAACAAACAATACAAAATGAACAGTAAACATTACACTCACAAAATATCCAAAGGAATGGAGACATTTCACATGTCATTATGTATATATACAGTGTTGTAACAATGTGCAAATAGTTAAAGTACAAAAGGGGAAATAAATAAGCATAAATATGGGTTGTATTTACAATGGTGTTTGTTCTTCACTGGTTGCCTTCTTCTTGAGGCAACAGGTCACAAATCTTGCTGCTGTGATGGCACACTGTGGTATTTCATTTGGCAGGAGGTTAGGAAGTGCAGCTCAGTTTCCACCTCATTTTGTGGGCAGTGTGCACATAGCCTGTCTTCTCTTGAGAGCCAGGTCTGCCTACGGCGGCCTTTCTCAATAGCAAGGCTATGCTCACTGAGTCTGTACATAGTCAAAGCTTTCCTTAAGTTTGGATCAGTCACAGTGGTCAGGTATTCTGCCACTGTGTACTCTCTGTTTAGGGCCAAATAGCATTCTAGTTTGCTCTGATTTGTTGTTTGTTCTTTCCAATATGTCAAGTAATTCTCTATTTGTTTTCTCATGATTTGGTTGGATCTAATTGTGTTGTTATCCTGGGGCTCTGTGGGGTGTGTTTGTGAACAGAGCCCTAGGACCAGCTTGCTTAGGGGACTCTTCTCCAAGTTCATCTCTCTGTAGGTGATGGCTTTGTTATGGAAGGTTTGGAAATCGCTTTCTTTTACTTGGTTGAATTTAACGGTTCTTTTCTAGATTTTGATCATTAGCGGGTATCGTCCTAATTCCGCTCTGTTTGCATTATGTTGTGTTTTTTGAGAATTCTGCATGCAGAGTCTCAATTTGGTGTTTGTCCCATTTTGTGAATTCTTGGTTGGTGAGCGGACCCCAGACCTCACAACCATAAAGGGCAATGGGTTCTATAACTGATTGAAGTGTTTTTAGCCAGATCCTAATTGGGATGTCGAATTGTATATTTATTTTGATGGCGTAGAAGGCCCTTCTTGCCTTGTCTCTCAGATCGTTCACAGCTTTGTGGAAGTTACCTGTGGCGCTGATGTTTAGGCCGAGGTATGTATCGTTTTACTGTGTGCTCTAGGGCAAAGGTGTCTAGATGGAATTTGTATTTGTGGTCCTGGCAACTGGACCTTTTTTGGAACACCATTATTTTTGTCTTACTGAGATTTACTGTCAGGGCCCAGGTCTGACAGAATATGTGCAGAAGATCTAGGTGCTACTGTTGGCCCTCCTTGGTTGGTGACAGAAGCACCAGATCATCAGCAAACAGTAGACATTTGACTTCAGATTCTAGTAGGGTGAGGCCGGGTGCTGCAGACTGTTCTAGTGCCCTCGCCAATTAGTTGATATATATGTTGAAGAGGGTGGGGCTTAAACTGCATCCCTGTCTCACCCCACGGCCCAGAGGAAAGAAATGTGTGTGTTTTTTGCCAATTTTAACTGCACACTTGTTGTTTGTGTACATGAATTTTCTAATGTCGTATATTTTTCCCCCAACACCACTTTCCATCAATTTGTATAGCAGACCCTCATGCCAAATTGAGTCAAAAGCTTTTTTGAAATCAACAAAGCATGAGAAGACTGTTTTGGTTTGTTTGTTTGTCAATAAGGGTGTCCAGGGTGAATACGTGGTCTGTCGTACGGTAATTTGGTAAGAAGCCAATTTGACATTTGATAAGTACATTGTTTTGACTGAGAAAATGTTCTAGTCTGCTGTTAATGATAATGCAGAGGATTTTCCCTTTTTTGTCCTGTAGGAAGCTTTTTAAATCTGTCACGACTTCCTCCTCTCCTTGTTCGGGCAGGCTTCGGCGTTCGTCACCGGCCTTCTAGCCACTTCTGCTCCATATCTCATCATTCCATTTGTTTTGTCTTGTAAACCTGGAGAGGAGAGGACCCGAGAGGACCCGACCCTTTGGGACCAGCTGAGCGCCCGGATCCAGCCACCCCACACCCCAGCACCCAGAGGGATTCATCTATCCCGACCGAGGGATTATGACGGGACCGCTGCCCGCTGCCAGGGTTTCCTCCTGCAGCTGGACCTCTACCTTTCAACCATCAGCCCGGTTCCATCGGAGCGGAAGAAGGTGTCCGCCCTCGTCTCCTGCCTCTCGGGGAAAGCCCTGGAGTGGGCCAACGCGGTCTGGAGTGAAGGAGGAGCCGTGTTGGACAACTACGGGGAGTTCACTTGCCTCTTCTGGGCAGTCTTTGATCACCCACCCGAAGGAAGAGAGGCGTGCAAGCAGCTGGTCCAACTGAGGCAGGGGACGAGGACCGTGCAGGACTTTGCCCTGGAGTTTCGTACTCTAGCGGCTGGGGCCGGGTGGAACGAGTGGGCACTCATCGACATATTCCGGTGCAGCTTGCGAGAGGACGTCCGAAGGGAGCACCATACACGTCAACTTCCCTCAGTCAATATTCTCTTAACTCAGTCAATATTCTCTGAACTCACAGGCAATATTATTTTAACTCGCAGTCAATATTAAATCAAACAATCAATCAAATGTATTTATAAAGCCCTTTTTACATCAGCAGATGTCACAAAGTGCTATACAGAAACCCAGCCTAAAACCCCAAACAGCAAGCAATGCAGATGTAGAAGCACGTGGCTAGGAAAAACTCCCTAGAACGACAGGAACCTAGGAAGAAACCTAGAGAGGAACCAGGCTCTGAGGGGTGGCCAGTCCCCTTCTGGCTGTGCAGGGTGGAGATTATAAGAGTACATGGCCATTAAGGCCAGATTTTTCTCCAAGATGTTTCTCCAAGATGAAGTACAGCGCCGGAAGAAGATGGCTGCCGTTTTACAGCCCTCTAACCAATTGTACTATTATGTGTGTTTTTCCGCGTTATTTGTAATTTATTTTGTACATAATGTTTATGCCATCGTCTCTTATAACCAAAGAGAGCTTCTGGATATCAGGACAGCGATTACTCACCTCGCGTTGGACGAACACTTTTTTTTCAACGAGGCGTTCGCGAAGGATATTCTACAGACTCCAGACAAGGCCCAGATCCCCGTCATTCGCGTGAGGAAGAGACGGAGATACCGTGGACGTAGGTCGGGGTGCCTTGTAAAGATCCGACGGCGAACGAGTAAACTGCCTCTCCCATCAATCCTATTAGCCAACGTTCAAGCTTTGGATAATAAAATGGACGATTTAAGATTACGGTTATCCTACCAACGGGACATTAAAAACTGTAATATCTTATGTTTCACGGAGTCGTGGCTGAATGACAACAATGACAACATTCAGCTAGCAGGCTATACGCTACATCGGCAGGACAGAACGGCAGACTCGGGTAAGACGAGGGGTGGCGGTCTCTGTATTTTTGTAAACAACAGCTGGTGCACAAAATCAAATACTAAGGAAGTCTCAAGGTTTTGCTCGCCTGAGGTAGAGTATCTTATGATAAGCTGTAGACCACACTATTTACCAAGAGAGTTTTCATCTATACTTTTCATAGCTGTCTATTTACCACCACAAACCAATGCTGGCATTAAGATTGCACTGAATGAGTTGTACAAGGCCATTAATCAACAGGAAAACGCTCATCCAGATGCAGCGCTCCTAGTAGCAGGGGACTTTAATGCAGGGAAACTTAAATCCGTTCTACCTCATTTCTACCAGCATGTTAAATGTGCAACCAGAGGGGAAAAAACTCTAGACCACCTTTACTCCACACACAGAGACGCATACAAAGCTCTCCCTCGCCCTCCATTTGGCAAATCTGACCATAACTCTATCCTCCTGATTCCTGCTTATAAGCAAAAACTGAAGCAGGAAGCACCAGTGACTCGGCTAATAAAAAAGTGGTCAGATGACGCAGATGCTAAGCTACAGGACTGTTTTGCTAGCACAGACTGGAACATGTTCAGGGATTCTTCAGACAGCATTGAGGAGTACACCACATCAGTCACTGGCTTCATCAATAAGTGCATCGATGATGTCGTCCCCACAGTGACCGTACGTACATACCCCAACCAGAAGCCATGGATTACAGGAAACATCCGCACTGAGCTAAAGGGTAGAGCTGCCGCTTTCAAGGAACGGGACTCTAACCCGGACGCTTATAAGAAATCCCGCTATGACCTCCGACGAACCATCAAACAGGCAAAGAGTCAATACAGGTCTAAGATTGAATCATACTACACTGGCTCTGACGCTCGTCGGATGTGGCAGGGCTTGAAAAACTATTACAGACTACAAAGGGAAGCACAGCCGCGAGCTGCCCAGTGACACAAGCCTACCAGACGAGCTAAACCACTTCTATGCTCGCTTCGAGGCAAGCAACACTGAAGCATGCATGAGAGCACCAGCTGTTCCGGACGACTATGTGATCACGCTCTCCGTAGCCGATGTGAGTAAGACTTTTAAGCAGGTCAACATTCACAAGGCCGCAGGGCCAGACGGATTACCAGGACGTGTACTCCGAGCATGTGCTGACCAACTGGCAAGTGTCTTCACTGACATTTTCAACATGTCCCTGACTGAGTCTGTAATACCAACATGTTTCAAGCAGACCACCATAGTCCCCGTGCCCAAGAACTCTAAGATAACCTGCCTAAATGACTACCGACCCGTGGCACTGACGTCTGTAGCCATGAAGTGCTTTGAAAGACTGGTCATGGCTCACATCAACAGCATAATCCCAGAAACCCTAGACCCACTCCAATTTGCATACCGCCCCAACAGATCCACAGATGATGCAATCTCTATCGCACTCCACACTGCCCTTTCCCACCTGGACAAGAGGAACACCTACGTGAGAATGCTATTCATTGACTACAGCTCAGCATTCAACACCATAGTGCCCTCAAAGCTCATCACTAAGCTAAGGATCCTGGGACTAAACACCTCCCTCTGCAACTGGATCCTGGACTTCCTGACGGGCCGCCCCCAGGTGGTAAGGGTAGGTAACAACACATCTGCCACACTGATCCTCAACACGGGGGCCCCTCAGGGGTGCGTGCTCAGTCCCCTCCTGTACTCTCTGTTCACCCATGACTGCATGGCCAGGCACGACTCCAACACCATCATTAAGTTTGCCGACGACACAACAGTGGTAGGCCTGATCACCGACAACGATGAGACAGCCTATAGGGAGGAGGTCAGAGATCTGGCCGTGTGGTGCCAGGACAACAACCTCTCCCTCAACGTGACCAAGACAAAGGAGATGATTGTGGACTACAGGAAAAAAAAGAGGACTGAGCACGCCCCCATTCTCATCGACGGGGCTGTAGTGGAACAGGTTGAGAGCTTCAAGTTCCTTGGTGTCCACATCACCAACGAACTATCATGGTCCAAACACACCAAGACAGTCGTGAAGAGGGCACGACAAAGCCTATTCCCCCTCAGGAGACTAAAAAGATTTGGCATGGGTCCTCAGATCCTCAAAAAATTCTACAGCTGCACCATCGAGAGCATCCTGACTGGTTTGCATCACCGCCTGGTATGGCAACTGCTTGGCCTCTGACCGCAAGGCACTACAGAGGGTAGTGCGTACGGCCCAGTACATCACTGGGGCAAAGCTCCCTGCCATCCAGGACCTCTATACCAGGCGGTGGTCAGAGGAAGGCCCTCAAAATTGTCAAAGACTCCAGTCACCCTAGTCATAGACTGTTCTCTCTGCTACGCACGGCAAGCGGTACCGGAGTGCCAAGTCTAGGTCCAAAAGACTTCTCAACAGCTTCTACCCCCAAGCCATAAGACTCCTGAACAGCTAATCATGGCTACCCGGACTATTTGCACTGCCCCCCCACCCCATCCTTTTTACGCTGCTGCTACTCTGTTAAGTATTTATGCATAGTCACTTTAACTCTACCCACATGTACATATTACCTCAACTAGCCGGTGCCCCCGCACATTGACTATGCAACGGTACCCCCCTGTATATATAGCCTCCCTACTGTCACTTTATTCTATTGTATATATAGCCTCCCTACTGTCACTTTATTTTTTACTTCTGCTCTTTTTTTTCTCAACACTTTTTTGTTGTTGTTTTATTCTTACTTTTTTGTTTAAAATAAATGCACTGTTGGTTAAGGGCTGTAAGTAAGCATTTCACTGTAATGTCTGCACCTGTTGTATTCGGCGCATGTGACCAATAAAATTTGATTTGATTTGATTTGATTTGAAATGTTAATAGATGACCAGCAGGGTCAAATAATAATTACAGTGGTTGTAGAGGGTGCAACAGGTCAGTACATCAGGAGTAAATGTCACTTGGCTTTTCAAAGACGGGCATTTAGATGTTGAAAAAATAGGTGCGGTAGAGCGAGAGAGTTGAAAACAGCAGGTCTGGGACAACGTAGCACGTCCGGTGAACAGGTCAGGGTTCCATAGCCGCAGGCAGAAGAGTAGAAACTGGAGCAGCAGCACGACCAGGTGGACTGGGGACAGCCAGGATTCATCAGGCCAGGTAGTCCTGTGGCATGGTCCTAGGGCTCAGGTCCTCCGGGAGGGGAGGGAGAGAGAGAGAGAGAGAATTAGAGGGAGCATACTTAAATATTCTCTTAACTCACGGTCAATATTCCCCACTTGATCGCTTGTACATACTGTAGATGAGTACAGAAGTAAAGGGGAGACTGGGGATTTAAAGGCAAGGACACATTTTTCTTCCAAAGTTGTGTTTGTAAGTGAAGCGTATAAACACTTTGTTACAACAGATATTGAACTTACGGCGATGTCTTAAAAACGTCCTCATCCCATCAAATACTGAGATAAAGGAGTCACTGAAAACGTTATGTGCTTCCATTATGCTACACAGTTCCTCTTTAATGTTTAGTAACCCTGAATGTCTCAGTTGTTCTCTGCAATGTCATGCAGGTTGTCTCCACTTTACAATGAGTGAGCTTACCTGAGAAATACCCCACACACTATCATACCTTACCTTGAACCAATAACAGTTTTGGCACAACAGTACAAACAGATCTAGGACCAGCCTATCTTATCTTACCTTGAGACCAGCCTATCTTACCTTACCTTGAGACCAGGCTATCTTACCTTACCTTGAGACCAGGCTATCTTACCTTACCTTGAGACCAGGCTATCTTACCTTACCTTGAACCAGGTACTTACCTACCTTGAGTCAAAACCCCAAATGTTCTGTTTTGTGGATCTGTTTTGGGGGCTTTTCCCTTTACCAATATATGGGGGGGAAACCAAGTATCTACCCAGAGGGTAAGGGCACTGTGACTCTAAGCCTCGAGCCCCCAAAAGGCACCCCATTCCCTTGTGTGCCCCTACTTTTGATAGGGCTCTGGTCAAAAGTAGGCGCATGTGGGGAAAAGGGTGCCATTTGGGGCCAACAGGTGCTATCCCTGCGGGGTAGGGGAACTGCTAAATTTAAACAGGTAGTGAAGAAAACTAACCCTGTTTACCCTAGCCCCCCAGGCAACCTCTGTTTACCCCATCCCCAGGCAAACCCCTTTTTTACCATAGCTCCCCCAGGGGAACCCCTGTTTTCCCTAGCTCCCCAGGCAACCCGGGTTTACCCATAGTTTCCCTAGGAAAACTCTTTTTTCCATAGCTCCCTAGGAAACCTCTGTTTACCATAGCCCCCTAGGAAAACCTCTTTTTTACCATAGCCCCCTAGGAAACCCTTTTGTTTCCCAAAGCTCCCTAGGCAACCCTGTTTACCATAGCTCCCTAGGCAACCTCTTTTTTACCATAGCTCCCTAGAAACCCTCTTTTACCATACCTCCCTGGGAAAACCTCTTTTTTACCAAACTCCCAAAGGCAAACCCGGGTTTAACCATAGCCCCCTACTAGGGAGCTAGGGTTAAAAAAGGGGTTTCCCTAGGGCCCCAAAAGGAAACCCTTGTTTCCCAAAAACCCCCCTGGGCCCCCAACCTCTGTTTTACCATAGCTCCCTGGGAAAACCTCTTTTTACCATAGCCCCTAGGAAAACCTCTGTTTCCCATAGCCCCCTTTGGCAAACCTTTTGTTTCCCCCATAGCTCCCTAGGAAAAACCTCTTTTTTTACCCATAGCTCCCTAGGCAACCTCTGTTTCCCCTAGGGCTCCCCAGGCAAATCTGTTTCCCCATAGCTCCCTGGGAAACCTCTGTTTACCATAGCTCCCTAGGCAACCTCTGTTTACCATAGCTCCCTAGGCAACCTCTGTTTACCATAGCTCCCTAGGCAACCTCTGTTTACCATAGCTCCCTAGGCAACCTCTGTTTACCATAGCTCCCTAGGCAACCTCTGTTTACCATAGCTCCCTAGGCAACCTCTGTTTACCATAGCTCCCTAGGCAACCTCTGTTTACCATAGCTCCCTAGGCAACCTCTGTTTACCATAGCTCCCTAGGCAACCTCTGTTTACCATAGCTCCCTAGGCAACCTCTGTTTACCATAGCTCCCTAGGCAACATCTTTTTTTATTTTATTTTATTTCACCTTTATTTAACCAGGTAAGCCAGTTGAGAACAGGTTCTCATTTACAACTGCGACCTGGCCAAGACAAAGCAAAAGTAGTGCAACAAAAACCAACACAGAGTTACATATGGGGTAAAAAAAAACATAAAGTCAGAAATACAACAGAAAATATATATACAGTGTGTGCAAATGTAGCAAGTTATGGAGGTAAGGCAATAAATAGGCTATAGTGCAGAATAATTACAATAGTATTAACACTGGAATGCTAGATGTGCAAGAGATTATGTGCAAATAGAGATACTGGGGTGCAAAAGAGCAAATTAAATAACAATATAGGGATGAGGTAGTTGGGTGGGCTAATTTCAGATGGGCTGTGTACAGGTGCAGTGATCGGTAAGGTGCTCTGACAACTGATGCTTAAAGTTATTGAGGGAGATAAGAGTCTCCAGCTTCAGAGATTTTTGCAATTCGTTCCAGTCATTGGCAGCAGAGAACTGGAAGGAATGGCGGCCAAAGGAGGTGTTGGCTTTGGGAATGACCAGTGAGATATACCTGCTGGAGCGCAGACTACGGGTGGGGTGCTGCTATGGTGACCAATGAGCTAAGATAAGGCGGGGATTTGCCTAGCAGTGATTTATAGATGGCCTGGAGCCAGTGGGTTTGACGACGAACATGTAGTGAGGACCAGCCAACAAGAGCGTACAGGTCACAGTGGTGGGTAGTGTATGGGGCTTTGGAGACAAAACGGATGGCACTGTGATAGACTACATCCAATTTGCTGAGTAGAGTGTTGGAGGCTATTTTATAAATGACATCGCCGAAGTCAAGGATCGGTAGGATAGTCAGTTTTACGAGGGCATGTTTGGCAGCATGAGTGAAGGAGGCTTTGTTGCGAAATAGGAAGCCAATTCTAGATTTAACTTTGGATTGGAGATTCTTTATGTGAGTCTGGAAGTTGAGTTTACAGTCTAACCAGACACCTAGATATTTGTAGTTGTCCACATACTCTAGGTAAGACCCGTCGAGAGTGGTGATTCTAGTCGGGTGGGCGGGTGCTAGCAGCGTTCGATTGAAAAGCATGCATTTAGTTTTACTAGTGTTTAAGAGCAGTTGAAGGCTACTGAAGGATTGTTGTATGGCATTGAAGCTCGTTTGGAGGTTTGTTAACACAGTGTCCAATGAAGGGCCAGATGTATACAAAATGGTGTCGTCTGCGTAGAGGTGGATCTGAGAGTCACCAGCAGCAAGAGCGACATCATTGATATACACGGAGAAAAGTGTCGGCCCAAGAATTGAACCCTGTGGCACCCCCATAGAGACTGCCATAGGTCCAGACAACAGGTCCTCCGATTTGACACACTGAACTCTATCTGAGAAGTAGTTGGTGAACCAGACGAGGCAGTCATTTGAGAAACCAAGGCTATTTAGTCTGCCAATAAGAATGCGGTGGTTGACAGAGTCGAAAGCCTTCGCCAGGTCGATGAAGACGGCTGCACAGTACTGTCTATTATCAATCGCGGTTATAATATCGTTTAGGACCTTGAGCGTGGCTGAAGTGCACCCGTGACCAGCTCGGAAACCGGATTGCATAGCGGAGAAGGTACGGTGGTATTCGAAATGGTCGATGATCTGTTTATTAACTTGGCTTTCGAATACTTTCGAAAGGCAGGGCAGGATGGATATAGGTCTGTAGCAGTTTGGATCTAGAGTGTCACCCCCTTTGAAGAGGGGGATGACCGCGGCAGCTTTCCAATCTCTGGGGATCTCAGACGTTATGAAAGAGAGGTTGAACAGACTAGTAATAGGGGTTGCGACAATTTCGGCGGCTAGTTTTAGGAAGAAAGGGTCCAGATTGTCTAGCCCAGCTGATTTGTAGGGGTCCAGATTTTGCAGCGCTTTCAAAACATCAGCTGTCTGAATTTGTGTGAAGGAGAAGCGGGGGGGGCATGGGCAAGTTGCAGCAGAGGGTGCAGAGTTGGTGGCCGGGTTAGTGGTAGCCAGATGGAAAGCATGGCCAGCTGTAGCAAAATGCTTGTTGAAATTCTCGATTATTGTAGATTTATCGGTGGTGATAGTGTTTCCTAGCCTCAGTGCAGTGGGCAGCTGGGAGGAAGTGCTCTTATTCTCCATGGACTTTACAGTGTCCCAAAACTTTTTGGAGTTAGTGCTACAGGATGCAAATTTCTGTTTGAAAAAGTTAGCCTTTGCTTTCCTGACTGCTTGTGTATATTGGTTCCTAACTTCCCTGAAAAGTTGCATATCGCGGGGGCTATTTGATGCTAATGCTGTACGCCACAGGATGTTTTTGTGCTGGTCAAGGGCAGTCAAGTCTGAGGAGAACCAGGGGCTATATCGGTTCTTAGTTCTGTATTTTTTGAATGGGGCATGTTTATTTAAGATTGAGAGGAAATTACTTTTAAGGAACAACCAGGCATCCTCTACTGACGGAATGAGATCTATATCCATCCAGGATACCTGGGCCAGGTCAATTAGGAAGGCCTCCTCGCTAAAGTGTTTTAGGGAGCGTTTGACAGTGATGAGGGGTGGTTGTTTGACCGCGGACCCGTTACGGACGCAGGCAATAAGGCAGTGATCGCTGAGATCCTGGTTGAAGACAGCTGAGGTGTATTTAGAGGGTATGTTAGTCAGGATGATATCTATGAGGGTACCCATGTTTAAGGATTTAGGGTTGTACCTGGTAGGTTCGTTGATAATTTGCGTGAGGTTGAGGGCATCTAGCTTGGATTGTAGGATGGCTGGGGTATTAAGCATATCCCAATTTAGGTCACCAAGCAGTACAAACTCAGAGGATAAATGGGGGGCAATCAATTCACATATGGTGTCCAGGGCACAGCTGGGGGCTGAGGGGGGTCTGTAGCAAGCGGCAACAGTGAGAGACTTATTTCTGGAAAGGTGGATTTTTAGAAGTAGAAGCTCAAACTGTTTGGGCACAGACCTGGATAGTATGATAGAGCTCTGCAGGCTATCTCTACAGTAGATTGCAACTCCACCCCCTTTGGCAGTTCTATCTAGACGGAAAATGTTATAGTTGGGGATGGAAATTTCAGAATTTTTGGTGGCCTTCCTGAGCCAGGATTCAGACACTGCTAGAACATCCGGGTTGGCAGAGTGTGCTAACGCAGTGAATAACTCAAACTTAGGAAGTAGACTTCTGATATTTATGTGCAAGAAACCAAGACTTTTGCGATTACAGAAGTCAACAAATGATAGCTCCTGGGGAGTAGGAGTGATACTGGGGGCTACAGGGCCTGGGTTAGCCTCTACATCACCAGAGGAACAGAGGAGGACTAGAATAAGGATACGGCTAAAGGCTTTAAGAACTGGTCTTCTAGTGCGTTGGGTACATAGAATAAAGGGGGCAGATTTCCGGGTGTTATAGAAAAGATTCAGGGCATTATGTACAGACAAGGATATGGAAGGATATGAGTAAAGTGGAGGTAAACCTAAGCGTTGGGTAACACTGAAAGAGATAGTATCTCTAGAGGCATCAATTGAGTCGGTCTCTGAGTGTATGGGTGGAGGGACAAAGGAGCTAACTAGGGCAGGTTTAGCTAGGCTGGGGGGTCTACAATGATATAGTACAATTAGAAATAACCGAAACAACAATAAACTAACCATGTTTGGGCTGAGGCTAAACATAAACAGGATGTAGTACCGTAAAAAGGAACAGTCCAGCAGATATCAGCTGTATAGTTGAGTTATCATAAGGTCCGGTGGTGAAGTGCTAGTGAGTAAGAGGCCACGGCTAGCGTGTGCTACGTCCGTTTTGTTGTAGCCAGCTGGTAGCGAAGAATCCGGAGTTAAAGGTCCAGTGATTCCGGCGGAAAAACTGATATGTTCTGGGTCGATAACGCGCAGTGCTGACTGGCCGAATATCCGGTGATCAAAGTCCAGTGATTAAAATTAATCCCGCGGAAAAAAAAAATCAAATGTTCTGGGTGAAACACTGCTAGCTGTGGCTAATAGCAAGTAGCTAGTCCAGTAGCTAGTTCAGTTTAGTGAGTAAGCGTGTGCTAACGTGCCATGGGCTAGCAGATGGATGGATCCTTCGTGGTTACGTCCGTAAACCAAAATCAGACGATTTTAGTCGGCAGACCAGGCGTGTAGGTATCGGCGGGGGCTCCAGTGTCCAATACTATGTGGTCCCGTCCGGTTGATAGAGAGGTAGATAGCCGGGAGAATGGGCCTAGCTCAGGTTTGATTAGCCAGACCACAGGCGTCCGTTTTTGTTGTAGCCAGCTGGTAGCTGTTGTAGCCAGCTGGTATCCGTGCTCCATAGGCAACCTCTGTTTACCATAGCTCCCTATGGCAAACCTCTGTTTTACCATAGCTCCCATATGGCAACCTCTGTTTACCATAGCTCCCTAGGCGACCTCTGTTTTCCCATAGCGTCCCTAGGCAACCTCTGTTTACCATAGCTCCCCAGGCAACCTCTGTTTACCATAGCTCCCTAGGTAACCTCTGTTTACCATAGCTCCCCAGGGAACCTCTGTTTACCATAGCTCCCTAGGCAACCTCTGTTTACCATAGCTCCCCAGGCAACCTCTGTTTACCATAGCTCCCTAGGCAACCTCTGTTTACCATAGCTCCCTAGGCAACCTCTGTTTACCATAGCTCCCTAGGCAACCTCTGTTTACCATAGCTCCCTAGGTAACCTCTGTTTACCATAGCTCCCTAGGCAACCTCTGTTTACCATAGCTCCCTAGGCAACCTCTGTTTACCATAGCTCCCTAGGCAACCTCTGTTTACCATAGCTCCCCAGGCAACCTCTGTTTACCATAGCTCCCTAGGCAACCTCTGTTTACCATAGCTCCCCAGGTAACCTCTGTTTACCATAGCTCCCCAGGGAACCTCTGTTTACCATAGCTCCCTAGGCAACCTCTGTTTACCATAGCTCCCTAGGCAACCTCTGTTTACCATAGCTCCCTAGGCAACCTCTGTTTACCATAGCTCCCTAGGCAACCTCTGTTTACCATAGCTCCCTAGGCAACCTCTGTTTACCATAGCTCCCCAGGCAACCTCTGTTTACCATAGCTCCCTAGGCAACCTCTGTTTACCATAGCTCCCTAGGCAACCTCTGTTTATCATAGCTCCCTAGGCAACCTCTGTTTACCATAGCTCCCTAGGCAACCTCTGTTTACCATAGCTCCCTAGGCAACCTCTGTTTACCATAGCTCCCTAGGCAACCTCTGTTTACCATAGCTCCCTAGGCAACCTCTGTTTACCATAGCTCCCTAGGCAACCCTCTGTTTACCATAGCTCCCTAGGCAACCTCTGTTTACCATAGCTCCCTAGGCAACCTCTGTTTACCATAGCTCCCTAGGCAACCTCTGTTTACCATAGCTCCCTAGGCAACCTCTGTTTACCATAGCTCCCTAGGCAAACTCTGTTTACCATAGCTCCCTAGGCAACCTCTGTTTACCATAGCTCCCTAGGCAACCTCTGTTTACCATATCTCCCTAGGCAACCTCTGTTTACCATATCTCCCTAGGCAACCTCTGTTTACCATAGCTCCCTAGGCAACCTCTGTTTACCATAGCTCCCTAGGCAACATCTGTTTACCATAGCTCCCTAGGCAACCTCTGTTTACCATAGCTCCCTAGGCAACCTCTGTTTACCATAGCTCCCTAGGCAACCTCTGTTTACCATAGCTCCCTAGGCAACCTCTGTTTACCATAGCTCCCTAGGCAACCTCTGTTTACCATAGCTCCCTAGGCAACCTCTGTTTACCATAGCTCCCTAGGCAACCTCTGTTTACCATAGCTCCCCAGGCAACCTCTGTTTACCATAGCTCCCCAGGCAACCTCTGTTTACCATAGCTCCCCAGGCAACCTCTGTTTACCATAGCTCCCTAGATAACCTCTGTTTACCATAGCTCCCCAGGCAACCTCTGTTTACCATAGCTCCCTAGGCAACCTCTGTTTACCATAGCTCCCCAGGCAACCTCTGTTTACAATAGCTCCCTAGGCAACCTCTGTTTACCATAGCTCCCTAGGCAACCTCTGTTTACCATAGCTCCCTAGGCAACCTCTGTTTACCATAGCTCCCTAGGCAACCTCTGTTTACCATAGCTCCCTAGGCAACCTCTGTTTACCATAGCTCCCTAGGCAACCTCTGTTTACCATAGCTCCCTAGGCAACCTCTGTTTACCATAGCTCCCTAGGCAACCTCTGTTTACCATAGCTCCCCAGGCAACCTCTGTTTACCATAGCTCCCTAGGCAACCTCTGTTTACCATAGCTCCCTAGGTAACCTCTGTTTACCATAGCTCCCCAGGGAACCTCTGTTTACCATAGCTCCCTAGGCAACCTCTGTTTACCATAGCTCCCTAGGCAACCTCTGTTTACCATAGCTCCCTAGGCAACCTCTGTTTACCATAGCTCCCCAGGCAACCTCTGTTTACCATAGCTCCCTAGGCAACCTCTGTTTACCATAGCTCCCTAGGTAACCTCTGTTTACCATAGCTCCCCAGGGAACCTCTGTTTACCATAGCTCCCTAGGCAACCTCTGTTTACCATAGCTCCCTAGGCAACCTCTGTTTACCATAGCTCCCTAGGCAACCTCTGTTTACCATAGCTCCCTAGGCAACCTCTGTTTACCATAGCTCCCTAGGCAACCTCTGTTTACCATAGCTCCCCAGGCAACCTCTGTTTACCATAGCTCCCTAGGCAACCTCTGTTTACCATAGCTCCCTAGGCAACCTCTGTTTATCATAGCTCCCTAGGCAACCTCTGTTTACCATAGCTCCCTAGGCAACCTCTGTTTACCATAGCTCCCTAGGCAACCTCTGTTTACCATAGCTCCCTAGGCAACCTCTGTTACCATAGCTCCCTAGGCAACCTCTGTTTACCATAGCTCCCTAGGCAACCTCTGTTTACCATAGCTCCCTAGGCAACCTCTGTTTACCATAGCTCCCTAGGCAACCTCTGTTTACCATAGCTCCCTAGGCAACCTCTGTTTACCATAGCTCCCTAGGCAAACTCTGTTTACCATAGCTCCCTAGGCAACCTCTGTTTACCATAGCTCCCTAGGCAACCTCTGTTTACCATATCTCCCTAGGCAACCTCTGTTTACCATAGCTCCCTAGGCAACCTCTGTTTACCATAGCTCCCTAGGCAACATCTGTTTACCATAGCTCCCTAGGCAACCTCTGTTTACCATAGCTCCCTAGGCAACCTCTGTTTACCATAGCTCCCTAGGCAACCTCTGTTTACCATAGCTCCCTAGGCAACCTCTGTTTACCATAGCTCCCTAGGCAACCTCTGTTTACCATAGCTCCCTAGGCAACCTCTGTTTACCATAGCTCCCCAGGCAACCTCTGTTTACCATAGCTCCCCAGGCAACCTCTGTTTACCATAGCTCCCCAGGCAACCTCTGTTTACCATAGCTCCCTAGATAACCTCTGTTTACCATAGCTCCCCAGGCAACCTCTGTTTACCATAGCTCCCTAGGCAACCTCTGTTTACCATAGCTCCCCAGGCAACCTCTGTTTACAATAGCTCCCTAGGCAACCTCTGTTTACCATAGCTCCCTAGGCAACCTCTGTTTACCATAGCTCCCTAGGCAACCTCTGTTTACCATAGCTCCCTAGGCAACCTCTGTTTACCATAGCTCCCTAGGCAACCTCTGTTTACCATAGCTCCCTAGGCAACCTCTGTTTACCATAGCTCCCTAGGCAACCTCTGTTTACCATAGCTCCCTAGGCAACCTCTGTTTACCATAGCTCCCTAGGCAACCTCTGTTTACCATAGCTCCCTAGGCAACCTCTGTTTACCATAGCTCCCTAGGCAACCTCTGTTTACCATAGCTCCCTAGGCAACCTCTGTTTACCATAGCTCCCTAGGCAACCTCTGTTTACCATAGCTCCCTAGGCAACCTCTGTTTACCATAGCTCCCTAGGCAACCTCTGTTTACCATAGCTCCCTAGGCAACCTCTGTTTACCATAGCTCCCTAGGCAACCTCAGTTTACCATAGCTCCCTAGGCAACCTCAGTTTACCATAGCTCCCTAGGCAACCTCTGTTTACCATAGCTCCCTAGGCAACCTCTGTTTACCATAGCTCCCTAGGCAACCTCTGTTTACCATAGCTCCCTAGGCAACCTCTGTTTACCATAGCCTGCTAGGCAACCTCTGTTTACCATAGCTCCCTAGGCAACCTCTGTTTACCATAGCTCCCTAGGCAACCTCTGTTTACCATAGCTCCCTAGGCAACCTCTGTTTACCATAGCTCCCTAGGCAACCTCTGTCCTTGGAAGAGGAATGTTGACAATAGATGCAGAGAATATCCTGTATTCAATTAAAGTCAACACACTCATCATGGTTAACTAAACTCAACACACTCCTCATGGGTAATTAAAGTCTACCCTTTAATTAAACTTGTGTGATGATTAGAACTTATCCAAACCAAAAACCGTGGATAGATGGCAGCATTCAAGCAAAAATAAAAGCGTGAACCACCGCATTTAGCCACGGCAAGGTGACTGGGAACATGGACGTGTACAAACAGACCGGCTATGTTCTGCAGAAGGCGATCAGAGGGGCTAAACTACTGTACAGGGACAAAGTGGAGTCCCAATTCCACGGCTCAGACACGAGACCAATGTGTCAGGGACTCCAGACAATCACTGATTATAAAGGGAAAGCTAGCCACGTCACGGACACCGACGCCTCCCTTCTACTCCCGCTTCAAGGAAAACAACATTAAGCCCCCGACGCTCCTGAGGACTGTGTGCTCTTGTTCTCCGTGGCCGACGTGAGTAAGCCATTTAAGCATGTTAACCCTCGCAAGGCTGCCGGCTCAGACAGCAGCCCAAGCTGTGTCCTCAGAGCATGTGCAGATCTTTTGGCAGGAGTATTTACGGACATATTCAATCTCTCCATATCCCAGTCTGTTGTCCCCACTTGCTTCAAGATGTCCACCAATGTTCCAGTACCTAAGAAAGCGAAAGTAACTGAACTAAATGACTATCGCCCCGTAGCACTGGTTTCTGTCATCATGAAGTGCTTTGAGAGGCCAGTTAAGGATCATATCACCTCCATCTTACCCGACACCCTAGACCCACTCCAATTTGCATACCGCTCCAACAGATCCACAGAAGACGCACTCCACACTGCCCTTTCCCACCTGGACAAAAGGAACACCTATGTGAGAATGCTATTCATTGACTATAGCTCAGCATTCAACACCATAGTGCCCTCAAAGCTCATAACTAAGCTAAGGACCCTGGGACTAAACACCTCCCTCTGCAACTGGATCCTGGACTTCCTGACGGGCCGCCCCGAGGTGGTAAGGGTAGGCAACAACACATCTGCCACACTAATCCTCAACATAGGGGCCCCTCAGGGGTGCGTGCTCAGTCCCCTCTTGTACTCCCTGTTCACCCATGACTGCGTGGCCAAGCATGACTCCAATGCCATCATTAAGTATGCTGATGACACAACGGTGGTAGGCCTGATCACCAACAATGATAAGACAGCCTATAGGGAGGAGGTCAGAGACCTGGCCGTGTGGTGCCAGGACAACAACCTCTCCCTCAACGTGATCAAGACAAAGGACATGATTGTGGACAACAGGAAAAGAAGGACCAAGCACACCCCCATTCTCATCGATGGGGCTGTAGTGGAGGAGGTTGACAGCTTCAAGCTCCTTGGTGTTCACATCACCAACAAACTATCATGGTCCAAACACACCAAGACAGTCGTGAAGAGGGCACGACATCGCCTTTTCCCCCTCAGGAGACTGAAAAGATTTGGCATGGATCCCCAGATCTTCAAAAAGTTCTACAGCTGCACCATCGAGACCGGTTTCATCACCGCCTGGTTTGGCAACTGCTCAGCATTCGACTGTAAGGGGTTACAGAGGGTAGTGTGTACAGCCCAGTACATCACTGGGGCCAAGCTTCCTGCCATCCAGGACCTCTATACTAGGCGGTGTCAGAGGAAGGCCCCAAAAATTGTCACCCTGGAGTATTTGACAGGCGGTACCGGAGCGCCAGGTCTAGGTCCAAAAGGCTCCTTAAGAGCTTCTACCCCCAAGCCATAAGACTGCTGAACAATTAATCAAATGGCCACCCGGACTATATACATTGACCCCCCCCCCCCCCCCCCTTTGTTTTTAGATTGAGTTTGAGTTTGAGTTTGAGTTTATTTTTACAGGGACAGTGCACATTAATCAACGTTTCAGTAAAAGTGCCGGTTTTAGCCAGCCGGCTAATTTTCAACCGCAGTCCCTGGGCAGGTTATTAAAAACAATTACAATATAGACAATAACAACATAGAACAAGACATAGCATACAGACATAGCAACATAGGACAAGCAAGACGTAGCATACAGACCGAGCAACATAGAACAAAAAGCAGCAAGACAAAATTCATAAAAGCAACAAAATGTTTCCACACCTCACAAGTTACAGACAACAGACATGGAAAGCGGCAACACACAGCTAGGGACCATGTTCACAAATCTGATTGACCTTTAGCCATGTCTTCAAGCATTTTGTGAAGGTGTGATATGTGGTGCAGTTGTGTGTGTCTGATGGCAGTGTATTCCAGACATGGGAAGCTCTCACAGAAAAAGCAGATTTACTAAAGGTGCTTTTCCTTAGGGGAACTACACAGTCACCTCTCATGGCAGACCTTGTGGATCTGCTGCCATATGTTTGGGTTTTCTGTTTAACAAAAATACTGAGTGGAGGGGGAGCCAAGCCATTTAGGATCTTGAATACAAGACATGCATCGGTGTATTGCACAAGATTTTCCCAACTCAGGAGCTCATGCTTTCTAAGGATGTGACAGTGATGATGGCTATTGGGCTTCCTATCAAGCACTTTGAGAGCCTGTTTGTAGACAGACTGAATAGGTCTTACTGTTGTACAGCAAGCTTGGGCCCAGCTAGTCAAGCAGTATGTTAAGTGGGGGAGTATCATAGATTTGAAGTACAGTTTTGCTACCTCTGTAGTCAAACAATTTCGTATAAATCGGAAATTAGCTAGGTTGAATTTGGTTATTTGAATTACCTTTTTCACATGCTTTTTAAAAGAGAGGTTGGAATCAAGTATGATGCCAAGGTACTTAAAATCAGATACCCCCTGGAGCTTCTCCCCTGACACATAGACTTCTGGCTCAGTAGCATCTGTTGCCCTCTTTGTGAAGAACATGCAAACAGTTTTTTTCACATTGAGATGCAAACACGAGTCACTGAGCCACTTTGTAACCTGGACCATTACAGTAGTGAGTTCTTGTGCAGCTTGTTGTTTGCTCTTTGCATGCACATATATCACTGTATCATCTGCATACATTTGAACTTCAGACCCAGTACAGACAGAAGGCAGATCATTAATGTACAGGCTGAACAGGAGGGGCCCCAGTATTGACCCTTGGGGCACACCCACATCATAGCTAAGAGTGGGCGATAGCTCATTGCTCACTCTGACACACTGAGTTCTGCCTTCAAGGTATGATTTCATCCATCTCAAGGCATCGGGGGAAAAGTTGAACTTGGACAATTTTGTGATGAGAATCTCATGGTTAACAGTATCAAAAGCCTTCCTTAGGTCCAGAAACACAGCCCCAACAACGCCCCCTTTGTCCATCTTGGACTTCACATTTTCCAGAAAAAAGCAGTTGGCCATTTCTGTGGAGTGTTTCGCTCTGAAGCCAAACTGCATGGAATGTAATGTGAAGGGGCTGTTGTTGAGGTGGGCAATCAGTTGTTCTGCTACACACTTTTCAACAACCTTTGACACTACAGGTAGTATACTAATGGGCCTGTAGTTACTCACGTCAGCAGGGTCGCCTGATTTAAAGATGGCCGTTATTATGGCCGACTTCCATACCCTGAGAAACACCCCGAGACCAATAGATGTGTTGGTGACCTTAGTAATGGGGCCAATGAGTGACTCTTTGTAGTTTTTAAGAAAGGTAGAGTCCATCCCAAACACATCTTTGGCTTTAGAGTTCTTTAGTGAGCTAATCACCTTGTCTACCTTTGACTCAGAAACCTCCCTTATGATGAAGACAGGTTGAGCATCATTTACTAGCACTGAGCCCAAGAAACCAGTGGAGGGGTTCTGTGTCAGTACCCTGACAGAGTCAATAAAGTAGGAATTGAAGGCTATTGCTATTTCGACTGCATCCTGTGTTAGATTGTTATTCACCATGATTTCTAGTCTTTTTGCAGTGTTACTATGGTCTTTCCCTGTTAACTTTTTTAGATTCTCCCAGATCAGTTTAGAATTTCCCTTTGCTTCACCAATTATGTTAATAAAAAAGTTTGCCTTGGCCTGTCTGATTTCTTTCATCACCTTATTTCTCAACATGGTAAACCTACGTCTGTCATGCTCTAATTTGGATCTTAGGGCTATTTTTAGATAATAATCTTGTTCTTTCATCAATTCCCAGATTTCTCCATTTAGCCAAGGAAGAGTGCTCTTTTGGCCAGGTTTGGATTTGATTTTCTTTAGGAAACCATTTAATGTAGTCTGGATTGTGGATAGAAAAACTTGACTATCAGCTTCCACGTCTGCATAGGACAAGAGATCATTCCAGTTAATTCCCTTAATTGCATTTTCAAAATAGCTTAATTCACTCTTAGGTATTCTTAGTTGATCAGGCTTTCTAACAGTAGAGAGGTTAAACCTGCTCTTAGACAGCTTTCTGGCTATAAGTGTCAGATTATGATCAGATAGCCCAGTAACCATATTGAATGATTTAGTCACTCTCTCTGGTTTATTACTGAACACCAAATCAATCTGTGTTTTAGAGCAACAAGTCACCCTGGTTGGCCCTTTAACTAGCTGTGTAAGGTCAAAGGTATTAGTGATCCGTTTGAGGGTTTTCCTACAACACTTGTCTTCATAATTAATGTTAAAATCTCCCATTAAGATGACCTCTTTCCCAAAATCACATTCCCTAAGCATGTTATTAAACTGATCAAAAAACACACTTTTGGTGGAAGGTGGCCTATACATTCCAATGAGGGTAAAAGACATTTGGGGAGACAGTGTAATGTTCAGGCCAATACATTCTAGTTCATTATCACATGACCACTCAATTTGTTTACATCGGATATGTTCTTTAATATAAATCATCACACCCCCTCCTCTTCCTTCAGTCCTGTCTCTCCTGAAAACATTGTAGCCAGGCACAATCAAAGCAGCAGATGGAGAGTTTCTATGGAGCCATGTCTCTGAGAGGCAGAGAAAGTCAAGGTTGGAGTCTGTGAGTAGATGTTGAATTTGATCACTTTTTGGAATGACACTACGAATGTTCAAGTGCCCCCCTAGTAGTCCCTTGGGCTTAGCTCGTGGGTCCCAGATGACTCGAGAGTGATTGACACATTGAAAAAAGTTAAATTTTCTGTGTTTTCTGACGGCTGGGTTTAGGCCGTTTTGTTTCGTTTTGATTAGGGGCAGTTCGGTAGCGCAATTAACAATCCCTCCCGCCTGCACTGGATGCGGGAAACTAATTAAAACAGCTTGCATACCAGAAGCAGAGTCAGGGATCGCATATAGCGACTTTGGTATGTTTGAAGAGTCAAAATCCATCCTGGAGCCGGGTGAGTCGAGAGAAACCACAGGACCATAGCACTCACCCACCTCCACAGCGGCGACGATCAGTGGACGAGGCCATCCACCGCCCTCCACTCCGGTGCGTATCGCTGGCTCGGTGATGTTGGGCCCAGGATTGAGTTGCACATCCCCGGAGAGCAGGAGGGTAGCGAACAGGTAGTTTAACAGTTTCCGATAAATGTTGGACTTGTGTTTGTTGCGCCAAGCGGTTCAGTAGAATAAGGAGCGAGGTAGACTTGGCCATTATTCAGAACATTATGGTATGCTGTGTACTGTCCGCTCCCGTGGAACGGTGAACCAATGTGTTTGTGTTTGGTGTTAATATTCTCCGGTAGTAGACTGATTGTGTCATCCCAGCAAGGACGCACTGAGATTATCAGTAGAGCAGCTACAAAACTGACAATCATGGCAGAGTACTGGAGATAAAACACATCATTGCGCTTTAACTCTTTGCATGAGTTACTTAGCTGGGGTCGGCGTACACCTGATGGTTTAGATAAAATTACAGCATTCGAATGAGAAGCGGCACCTGCCGCACCACCCTGTCTTCCGTCCGCCATCTTCCGTTGCTGCTACTCGCTGTTTATTATCTATGCATAGTCACTTTACCCCTACCTACATGTACAAATTACCTAAACTAACCTGTACCCCTGCACATTGACTTGGTACTGGTACCCCCTGTATATAGCCTCGTTATTGTTATTTTATTGTGTAACTTTTTTTCTTTTTTTTCTTTTTTTACTTTAGTTTATTTAGTAAATATTTTCTATACTCTATTTTCTTAAAACTCCATTGTTGGTTAAGGGCTTGTAAGTAAGCATTTCATGGTTGTAATCGGCGCAATTTGACTTTATTTTACGTTTATTTTAGGGTGCAAAAAAAAAATCACCTGCTGTTACAAAAAATGTCCCAGAACACATTTTGTCTGTTCTTTAAGGGTTCCCAGAATGTTTCATTTGGTTGTGGGAACAGTCTGTTGGAACATTGTGGGGACATCACAAAAGATATGTCCCCTAAACACAAAAACTGTCCAGTTGTGGGGATGATTCTACAATGTTTCTTTTACAGTGCAAAAAATATTAACCTGATTTTACAAGAACATTCCCAGAACACATTTTGTCAATTTTTTTAAAGGTTCCCAGAATGTTTCATGTTGTGGGAACAGTCTGGTGGGAACGTTGTGGGGACATCAGAAAATATATGTTCCCAAAACACAAAAACTCTCCTGTTGTGGGGATTCTACAATGTTTCTTTTATGGTGCAAAATACATTCACCTGATGTTACAAAAATGTTCCCAGAACACATTTTTTTTTTTGAGAACTCTGTTTATTAAGTTTTACACACACACAGACAAGACAAAGCAATATAAATAATATACTTAACTAGACAAAAATACAAATAATACATATAAAAAAAATAATAATAACTTTAAAGATACCGTACTTTAGACAAGTTAAACACACCAGGCAGAAGGCTACAAAAGGTTAAAGGGCAATCTATAGTATAGGGACAGAGCAAACACCTCACCATTGTTCCTGTAAACAGTTAAGGGATGGGGTGGAGAAATGCAACCACTCACAGATAGTCAAGGCCACAGACCAATCATCCACTGGACCAAAAATAAAAAGTTGCAATGCTTTAAAATAAAAAATGAATATTGATAATTTTATGTAGGCGTGAACAGAATTTAAAAAATAAAAATAACTGGGAAAAACAAGCTCACACCTTAGTCTCTGCCCGGGCGAGATGAACAAGGCATCCGCAGGTCACAATCAATAAGCACATCAACCTTAATGCCCCCCACCCCCACCCCAGAAAAAAAAAACACAGAGAAATGCTCATCCAACCCCTAAGTCACAGGGGGGTCAAATATAATAGGAATGCTATCAGAGGATGGACTGTTTAAAGTAAGACCGGAATGGAGCCCAAGCCTCATTAAACAGTTTGGGGTTCCCACGTGAATTGAATTGAATTTTTTCTAGTTTCAGAGAGCACAACACGTCTCTCACCCAATATTTATAAGATGGGGGAGCTGCCATCTTCCAGTTCTGTAGTATTAGCCGTCTAGCTAAAAGAGTTGTATAAGCAACAGTGTCCGACTGGATTCTTGACAGGGGGGTGCTTATGGGCAGTACTCCAAAAAGGGCTGTAAGGGGAGAGGGATCTATAACAGTGTTATATATATCAGAGAAACATTTAAATATTAATTCCCAGAAACCTGACAGTTTATGACAGCCCCAGAACATATGCAACAGTGTGGCCGGTTCAATTTTACATCTGACACAGGTAGGATCAAAATCAGAGAATATTCTTCCAAGTCTGGCCCCAGACCAGTGGATACGGTGAACCACCTTGAATTGAATGAGGCTGTGTCTAGTGCTAAAAGAGGACGAATGCACCCTGCACAGCACAGATTCCCAGGTGTCTTCCCCAAGTTCCTCCCCCAAATCCTTTTCCCATCGAGTCTTTAAAGGCACCAAAGAAGGGTTCTGTAAGTCATGAATGATTGCATATACATCTGAAATTGCGCCCCTAGGAAGCTTGTTCAGCTCCAGGATGCTCTCTATAGCTGTATTCACAGGCCTATGGGGAAATTCAGGTGTGTTAGCTCTGACAAAGTTCCTAGTCTGGAGATAGCGGAAAAAGTGGGATTGGGGGAGGTTGAACCTTTCCTGTAGCTGAGCAAAAGAGGCAAATGTATCATCAAAGAATAATTGGGCTAGTGAGGAGAGGCCTAGTGAGTGCCAGATGTCAAAAGCCCCATCATTCAAAGATGGAGGAAATAAAATGTTCTGATTGATTGGGCCTGATAGAGAAAAGCCTCGGAGGCCAAAGGCTAAGCGGAACTGATTCCAAATTTTAAGAGACTGCTTTACAATTGGGTTGACACACCTTTTGCCTAGGGACACTGGGAGAGACGAGCATAACACAGAAGAAAGTGCAGCAGGTTTACACGATTCAGACTCCATCTGGACCCAGATTGGTCTAGGGCCAGTAGGATCAGTCTGCAGCCAGTACAGAAGGGCTCTGAAATTTGCAGCCCAATAGTATGTCTGAAAATTTGGTAGAGCTAAACCCCCCAATGACTTAGGCTTCTGTAAATGTTTTCTACCAATCCGTGGTACCTTGCCATCCCAAATAAAATGCATGAATGTTTGATCCAGTGAAATAAAAAAAGATTTTGGAATAAAAATGGGTAGACATTGAAATAAATATAGAAATTTGGGCAACACACTCATTTTAATGACATTAATCCTTCCGATAAGAGAAAGAGGTAGCGCATTCCAAAAAGCAAAAGATTGTTTCAAACTGTCTGCTAGAGCAACCAAGTTTTCCTGAAACAGATTTGAATATTTCCTTGTCACTTTAACTCCCAAGTAGGTGAATTGATCCCGGACAATCCTAAACTGAGAGCTTGTAAAAGAGCACTTTAAAGCAGCCTTGTTTACAGGAAAAAGCTCACTCTTGCCTAGATTCAGCTTGTACCCTGAGATTGATCCAAACCTTTTAAGAACAGATAAGGCGCGTGGCAATGAGGTATCAGGGTTAGAGATAAACAAAAGGAGGTCATCCGCATATAGCGAGACTTTCTGCTCTGAGCCCGTCCGGATTATTCCTTGAATGGCATCATTAGAGCGTAATGCAATGGCGAGAGGTTCGATTGCCAAAGCAAACAACAAGGGGGAGAGTGGACAGCCCTGTCTGGATCCGCGGTGCAAGGGAAAATAGTCAGAGGACAAGTTGTTAGTCCGTACCGAAGCCATGGGGGAAAAATAAAGAATCTTTATCCACGCAATGAATTTGGGGCCAAAGCCAAATCTATAAAGGGTGGCTGTTAGGTAATCCCACTCAACGCGGTCAAACACTTTTTCTGCATCAAGTGAGACCACCACCTCTGGGTCCTCCGACGCAGGGGAGTACAGTATATTCATAAGGCGCCTAATATTGAAAAACAAATGCCTATTTCTCACAAAGCCAGTCTGGTCAGAGTGTATTACTTGATGCAGCGAGCCTTCCATACGGATGGCTAAAAGCTTGGCTAGGATTTTGTAATCACAGTTTAAAAGCGAGATTGGGCGAAAGGATCCACATTCCAGAGGGTCTTTGTTTTTCTTTAATAGTAATGAAATTGAAGCTTGATAAAGACTAGGCGGTAGCTTTGAGGTATTAAGGCACTCTGCAAATAGTCGAGTCAAGAATGGGCAAAGCAGACCAGAAAACGTCCTGTAAAATTCGGTTGGAAAACCATCCGGACCCGGTGATTTACCTCTTTTCATTGCGGACACTGCTGTTGCAATCTCCTCAGGTGTAAATTCTTCTTCTAGATAGTCATGGGTGTCTGTATCAATTGAAGGCATATTCAGGCCATTAAAGAAGGAATCAATCAGCAAAGGGTCTTGAGGGGATTCAGAGGTGTATAGCGCAGAATAAAATTGTTTGAATTGATCATTGATCTCTTTATGTATAACTGTGGTGGCACCAGACGGGGTCCTTATTTGTGGGATTAAACGTGAGGCCTCAGATTTACGGATCTGATGTGCAAGGAGTTTACTGGCCTTGTCGCCTTGTTCATACACTCTGTACCGAGCTCGCAAGAGTAGCTGTTCAGCTTGCCTGGTAGAAAGCTCATCAAATTCAGATTGGAGTAGTTGGCGCTCTTTATGCAGATCAGAGGAAGGAACCGTGGCATACTTCTCATCCAATGTGGCTATGGATTCGCTCAGGTCCCGAAGTCGCTGAGAGCGAACTCTGTTTTGGTTGGCTGTATAAGAAATAATTTGGCCACGTAGGTATGCTTTGAGAGACTCCCATATGGTAGAGCAGGACATACCTGGTGTTGAATTAGTTTCTAGGAATAAGGTGATTTCAGAAGAAATGAAATTGACAAACTCCTTATCTGAGAGTAAAATGGGGTTAAGACGCCATTGATAACACATAGGAGGTCGCTGGGGAAACTCTAGTTCAAGCACTAATGGTGAATGGTCCGAAATAACAATACTCCTGTAAGTACACTGCCGAAGGTTAGGCAAAAGTTTTTTGTCCAAAAAGAAGTAATCAATCCGGGAGTATGTTTGATGAACATGAGAATAAAAGGAATACTGTCTATCTGTAGGATGTAGGAAACGCCAGGCCTCAAACATGGCATATTTCTGAAGAAAGGCTTGAATAAGTAGGGCACATTTAGATGGGCCTGTAGTTGTTCGTGAGGACTTGTCAAGAACTGGGGACATTTTGCAGTTGAAATCCCCCCCTAAAATCAATAAATGAGAATCTAAATTGGGTATAGCAGACAAAAAGGAAGAAATGAAACTTGTGTCATCCCAATTGGGAGCATAAACACTAGCCAAAACAAGAGGGGTAGAAAACAGTTTACCGGTTACTATGACGTATCGTCCCTTAGGATCAGCGATAACCTCAGAAGCTACAAAGGGAGTGACTTTATCAACCAAAATGGCAGCCCCTCTTGATTTACTATGAAAGTTAGAGTGGAACACTTGACCAACCCAGTCCCTACGCATCCTAAAGTGCTCACCAGTCCTCAAGTGAGTCTCTTGTAGAAATGCAACGTTTGCATTCAAACCCTTTAAGTGTGTCAACACCCTCTTACGTTTCACTGGGTTATTAACCCCTTTGGTGTTCCACGAAATGTATTTGATCGCATTGTTTCGGCCCCTCTGGGCATTCCCGTTATACAACCCCGTCATTAGAGCATAGAATGGAAAATCAATGAGCGCCCAGAAACCCCAGAATAACTTGTCTCAGAGTAATAATGTACGGTGGTAGATGTTGAGAAAAAGTACCGAAAAAAAAAAAAAAAAAGACAGAATGACAACATTAGAACTGAACAATTCAACCCCTCCCCCCCACCCCCTCCCCCCATCCCAGACAGTACCTCCCCAAACGAGGTACAAGCCTAAATAGAGCATGTTCTCTTCGCACAGTATGTCTGTGAGAGTGCGGTCTTAAACCTAAACCCACAGTCCCGCTCTTTAAAGTCGTGTTTTGTTAGTGGATCAAACAGCAAAAAGAGATAATCATTTTTTAAATAAAAGAAATTAAGGTGAATCCCTTGTGCAGACGAAATTACAAAAGCACCACTTGTAGATGTATATAATTATATTCCCAGTCTTATAACAGGCATTTGAGAGAGAAAATAAAGAAAATAAATAGAATGTGTAACGGCTCTCAGCTGAAAACCTAATTTGAAGTAAGGAAATCGTAGTAAGACAATCAAAAATGATAATAATAATTATTATTATAATAGTTGTCTAGTTGAATGCTGAGACAGCTTACAACCAAGACCAAAAAACTACGTGTGCGCAACGTTTAACGCTTGCTGGGCATAAATGACGCTCTGAGCCTTAAAATTTAAGTGAAGACCCCCAAAAAACGTGTCGCCTCGGGAAGCATTTACTGTTTACTGGGTCAATGCAAACGGATGCAGTAAGCAAATAACCAAGAATATTTTGAGTCACTGAGACACTATGTAAACAAACTGAATAGGTGAGCAAGACAGCCTAGAAAAACACAGGAGTATAGTAAAACCGCAATACAATGAGATTAAAATGACTGAATGCTTGTAAGGCAAGCACACTAGATGATCAAAACATTAGATCACATCAAATAAGCCTGAATGGGTACGCCAACCCCCCAACTATACAAAATTAGCATGTTGTAGCTAAACATAGTTGTACCACAGGTGGGTTACTTACTATCCACAGTTCGCTAGCAACAGTTGCTGAACTATGAGCAAGTTCAAGACTTCTTGATGTGACGTTGAATGTGAGAGAGAGCCTCATCCGGAGATTCAAATGTGTAGTCTTTACCATCATGAGATAGCCATAAACGGGCCGGGAATCGCAGTCCGTACTTCACACCTGGATGGTCCCGAAGTAGTCGTTTGGCCTGTCCGAAAGCTGCGCGCTGCCTGGAAACAGTGGGGGAGTAGTCCTGGTAGATGGAGAAGCTCTGTCCTTGAAAGCTCAGAGTGGTATTGCGGGCTCGTCGGAGAATCTCCATCTTCTCATGGAAAAAGTGCACTCGAAGAATTATGTCACGGGGCCTCTCCCCATCCCGGGGCTTTGGGCGCAGCGACCGGTGGGCACGATCAATCAGGGGCTTTTCATCCAAGGCTAGAACATCCTTCAGCAGCCCAGAAACGAAATCCGTGGCGCGAGGCATTTCCGCTGACTCTGGGATTGATACAAGTCTCAGGTTATTGCGGCGAGAGAATCCCTCCAAACTTACACAGCTCTCCTTCACCTTTTTCAAGTCCGCAGCTAGGCGTTTCACGTCAGCCTCCAGGGATGTAGTTAAGTCGGAGACATTTGTAGCGAAGGTCTCCAGTGCTGCAATCGTTGTAGTGTGCGACTCCATTGTTGTTTTGAGTGATGCGATTGCCGGCACCGTCTCGTTCCGCAGGATGGTTAGATCTGCTTTTAAAGTATCAGAAACCTCCTTTATTCGGGCCTCAATCGTAGCAACCACCTCCGTTTTCATTTCAACTATCTCAGAGCGTAGTAGTTTGATGGCCTCGAGAATGTTCACTTCAGCGCCGCCAGGCCAAGCCGCCCCCCCGGGTAGAGTATCAGTCCCCGGGTCGTCAGGCTCAGGGGAGGGCGGTGATGAGAGTGTGTCTTGTAGGCCGGGTTTTCTCAAAGTCATGCTTTTGGCCTTATGTTTCGTCGACATGCTGATATTTGGAAGTAAAGTAGTCTTGGTTTTTACGGGAAGGGATCACCAAAATAATATATGAAAATAAATACGGTTTTGCTGCAAAATTCACATAAACTTTAAAAATACCACGGGAGCAAACGGAAAACACGTCAGTCGCACATGGCGTCCCTCCAAATCCTCCCCAGAACACATTTTGTCTGTTCTTTTAAAGGCTCACATAATGTTTCTTTAGGTTGTGGGAACATTGTGGCGATATGACAAGAGATAGGTTCCCAAAACACAAAAAGTTGTATTGACATTCAGATAATGTTTGTATCAGGGTTCACAAAACAGAATGTTGACAGAACAGCCTTACTGAGTTCATTAAAGGGTCCCGGAACACTTAATTAGGTTGTGGGAACAGTGTGGGTACATTGCAAGAGATAGTGTCCCAAAACATAGTGTCCCAATGCTCAGTTGTGATGACATTCATATAATGTTTAAGTTACGTTGCACAGGACATTCTTATAACATTGTAAGAATCTTGACAGGACACCTGGTCTAAGATATTTAAAGGCTCCCAGAACATTTAATTAAGTAATGGGAGTTGTCTGGGATGTTGCAAGAATATTCTTGTAATATTCACATAGGTTGCACAGAACATTCCCACAATGTTGCACAATGTTCCACAATTTCCAAAAAGTCTGGTTATATGACGTTTGTAGCATTTTTGTTGTTGTTGTTGGGTTTAACATATTCCATTGATGTTCACCATATGCACATTTTACCTTGTGGCAGGCAGGTAAACACTATTTTGGTTACTACATGATTCCATATGTGTTATTTCATAGTTTTGATGTCTTCACTATTATTCTACAATGTAGAAAATAGTAAAAATAAAGAAAAATCCTTGATTGAGTAGGTGTGTCCAAACTTTTGACTGGTACTGTATATACTGTATTCTAGTCATGGTTCATCCTGTATAACTACTGTTGTACACTTTGTATGTGTATATATATACTGTATTCTAGTCATATCTCATCGTATCTCATATATATCTTATTTTTTATGGATTACGTGTGAATTTATTATTATGTTTTTTATTGCTAGGTATTACTGCAATGTTGGAGCTAGAAACACAAGCATTTAGCTTAAAATGCGATAACATCTGCACATCTGTGTACAGGACCAATAAACCTGGATTTGAATTTTTTATTTTTTTATTTGTCAACACACTCCTCATAGGTAAGTAACCTAAGTCAGCTCACTCCTCCTCGCGGGAAGCTAAAGTCAACAAACTCCACTTGGGTAACCAAAGTCGACACACTGCTCATGGTTAAATAAAGTCAAAACACTCAACGTGGGTAACTACAGACAACACAGTCCTCGTGGGTAACTAAAGACAACACAGTCCTCGTGGGTAATTAAAGTCAACACACTCCTTGTGGATTACTCAAGTCAACACAGTGCTCGTGGATAACTAAAATCAACTCAATCCTCCTCGTCGTTTACTAAAGTCAACAAACTCTGCGTGCTTAATTAAAGTCAACACACACCACACGGGTAACTAAAGACAAGACACTCCACATGGGTAACTAAAGACAAGACACTCCACATGGGTAACTAAAGACAAGACACTCCACATGGGTAACTAAAGACAAGACACTCCTCATGGGTAACTAAAGACAAGACACTCCACATGGGTAACTAAAGACAAGACACTCCTCATGGGTAACTAAAGACAAGACACTCCACATGGGTAACTAAAGACAAGACACTCCACATGGGTAACTAAAGACAAAGAACTCCACATGGGTTAACTAAAGACAAGACACTCCACATGGTAACTAAGACAGACACTCCTCAGGGTAACTAAATACAAGACACTCCACATGGGTTAATAAAGAACAAGGACAATCCACATGGGTAACTAAAGACAAAGACCACTCCCACATGGGTAATAAAGACAGACATCACATGGGTAACTAAAAAACAAGACAATCTCATGGGTAACTAAAGACAAGGACCCCTCATGGGTAACTAAAGACAAGACACTCCACCTGGGTAAAACTAAGACAAGACACACCACATGGGTAAACTAAAGACAGACACTCCCAGGGGTAACTAAAGACAAGACACTCAACATGGGTAATAAAGACAAGACTCTCCACATGGGTAACTAAAGACAAGACACTCCTATGGGTAATACTAAAGGACAAGACACTACACATGGGTAACTAAAAGACAAGACACTCCTCATGGGATCATTAAGACAGGACACTCCACATGGGTAACTAAAGCCAGAACACCACATGGGTAACTAAAGAAAGCAACTCCTCATGGGTAACTAATACAAACACACCACAGGGGTAACTAAAGACAAGACACTCTCAGGGTAACTAAAGGAACAAGAACACCACATGGGTAAACTAAAAGACAGACACACCACATGGGTAACTAAAGACAAGGACACACCACTGTCTCCCTACCTTTCACCTCCCCCGCCTCCCGTTCTACCTATTTGAGCACCTCTCCAGGTAACTAAAGGAAAACACCCCCAAGACAATCCTCATGGGTAACAAAGGACAAGACAATCCACATGCGGCTAACTAAAGGGACAAGACACACCACATGCGGTAACTAAAGAAAGAATCATCATGGGTAACTAAAGCAGACACTCACATGGGGATAACTAAAGACAAGACACACCACATGGGTAACTAAAAGGACAAGGACACACCACATGGGTACTAAAGACAAGACACACCACATGGGGAACTAACGACAAGACACTCCTCATGGGTAACTAAAGACAAGACACACCACATGGGTAACTAAAGACAAGACACACCACATGGGTAACTAAAGACAAGACACACCACATGGGTAACTAAAGACAAGACACTCCTCATGGGTAACTAAAGACAAGACTCTCCACATGGGTAACTAAAGACAACACATTCCTCGTGGGTAATTAAAGTCAAGACACTCCTTGTGGGTAATTAAAGTCAAGACACTCCTTGTGGGTAATTAGAGTCAACACACTCCTCCTCGTGTCAGTTCAGTTGGACAGAACATTTGGGTAGGCTCATCATCCAGTTAAAGTGCTAAAGCCATGATTGCCTGACAGTGTTAGATCATTGATTTAAAGGTACAGTGGATCAATTATATAGAAAAGGGAAACAGAGGAGAAGCTCAATAATGTGAGTCCTGTAGAGAGAAACAGTAGATCTGTTTCAGCTAGTGGGTCTCTATATGAGTCTAACCATGAGATGGCAGGTATCTCTATGAGACAGTGGGTCTCTCTCTGGGTCTAACTATGAGACAGTGGGACTCTCTCTGGGTCTAACTATGAGACAGTACCTCTCTCTGGGTCTGACTATGAGACAGTACCTCTCTCTGGGTCTGACTATGAGACAGTGACGACCGCCAAACCTCTCTCTGGTCTGACTATGAGACAGTGGGTCCTTGAGGTCTGACTATGAGACAGTACCTCTCTTGAGGTCTGCTATGAGAACAGTACCTCTCTGGGTCTGGAATATTGAGACAGTGGGGTTCTCTGGGCTGACTATGGAGACAGTACCTCTTATGGGTCTGACTATGAGACGTGGGTTCTCTCATGGGTCTGACTATGAGACAGTACCTCTCTCGGGTCTGATATGAGACGTGTGTTTCTCTCGGGTCTGATATGAGACAGTACCTCTATCTGTCTGATATGAGACAGGGTCTCTCTGGTATGACTATGGAGACAGTACTCTCTCTGGGTTGAATATGAGACAGTGGGACTCTCTCTGGGTCTGACTATGAGACAGTACCTCTCTCTGGGTCTGACTATGAGACAGTACCTCTCTCTGGGTCTGACTATGAGACAGTACCTCTCTCTGGGTCTGACTATGAGACAGTACCTCTCTCTGGGTCTGACTATGAGACAGTACCTCTCTCTGGGTCTGACTATGAGACAGTGGGTCTCTCTGGGTCTGACTATGAGACAGTACCTCTCTCTGGGTCTGACTATGAGACAGTACCTCTCTCTGGGTCTGATTGAGAATCACCACTATCTGGGTCTGACTATAGACAGACCTCCTCTCTGGGTCTGACTATGAGACAGTACCTCTCTCTGGGTCTGACTATGAGACAGTACCTCTTTCTGGGTCTGACTATGAGACAGTGGGTCTCTCTGGGTCTGACTATGAGACAGTACCTATCTCTGGGTCTGGACTATAAGACAGTGGGTCTCTCTGGGTTCTGACTATGAGACAGTACCTCTTCTGGGTTGACGATGAGACAGTACCCTCTCTGGGGTGCTGCTATGAACAGTACCTCTCTCTGGGTCTGACTATGAGACAGTGGGTCTCTCTGGGTCTGACTATGAGACAGTACCTCTCTCTGGGTCTGACTATGAGACAGTACCTCTCTCTGGGTCTGACTATGAGACAGTACCTCTCTCTGGGTCTGACTATGAGACAGTACCTCTCTCTGGGTCTGACTATGAGACAGTGGTCTCTCTGGGTCTGACTATGAGACAGTACCTCTCTCTGGGTCTGACTATGAGACAGTACCTCTCTCTGGGTCTGACTATGAGACAGTGGGTCTCTCTGGGTCTGACTATGAGACAGTACCTCTCTCTGGGTCTGACTATGAGACAGTGGGTCCTCGGGTCTGAATTATGAGACAGTACCTCGCTCTGGGTCGACTATGAGACAGTGGGAACTCTCTCTGGGGGTCTGACTAGAGACAAGTACCTCTCCTCTGGGTCTGACTATGAGACAGTACCTCTCTCTGGGACTGACTATGAGACAGTACCTCTCTCTGGGTCTGACTATGAGACAGTGGGTCTCTCTGGGTCTGACTATGAGACAGTGGGACTCTCTCTGGGTCTAACTATGAGACATACTCTCTACGGATCTAAGTATAGTGTTCTCTATTGGTATAACTATGAGCAGGGGTCCTCTGGGTCTGACTATGAGACAGAACATCTCTCGGGTCTGACTATGAGGGACGTACCTCTCTCTGGGCTAACTATGGAGACAGTGGGACTCTCTGGGTATGACTATAAGACAGAACAAAACGCTCTTGGGTCATGACTATGAAGACAGTTTACCTCTCTCTGGGTCTAACTATGAGACAGTGGGGACTCTCTCGGTCTGGACGATAGACAGACCTCTCTCTGGGTCTGACTATGAGACAGTGGGTATCTCTGGGTCTGGACTATAAGAAAGTACCTATCTCTGGGGTCTGACATGAGACAGTTTACTCTCTCTGGTCTGACTATGAGACAGTACCTCTCTCTGGGTCTGACTATGAGACAGTACCTCTCTCTGGGTCTGACTATGAGACAGTACCTCTCTCTGGGTCTGACTATGAGACAGTGGGTCTTCTCTGGGTCTGACTATGAGACAGTACCTCTCTCTGGGTTCTGACTATGAGACAGTACCTCTCTCTGGGTCTAACTATGAGAAAGTGGGGTCTTCTGGGTATGACTATGAGACAGTGGGTCTCTCTGGGTCTGACTATGAGACAGTACCTCTCTCTGGTCGGCTCGGACTATGAGACAGGGGGGATATCTCGGGTCTGACTAGGAGAACAGGGACGCTCTCTGGTCTGACTATAAGACAGCTACCTCTTCTGGGTCTGACCCACCTCCAGACAGTACCTCTCTCGGGGTCTGACTATAGACAGTACCTCTCTCTGGGTCGGACTATGAGACAGTCTCTCTCTGGGTGACCTCGAGAGTAGTAGAGAGACAGCGAAAGGACAGAAGAGCAGCGAACAGACAGAGTACCTAGACTCTCTGGGTCTGACATCTGATGAGACCACTGTACGTACCATTCCTTAGCTTGGATGACCCCAGACTGACTATGAGACGACTAGTTACACTCCATCTCTGGTGTCTGCTACATGTAGTTACTAAGAAGACATCTGACAGTGTACTCTCTACTCTGGGTAGCTAGACTCATAGCAGACGAGAGACCCAGTGCGGCGGACTCTGTCTCATGCAGAGTGCAATGACTATGACGACAGTACAGCTCTTCTCAGCGTCGGACTATTAAGACGTACCTCTCTCTGGGTCTGACTCATGACGACAGTACCACTCACTCTGGTGTCTGACTATGAGTACACGGATTTTCACTCTACTCTGGGTAAAGGACTATGCACAGACAGACCCTCTCTGGGTATGAATTGAGACGTAAGCTAGATATGGACGTCTAGACTATGAAGAGCGTGGGTCTCTCTGAGGGTGAACTGAGCGACTGAGTAGAGAGCAGCGATACCTCTCTCTGGGTCCGCAATATGTTCAGTAGTCTCCACGATTATGTCGGTTCCTGGTAGAACAGAGATTAGACACATAGCGTGGTATCTATACGTAGAGGAGTAATTATACTTATAGCTAGATACTTCTTCTTATAGGAGGACTAGACAGTATGATGAGACGAAGAGCAGTACAGATCTCCTAGGGTAGAGAAGAGAGGATACTATAACTGAGCGAGCTTGAGACGATATTACCTCTCTCTAGAAGAGTACACGAGATTAAAGACTTATGATAGACGTAAGTACCTCTAGTTACACTGACGTCTTAACTATGCAATAGGTAGCAAGTGCAGGCCTCTCTCTGAGGTTCGACTATGAACAGTGAGTGTACGTACCTACTGGTTCTCGCGGACCAGTCTTGATCCTATGCAGGACACACAATAGACCTCATCTCCTGGGTCTAGACTATGACTGTAACTAGATGAGGAACTCTCTATGGAGATCTAGCACTATAAGACAGTACACGTCTCTCTGCAGGTGAGTGAACTCAGCTTGTAGCACTAGTAACACTCTCTCTGACGGATTTCTGACTTGAGAAAGTAACATCTCTCTAGGGTTGACTATGAGACAGTGGTTCTCTGGGTTTTATGAGGCAGGGGCCTTTGGGTTTTGACTATGAGACAGTACCTCCTTTTGGGTTGAAAATGAACGTGGGACCCCTTCTTCGGGACTTAAAAACAGACCTTTCGGGTCCGATTTAAACAGTACCCCAAATATGGCGACCCTTTTTGGGTCGACTATGAGACAGGGGCTCTCTCTGGGTGAAAGGACCCCTTCGGGCTGAAAACGTACCCCTCTTGGGGGCGAATAGGGCAGTCCCCCTCTCTGGGTTAAATAGGGGGGGCAGTACCCTTCTGGGCTGTTAGCTCCTTCCTGGGCTGAAATTAGAAATGGGTCTCTCTGGGTTACTATGGACAGTACTCTCTGGGTCTTAGAGCGTACTCTTCTGGGTTAATTTGAACAGTCCCTCTCTCGGGTTGACCTATGAGAAACCTCCTCTGGGGTCGTGAATATGAGATAGTGGGTCTCTTTCTGGGTCTAACTATGAGACAGTACCTCTCTCTGGGCCTAAATATGAGACAGTGGTTATCTCTCTAGTTCCAACTCTGAGACAATACCCCTCTCAATGGATCTAACTACACTGCTCAAAAAAAATAAAGGGAACACTTAAACAACACAATGTAACTCCAAATCAATCACACTTCTGTGAAATCAAACTGTCCACTTAGGAAGCAACACTTATTGACAATAAATGTCACATGCTGTTGTGCAAATGGAATAGACAACAGGTGGAAATTATAGGCAATTAGCAAGACACCCCCAATAAAGAAGTGGTTCTGCAGGTGGTGACCACAGACCACTTCTCAGTTCCTATGCTTCCTGGATGATGTTTTGGTCACTTTTGAATGCTGGCGGTGCTTTCACTCTAGTGGTAGCATGAGACGGAGTCTACAACCCACACAAGTGGCTCAGGTAGTGCAGCTCATCCAGGATGGCACATCAATGCGAGCTGTGGCAAGAAGGTTTGCTGTGTCTGTCAGCGTAGTGTCCAGAGCATGGAGGCGCTACCAGGAGACAGGCCAGTACATCAGGAGACGTGGAGGCGGCCGTAGGAGGGCAACAACCCAGCAGCAGGACCGCTACCTCCGCCTTTGTGCAAGGAGGAGCAGGAGGAGCACTGCCAGAGCCCTGCAAAATGACTTCGAGCAGGCCACAAATGTGCATGTGTCTGCTCAAACGGTCAGAAACAGACTCCATGAGGGTGGTATGAGGGCCCGACGTCCACAGGTGGGGGTTGTGCTTACAGCCCAACACAGTGCAGGACGTTTGGCATTTGCCAGAGAACACCAAGATTGGCAAATTCGCCACTGGCGCCCTGTGCTCTTCACAGATGAAAGCAGGTTCACACTGAGTTGTTTAAGTGTTCCCTTTATTTTTTTGAGCAGTGTATGAGACAGTGGGTCTATCTCTGGGTCTTGCTATGAGACAGTGGGTCTATCTCTGGGTCTAACTATGAGACAGTGGGTTTCTCTCTGGGTCTTGCCTTGAGACAGTGGGTCTCTCTCTGGGTCTTGCCTTGATACAGTGGGTCTCTCTCTGGGTCTTGCTATGAGACAGTGGGTCTAACTATGAGACAGTGGGTCTATCTCTGGGTCTAACTATGAGACAGTGGGTTTCTCTCTGGGTCTAACTATGAGAGAGTGGGTTTCTCTCTGGGTCTAACTATGAGAGTGGGTCTTTCTTTGGGTCTAAATATGAGATCAGATACAGAAAGACTCTGAGGCCTGAGGATCCACAGAATAGAGAAAGAGGGGGTATAGTCTTGACACATCAAGTTTCAAGGTCGTTTCAAGTTTTAAAAGTCGTACAGTATGTACGGGATATGCATGGTATACATTGTCCAGTGAATGCTTATTTGCAGGTTCCTTCCAGACAATGCAATAACAATAAGAAATAATAAAAGATAAGAACACGAATATAAAGTAAATGATAGAATAAAACATTTGAGCTATGAGAGAGATAGATATATATATACAGTGGGGAGAACAAGTATTTGATACACTGCCGATTTTTCAGGTTTTCCTACTTACAAAGCATGTAGAGGTCTGTAATTTTTATCATAGGTACACTTCAACTGTGAGAGACGGAATCTAAAACAAAAATCCAGAAAATCACATTGTATGATTTTTGAGTAATTAATTTGCATTTTATTGCATGACATAAGTATTTGATCACCTACCAACCAGTAAGAATTCCGGCTCTCAAAGACCTGTTAGTTTTTCTTTAAGAAGCCCTCCTATTCTCCACTCATTACCTGTATTAACTGCACCTGTTTGAACTCGTTACCTGTATAAAAGACACCTGTCCACACACTCAATCAAACAGACTCCAACCTCTCCACAATGGCCAAGACCAGAGAGCTGTGTAAGGACATCAGGGATAAAATTGTAGACCTGCACAAGGCTGGGATGGGCTACAGGACAATAGGCAAGCAGCTTGGTGAGAAGGCAACAACTGTTGGCGCAATTATTAGAAAATGGAAGAAGTTCAAGATGACGGTCAATCACCCTCGGTCTGGGGCTCCATGCAAGATCTCACCTTGTGGGGCATCAATGATCATGAGGAAGGTGAGGGATCAGCCCAGAACTACATGGCAGGACCTGGTCAATGACCTGAAGAGAGCTAGGACCACAGTCTCAAAGAAAACCATTAGTAACACACTACGCCGTCATGGATTAAAATCCTGCAGCGCACGCAAGGTCCCCCTGCTCAAGTCAGCGCATGTCCCATCTGAAGTTTGCCAATGACCATCTGGATGATCCAGAGGAGGAATGGAAGAAGGTCATGTGGTCTGATGAGACAAAAATAGAGTTTTTTGGTCTAAACTCCACTCGCTGTGTTTGGAGGAAGAAGAAGGATGAGTACAACCCCAAGAACACCATCCCAACCGTGAAGCATGAAGGTGGAAACATCATTCTTTGGGGATGCTTTTCTGCAAAGGGGACAGGATGACTGCACCGTATTGAGGGGAGGATGGATGGGGACATGTATCACGAGATCTTGGCCAACAACCTCCTTCCCTCAGTAAGAGCATTGAAGATGGGTCGTGGTTGGGTTTTCCAGCATGACAATGACCCGAAACACACAGCCAGGGCAACTAAGGAGTGGCTCCGTAAGAAGCATCTCAAGGTCCTGGAGTGGCCTAGCCAGTCTCCAGACCTGAACCCAATAGAAAATCTTTGGAGGGAGCTGAAAGTCCGTATTGCCCAGCGACAGCCCCAAAACCTGAAGGATCTGGAGAATGTCTGTATGGAGGAGTGGCCCAAAATCCCTGCTGCAGTGTGTGCAAACCTGGTCAAGACCTACAGGAAAACGTATGATCTCTGTAATTGCAAATAAAGGTTTCTGTACCAAATATTAAGTTCTGCTTTTCTGATGTATCAAATACTTATGTCATGAAATACAATTCAAATTCATTACTTAAAAATCATACAATGTGATTTTCTGGATTTTTGTTTTAGATTCCGTCTCTCACAGTTGAAGTGTACCTGTGATAAAAATTACAGACCTCTACATACTTTGTAAGTAGGAAAACCTGCAAAATTGGCAGTGTATCAAATACTTGTTCTCCCCACTGTGTGTGTATATATATATATATATATAGAGAGAGAGAGAGAGAGAAAGATCAGTCTATGTCAGGGATCATCAACTAGATTCAGCCGTGAGCCGATTTGTTCTTGAGCGTAAAGTCGGGGGGCCAGAACATAATTACAAATAATTTGTAGAGTGCAAATAGACTGCGAGAAGCTCAAACCGATATCATATTTGACTAAAACATAATCATATCACGTGTCTCTCTATTATGCGTGGGGGAAAAAAAGGGAACAGATTTCTTCAATTAAAATCACTTGGAGCTGATTTCCTGGTGTTTCTACAGTCTTTTATGCCCAACAATGAATTTAAAAAAAAAAGTTTATCTTTTTGCTCAGAAGTCCTGTGGGGCCAAATAAAACCACCAGTTGGGGAACCCTGGTCTATGTCATGGAAAGAGCAGGTGTTCATAATGTTTTGTATACTCAGTGTACATTAGAAGTGATCCAATCTCACCGGGTTCTAAACCCACCGGGTTCCAATCTCACCGGGTTCTAAACCCACCGGGTTCTAATCTCACCGGGTTCTAAACCCACCGGGTTCTAATCTCACCGGGTTCTAAACCCACCAGGTTCCAATCTCACCGGGTTCTAAACCCACCAGGTTCCAATCTCACCGGGTTCTAATCTCACGGGTTCTAAACCCACCGGGTTCTAATCTCACCGGGTTCTAAACCCACCAGATACAAAACCATACATGACTTGGAATATAGCAACGATCAGACATTGTTTTCTCATGTTGGGTGTTATTATTTTAAGACATGTTTTGAGCTAAACTATGTATGAGCTAAACTTTTAAGTCTGACTCATGGTAGTTGGTTTTGAGTAGCTGAAGTGTGTGTGTGTGTGTGTGCCTGCGGGTGTAATCTCAGCGTCGGTGTATCAGCGTCATCAAGGTCAGGTGTTCCACCTTCTTAGTCCCAAATGACACCCTAATCCCTACATAGTGCACTAATTCTGACCAGTGCCCATAGGGATTAGGGTGCCATTTGGGATAAACACCTGATTTTCCGGCTCGGTAGACTTTGGCAGCACATTCTACTTGGCAGATCCACACACGCCTACACCAAACACACACACATGCACACACACACACAAACACACAACTTGTCAGAACCCTGCTCCACCACAGACATGATTCACAGTAGGGAACATATATGATTCATTCATTGGTTAAGTCCCAAATAGCACCCTATTAACTAAGTGCACTAATTCTGACCAGAGCCCTATGGGAGCATAATGGGAGCACTATGGGAGTACTATGGGAGCACTATGGGAGGACTATGGCAGCTCTATGGGAGCACTATGGGAGGACTATGGGAGCACTATGGGAGGACTATGGGAGCACTATGGGAGCACTATGGGAGGACTATGGGAGGACTATGGGAGCACTATGGGAGCACTATGGGAGGACTATGGGAGGACTATGGGAGGACTATGGGAGCATTATGGGAGGACTATGGGAGCACTATGGGAGGACTATGGGAGCACTATGGGAGGACTATGGGAGGACTATGGGACGCAGCTGCTGTTGATCTGAGGCATTAACGTTAGGTGGTTGGTAGCTGCTGTACTTAATTACAGCTACTGATAACAGTCTGCTGTAGTTTACAACAATTCTAATTTCTAAAGTGGAAGTTGGGAGAGTTTTACTCGGGTGGTTCAGTGAAACAATTATAGTTTCTGAGGTGGAAGTTGGGAGAGTTATATATATATTTTTTTTTTTGGTGAGGGAGGCCTGCTCTCTCCTTTCCCTGATGTTTAGTTCATTTCATTCCGATCTCCTCTGCATTATTGTAGCCATCTGCTGCAGCCTGTCAACTATGCCTCTGCCTATCCCTGTTCTCTCCTCTCCGCACAGGCTACACAAACGCCTCACACCGCGTGGCTGCTGCCTCTCTAACCTGGTGGTCCCTGCACGCACCACACACCTGGAGTTCCAGGTCTCAGGCAGCCTCTGGAACTGCCGTTCTGCCGCCAACAAGGCTGACTTCATCCCAGCCTATGCTACCCTCCAGTCCCTCGACTTCCTGGCGCTGACGGAAACATGGATTACCACTGAAAACACTGCTACTCCTACTGCTCTCTCCTCGTCTGACCATGTGTTCTCGCATACCCCGAGAGCATCTGGTCAGAGGGGTGGTGGCACAGGAATCCTCATCTCTCCCAAGTGGTCATTCTCAATTTTTCCCCTAACCCATCTGTCTATCTCCTCATTTGAATTCCACGCTGTCACAGTCACTAGCCCATTTAAGCTTAATATCCTTGTCATCTATCGCCCTCCAGGTTCCCTTGGAGAGTTCATCAATGAGCTTGACGCCTTGATAAGTTCCTTTCCTGAGGATGGCTCACCCTTCACAGTTTTGGGGGATTTCAACCTCCCCACGTCTACATTTGACTCATTTCTCTCTGCCTCCTTCTTTCCACTCCTCTCCTCTTTTGACCTCACCCTCTCACCATCCCCCCCACTCACAAGGCAGGCAATACGCTTGACTTCATCTTTACTAGATGTTGCTCTTCTACTAATCTCACTGCAACTCCCCTCCATGTCTCCGACCACTACTTTGTATCCTTTTCTCTCTCGCTCTCCTCCAACACTACTCACTCTGCCCCTACACAGATGGTAACGCGCCGCCGCAACCTTCGCTCTCTCTCTCCCACTACTCTCTCCTCTTCCATCCTATCATCTCTTCCCTCTGCTCAATCCTTCTCCCTCCAATCTCCTGATTCTGCCTCCTCAACCCTCCTCTCCTCCCTTTCTGCATCCTTTGACTCTCTGTGTCCCCTATCCTCCCGGCCGGCTCGGTCCTCCCCTCCAGCTCTGTGGCTTGATGACTCATTGCGAGCTCACAGAACAGAGCTCTGGGCAGCTGAGCGGAAATGGAAGAAAACTAAACTCCCTGCCGACCTGGCATCTTTTCACTCCCTCCTCTCTACATTTTCTTCATCTGTTTCTGCTGCTAAGGCCACTTTCTACCACTCTAAATTCCAAGCATCTGCCTCTAACCCTAGGAAGCTCTTTGCCACATTCTCCTCACTGCTGAATACCCCCCCCCCTCCTCCCTCTCTGTGGATGACTTCGTCAACCACTTTGAAAAGAAGGTTGACGAAATCCGATCCTCGTTTGTTAAGTCTAATGACACTGCTGGTCCTGCTCACACTGCCCTACCCTATGCTTTGACTTCTTTCTCCCCTCTCTCTCCAGATAAAATCTTGCGACTAGTGACTGCAGGCCGCCCAACAACCTGCCCCGCTTGACCCCATCCCCTCCTCTCTTCTCCAGACCATCTCCGGTGACCTTCTCCCCTACCTCACCTCGCTGATCAACTCATCCTTGACCGCTGGCCATGTCCCTTCCGTCTTCAAGAGAGCGAGATTTGCACCCCTTCTCAAAAAACCAACACTCGATCCCACTGATGTCAACAACTACAGACCAGTATCCCTTCTTTCTTTTCTCTCCAAAACTATTGAGGGTGCCGTCTTTAGCCAACTCTCTTGCTATCTCTCTCAGAATGACCTTCTTGATCCAAACCAGTCAGGTTTCAGGACTGGTCATTCAACTGAGACTGCTCTTCTCTGTGTCACGGAGGCTCTCCGCACTGCTAAAGCTAACTCTCTCTCCTCTGCTCTTGTCCTTCTAGACCTGTCTGCTGCCTTTGATACAGTGAACCATCAGATCCTCCTCTCCACCCTCTCCGAGCTGGGCATCTCCGGCGCGGCTCACTCCTGGATTGCGTCCTACCTGACCGGTCGCTCCTACCAAGTGGCGTGGCGAGAAGCTGTCTCCGCACCACGTGCTCTCACCACTGGTGTCCCCCAGGGCTCAGTTCTAGGCCCTCTCCTTTTCTCCCTATACACCAAGTCACTTGGCTCTGTCATATCCTCACATGGCCTC
>LR778283.1:46919343-46938809 GCA_902810595.1 Coregonus sp. 'balchen'
ACTACAGCACTGATCAGGTTAGACTAAATTAGACTAGGTTACTACAGCACTGATCAGGTTAGACTAGGTTACTACAGCACTGATCAGGTTAGGCTAGGTTACTACAGCACTGATCAGGTTTGGCTAGGTTACTACAGCACTGATCAGGTTAGGCTAGGTTACTACAGCACTGATCAGGTTAGACTAGGTTACTACAGCACTGATCAGGTTAGGCTAGGTTACTACAGCACGGATCAGATTAGACTAAATTAGACTAGGTTACTACAGCACTGATCAGGTTAGGCTAGGTTACTACAGCACTGATCAGGTTAGACTAGGTTACTACAGCACGGATCAGATTAGACTAAATTAGACTAGGTTACTACAGCACTGATCAGATTAGACTAGGTTACTACAGCACTGATCAGGTTAGACTAGATTAGACTAGGTTACTACAGTACTGATCAGGTTAGACTAGGTTACTACAGCACTGATCAGACCAGACTAAATTAGACTAGGTTACTACAGCACTGATCAGGTTAGACTAAATTAGACTAGGTTACTACAGCACTGATCAGGTTAGACTAAATTAGACTAGGTTACTACAGCACTGATCAGGTTAGACTAGGTTACTACAGCACTGATCAGATTAGACTAAATTAGACTAGGTTACTACAGCACTGATCAGGTTAGACTAGGTTACTACAGCACTGATCAGGTTAGACTAAATTAGACTAGGTTACTACAACACTGATCAGATTAGACTAAATTAGACTAGGTTACTACAGCACTGATCAGGTTAGACTAGGTTACTACAGCACTGATCAGGTTAGACTAAATTAGACTAGGTTACTACAACACTGATCAGATTAGACTAAATTAGACTAGGTTACTACAGCACTGATCAGGTTAGACTAAATTAGACTAGGTTACTACAGCACTGATCAGATTAGACTAGGTTACTACAGCACTGATCAGGTTAGGCTAGGTTACTACAGCACTGATCAGGTTAGACTAGGGTACTACAGCACTGATCAGGTTAGACTAGGTTACTACAGCACTGATCAGATTAGACTAGGTTACTACAGCACTGATCAGACCAGACTAAATTAGGCTAGGTTACTACAGCACTGATCAGATTAGACTAGGTTACTACAGCACTGATCATATTAGGCTAGGGTACTACAGCACTGATCAGGTTAGACTAGGGTACTACAGCACTGATCAGGTTAGGCTAGGTTACTACAGCACTTATCAGATTAGACTAGGTTACTACAGCACTGATCATATTAGGCTAGGGTACTACAGCACTGATCAGGTTAGACTAGGTTACTACAGCACTGATCAGGTTAGACTAGGTTACTACAGCACTGATCAGACTAGACTAGGTTACTACAGCACTGATCAGACCAGACTAAATTAGACTAGGTTACTACAACACTGATCAGGTTAGACTAAATTAGACTAGGTTACTACAGCACTGATCAGATTAGACTAGGTTACTACAGCACTGATCATATTAGGCTAGGGTACTACAGCACTGATCAGGTTAGACTAGGTTACTACAGCACTGATCAGGTTAGACTAGGTTACTACAGCACTGATCAGACTAGACTAGGTTACTACAGCACTGATCAGACCAGACTAAATTAGACTAGGTTACTACAACACTGATCAGGTTAGACTAAATTAGACTAGGTTACTACAGCACTGATCAGGTTAGACTAGGTTATTACAGCACTGATCAGGTTAGACTAGGTTACTACAGCACTGATCAGGTTAGACTAAATTAGACTAGGTTACTACAGCACTGATCAGGTTAGACTAGGTTATTACAGCACTGATCAGGTTAGACTAGGTTACTACAGCACTGATCAGGTTAGACTAAATTAGGCTAGGTTACTACAGCACTGATCAGGTTAGACTAGGTTACTACAGCACTGATCAGGTTAGACTAGGTTATTACAGCACTGATCAGGTTAGACTAAATTAGACTAGGTTACTACAGCACTGATCAGGTTAGACTAGGTTACTACAGCACTGATCAGGTTAGACTAAATTAGACTAGGTTACTACAGCACTGATCAGGTTAGACTAAATTAGACTAGGGTACTACAGCACTGATCAGGTTAGACTAGGTTACTACAGCACTGATCATATTAGACTAGGTTACTACAGCACTGATCAGATTAGACTAGGTTACTACAGCACTGATCAGGTTAGACTAAATTAGACTAGGTTACTCCAGCACTGATCAGGTTAGACTAAATTAGACTAGGGTACTACAGCACTGATCAGGTTAGACTAAATTAGGCTAGGTTACTACAGAACTGATCAGGTTAGACTAGGTTACTACAACACTGATCAGGTTAGACTAGGGTACTACAGCACTGATCAGGTTAGACTAGGTTACTACAGCACTGATCAGGTTAGACTAGGTTACTACAGCACTGATCAGGTTAGACTAGGGTACTACAGCACTGGTCAGATTAGACTAGGTTACTACAGCACTGATCAGGTTAGACTAGGGTACTACAGCACTGATCAGGTTAGACTAAATTAGACTAGGTTACTACAGCACTGATCAGGTTAGACTAGGTTACTACAGCACTGATCAGGTTAGACTAGGGTACTACAGCACTGATCAGGTTAGACTAAATTAGACTAGGTTACTACAGCACTGGTCAGGTTAGACTAAATTAGACTAGGTTACTACAGCACTGGTCAGGTTAGACTAAATTAGACTAGGTTACTACAGCACTGATCAGGTTAGACTAGGTTACTACAGCACTGATCAGATTAGACTAGGTTACTACAGCACTGGTCAGATTAGACTAGGTTACTACAGCACTGATCAGATTATACTAAATTAGACTAGGTTACTACAGCACTGATCAGACCAGACTAAATTAGACTAGGTTACTACAGCACTGATCAGGTTAGACTAGGTTACTACAGCACTGATCAGGTTAGACTAAATTAGACTAGGTTACTACAGCACTGATCAGGTTAGACTAGGTTACTACAGCACTGGTCAGATTAGACTAGGTTAATACAGCACTGGTCAGGTTAGACTAAATTAGACTAGGTTACTACAGCACTGATCAGACCAGACTAAATTAGACTAGGTTACTACAACACTGATCAGGTTAGACTAGGTTACTACAGCACTGGTCAGGTTAGACTAAATTAGACTAGGTTACAAAAGCACTGATCAGATTAGACTAAATTAGACTAGGTTACTACAGCACTGATCAGATTAGACTAAATTAGACTAGGTTACTACAGCACTGATCAGATTAGACTAAATTAGACTAGGTTACTACAGCACTGATCAGCTTAGACTAGGTTACTACAGCACTGATCAGATTAGACTAAATTAGACTAGGTTACTACAGCACTGATCAGGTTAGGTTACATTAGACTAGGTTACTACAGTACTGATCAGGTTAGGTTACATTAGACTAGGGTACTACAGCACTGGTCAGGTTAGACTAGCGTTAGGTCTGACAAACAGAGTGAAAAACTAACGGACAACTAGTCAAAGCTCATACCAAGTTTATTCACCCAACAGCACAAGTATTTAGACCCTCCTTCAGGAGGGGTCTCCTCCTTGCTCCCTTTAAACACTTTAAAATCTTTGTTGCTAGGGAGGAAGTTAAGTGATGTGTGTAATAAAACTGTTCCTTCTCCGTTCATGTGACCTGACCTGACCTGGGCCCATATTCCTCACTAATCCACAGCTATCCAACCTCATCTGTGACCCCAACCATGTGATTGCCTTTTTCCCTTATTAACTTTCCTGACCCCTACTTCTTATCCACCCTCCATTGACCCCACCATATACATTCCTCATACATGTAGTCATTCACTTCTAGTATAGCAAGTATTTCAAACTAGAACCCAACCCTCCTTTTTAAAAAAAGTAATCCCATAAACTTTGAAATTATTTATATATGAACAAAAAATAAAACATGATTAACATTCCAAGTTGATTTGCATATTTACACCTCTGAGACTTTATGGTCTCTAATCTATAATCACAATGTGCACACTCTCATCCCATACCCCCACCCCCCCTCGTCGTACTACTAATAATAACATTTCAGCTGGAGTTTTGACTTCCTCCATTTCAGCTGGAGTTTTGACTTCCTCCATTTCAGCTGGAGTTTTGACTTCCTCCATTTCAGCTGGAGTTTTGACTTCCTCCATTTCAGCTGGAGTTTTGACTTCCTCCATTTCCTCCTTCTAGTTCCAAAGAGAGGGATAGCACAAGACTTGAAAAGCAAAAAGAAACACAAAACATAACAGTATTAATAATGTGTTAAGCTATGCATAATTATATATATGCAAGTAAAAACCTCAGTTTAATAACATGACAATTCCCACTCTCTCCTAGCCTGACTATACCTTGGGGATACTTTTCTGCAGGGTTCCACAAAAATGAAGGCCCTAAAAAAAACTCTTTCACCCAGGCCAAAGGTTACAAAAAAAGTGATCTAATGACATATTATTTTCACTTCGCTCACCATCTCCTTCTTCTTCCATGGCCACCCGATATACACTTTCTTTTTGGGGTCATTTAGCAGACGCTCTTATCCAGAGCGACTTACAGGAGCAATTAGGTTTAAGTGCCTTGCTCAAGGGCACATCGACAGATTTTTCACCTAGTCGGCTTGGGGATTAGAACCAGCGACCTATCGGTTACTGGCACAACGCTCTTAACCACTAAGCTACCTGCCGCCCTTGACCTTTATCAACTTGAACTCATCTTGAGGCAAATCAGCACTGTATGTACGTTTCAACATCAATGCCTTCAGAAGGTGATATCCCAGCAATGCTACCACGGTAACCCCTGCTACCATTAACACTGCCCATGATACGTACTTCAAGATACCCCTAATTTGCGCCGTAGTGCAGCTCCATGCTGTTACTATAGCTACCACGGTAACCCCTGCTACCATTAACACTGCCCATGATACGTACTTCAAGATACCCCTAATTTGCGCCGTAGTGCAGCTCCATGCTGTTACTATAGCTACCACGGTAACCCCTGCTACCATTAACACTGCCCATGATACGTACTTCAAGATACCCCTAATTTGCGCCGTAGTGCAGCTCCATGCTGTTACTATAGCTACCACGGTAACCCCTGCTACCATTAACACTGCCCATGATACGTACTTCAAGATACCCCTAATTTGCGCCGTAGTGCAGTTCCATGCTGTTACTATAGCTACCACGGTAACCCCTGCTACCATTAACACTGCCCATGATACGTACTTCAAGATACCCCTAATTTGCGCCGTAGTGCAGCTCCATGCTGTTACTATAGCTACCACGGTAACCCCTGCTACCATTAACACTGCCCATGATACCCCTAATTTGCGCCGTAGTGCAGCTCCATGCTGTTACTATAGCACCCTCCACCCCTACTACTGCTCCTTCCGTTACTGTCCCTGTAGCTGTAAAGCTGCCCGGCACTCAGTCCCCTGTAGCTCAGCTGGTAGAGCACGGCGCTAGGTCCTCTGTAGCTCAGCTGGTAGAGCACGGCGCTTGGTCCTCTGTAGCTCAGCTGGTAGAGCACGGCGCTTGGTCCTCTCTAGCTCAGCTGGTAGAGCACGGCGCTTGGTCCTCTGTAGCTCAGCTGGTAGAGCACGGTGCTTGGTCTGGTAGTGATATATATGGATATAGTGGTCCTCTGTAGCTCAGCTGGTAGAGCACGGCGCTTGGTCTGGTAGTGATATATATGGATATAGTGGTCCTCTGTAGCTCAGCTGGTAGAGCACGGTGCTTGGTCCTCTGTAGCTCAGCTGGTAGAGCACGGTGCTTGGTCCTCTGTAGCTCAGCTGGTAGAGCACGGCGCTTGGTCCTCTGTAGCTCAGCTGGTAGAGCACGGCGCTTGGTCCTCTGTAGCTCAGCTGGTAGAGCACGGCGCTTGGTCCTCTGTAGCTCAGCTGGTAGAGCACGGCGCTTGTAACGCCAGGGTAGTGGGTTCGATCCCCGGGACCACCCATATGCAAAAATGTATGCGCACATGACTGTAAGTCGCTTTGGATAAAAGTGTCTGCTAAACGGCATTTTTTATTATTATTATTATAATAATAAAAAACTCTTTGGTCTTGGCCATAGTGGAGTTTGGAGTGTGACTGTTTGAGGATGTGGACAGGTGTCTTTTATACTGATAACAAGTTCAAACAGGTGCCATTAATACAGGTAACGAGTGGAGGACAGAGGAGCCTCTTAAAGAAGAAGTTACAGGTCTGTGAGAGCCAGAAATCTTGCTTGTTTGTAGGTGACCAAATACTTATTTTCCACCATAATTTGCAAATAAATTCATTAAAAATCCTACAATGTGATTTTCTGGATTTCTTTTTCTCATTTTGTCTGTCATAGTTGACGTGTACCTATGATGAAAATTACAGGCCTCTCTCATCTTTTTAAGTGGGAGAACTTGCACAATTGGTGGCTGACTAAATACTTTTTTCCCCCACTGTATATATATCCACAGTAAAACGAGTCCTATATCAACATAACCTGAAAGGCCGCTCAGCAAGGAAGAAGCCACTGCTCCAAAACCGCCATAAAAAAGTCAGACTAAGGTTGGGAACTGCACATGAGGACAAAGATCGTACTTTTTGGAGAAATGTCCTCTGGTCTGATGAAACAAAAATAGAACTGTTTGGCCATAATGACCATCGTTATGTTTGGAGGAAAAGGGGAAGGCTTGCTAGCCGAAGAACACCATCCCAACCGTGGTCCTCTGTAGCTCAGCTGGTAGAGCACGGCGCTTGTAACGCCAAGGTAGTGGGTTCGATCCCCGGGACCACCCATACACAAAAAAAAAATAGTCCTGCGGGCGGGGGGGGGGGGGGGTGTGTCAATGCAAATAGTCCTGGTGGCCATTTGATTAACGGTTCAGCAGTCTTATGGCTTGGGGGTAGAAGCTGTTAAGGAGCCTTTTGGACCTAGACTTGGCGCTCCGGTACCGCCTGCCGTGCGGTAGCAGAGAGAACAGTCTATGACTAGGGTGGCTGGAGTCTTTGACAATCCTCTGGTGTGGACAAAATCAACATGGATACGTGGACGCACGGTCTAGTCAGTTAGACATGGAGGCCTTCCTCTCTCCACCGAGTCCAACAATTTACTCCCGTACTTGATTGGTCTCTCTTTTTCCCATGATTTTGCGTAACCACCGCACTACAATGCCCTTCTTATTCATGAACAACATTTTAAAAGGTCATTTTAGGTTTGTTAACCCCAATGCTGTCGCTTGACAGAATTGCTTTTTCAAAACTCTACAAACAATTACTCACAATATTAACTCCACTCTAATTTATCCTTTCGTCAATTCTATAAATCTATTTCAGAATAAGACGGAATAAAGTGTCTCACGAGATTAAAACCCCCCCATGTTTTTCTGAGTTTGTAAGGCCGTGCCAGTTTTAACTTGTTAACTTTTAGAATCCATTCCTCTTGCATTTCGCATAGATTCTTCCAACCCCAAAATTGGTTCCACACCCGTCGCCATGTAACATTATCCGGGTATTGTTACTGGTCCTATGGTCAGAGACATGGGTAGTAGTCTGCCCCTGTTACCCTGCTTAATGTAATGCTTTTTCCTGTCGTAAATGTAGACTATTTCGAGCTCCGTATCCCCTCTACACTCACTCTTCCAATGACCAACGGCCCCCACAGCTAAAACAGGGCTCTGACGCTCTGCACCTTGGGACCGATTCACTGCCATTTCCTCCCCGTTTTCTTTGTCTTACCTTGGCCATTAAAACCACTGTTAGTGACTTTCACTGTGGCTGTATTAACCACACACACAGCTGCGAAGTGAGCGGAATTAGATTCCACTCTCAAAGCCTCCTGTACTATCTCATCCTAGTGAACATGTTGGTCCACTAACCCCCCACAGTAGCCGTTTTGATAACAGGTTTCAGACCTGCCAACCAAGCAGACTTACAAATTATATTAATGTACTCACATACCCAGTCCTCTCTATGCTGAGTACATCTACAAATGTTGTTAATGTCAGGGCGGACCAAAATACTTCCAATAGCTGTCACAAATAGTTCCATTTGTTCCTGCGAGGTTGCTGGATCGCATGATCTCAACCCGTGTTCCATTTGTTCCTGCGAGGTTGCTGGATCGCATGATCTCAACCCGTGTTCCATTTGTTCCTGCGAGGTTGCTGGATCACATGATCTCAACCCGTGTTCCATTTGTTCCTGCGAGGTTGCTGGATCGCATGATCTCAACCCGTGTTCCATTTGTTCCTGCGAGGTTGCTGGATCGCATGATCTCAACCCGTGTTCCATTTGTTCCTGCGAGGTTGCTGGATCGCATGATCTCAACCCGTGTTCCATTTGTTCCTGCGAGGTTGCTGGATCGCATGATCTCAACCCGTGTTCCATTTGTTCCTGCGAGGTTGCTGGATCACATGATCTCAACCCGTGTTCCATTTGTTCCTGCGAGGTTGCTGGATCGCATGATCTCAACCCGTGTTCCATTTGTTCCTGCGAGGTTGCTGGATCGCATGATCTCAACCCGTGTTCCATTTGTTCCTGCGAGGTTGCTGGATCACATGATCTCAACCCGTGTTCCATTTGTTCCTGCGAGGTTGCTGGATCGCATGATCTCAACCCGTGTTCCATTTGTTCCTGCGAGGTTGCTGGATCGCATGATCTCAACCCGTGTTCCATTTGTTCCTGCGAGGTTGCTGGATCGCATGATCTCAACCCGTGTTCCATTTGTTCCTGCGAGGTTGCTGGATCGCATGATCTCAACCCGTGTTCCATTTGTTCTTGCGAGGTTGCTGGATCGCATGATCTCAACCCGTGTTCCATTTGTTCCTGCGAGGTTGCTGGATCGCATGATCTCAACCCGTGTTCCATTTGTTCCTGCGAGGTTGCTGGATCGCATGATCTCAACCCGTGTTCCATTTGTTCCTGCGAGGTTGCTGGATCGCATGATCTCAACCCGTGTTCCATTTGTTCCTGCGAGGTTGCTGGATCGCATGATCTCAACCCGTGTTCCATTTGTTCCTGCGAGGTTGCTGGATCACATGATCTCAACCCGTGATGCTATTTTTCCTCTGTATAAAAGAGGGATGTAGTGGAGACGTGACCTGTTTAGCGCTTCGGTACCGCGTGTTTAGCTTCGGTACCGCGTGTTTAGCTTCGGTACCGCGTGTTTAGCTTCGGTACCGCGTGTTTAGCTTCGGTACCGCGTGTGAACGGTGGGGAAGTGGGGAGAGCATAACCCCCCCCCACATGGTGTCCTGATACTGCTGGAACGTAGCCGGAAGTTGTTGGACTTTATTTTCATGGAGTCATGGTTCTTTTCATCTAATTCATGAGCTTCTGCTATTTCAATTTTTTTATTAGTTGCCTCATACTTGTCAGTCGTCTGGACAACATGACCCTGCACATCTTTTTTATTTGATATTTATCATTCTACTCTTCTGTCGATAAAACGCGACATCAAAGCGCTTGTATATTGAGCTTGTGATTTCTCGTTGACGTCATGTGCACACCACAACAGCAGTTATTTTATTTGATTGGAATTTTCCATCAGTAGGGAAATGCTACCCAATTTTATCCATGATTGGATTTTTTTCTCCATATTCGAGAACAAATTGGTAGAATGCTCAGGCTCTTCTTTTAGCCCCTCTGTGGCTTTTCTATATTGCCTCTTCTATGCCCACTTTTACGGAAGTGTCAGAAACCACGGATACCATTTCAATGGTGGTTATTTTCCGCGCCTCTCTCGACGGTGTCCAGAGTGTTTAGATTTCCTCTAATATATGCCAATTTTAACAATTTTCCAAGGTAGTGATACCCACATCCCCAGAGAGTAGTCATGGTATCTGTGTGTTCCGTTCTCCCCTCGGGTGTGGTTCGTCAGAGGAGGACATGTAAATGCCTGCGCACACAAGGTAAACTAGATGGATGGGGAAGAAAATGTGGGGTGTAATGAACTGAAATAACCAGACACAACAACCAGAACTCAATGTTAGCCCTCGGGGGACATTTAGTAAGGTACTTAAGCAAAAATAAATATACAACACCCATTAAGAAACAGTACTAAAACAAAAAACCAATCAAACAAACCAAGGAAGGTAAGAGAAGGGAATGTTTGGGAACGGGGTCCAAGTAATGAAAATAAACAAAAAGGTCCCTCCGCTTCTACACACCTAATCCTTCCTATCACACTCTAAGCCTTAACCCGCTTTCCTACCTGTTACCACAAATACAGGGGTGACACCCGCCCGGCTAACCTAGTGTGTAAAACAGTGGGTTATCTACGTGTGAATGTACACCCATGGGCAGAACTACCTTTCCCTTCTCCAGGACCCAGGGAGGGTGGAGTACATCAGGAGGACCGGCTGGAACACGAACAAAGATAAATTAAAACAACCAATAACCAAATCCTCAAACCGCCAACAAAAAAAGGGGACTAAAAGGCAGAAAGCAGAGAGTCGAGCGAGAGCTGCAATAGATAGGATGATGAGAGAGCTAGAAGAGAGACGAGAGCGAGCGAGTAGAGCGAGAATATCGAGTTTTAGAGAGAGCAGAGTAGTAGAAGACAGAGCTAAAATATTTCTTAAGAGACGGCCTCCTCTCTGAATCCCCCTCTCTATCTCTTCCCTCCCATATCTCTCCCTCTCTCTCTCTCTCTCTATCCGATCTCTACTCTCTCTCTCTCTCTTCATCTCTTTCTCCCCTCTCTCTCTCATCTCCTCTCCCTCTCTCTCTCCTCTCTCTCTCACACGGCAATCAGTTTATACTCTCGTCAATCAACTACAGCTGCCAGGACTCCGGACCGAAGCCACGCCCACCATCGTCAGCCGCAACTCAGCACACCTGTAATAACCAGAACACACAAACACAGGGAAAAGAGGGAGAAAGAGAAACACGTCACACTGTGTGTTTTAATTGGTCTCTTGACCTGATACCTTGTATTGGAACCAATACTGAAGCATCTGCCCGTTTACTGCTGGAGAATACAGGAGACCTAATGTCTTGTACTGGTGTCACGCTTCAAATATCACTGTTGTTGACAGCACACATTACCAAAATGATTCACAGTTGTCTTCCTATTTCCACATCATCTGTCACGGTTCCCCGCCCCAACAGGGCGTAAACCAACCTGTCTCCTTATTGCTGCTGCTAATACACACAAATCACATTCAAACAACGTTCTAATATCCTTTTCCAACCATGGATGAGGCCCTCCTCCGGAACGTATAGGCAACCTTCTATCACCATCCACATTACCTCCATTTGGTCCTTCTCCATGGACTACTCCTCTGCAACCTACCGTACTAGTACACAAGCATGACAATTTATACACACACACACACACACACACACACACACACACACACACACACACACATTCCAAGGCCTCAAGGACACCACGGCTGGGCTTTCACCTTTACCTGTCTAGTAGGGAACCAACCCACTGCAGGTACCAGCCTGCTCGGGCTTACCTTATGGGGACTTACCATATTCCATAAATCTACGACCGGTTGTAGTACAATGGGACTACTGAATAAGCTCAGGCTTTCTAAGTCCGTATCCTATAAATTGGTTCAGCCTACGACTCTCGTCTCCCTAAGATGTCAGAATGAGGGGTAGCTGGTGTAGGAACTGGGCCTGCCTTGTTTTTGGTGCCGGCTCCTGTTTTCACCGATTCGGACTCTTTACTTTGACTGTAGATCGCGGTGAATCTTGCCGACAACACCAACACGTTAGTTTTTCACTCTGTTTGTCAGAACATAACGGACAACTAGTCAAAGCTCAAACCAAGTTTATTCACCCACTGGGTCAAACAGCTGAAAAGACAAAAGACATGTTTCCACCAGCACAAGTATTTATGGTCTCCTCCTTGCTCCCTTTAAACACTACATCTTTGTTGCTAGGCAGGAAGTTAAGTGATGTGTGTAATAAAACTGTTCCTTCTCCCTTCATGTGACCTGACCTGACCTGGGCCCATATTCCTCACTAATCCACAGCTATCCAACCTTATCTGTGACCCCAACCATGTGATGTGCCTTTTCCCTTATTAACTTTCCTGACCCCTACTTCTTATCCACCCTCCATTGACCCCACCATATACATTCCTCATACATGTAATCATTAACTTCTAATATAGCAAGTATTTTCAAACTAGAACCCAACATCTAGGTTAGGCTATCAATCATTCACATTTATTTATAGAGCTCTTTTTACAACAGCAGTTGTCACAAAAGTGTTTACACAGAAACCGAGACTAAAACCCCAGAGAGCAAGCAAAGCAATGCAGATGTAGAGGTGGTCCTCTGTAGTTCAATTGGTAGAGCATGGCGCTTGTAACGCCAGGGTAGTGGGTTCGATCCTCGGGACCACCCATACGTAAAAATGTATGCGCACATGACTGTAAGTCGCTTTGGATAAAAGCATCTGCTAAATGGCATATTATATATTATAGAGACACGGTGGCTAGGAAAACTCCCTAGAAAGGAAGAAACCTAGAGAGCAACCAGTCTCTGAGGGGTGGCCAGTCCTCTTCTGGCTGTACTGGGTAGAGAGGAACCAGGCTCTGAGGGGTGGCCAGTCCTCTACTGGCTGTACTGGGTAGACCAGAGGAACCAGGCTCTGAGGGGTGGCCAGTCCTCTACTGGCTGTACTGGGTAGAGAGGAACCAGGCTCTGAGGGATGGCCAGTCCTCTTCTGGCTGTACTGGGTAGAGAGGAACCAGGCTCTGAGGGGTGACCAGTCCTCTTCTGGCTGTACTGGGTAGAGAGGAACCAGGCTCTGAGGGGTGGCCAGTCCTCTTCTGGCTGTACTGGGTAGAGAGGAACCAGGCTCTGAGGGGTGGCCAGTCCTCTTCTGGGTGTGTTCCGTATGGCTCAGTTGGTAGAGAATGGTGCTTGCAACGCCAGGGTTGTGGGTTTGATTCCCATGTGGGACGAGTACAGAAAATGTATGCACTCACTACTGTAAATGTGAAATGGTCAAGGCCAGATCATTTTAAGATGTTCAGCAGCGTCAGATAATAATTGCAGTGGTTATAGAGGTTGCAAGAGGTCAGCACCTCGGGAGATAATGTCAGTTGGCTTTTCATAGCCGAGCATTCAGAGGTCAAGACAGCATGTGCAAGGTGGGGGGTCTGGTGAACACGTCAGGTTTCCAAAGCCGCAGGCAGAACAGCAGAAACTGGATCAGCAGCACGACCAGTTGGACTGGGGACAGGGACAGCCAGAATTTGCCAGGACAGATGGTCATAGGGCTCAGGTCCTCTGGGAGGGGAGGGGAGAGAGAGAGATGGGAGAATTAGAGGGCGCATATCTAAGATCACACAAGACGCCAGATAAAACAGGAGAATTACACAAGACTGAACCTAGCCCTCCGACACACCAGATTTAACAGACTGACCCTAGCCCCCCGGTACACCAGATATAACAGACTGACCCTAGCCCCCCGGTACACCAGATTTAACAGACTGACCCTAGCCCCCCGACACATAGACTATTGCAGCATAGATACAGGAGACTGAGATGGGGCGGTTGGGAAACACTGTGGCCCTGTACAAAGTTATCCCTGGACAGGGACAACCAGGCAGGATATAACCCTAACCACTTGGTCAAAGCACAGCCCCCACACCACTAAAGGGATGTCAACAGGCCACTAACTTATTACCCTGAGACAAGGCCGAGTATAGCCCACATAGATCTCCCCACCGCATGAGGCCGAGGACAGGAGGGATGGAAGAGCGTGAGCAAAAAGGTGAATCAGCCCCCGTAATACAGTCAGAGGCAGAGAATCCCAGTGGAGAGAGGGGAGCCGGCTGGGCAGAGACAGCAAGGGCGGTTCATCACTCCAGTGCCTTGCCGTTTACCTTCGCACCCCTGGGCCAGACTACATTCAATCATAGGACGTACTGGGCCCCGTGTAGCTCAGTTGGTAGAGCGTTGTGCTTGCAACGCCAGGGTTGTGGGTTCGTTTCCCACGGAGGGCCAGTATGAAAATGTATGCACTCAATAACTGTAAGTCACTCTGGATAAGAGCATCTGCTAAATGACTAAAATGTAAAAATGATGAGACTTCAGTAAAGACTTAAAGGTTGAGACCAAGTCGGCTTCTCTCAGATGGATCGGCAGAACATTCCATTAAAATGGAGATCTATAGAAGAAAGCCCTGCCTCCAGCTGTTTGCTTAGAAATTCTAGGGACAATAAGGAGGCCTGCTTCTTGTGACCGTAGCGTACGTGTAGGTATGTACGGCAGGACCAAATCGGAGAGATAGGTAGGAGCAAGCCCATGTAATGCTTTGTAGGTTAGCAGTAAAACCTTGAAGTCAGCCCTAGCCTTAACAGGAAGCCAGTGTAGGGAGGTTAGCATTGAGGTAATATGATCATATTCTGGGGTTCTAGTCAAGATTCTAGCAGCCGTATTTAGCACTAGCTGAAGTTTATTCAGTGCTTTATCCGGGTAGCTGCAGAGTAGAGCATTGCATTAGTCTAATCTTTAAGTGACAAAAGCATGGATTAGCTTTTTTGCATCAACATTTTGACAAAAAGTTTCAGATTTTTGCAATGTTACGAAGATGAAAAAAGGGTGCTCTTTAAATATGTTTTATATGTTCGTCGAAAGAGAGATCAGGGTCCAGAATAATTGTCACGATCGTCGAAGGAGGAGGACCAAGGCGCAGCGTTGAAGGTGAACATGCTTTTTTATTAATAGTGATTACACGAACAAAAACAACAAACGATAACGTGACGTCCACGGTCTAACACAAACCACACTGGAACAAGATCCCACAAACACTGTGGGAAAACTGGCTGCTTAAGTATGGTTCTCAATCAGAGACAACAAGCAACAGCTGATACACGTTACCTCTGATTGAGAACCACACTGGCCAACATAGAAATACAACTGACTAGAACAGAAACACATGAAAACTCACACCCTGGCTCAACATACTAGAGTCCCCAGAGCCAGGGCGTGACAGTACCCCCCCCAAAGGCGCGGACTCCGACCGCGCCAACCAAACAACACAGGGGAGGGACCGGGTGGGCACTCCGCCTTGGCGGCGGATCCGGCTCCGGGCATGATCCCCACTCCCTCTCTGATCCCCACTCCCTCTCTAACCCCCCAAAGTACCCCTGGTCCGGTCTGGCCCTGCTGGCCGGAGCTGGACTGAACACTGGTGGAGCGGATTGCTCTAGCTCCGGCGTGGAGCAGCTGACCGGTACCGGACCAGGCACCGGTGGAACAGGCACGGGCTGTGCCGGACTGACGACGCACACCACTGGCTTGGTGCGGGGAGCAGGAGCGGGCCGGACCGGGCTGACGACGCGCACCACTGACTTGGTGCAGAGAGCAGGAATGGACCGGGCCGGGCTGGCGACATGCACCACTGACTTGGTGCGGGGAGCAGCAACAGGCCGGGCCGGGTTGGCGACGCGCACCATAGGCTTGGTGCGGGGAGCAGGAACAGGCCGGACCGGGCTGACGAAGCGCACCATAGGCTTGGTGCGGGGAGCAGGAACAGGCCGGGTCGGGCTGGCGACGCGCACCATAGGCTTGGTGCGGGGAGCAGGAACGGGCCGGACCGGGCTGACGAAGCGCACCACTGACTTGATGCGGGGAGCAGGAGCGGGCCGGGCCGGGCTGGCGACGCGCACCATAGGCTCGGTGCGGGGAGCAGGAACAGGCCGGGCCGGGCTGACGACACGCACCACAGGCTCGATGCGAGGAACAGGAACAGGCCGGACCGTACTGGGGACACACACCACTGGCCCTACGTAGGGATCAGGAACGGGCCGGACCGGACTGGTAACACACCCCAGTACCTCTCGCCGTGCCTCTACACTTTCCCTCTCCTCTGTGACCAGTGGCCCCCTTAACCTGGCGGCCTCTTCTGCAAACCCGCTGGACCGCTCCATCGCAGCCTCCTGCTGCCCCGTCTTCCACGGCGTGAGCCCCCCCCTAAAAAATTTCTTGGGGTCTCTCCTCCCCGTGGGCCAGGCCTCTATAGTTCTCGCCCAACTCTCGCTCTTCTGCTTCCAACTCCAGCCTCTCTCCTCCTCACATGGCTTGACCCAGTCGAGACTCTTCCTCCACTGCTCCCAAGTCCACCCTCTCTGCTCTTCACTAGGCTTGACCCAGTCGAGGTTGCCACGGAGATCCGCTAGCGATTCCCCTGGCGATGGCTCCTGGACACGCTGCTTGGTCCAGTTTTGGTGGGATCTTCTGTCACGATCGTCGAAGGAGGAGGACCAAGGCGCAGCGTTGAATGCAAACATATTTATTTAATCTGAAAGATAACACGAACAAAGCAACAAAACGATAACGTGACGTCCTTAGCTCAAACACAACCTACTAGGAACACGGAACAAGATCCCACACACTGAGGGAAAACAGACTGTTTAAATATGGTTCCCAATCAGAGACAACCAGCAACAGCTGACACTCGTTGCCTCTGATTGGGAACCACTCTGGCCAACATAGAAATACAAGACCTAGAATGGAAAACAAAGAGCACAAAACATAGACTCTGCACACCCTGGCTCAACATAAAAGAGTCCCTAGAGCCAGGGCGTGACAATAATGCTGAGTCCTTCACAGTTTTATTTTAGACGACTGTACAACCATCGAGATTCATTTTCAGATCAGACAGCAGATCTCTCTATTTCTAGGGACCTAGAACTAGCATCTCTGTTTTGTCTGAGTTTAAAAGTAAAAAAAAAAAAAAATCTGCCCTCCACTTCCTTATGTCTGAAACACAGGCTTCCAGGGTAGGCAATTTTGGGGTTTCACCATGTTTTATCAAAATGTACAGCTGTATGTTGTCTGCATAGCAGTGAAAGTTAACATTGTGTATCCGAATGTCATCACCAAGAGGTAGCATATATAGTGAAAACAATAGTGGTCCTAGAACGAAACTTTGAGGAACACCGAAACGTACCATTGATTTGTCAGAGGATAAACCATACAAAAGGACGAACTCTGATACCTTTCCGACATATAGCCTTGGTCTGACGCCATTAAAAGGTCATTTACCACCTTCACGAGTGCAGTCTCAGTGCTATAATGGGGTCTAAAAACAGACTGAAGCATTTCGTATACATTATTTGTCTTCAGGAAGGCAGTGAGTTGCTGAGCAACACCCTTTTCTAAAATGTTTGAGAGGAATGGAAGATTCGATATAGGCCGATATTTGTATTTATTTTTTATCCGGGTCAAGGTTTGGCTTTTTCAAGAGAGGTTTTATTACTGCCACTTTTAGTGAGTTTGGTACACATCCAGTGGATAGGGAGCCATTTATTATGTTCAACATAGGAGGGCCAAGCACAGGAAGTAGCTATTTCAGTAGTTGTGTTGGAATAGGGTCCAGTAGACAGCTGGAAGGTTTAGAGGCCATTGCTATTTTCGTGAATGTTTCAAGAGATACAGGATTAAAAAACTTGAGTGTTTCCATTGATCCAAGGTCCTGTCAGTTCTGTGCAGACTCAGGACAACTGATATTGGAGAGAACCAAACTCAAGGAGGAGTATGTAATTTGTTTTCTTTTTGTTGAAGAAGTTCATGGATTCATCACTGCCGAAGTGAAGGCCAACCTCACTTGTGGAATGCTGCTTTTTAGTTAGCTTTGCGAAAGTATCAAAAATACATTTTGAATTGCTCTTGTTCTCCTCAATTAGGTTGGAAAAATAGAATAATCGAGCAGCAGTGAGGGCTCTTCGATATTGCACCGTACTGCAAATTCCGTTCCAATTTTCTGGAAGCTTGCTTCATGGCTCGGGTATTTTCTGTATACCAAGGAGCTAGTTTCTTGTGACAATTTTTTGTTTGTTTTTAGCGATGTGACTGCATCTAGGGTATTACGCAAGGTTAAGTTTAGATCCTCAGTAAGGTGGTTAACTGATTTTTATACTCCGACGTTGAGTAGGTGGAGGGAGCCTGGAAAGGCATCAAGGAATCTTCAGAATTGTTTGTTGTGATTGAAAACGTAATAAGATGGTGTTCCAATAGTCCAGAATTATAAGGAAAAACTTTTGGATCAACAATATCTATTCCACTGGACACAACTAGATCGAGGATATGATTGTGGCAATGCGTAGGTCCCGAGACCTGTTGGATAAAACCCACTGAGCCGATGATTGCTCCGAAATACGTTTGGAGTGGGTCTGTGGACTTCTCCATGTGAATATTGAAGTTACCAAAAACGTGAATATTATCTGCCATTGACTACGATGTCCGATAGGAATTCAGGGAACTCAGTGAAGGAGGCTGTATACGACCCAGGAGGTAAACAGTAGCTGTACAAACTGATTGGGTAGGCTACAGAGATGTCATGACTAGAACCTCAAAAGACTAAAACATTTTAGCAACACCTCCGCCTTTGCGGGATGCGCGTGGGGATATGGTCACTAGTGTAACCAGGAGGAGAGGCCTCATTTAACTCAGTAAATTAATCAGGCTTAAACCATGTTTCAGCCAGGCCAGTTACATCAGGTTTATGATCAGTGATTGGTTCATTGACTATGACTACATTAGAAGGGATCTAACATTAAGTAGTCCTATTTTGAGTTGAGAGGTATTATCACAGTCTCTTTAAAAAATGACAGGAATGGAGGTCTTTATTCCAGTGAGATTGCTTAGGCTAGGTATACCAGCATGCTCGGTTAGGCTAGGTTACTACAGGCATGATCAGATTAGACTAGGGTACTACAGCACTGATCAGGGTAGGGTAGGTTACTGCAGCACTGATCAGACTGGTTGACATCAGGTCAGATTAGACTAGGTTACACAGTACTGATCAGAGTTAACTGATCAGCATGATAGTTACTAGGTACTACTACAGCACTGATCATAGGTTACTACAGCAGATCAGGTTAGACTAATTAGACTGTTACTACAGAACATGATCAGGTTAGACTAGGGTACTACAGCACTGATCAGTTAGTAAATTAGACTAAGGTTTACTACAGCAACTGATCAGGTTAGACTAGGTTACTATCAAGCACTGATCAGGTAAGACTAGGACTAAATCAGGTAGACTAGGGTACTACAGCACTGATCAGATTTATCAGAAGACTAGGGTACTACAGCACTGATCAGGTTAGACTAAATTAGACTAGGGTACTACAGCACTGATCAGGTTAGACTAGGGTACTACAGCATGATCAGGTTAGACTAGGTTACTACAGCACTGATCAGGTTAGACTAGGTTACTACAACACTGATCAGATTAGACTAATTAGACTAGGGTACTACAGCACTGATCAGGTTAGACTAGGGTACTACAGCACTGATCAGGTTAGACTAAATTAGACTAGGTTACTACAGCACTGATCAGTTAGACTAGGTACTACAGCACTGATCAGTTAGACTAGGGTACTACAGCACTGATCAGGTTAGACTAATTAGACTAGGTTACTACAACACTGATCAGGTTAGACTAGGGTACTACAGCACTGATCAGATAGAC
>LR778283.1:46938909-47020713 GCA_902810595.1 Coregonus sp. 'balchen'
ACAACACTGTCAGGTTAGACTACAGGTTACTACAGCACTGATCAGATTAGACTTAAATTAGACTAGGTTACTACAACACTGATCAGGTTATAGGGTTCCTGGTTAGCCTGGTTACTTACAGCACTGATCAGCTTAGACTAGGTTACTACAGCACTGCTCAGGTGTTAGACTAGGTTTACTAACAGCACTGATCAGGTTAGACTAGGGTACTACAACACTGATCAGGTTAGACTAGGTTACTACAGCACTGATCAGATTAGACTAGGTTACTACAGCACTGATCAGGTTAGACTAGGGTACTACAGCACTGATCAGGTTAGACTAGGTTATTACAGCACTGATCAGATTAGACTAGGATACTACAACACTGATCAGATTAGACTAGGGTACTACAGCACTGATCAGATTAGACTAGGTTAATACAGTACCATAGATTGATATCAGGCTACGCTACTAGCCTTATACAGTGGTGGAAATAGTACTCCATTTTCATACTTGAGTAAAAATAAAGATACCTTAACCCTTTGACTCGTACGATCCCATATTTGTCATCATTGTTGAGTGGTCCCTGCAGCGTACGATCTGATTGGTACAGTGGCAACAACGTATGAGGCAACAAACCCGTCAAAAGACCATCTAAATATTATTTTGTGCTGATGGAAAATAAAGGTCTTAAACTTTATTCCTCAATTTTTCCTTTTATTGTATGTCACACCCGGGCTCTGGGACTCTATATGTTGAGCCAGGGTGTGTTCATTCTATGTGTTGTGTTTCTATGTCGGGAGTTCTAGTTGTGCTATTTCTATGTTGGCCTGAGTGGCTCCCAATCAGAGGCAACGAGTGTCAGCTGTTGTTGGTTGTCTCTGATTGGGAGCCATATTTAAACTGTCTGTTTTCCCTTTGTGTTTGTGGGATCTTGTTTCCGTTTTGGTTTGTTCCTTGTTGGTTATGATAAACCGTAGGACTGCACGTTTCATTTTGTTGTTTTGTTGTGTATATTATCACTATAGATAATAAAGATTCAATATGTTTGTTCATCACGCTGCGCCTTGGTCTACTCCATACGACGATCGTGACATTGTAAAAGATAAATGCGATCTGAGCTGGCAACCCGAAGGTACCAAAGTTACAATCTGATGCCGCGTCCAAAACAACTGGGAACTGGGAAACTTCCGACCTCAGTGCATTCAAGACAACTGGTTACTCGAACTTGATCGTTTTGAACGGTCGTCCAACTCGGGAACTCTGGCCTTTTTCTAGTGCTCCGACTTTCCGACCTGAAGTACATTGACGTCATGATTTTACCTAGTATTTTTCAGAGTTCACAGTTGTCTTGAAAGCGCCATAAATCCGTCGAGTGAACTATCCCTTGTTATAACATCTTTGGTCTGACAGACGCTTACGTGACAACCAGAATGCATTGTATAATGTCAACAAACATGGCGCCACACATAGCCGGCAAATAGCTTAGCATTAGCTCATCATAATCGGTTCAACATTCAAAAAAGTATTTAACACACATCATATGTGTCCATTACAATTTATGCAAGAATCGGAATGCATGATTTGTCACCAGTACTTGAAAACGTGAATAAAACAGTAAATACATTATAATCCATACATTCATACAGTATGCTACAGCAGAAACGACAACACAATAAATATCAGGCTAGGCTAGGCTAATGTTAGTTACTACAGATTAATATCAGGCTAGGCTAGGCTAATGTTAGTTACTACAGATTAATATCAGGCTAGGTTAGGCTAACGTTACATACTACAGATTAATATCAGGCTAGGCTAACGTTAGTTACTACCGATAAATAACAGGATAGGTTAGGCTAACGTTACATACTACAGATTAATATCAGGGCAGGCTAACGTTACATACTACAGATTAATATCAGGCTAGGCTAACATATACTACAGATTAATATCAGGCTAGGCTAACGTTAATTACTAGAGATTAATATCAGGCTAGGTTAGGCTAACGTGACATACTACAGATGAATATCAGGTTAGGCTAGCGTTACATACTACAGATTAATATCAGGCTAGGCTAACATATACTACAGATTAATATCAGGCTAGGCTAACGTTAATTACTACAGATTAATATCAGGCTAGGTTAGGCTAACGCTACATACTACAGATTAATATCAGGTTAGGCTAACGTTACATACTACAGATTAATATCAGGCTAGGCTAACGTTACATACTACAGATTAATATCAGGCTAGACTAACGTTAGTTACTACAGATTAATATCAGGCTAGGCTAACGCTACATACTACAGATTAATATCAGGCCAGGCTAGGCTAATGTTAGTTACTACAGATTAATATCAGGCTAGGTTAGGCTAACGTTACATACTACAGATTAATATCAGGCTAGGCTAACGTTACATACTACAGATTAATATCAGGCTAGGCTAACGTTAGTTACTACAGATTAATATCAGGCTAACGTTACATACTACAGATTAATATCAGGGCAGGCTAATGTTACATACTACAGATTATTATCAGGCTAGGCTAACATTAGTTACTACAGATTAATATCAGGCTAGGTTAGGCTAACGTTACATACTACAGATTGATATCAGGCTAGGCTAACGTTACATACTACAGATTAATATCAGGCTAGGCTAACGTTACATACTTCAGATTAATATCAGGCTAGGCTAACGTTACATACTACAGATTAATATCAGGCTAGGCTAACATTACATACTACAGATGAATATCAGGTTAGGCTAACGTTACATACTACAGATTAATATCAGGTTAGACTAACTTCAGTTACTACAGATTAATATCAGGCTAGGCTAACATTACATACTACAGATGAATATCAGGTTAGGCTAACGTTACATACTACAGATTAATATCAGGTTAGACTAACTTCAGTTACTACAGATTAATATCAGGTTAGGCTAACGTTACATACTACAGATTAATATCAGGTTAGACTAACGTTACATACTACAGATTAATATCAGGCTAGGCTAACGCTACATACTACAGATGAATATCAGGTTAGGCTAACGTGACATACTACATATTATTATCAGGTTAGACTAACGTTACATACTACAGATTAATATCAGGCTAGGTTAGGCTAACGTTACATACTACAGATTAATATCAGGCCAACGTTACATACTACAGATTAATATCAGGCTAGGCTAACGTTACATACTACAGATTAATATCAGGCTAGGCTAACGTTCCATACTACGGATTAATATCAGGCTAGGTTAGGCTAACGTTACATACTACATATTATTATCAGGTTAGACTAACGTTACATACTACAGATTAATATCAGGCTAGGTTAACATTACATACTACAGATTAATATCAGGTTAGGCTAACGTTACATACTACAGATTAATATCAGGCTAGGCTAACGTTACATACTTTAGATTAATATCAGGCTAGGCTAACGTTACATACTACATATTATTATCAGGCTAGGCTAATGTTACATTTACATTTACATGTATGTCATTTAGCAGACGCTCTTATCCAGAGCGACTTACAAATTGGTGCATTCACCTGATAGCCAGTGCGATAACCACTTTACAATATGTTTTTTGTTTTTTTTGTTTTTTGGGGTGGGGTAAGGGGGGTAGAGGGATTACTTTATCCTATCCCAGGTATTCCTTAAAGAGGTGGGGTTTCAAGTGACTCCGGAAGGTGGTGTGTGACTCCGCTGTCCTAGCGTTGTGAGGGAGCTTGTTCCACCATTGGGGTGTCAGAGCAGCGAACAGTTTTGACTGGGCTGAGCGGGAACTGTGCTTCCGCAGAGGTAGGGGGGCCAGCAGGCCAGAGGTGGATGGACGCAATGCCCTCGTTTGGGTGTAGGGACTGATCAGAGCCTGAAGGTACGGAGGTGCCGTTCCCCTCAAAGCTCCGTAGGTAAGCACCATGGTCTTGTAGCAGATGCGAGCTTCAACTGGAAGCCAGTGGAGTGTGTGGAGGAGCGGGGTGACGTGAGAGAACTTGGGAAGGTTGAACACCAGACGGGCTGTGGCATTCTGGATGAGTTGTAGGGGTTTAATGGCACAGGCAGGGAGCCCAGCCAACAGCGAGTTGCGGTAATCCAGACGGGAGATGACAAGTGCCTGGATTAGGACCTGTGCTGCTTCCTGTGTAAGGAAGGTCATACTCTCCGAATGTTGTAGAGCATGAACCTACAGGATCGGGTCACCGCCTTGATGTTAGCGGAGAACGACAGGGTGTTGTCCAGGGTCACGCCAAGGCTCTTCGCACTCTGGGAGGAGGACACAACGGAGTTGTCAACCGTGATGGCGAGATCATGGAACGGGCAGTCCTTCCCCAGGAGGAAGAGCAGCTCCGTCTTGCCGAGGTTCAGCTTGAGGTGGTGATCCGTCATCCACACTGATATGTCTGCCAGACATGCAGAGATGCGATTCGCCACCTGGTTATCAGAAGGGGGAAAGGAGAAAATTAGTTGTGTGTCGTCTGCGTAGCAATGATAGGAGCGGTGAGGATATGTGAGGATATGACAGAGCCAAGTGACTTGGTGTATAGCGAGAATAGGAGAGGGCCTAGAACTGAGCCCTGGGGGACTCCAGTGGTGAGAGCACGTGGTGCGGAGACAGATTCTCGCCACGCCACTTGGTAGGAGCGACCGGTCAGGTAGGACGCAATCCAAGGGTGAGCCACGCCGGAGATGCCCAACTCGGAGAGGGTGGAGAGGAGGATCTGATGGTTCACAGAATCAAAGGCAGCAGACAGGTCTAGAAGGACAAGAGCAGAGGAGAGAGAGTTAGCTTTAGCAGTGCGGAGAGCCTCCGTGACACAGAGAAGAGCAGTCTCAGTTGAATGACCAGTCTTGAAACCTGACTGGTTTGGATCTAGAAGGTCATTCTGAGAGAGATAGCTAGAGAGTTGGCTAGAGACGACACGCTCAATAGTTTTGGAGAGAAAAGAAAGAAGGGATACTGGTCTGTAGTTGTTGACATCAGAGGGATCGAGTGTTGGTTTTTTGAGAAGGGGTGCAACTCTCGCTCTCTTGAAGACGGAAGGGACATAGCCAGCGGTCAAGGATGAGTTGATGAGCGAGGTAAGGGAGAAGGTCACCGGAGATGGTCTGGAGAAGAGAGGAGGGGATAGGGTCAAGCGGGCAGGTTGTTGGGCAGCCGGCTGTCACAAGTCGCAAGATTTCATCTGGAGAGAGAGGGGAGAAAGAAGTCAAAGCATAGGGTAGGACAGTGTGAGCAGGACCAGCAGTGTCATTTGACTTAACAAACGAGGATCGGATATCGTCAACCTTCTTTTCAAAATGGTTGACGAAGTCATCCACAGAGAGGGGGGGGGGGGGGATTCAGCAGGGAGGAGAAGGTGGCAAAGAGCTTCCTAGGGTTAGAGGCAGATGCTTGGAATTTAGAGTGGTAGAAATTGGCTTTAGCAGCAGAAACAGATGAAGAAAATGTAGAGAGGAGGGAGTGAAAAGATGCCAGGTCCGCAGGGAGTCTAGTTTTCCTCCATTTCCGCTCGGCTGCCCGGAGCCCTGTTCTGTGAGCTCGCAATGAGTCGTCAAGCAACGGAGCAGGAGGGGAGGACCGAGCCGGCCGGGAGGATAGGGGACATAGAGAGTCAAAGGATGCAGAAAGGGAGGAGAGGAGGGTTGAGGAGGCAGAATCAGGAGATTGGAGGGAGAAGGATTGAGCAGAGGGAAGAGATGATAGGATGGAAGAGGAGAGAGTAGCTGGAGAGAGAGAGCGAAGGTTGCGACGGCGCATTACCATCTGAGTAGGGGCAGAGTGAGTAGTGTTGGAGGAGAGCGAGAGAGAAAAGGATACAAAGTAGTGGTCGGAGACATGGAGGGGAGTTGCAGTGAGATTAGTAGAAGAACAGCATCTAGTAAAGATGAGGTCAAGCGTAATGCCTGCCTTGTGAGTAGGGGGGGACGGTGAGAGGGTGAGGTCAAAAGAGGAGAGTAGTGGAAAGAAGGAGGCAGAGAGAAATGAGTCAAAGTTAGGCGTAGGGAGGTTGAAGTCACCCAGAACTGTGAGGGGTGAGCCATCCTCAGGAAAGGAACTTATCAAGGCGTCAAGCTCATTGATGAACTCTCCAAGGGAACCTGGAGGGCGATAAATGACAAGGATGTTAAGGTTGAATGGGCTAGTGACTGTGACAGCATGGAATTCAAATGAGGAGATAGACAGATGGGTCAGGGGAAAAAGAGAGAATGTCCACTTGGGAGAGATGAGGATTCCTGTGCCACCACCCCGCTGACCAGATGCTCTCGGGGTATGCGAGAACACATGGTCAGACGAGGAGAGAGCAGTAGGAGTAGCAGTGTTTTCAGTGATAATCCATGTTTCCGTCAGCGCCAAGAAGTTGAGGGACTGGAGGGTAGCATAGGCATACTTCAGATTCATACTACAGATTCATATCAGGCTAACATTACATACTACAGATTAATATCAGGCTAGGTTAGGCTAACGTTACATACTACAGATTAATATCAGGCTAACATTACATACTACAGATTAATATCAGGCTAGGTTGGGCTAACGTTACATACTACAGATTAATATCAGGCTAGGCTAACATTACATACTACAGATTAATATCAGGCTAGGCTAACGTTACATACTACAGATTAATATCAGGCTAGGCTAACGTTACATACTACAGATTAATATCAGGCTAGGTTAGGCTTCTACAATAGTTTTACTACAGATTATTGATAGATGTGGACTTGTCATGATTTTATGCATTTATGTTGAAACTCTTGCATGCAGATACATGTGCACACACACTCACACAAAACTGAATTTAAGTAAAGAAACAGTGTGAAAAGTCTAGATTCATAACGGTAAGATACTGCATTTAGTTAAGTCCTTAGATAGATGGAGACATCTCTAGTGGTGGTAGCGGCGTCATGGTTAGCCTATGTACTGGCAGACACATGAACACGTCCATTGCTTGTTTTGCTGGTTTTGCTAACAGAATGAACAGATTGCTATATTTACACTCTGGCACAGAGAGCTACCTTTACTGCCAATAGCTAACAGGATTGTGTTTCTTGAAGCATACACTTGTTTGTGTGTGTGTGTGTGTGTCTGTGTGTGTGTGCTTTTCATGTGCATGTACATGCCTGTGTGTGTTTGTGTGTACTTAGACACGTTTTAGGTGTGTGTGTGAGCAGGAGGAAGAAGAGAGAGAGAGAGAGAGAGAGAGAGGGGGGGGGGGGGGGGGGGGGGGGGGGAGAGGGAGAGGGAGAGAGAGAGAGAGAGAGAGTATAATCCAACATATAAAAGGAAAATGGATGTGACTGTTCAAAGGAAAATATCCCCATCCCGGTTGTGTCAAGGGTTGCAAAATAACACGCAGGAAATCGGGAATCCTCTAACCATGATATCTGAAAAACCAGGGACTTTATTGAAAGTTCACGGAATTTTGCAACCCTAGTTCCATCTCCCTGGATCAGAGAAGGATCAGAGCAGTAGATCAGACATAAATTACACACGCACACACACAGACACACACACACACACTCACAAACTCACTCACAAACAGAGAAGACGAAAACGGTCTTTGATGTGACAAGGTGGGAGTAACACATGAGAAATGCAGGGAGAACCCTTTGATCGGCAGAGTAGATTCCTTACACTGATGTGTACATTGAACGTGTCTGGTACACAGACCCGTAGTATAACTCACGAAGAGAGCTGCACTGAAAACAAAGCTGGCGAAATATCTCAGAGGAGACATCCTAAAAATGGAAGAACAGAGACAGAACAGAGACTTATTAGTGTTTTTGCTACTAAAGAAAACACACATAAGAGTTCACCAATCTATCAGACTACACTCAGCAGGGTTTATTTTCGAAAGGCATCAGAAGGTGAGGTGTGAAACTCTCCACTATAAAACTAATGTTTATTCTAGATCAATAGTTAAACAAAAACTGTGTCAAAGTGTCACAGGAAAAAATGTGTTTTCTTTATGTGGTGCTGTGTGTATTTACTCTGTGAGACAGGCAGGACAGGGATGCTTCCTGATCCTCAGATAAGAGGTCAGGGTGAGTGACAGACAGGATGATAAGAGGTCAGGGTGAGTGACAGACAGGATGATAAGAGGTCAGGGTGAGTGACTGATGAGTCAGGGTGATGTGAGTGACAGACAGGATGATACAGAGGTCGGTGAGTGACAGACAGGATGATAAGAGGTCAGGGTGAGTGACAGACAGGATGATAAGAGGTCAGGGTGAGTGACAGACAGGATGATAAGAGGTCAGGGTGAGTGACAGACAGGATGATAAGAGGTCAGGGTGAGTGACAGACAGGATGATAAGAGGTCAGGGTGAGTGACAGACAGGATGATAAGAGGTCAGGGTGAGTGACAGACAGGATTCCTGGGCCTGTATTCACAGAGCACCTAGGACCAGCTCCCCCCTGTCAATCTAATCATTCATTGTGATATAAAAGGCTAAACTGATCCTAAATCAGTAATGATACTCTGAGATGCTTTGTGAATACGGGCCCTGGTCTGTCTGCATGCTGCTCCAACTCCCTCTTTGTGAATACGGGCCCTGGTCTGTCTGCATGCTGCTCCAACTCCCTCTTTGTGAATACGGGTCCTGGTCTGTCTGTATGCTGCTCTGACTCCCTCTTTGTGAATACGGGCCCTGGTCTGTCCGCATGCTGCTCCAACTCCCTCTTTGTGAATACGGGCCCTGGTCTGTCTGCATGCTGCTCTGACTCCCTCTTCATCTGAAATGAAACAACACCAAACACATTCATGAGAATTAGCTTAGTCAGTCAGTAACTTAGTTAACTAATGAAACACTAATGTAAATGTGCACAACATATTCAGCTAAATTATACCAAAACAACAGCCTATTTGCACTGAAATCAAGAGGGGTATTTTTTTTGGCCAACTTTTTCAGTCACCAGTGCATCAATAAACGGGCAGGGGGACGAAGTAGTTTGACAAGTACACAAGTAGTGTTCACAATAGTCAGTATTATAGCTAGCAAATATATAGTTTATATTTTCTAGAAACCTAGCTAAAGAATGTTGCAAATTTCACCTGCAACATGACCTTTAAGTGCTGCTAGGCTGGCTGCTAACTGGTCTCTGAAAGACAATATCAGGAGAGAGAGAGAGAGAGAGCAGAGGGAGGAGAGAGGAGAGAGAGAGACAGAGCAGGCAGAGAGAGAGGGAGAAGAGGAGAGAGGAGAGGAGAGAGGGGAGAGAGAGAGAGAGAGAGAGAGAGAGAGAGAGAGAGAGAGAGAGGCTCATCATCCTCATCAATAAAACCTTTATAACCTCTATACGTTGAGACAGGAGCACCTCTCATTCTCCACCCACAGTTAAAGCCACTAATGTTGATATTAAAACCCAAACCGGCAGTCCAATACCTGACACCACTGGCAGCTGTTACTCTGCCAGAATCAGACTCGGTTTATAATGTCCCTTCCTCCCCCACCCCTCCCTTCCTCCCCCACCCCTCCCTTGCTCCCCCACCCCTCCCTTGCTCCCCCACCCCTCCCTTGCTCCCCCACCCCTCCGTTGCTCCCCCACCCCTCCCTTGCTCCCCCACCCCTCCCTTATCCCTTCCTCCCTTCAGGTCAAAACGTAGCTTTCCAATAAAGGGAATCACGTTTACCATAAAGCTGTGAGTCGGAAAAATATAATTCTCTTTTAGTTGCTCCGAAGGCTCTGATTTCAAATAATCAGTGAATCAATTCTTTAACTTTCAAAATCAATATTTAATCTGTGAATGCTTGCTTGAGTCGGAGAGAGAGTTCTGCTCTGAGCAAAAGAGCAGGCAGGTGTTCTCTCCCTCTCTCCCTCTCTCCCTCTCTCTCTCCCTCCCTCCCTCCCTCTCTGTTTGACCCAGTACTTTCATCTGCAGTACAAGGTCAGAGCTGTTTAGCTACTGGGACCAGCCAGAGGAACGGAGGGAAGAGGGAAAAGTCTAACACTCAGTTATTGTGAACTAATCACCCTCACTTTCAAACTTCCACACACACTTTCACAATCACACACGCATGCACGAATGCACACACACACACACACACACACACACACACACACACACACACACATCTCTCTTTCTTTAGTCTCATAAATGCCTACTCTTGCATTCCTGCAGAAAATGCATTTTCTTCTAACTGCTGTGCTGGCCACTTTCTGGACTTCTGGAGGATTACAGGTTTGTATGCTGGTCCTCATATATCACACACACACACACACACACACACACACACACACACACACACACACACACACACACACATACCGGCCCTCAGATATCCACTGGCAGACCAGTGTCCCAATGACCCTCCAAAGCCACCAGTTATATCCTCCATCCTCTATCCATCCCTCCCTCATTTAAAATTTTAGTCATTTAGCAGACACTCTTAGTGCATTCATCTTAAGGTAGCTAGGTGAGACAACCACATGTCACAGTCATAGTATGTACTATCGGGGTGGGGATTAAATCATCCTGCTGGCATGGTTAGGTCTCACAGCTTTCATACACGTGCCTGGTTGGGCCTCCCCCCTCACACACATCCTCCTGCTCTTTTTGGCCTAGCCTGCCACATGCCTGACACATGATGCCTGCCCCATGCCTGCCCCATGCCTGCCACATGCCTGCCACATTAATAGAGAGAGATAAATGCCTGCCACATGCCTGCCACATGATGCCTGCCCCATGCCTGCCCCATGCCTGCCCCATGCCTGCCACATGATGCCTGCCACATGATGCCTGCCCCATGCCTGCCCCATGCCTGCCCTATGCCTGCCACATGATGCCTGCCACATGCCTGCCACATGCCTGCCATATGATGCCTGCCCCATGCCTGCCCCATGATGCATGCCCCATGCCTGCCCCATGCCTGCCCCATGATGCATGCCACATGCCTGCCACATGCCTGCCACATGATGCCTGCCACATGCCTGCCACATGCCTATGCATGCCACATGCCTGCCACATGCCTGCCCCATGCCTGCCACATGCCTGCCACATGCCTGCCACATGCCTGCCATATGATGCCTGCCCCATGATGCCTGCCACATGATGCCTGCCCCATGCCTGCCCCATGCCTGCCCCATGCCTGCCACATGATGCCTGCCACATGATGCCTGCCCCATGCCTGCCCCATGCCTGCCACATGATGCCTGCCACATGCCTGCCACATGCCTGCCATATGATGCCTGCCCCATGCCTGCCCCATGCCTGCCACATGCCTGCCCCATGCCTGCCCCATGATGCATGCCACATGCCTGCCACATGCCTGCCCCATGATGCATGCCACATGCCTGCCACATGCCTGCCACATGATGCATGCCACATGCCTGCCACATGCCTGCCACATGATGCCTGCCCCATGCCTGCCAAATGCCTGCCCCATGCCTGCCAAATGCCTGCCACATGCCTGCCACATGCCTGCCACATGATGCCTGCCACATGCCTGCCACATGCCTATGCCTGCCACATGCCTGCCACATGCCTGCCCCATGCCTGCCACATGCCTGCCACATGCCTGCCACATGCCTATGCCTGCCACATGCCTGCCACATGCCTGCCACATGCCTGCCACATGTCTGCTTGGGTTCTGGATTGGTTGGCTCCTCAGCTCTCTAGCTCTTTATTGGTTAGTGCTTACACACGGTTAGCCTTTAGCATGACACCTTTAAAACGGGGGTTAAATCCCATTACTATTCAATTATTATTACTATCCTATTAAATCATAATAATAATATAATAATAATATGCCATTTAGCAGACGCTTTTATCCAAAGTGACATACAGTCATGCATGCATAAATTTTTTGTGTATGGGTGGTCCCGGGGATCGAACCCACTACCTTGGCGTTACAAGCGCCGTGTTCTACCAGCTGAGCTACAGAGGACCAGAGTCTTATTACTATTAAATTACTATTACTATCCTATTAAATCATATTACTATTACTGTCCTATTAAATCCTATTACTATTAAATTACATTTACATTTTAGTCATTTAGCAGATGCTCTTATCCAGAGCGACTTACAGTTAGTGAGTGCATACATTTTTCATAATTACTATTACTGTCCTATTAAATCATATTACTTCTATACGGTCTCATGGTGGGGAGATAAGGGCAGAGCAGAGAGAGAGAGAAAGACAAGGTGTGTGTCAAATGGACAGATGGATTAGCTGAGGTAGGGTACACTGTAAAGCCCACCCAACTACCTCATCCCTATATTGTTATTTATTTTTCTCTTTCACTCCAGTATCTCTATTTGCACATAATCTCTTGCACATCTATCATTCCAGTGTTAATACTAATTGTAATTATTTTGCACTATGGGCTATTTATTGCCTTACCTCCATAACTTGCTACATTTGCACACACTGTATATTTTCTGTTGTATTTTTTTTGTTGACTTTATGTTTTGTTTTACCCCATATGTAACTCTGTGTTGTTGTTTTAATCGCATTGCTTTGCTTTATCTTGGCCAGGTCGCAGTTGTAAATGAGAACTTGTTCTCAACTGGCTTACCTGGTTAAATAAAGGTGAAATAAAAAAATAAAAAAAATAAAAGGGGTTACAGCCCACTGGCCATACACTGGTTGAATTAACGTGGTTTCCACGTAATTTCAACGAAATTACATTGAACCAACGTGGAATAGATGTTGAAATGACGTCTGTGCCCAGTGGGAGGCAGCTTGGTGGAAGGAAAATTCTGTATTTCATATTACAGTACACCTACTGTAATATAGATACAGTATCAAAGCAAGTACTATGTAATAACACACAGTACAACATCGTAACGTTTACGGTATTATACTGTAGAAGTAACCACTACCGTAATCTGAATGAATGAATGAATTTCGGAGAGGGGTTTGTTTTTAACAGTAATTTACTGTACTTACAAGGGTTGGCTGCTGGGTGAAGTGTTTACACATTACGCTTCTAGAGGTCTTAACAAAGGCTTCCAAACTGGCAGCGACAACAGGACAAAACAGACCCAAAGGACATGGCAAAATGCTCACCATGTGTGACTCGTTTCAGGAAACTAGGCATATGGCACATCACTACATTAGAGCAGAGGCATTTGAACGTTTCTAAATTATTTTTTGTCTTTCAGCATCAGTAGAACACGCCTGACTGTCCTCCACCAATCATACAAGGAGAATGATCTAATGCCTCCCATCAAAAAGAGAGCCGGCCAAAACAAACACAGGTTACACCTGAAGCACGAGGACTTGCAGCGAGTTGTGAACTTCATCAACAACTACGCAGAGGATAATGCAATAGTATTACCAGGACACCACCCAGGACAGAAACCCTTTGGTGGAAAGCTGCTGCAATAGTATTACCAGGACACCACCCAGGACAGAAACCCTTTGGTGGAAAGCTGCTGCCATCTCATGTGACAGAAGCAGCGGTGTGGCGTCTCTACTAGGAATCGATGACAACACTTGGTATGTAAAGCATCAACAACACGTTTTGATTATTTAATTTACCTCCAACATGATTGGCACTACTTTTATTGATCTCATATTATTTGTGTATTTTTCAGGAATTGAAACGCATAGATGGTCTGAGCGTTCGGACTCAGTCAGGACAAGGTTTCAGCTGCTGCACAACGCTGACGTCCTTCCTCCCGTAGATGGTCTGAGCGTTTGGACTCAGTCAGGACCAGGTTTCAGCTGCTGCCCAACGCTGACATCCTTCCTCCCATAGATGGTCTGAGCGTTTGGACTCAGTCAGGACCAGGTTTCAGCTGCTGCCCAACGCTGACATCCTTCCTCCCGTAGATGGTCTGAGCGTTCGGACTCAGTCAGGACCAGGTTTCAGCTGCTGCCCAACGCTGACATCCTTCCTCCCATAGACGGTCTGCCTGTACAAGCACCACCTGGACTGGACACAGCTAGACAAACGTATATATTTTTGAGAAGATCAGGGAGTTTTGCGACGAAGAGGCCATGGACATCATATGCCCTGCACCAAAATCAAGGGCAGGACAGAAACAGAATCCGAATATAGATTCCATTGTTCATACGTGGTGCGGACGGACCAGGTTCCCAGTCATCCTGTCCTATGTCCCCAGTATTTGCAAACAACAGCTGGTCGAAATCTAATATTAAGAAAGTCTCTAGGTTTTGCTCGCCTGAGGTAGAGTATCTCAGGAAAAGCTGTCAACCAAACTATTTACCAAGAGAGTTTTCATCCATATTTTTTGTAGCTGTCTATTTACCGCCACAAACCGATGCTGGCAATAAGACAGCACTCAATGAGCTATATAAGGCCATAAGCAAACAGGAAAACGCTCATCCAGAGGCAGCGCTCCTAGTGGCCGGGGACTTTAATGCAGGGAAACGTAAATCCGTTCTACCTCATTTCTACCAGCATGTTAAATGTGCAACCAGAGGGAAAAAATCTCTAGACCACCTTTACTCCACACACAGAGACGCGTACAAAGCTCTCCCTCGCCATCCATTTGGCAAATCCGACCATAATTCTATCCTCCTGATTCCTGCTTATTAGCAAAAATTAAAGCAAGAAGCACCAGTGACTCGGTTAATGAAGAAGTGGTCAGATGACGCAGATGCTAAGCTACAGGGCTGTTTTGCTAGCACAGACTGGAATATGTTCCGGGATTCTTCCGATAGCATTGAGGAGTACACCACATCAGTCACTGGCTACATCAGTAAGTGCATTCATGCCGCCGTCCCCACAGTGACCGTATGTACACTACCGTTCAAAAGTTTGGGGTCACTTAGAAATGTCCTTGTTTTTAAAAAAAATTACAAAAAATTGTCCATTAAAAGAACATCAAATTGATCAGAAATACAGTGTAGACATTGTTAAAGTTGTAAATGGCTATTGTATCTGGAAACAGCTGGTATGGCAACTGCTCGGCCTCTGACCGCAAGGCACTACAGAGGGTAGTGCGTACGGCCCAGTACATCACTGGGGCCAAGCTTCCTGCCATCCAGGACCTCTATACCAGCCGTCATACCGCTCAGGAAGGAGACGCGTTCTGTCTCCTAGAGATGAACGTACTTTGGTGCGAAAAGTGCAAATCAATCCCAGAACAATAGCAAAGGACATTGTGAAGATGCTGGAGGAAACAGGTAAAACAGTATCTATATACTTTTTGGAGAAATGTCCTCTGGTCTGATGAACCAAAAATAGAACTGTTTGGCCATAATGACCATTGTTATGTTTGGAGGAAAAAGGGGGTTGCTTGCAAGCCGAAGAACATCATCCCAACCGTGAAGCACGGGGGTGGCAGCATCATGCTGTGGGGGTGCTTTGCTGCAGGAGGGTCTGGTGCACTTCACAAAATAGATGGCATCATGAGGAAGGAAAATGATGCGGATATATTGAAGCAACATCTCAAGACATCAGTCAGGAAGTTAAAGCTTGGTTGCAAATGGGTCTTCCAAATGCACAATGACCCCAAGCATTTTTCCAAAGATGTGGCAAAATAGCTTAAGGACAATAATATAATAATATGCCATTTAGCAGACGCTTTTATCCAAAGCGACTTACAGTCATGCGTGCATACATTATTTTTTTTTGTGTATGGGTGGTCCCGGGGATCGAACCCACTACCTTGGCGTTACAAGCGCCGTGCTCTACCAGCCGAGCTACAGAGGACAACAAAGTCAAGGTATTTGAGTGGCCATCACAAAGCCCTGACCTCAATCCTATAGAAGATTTGTGGGCAGAACTGAAAAAGCGTGTGCGAGCAAGGAGGCCTACAAACCTGACTCAGTTACACCAGCTCTGTCAGGAGGAATGGGCCATAATTCACCCAATTTATTGTGGGAAGCTTGTGGAAGGCTACCCAAAACGTTTGACCCAAGTTAAACAATTTAAAGGCAATGCTACCAAATACTAATTGAGTGTATGCAAACTTCTGACCCACTGGGAATGTGATGAAAGAAATGAAAGCTGAAATAAATCATTCTCTCTACCATTATTCTGACATTTCACATTCTTAAAATAAAGTGGTGATCCTAACTGACCTAAGACAGGGAATTTGTACTAGGATTAAATGTCAGGAATTGTGAAAAACTGAGATTAAATGTATTTGGCTAAGGTGTATGTAAACTTCCGACTTCAACTGTATATCTGGGAAATATCAATGAGTGATTTTGCCGGATCAAACTTGTTTTGAACGCTCAGAAAACCAAGGTTATGTCCGTCTGTTCCACCAGGAAAAGGCCAACACAATATGGAATGCGATTAAGCATGGGGGAGTACAAATTGAGAAGAATCTCAAATATAAAATATTTTTTGATTTGTTTAACACTTTTTGGGTTACTACATGATTGCATATGTGTTATGTCATAGGTTTGATGTCTTCACTAGTATTCTACAATGTAAAAAATAGTAAAAATAAAGAAAAACTCTTGAATGAGTAGGTGTGTCCACACTTTTGACTGGTACTGTATATATATATATATATATATATATATATATATATATATATATATGTATTTATTTATTTAGCAGATGCATAAAAATGAAATGTTTTCAAGATCATGTTAAAGCTGCAATATGTCACTTTTTGTATTTTTCTTTATATTCAAAAGCTCCAATAATAATAATAATAATAATAATAAGTCACTAATGTGATGCAACAGTAACAATTTTGTGCTTGAGAACCGCTCTATTCATTGGTTTTTCATTTTCCCTTTCGGGTCGGATATTCCTCCCAGATGTTGTTTTTGTTTCCATCAGTGGTTAGCCGAGATAGCTAGCTTACAGACATGGCGGACCACCATAACCCTAACCCTAACCCAGCAGCAGCTACTTGTCCATCAGACATGGCGGACCACCATAACCCTGACCCTAACCCAGCAGCAGCTACTTGTCCATCAGACATGGCGGACCACCATAACCCTAGCAGCAGCTACTTGTCCATCAGACATGGCGGACCACCATAACCCTAGCAGCAGCTACTTGTCCATCAGACATGGCGGACCACCTGACCCAGCAGCAGCTACTTGTCCATCAGACATGGCGGACCACCTGACCCAGCAGTAGCTACTTGTCCATCAGACATGGTTGACCACCATAACCCTGACCCAGCAGCAGCTACTTGTCCATCAGACATGGCGGACCACCTGACCCAGCAGCAGCTACTTGTCCATCAGACATGGCGGACCACCTGACCCAGCAGCAGCTACTTGTCCATCAGACATGGCGGACCACCTGACCCAGCAGCAGCTACTTGTCCATCAGACATGGCGGACCACGAGACCCAGCAGCAGCTACTTGTCCATCAGACATGGCGGACCACCTGACCCAGCAGCAGCTACTTGTCCATCAGACATGGCGGACCACCTGACCCAGCAGCAGCTACTTGTCCATCAGACATGGCGGACCACCTGACCCAGCAGCAGCTACTTGTCCATCAGACATGGCGGACCACCTGACCCAGCAGCAGCTACTTGTCCATCAGACATGGCGGACCACCTGACCCAGCAGCAGCTACTTGTCCATCAGACATGGCGGACCACCTGACCCAGCAGCAGCTACTTGTCCATCAGACATGGCGGACCACCATAACCCTGACCCAGCAGCAGCTACTTGTCCATCAGACATGGCGGACCACCTGACCCAGCAGCAGCTACTTGTCCATCAGACATGGCGGACCACCTGACCCAGCAGCAGCTACTTGTCCATCAGACATGGCGGACCACCTGACCCAGCAGCAGCTACTTGTCCATCAGACATGGCGGACCACCATAACCCTGACCCAGCAGCAGCTACTTGTCCATCAGACATGGCGGACCACCATAACCCTGACCCAGCAGCAGCTACTTGTCCATCAGACATGGGGGACCACCTGACCCAGCAGCAGCTACTTGTCCATCAGACATGGCGGACCACCTGACCCAGCAGCAGCTACTTGTCCATCAGACATGGCGGACCACCATAACCCTGACCCAGCAGCAGCTACTTGTCCATCAGACATGGCGGACCACCTGACCCAGCAGCAGCTACTTGTCCATCAGACATGGCAGACCACCATAACCCTGACCCTGACCCAGCAGCTACTTGTCCATCAGACATGGCGGACCAGCTACTTGTCCATCAGACATGGCGGACCACCTGACCCAGCAGCAGCTACTTGTCCATCAGACATGGCGGACCACCTGACCCAGCAGCAGCTACTTGTCCATCAGACATGGCGGACCACCTGACCCAGCAGCAGCTACTTGTCCATCAGACATGGCGGACCACCATAACCCTGACCCTGACCCCAGCAGCAGCTACTTGTCCATCAGACATGGCGGTACCACCTGACCCAGCAGCAGCTACTTGTCCATCAGACATGGCGGACCACCTGACCCAGCAGCAGCTACTTGTCCATCAGACATGGCGACCACCTGACCCAGCAGCAGCTACTTGTCCATCAGACATTGGCGGACCACCATAACCCTGACCAAGCAAACAGCTACTTGTCCATCAGATATGGCGGTACCACCCAGAACCCTACCAGACCACGCAGCTACCTTGTCCATCAGACATGGGCGACCACCAAACCCGCAGCAGCTACTTGTCCATCAGACATGGCGGACCACCATAACCCTGACCCAGACCAAGCAGCTACTTGTCCATCAGAACCATGGCGGACCACCATAACCCTGACCCACCAGCAGCAGCTACTTGTCCATCAGACATGGCGGACCACCATAACCCTGACCCTGACCCAGCAGCAGCTACTTGTCCATCAGACATGGCGGACCACCTGACCCAGCAGCAGCTACTTGTCCATCAGACATGGCAGACACCTGCAGCAGCACCCCTCAACTGCGGACCCTAACCCTGACCCAGCAGCCTACTTGTCCATCAGACATGGCGGACCCCTGACCCAGCAGCAGCTACTTGTCCATCAGACTGGCAGACCACCTGACCCAGCAGCAGCTACTTGTCCATCAGACATGGCGGACCACCATAACCCTGACCTACCCAGCAGCAGCTACTTGTCCATCAGACATGGCGGAACCCCTGACCCAGCAGCAGCTACTTGTCCATCAGACCTGGGACCACCTGACCCAGCAGCAGCTACTTGTCCATCAGACATGGCGGACCACCATAACCCTGCCCTACCCAGCAGCAGCTACTTGTCCATCAGACATGGCGGACCACCTGACCACCAGCAGCAGCTACTTGTCCATCAGACATGGCGGAAACCACCACCTGACCCAGCAGCAGCTACTTGTCCATCAGACATGGCGGACCACCATAACCCTGACCCAGCAGCAGCTACTTGTCCATCAGACATGGCGGACCACCTGACCCAGCAGCAGCTACTTGTCCATCAGACATGGCGGAACCACCATAGACCCTGACCCTGACCCAGCAGCAGCTACTTGTCCATCAGACATGGCGGACCACCTGACCCAGCAGCAGCTACTTGTCCATCAGACATGGCGGACCACCTGACCAGCAGCAGCTACTTGTCCATCAGACATGGCGGACCACCTGACCCAGCAGCAGCTACTTGTCCATCAGACATGGCGGACCACCCGACCCAGCAGCAGCTACTTGTCCATCAGACATGGCGGACCACCTGACCCAGCAGCAGCTACTTGTCCATCAGACATGGCGGACCACCTGACCCAGCAGCAGCTACTTGTCCATCAGACATGGCGGACCACCTGACCCAGCAGCAGCTACTTGTCCATCAGACATGGCGGACCACCTGACCCCCGCAGCAGCTACTTGTCCATCAGACATGGCGGACCACCTGACCCACCAGCAGCTACTTGTCCATCAGACATGGCGGACCACCTGACCCAGCAGCAGCTACTTGTCCATCAGACATGGCGGACCACTGACCCAGCAGCAGCTACTTGTCCATCAGACATGGCAGACCACCTGACCCAGCAGCAGCTACTTGTCCATCAACATGGCGGACCACCTGACCCAGCAGCAGCTACTTGTCCATCATACATGGCAAGACCACCTGACCACAGCAGCTACTTGTCCATCAGACATGGCGGACACCGACCCAGCAGCAGCTACTTGTCCATCAGACATGGCGGACCACCATAACCCTGACCCAGACCCAGCAGCAGCTACTTGTCCATCAGACATGGCGGACCACCATAACCCTGACCCTGACCCAGCAGCAGCTACTTGTCCATCAGACATGGCGGACCACCTGACCCAGCAGCAGCTACTTGTCCATCAGACATGGCGGACCACCTGACCCAGCAGCAGCTACTTGTCCATCAGACATGGCGGACCACCTGACCCAGCAGCAGCTACTTGTCCATCAGACATGGCGGACCACCATAACCCTGACCCAGCAGCAGCTACTTGTCCATCAGACATGGCGGACCACCATAACCCTGACCCAGCAGCAGCTACTTGTCCATCAGACATGGCGGACCACCATAACCCTGACCCAGACCCAGCAGCAGCTACTTGTCCATCAGACATGGCGGACCACCATAACCCTGACCCTGACCCAGCAGCAGCTACTTGTCCATCAGACATGGCGGACCACCTGACCCAGCAGCAGCTACTTGTTCCATCAGACATGGCGGACCACCTGACCCGCAGCAGCTACTTGTCCATCAGACATGGCGGACCACCTGACCCAGCAGCAGCTACTTGTCCATCAGACATGGCGGACCACCTGACCCAGCAGCAGCTACTTGTCCATCAGACATGGCGGACCACCATAACCCTGACCCAGCAGCAGCTACTTGTCCATCAGACATGGCGGACCACCATAACCCTGACCCAGCAGCAGCTACTTGTCCATCAGACATGGCGGACCACCATAACCCTGACCCAGCAGCAGCTACTTGTCCATCAGACATGGCGGACCACCATAACCCTGACCCAGACCCAGCAGCAGCTACTTGTCCATCATACATTGGGTACCACCATAACCCTGACCCAGCAGCAGCTACTTGTCCATCAGACCATGGCGGACCACCATAACCCTTGACCCAGCATCAGCATACTTGTCCATCAGGACCATGGGCGGACCACCTGACCACAGCATCAGCTAACTTGTCCAATCAGACAGTGGGCCAGACCCCATAACCCTGGACCCTGACCCAGCAGCTACTTGTCCATCAGACATGGCGGACCATCTACTGGTCCATCAGACCATGGCGGACCACCTGACCCAGCAGCAGCTTACTTGTTCCATCAACCATGGCGGGAACCACCTGACCCAGCCATCAGCTACTTTGTCCATCAGACCATGGAGGCACCCAACCTGACCCAGCAGCAGCTACTTGTTCCATCATACATGGCGGACCCCATAACCTGCCCTGACCCAGCAGCAGCTACCTGCCACAGACCCATGGGACCACCGAACCAGACTGCAGATCACTTGTCCATCAGACATGGCGGACCACCTGACCCAGCAGCAGCTACTTGTCCATCAGACATGGCGGACCACACCTGACCCCAGCAGCAGCTACTTGTCCATCAGACATGGCGGACCACCTGACCCTGAGCCCTGCCCAGCAGCATGTGACCACCATAACCCTGACCCAGCAGCAGCTACTTGTCCATCAGACATGGCGGACCACCTACCCTGACCCGCAGCTATACTTGTCCATCAGACAAGGCGGACCACCAAACCTGACCCAGCAGCAGCTACTTGTCCATCAGACATGGCGGACCACCATAACCCACCCCGACCCAGCAGCAGCTACTTGTCCATCAGACATGGCGGACCACCATAACCCTGATCCTTGACCCAGCAGCAGCTACTTGTCCATCAGACATGGCGGACCACCTGACCCAGCAGCAGCTACTTGTCCATCAGACATGGCGGACCACCTGACCCAGCAGCAGCTACTTGTCCATCAGACATGGCGGACCACCATAACCCTGACCGCAGCAGCTACTTGTCCATCAGACATGGCGGACCACCTGACCCAGCAGCGCTACTTGTCCATCAGACATGCGGACCACCCACCCAGCAGCTACTTGTCCATCAGACATGGCGGACCACCATAACCTGACCCAGACCCAGCAGCAGCTACTTGTCCATCAGACATGGCGGACACACCTGACCCAGCAGCAGCTACTTGTCCATCAGACATGGCGGACCACCATAACCCTGACCCCGCAGCAGCAGCTACTTGTCCATCAGACATGGCGGACACCTGACCCAGCAGCAGTACTGTCCATCAGACTGGGCCATCCTGACCCAGCAGCAGCTACTTGTCCATCAGACATGGCGGACCACCTGACCCAGCAGCAGCTACTTGTCCATCAGACATGGCGGACCACCTGACCCAGCAGCAGCTACTTGTCCATCAGACATGGCGGACCACCTAACCGACCCCAGCAGCAGCTACTTGTCCATCAGACATGGCGGACCACCTAACCCAGCAGCCAGCTACTTGTCCATCAGACATGGCGGACCACATAACCTGACCCAGCAGCAGCTACTTGTCCATCAGACATGGCCGGGCCACCATAACCCTGAACCCTGACCCAGCAGCAGCTACTTGTCCATCAGACATGGCGGAACACCTGACCAGCAGCAGCTACTTGTCCATCAGGACATGGCGGACCACCATAACCCTGACCCAGCAGCAGCTACTTGTCCATCAGACATGGCGGACCACCATAACCCTGACCCAGCAGCAGCTACTTGTCCATCAGACATGGGGGACCACCTGACCCAGCAGCAGCTACTTGTTCCATCAGACATGGCGGACCACCTGACCCAGCAGCAGCTACTTGTCCATCAGACATGGCGGACCACCTGACCCCAGCAGCAGCTACTTGTTCCATCAGACATGGCGGACCACCATAACCCTGACCCAGCAGCAGCTACTTGTCCAATCAGACATGGCGGACCACCATAACCCTGACCCAGACCCAGCAGCAGCTACTTGTCCATCAGACATGGCGACCACCATAACCCTGACCCAGACCCAGCAGCAGCTACTTGTCCATCAGACATGGGGACACCACCCTGACCCAGCAGCAGCTACTTGTCCATCAGACATGGCGGACCAACCCTGACCCAGCCAGCAGCTACTTGTCCATCAGACATGGCGACCACCCCGACCCACCAGCAGCTACTTGTCCATCAGACATGGCAGGGCCAGCAACTGTCCATCAGACATGGCGGACCCTGACCCAGCAGCTACTTGTCCATCAGACATGGCGGACCACCTGACCCCAGCAGCAGCTACTTGTCCATCAGACATGGCGGACCATAACCCTGACCCAGCAGCAGCTACTTGTCCATCAGACATGGCGGACCACCATAACCCTGACCTGACCCAGCAGCAGCTACTTGCATCAACATGGCTACCATGACCAGCAGGCTACTTTCCATCAACTGGCCTGACCACCTGACCCAGCAGCAGCTACTTGTCCATCAGACATGGCGGACCACCTGACCCAGCAGCAGCTACTTGTCCATCAGACATGGCGGACCACCATAACCCTGACCCAGCAGCAGCTACTTGTCCATCAGACATGGCGGACCACCTGACCCAGCAGCAGCTACTTGTCCATCAGACATGGCGGACCACCATAACCTGACCTACCACAGCAGCTACTTGTCCATCAGACATGGCGGACCACCTGACCACCAGCTAACTTGTCCATCAGACATGGCGGACCACCTGACCCAGCAGCAGCTACTTGTCCATCAGACATGGCGGACCACCCCGACCCAGCAGCAGCTACTTGTCCATCAGACATGGCGGACCACCTGACCCAGCAGCAGCTACTTGTCCATCAGACATGGCGGACCACCATAACCCTAGCAGCAGCTACTTGTCCATCAGACATGGCGGACCACCTTTACCCAGCAGCAGCTACTTGTCCATCAGACATGGCGGACCACCTGACCCAGCAGCAGCTACTTGTCCATCAGACATGGCGGACCACCTTGACCCAGCAGCAGCTACTTGTCCATCAGACATGGCGGACCACCTGACCCCAGCAGCAGCTACTTGTCCATCAACATGGCGGACCACCTGAACCCAGCAAGTAGCTACTTGTTCCATCAGACATGTGGGACCACCATACCCTGACCCTGACCCATCAGCAGCTACTTGTCCATCAGACATGGCGGACCACCATAACCCTAGCAGCAGCTACTTGTCCATCAACATGGCGGACCACCTGACCCAGCAGCAGCTACTTGTCCATCAGACATGGCGGACCACCTGACCCAGCGCAGCTACTTGTCCATCAGACATGGCGGACCACCTGACCCAGCACAGCTACTTGTCCTCAGACATGGCGGACCACCTGACCCAGCAGCAGCTACTTTCCATCAGACATGGGCGGACCACCTGACCCCAGCAGCTCTACTTGTCCATCAGACATGGCGGACCACCTGACCCAGCAGCAGCTACTTGTCCATCAGACATGGCGACCACCTGACCCAGCAGCAGCTACTTTGTCCATCAGACTGGCGGACCACCTGACCCAGCAGCAGCTACTTGTCCATCAAACATGGCGGACCACCTGACCCAGCAGCAGCTACTTGTCCATCAGACATGGCGGACCACCTGACCCAGCAGCAGCTACTTGTCCATCAGACATGGCGGACCACCATAACCTGACCCAGCAGCAGCTACTTGTCCATCAGACATGGCGGACCCACCTGACCCAGCAGCAGCTACTTGTCCATCAGACATGGCGACCACCCTGACCCAGCAGCAGCTACTTGTCCATCAGACATGGCGGACCACCATAACCCCCGACCCAGCAGCAGCTACTTGTCCATCAGACATGGCGGACCACCTGACCCAGCAGCAGCTACTTGTCCATCAGACATGGCGGACCACCATAAACCCCGACCCGACAGCAGCAGCTACTTGTCCATCAGACATGGCGGACCACCATAACCCTGACAGCAGCTACTTGTCCATCGACATGGCTGACCACCTGACCCAGCAGCAGCTACTTGTCCATCAGACATGGCGGACCACCTGACCCAGCAGCAGCTACTTGTCCATCAGACATGGCGGACCAAAACCCAGCAGCAGCTACTTGTCCATCAGACATGGCGGACCACCTGACCCAGCAGCAGCTACTTGTCCATCAGACATGGCGGACCACCTGACCCTGCAGCAGCTACTTGTCCATCTAAGCCAAAGAAACAGAGAACTTTGGAGAGCAGACAGGTCAAAAGGGAAAGCGAGTTGAAGGAATTTTTTTCTGCTCAAAAGGTAAGACATTGCTAGCTAGATAATATATCTTGCTAAATATAAAGTGAAATTACGGTTTTACTATTTATCTGTAAATACGTATGCAAGTGTTATATTTTGGATTTTGGATACCGTGGAAATGGTCTCAATGCACGCCTCGTCTTGATCCAGATGTTGTACAACACAATATTCTAAAACTAGCTAGCTGGTATTATCTCGTCTCATGTCGGCTGTTGCATCTGAACTGGGCTTCATTACTTGACGTCAAATCTCTAGAAAATATATTTTGAACAGAAAATATTATTTGTCAGCAAGCCTGTGTTTCCAGCCCCACCACGGTCAAGTATTGGAGCAGAATCAGACTTTAGTTGGCTAACTATGTATTTTTGCCCATGTTGTCCATGACGTCATTGTATTTCCCCTCGCTGGCCAAGAACAATTATGTTTTACCTAACAGCAGTAATCTTCTAATGCCAAGCATCTACGTAGCTAAGCTGTTTAGGAAAATCAACTACCCGGGATTTAATTTTAGTATTAATGACATACTATCTATCCCAATAGAATACTGCACAGATATATTATTACTATGTGTTTCCCCCATTGGAACTGTATGGCTGAGATGGATCTATTGAGTATTGGACAGTAACAGGACATTATGTTGAATGACTGGAAACATCAAACTGAAATGAAAGCTTTTTGAAAACTCCCCCCAGAGAGGAGAGGAGACCAAGTGTTAGATGAGCAACGTGTTGAAGTTGAAGCTTTAGAAATAAAGTTTTATGCGTTTACTTTGGGTGTTGTTTTTTTACTTCAAACTTTACAGCGATTACACAGTTTTCCATTATATATGTTCATCTTGGGCATTTCCTGTGAGTGACTTTACTTTGAGATTTTTAGAGTGACAAATATAAGCATTGCACTTCAGAATCCACCATGCATGGAGACGCTTCCTGTCATTGGGCTGAATGAATCTGTGCATGTTGCAGTGGATCGTGTCTCCAGAACTGAATGGGCCGTCTTTTCCAGGTCACCAGCAGTACTTCCAGGGGTGTTCTCAGTTGTAAGCTTGTACCCATTCGTTTGAACTCCACTCTTAGAACTGCTATTGTTAGCTCAAAAGAGAAGCCCACTGTGGTCTTCTCAACCAGTACTATTAGTTCAAATGTGAATTCCATAAACTGAAATACCCCCTCCGTTTTCAAATCACGAAGAGGGCTTGGGTGTGATGAGTGTAATGGAAGGAATCAGGCGCAGTAATCACCGAATACAGAGTTTATTCCTTCGTTACACAAAATACGCTGGAATAGCGACAAAACGAAACAGGCACAGGGGAAACGATCTACCCTGGCAAATACACTGTAACGGTATCTACATACAATACATCGTGTTCCCTCTACCCCGGCAACAAAACGGTACGAGTAGCTCCACCGAGCTACACTACTCTCACAAACAAACAATCACCCACAAGGACAAGGGGGGCAGAGGGAACACTTATACACGGACTAATGAGGGGATTAGAACCAGGTGTGTGTGATTGACAAGACAAGACAAATGTGATGATGATTAGGGCGGCAGTGGTTAGTAAGATGGTGACGACGAATGACGATTCCTGCCCGAACAAGAAGGGGAGGCAGCCTCGGCGGAAGTCGTGACATTGGGATGTTGCACTATAGCAACCAAAGCCCATGTAAGTCAGTTTATAACATTCCGTCACTGATCTCCTCCCTGTAGGCTGACTCATCGTCGCCGGGGATCAGGCCAACCACAGTCGTGTTGTCAGCGTACTTGATAATGGTGTTGGAGTCGTGCGTGGCCACAGTCGTGGGTGATCAAGGAGTACAGGAAGGGGACTAAGCACACATCCCTGTGGGGCCCCTGTTAAGGGTCAGCGTGGTGGAGGTGATGTTGCCGACCCCACCACCTGGGGTCGGCCCGTCAGAAAGTCCAGGATCCAGTTGCAGAGGGAGGTGTTCAGACCCAGAGTCCTAAGCTTGCTGACGAGCTTGGAGAGGATAATGGTGTTGAACGGTGAGCTGTAGTCAATGAACAGCATTCTCACATAGGTATTCCTCTTATCTAGGTAGGTGAGGGCAGTGTGGAGAGCAATTGAGATTGCTTCATCTATGGATCTGTTGGGGCGGTATGCAAATTAAGTGGATCTAGGATGGCTGGGATGGTGGAGTTAATGTGTGTCATAACCAGCCACTCAAAGCACTTCATGATTACAGAAGTGAATGCTACAGGGCGGTAGTCATTGTGGCATGAAGCCTTAGAGTTCTTAGGAAACAGGAATGATGGTGGTCATCTTAAAACATGTGGGGATTACAGACTGGAACAAGGAGAGGTTGAAAATTACCGTGAATATGCCAGCCAGCTGTTCTGCGCATGCTCTGAGAACGTGCGCTGGAATACCGTCGGGGCCCGCGGCCTTGCCAGTGTTGACCTGATTAAAGACCCTTCTCACGTCGGCCTCTGAGAGCGAGATCACCCAGTTCTCTGGGTCGGTGACGGCCCTGCTCAATGTTGTTGTTGTTAGTTCATCTGGTAGAGAGGCATCGTGGGGCAGATCACGGTTGGGTCTTCCTCTGTAATCCGTAATGTGGGAGTCTGTGTAATACTGTCTGGTAGAGAGGCATCGTTGGGCAGATCACGGCTGGGTCTTCCTCTGTAATCCGTAATAGACTGTAGCCCCTGCCACATGCGGCGGGCGTCGGAGCCTGTGGAATATGATTCCACCTTATTCCTATATTGTCCCATTGCCCGTTTGATGACTCTTAGAGTTCCTCATACTGGCATTGGCTGCAGCAGGCCCTATGGTGCCAATATTGGAAAAAGTAATTCCAATTTCTACTCTCTCCTCTATTACAAATAGGGATAGACCAAATGGTGCAGTTCTTTGCAATGTTATGGTCATACCAACATCAACCATCAGACAGGGCCTGCAACCGCCTATTGACCATAGCTTGTTTGAGTAGGAGACTCCATGTGACTTAAAAAATTGTGAAGGACTTGGGTTGATTCATTTGAACATTAGGAGCTTACTTCCTAAACTGGATTACATCAAGATCTGGGCTATGCAAATGAATCCAGACATTCCGGTATTGACTGAAACTTGGATCTCTGGGGACATTCTGGACCCTGATATTAATACTGAGGGTTATAATGTGTTCAGAACTGACAGACAGGGGGGAGTGGCCATTCTTATTACAAATAATGTATCTGTCTCTTTCAGTGGCATGTATTCATGGGTGCCAAGGTAAGCCAGGCTTCCCCCAAAACATTTTGCGTGGAAAAAACATATAATAATTTATCTTTCGTCTCTCTGTGTTTCATAATTTTCCTTCAATTCGGAACAGGCTGTATGTACAGGTGTAAACAATACAGACAAAACTAAACAGACACCGATAACATCGAACGGCAGTAGCTAGTACTCCGGGGACGACGACCGCCGAAGCCTGCCCGAGCAAGGAGGAGGAGCAGCCAAAAGAGTATGACATTGTTGCCCTCCGTAGCATTGAATGCAAAGGGAAGCCAGCGAGCTAAACTGTGAATGGTCCAGGCGTACCAAAACAAGTGTTAAGGGAATCCAGTTTGGATTTGGCTTCAGACCAATCACATCGCATCGAGAGCAAACGTCACTGACAGAAACTTGTGTTGTTGTCCTCCGGTGGCTAGCTAGCGAGCTAGCTAAAATTGGCCCTTTCCTAAATTAGCCATGAGTGGAGACAGGGATTTGGACTTGTGGTTTTACTTAGTTCTCTATACTGGCCAATGATTATAACTTCCATCAATTCTGATCCAACCATAAATTCATACATTGTGCTCCTGTCCTGAGAGGATGGAAGATCAATATGTAGCTAATGTAGAAGGCTAATGTTAACTAGCTAACGTTGCCCATGAAAGGAAGTGAAGTTAGAGAGCAAGCACTTTAGCCACAAAAAATGAAAGTGTTTACTGTATGACAGAGTGACCATTTCGTCACCATGAAAAAGAGGAGGAGCATTGGCATTTCTCTACAAGTAGGGTGAGTCAACATTTTTAACTACTTCCACGAACGAGCACACACACGCACACAGTCTTGTACAGCTAACCTTGTGGGGACACACAATTCAGTCCCATTCAAAATCCTATTTTCCCGAACCCCTAACCCTACACCTAACCCTAACCCTAACCCTAACCTTAACCCTAAACCCAATTCTAACCCTAATCCTAATTCTAACATTAACCCTAAACCCCCTAGAAATAGCATTTTACCTTGTGGGGACCAACAAAATTTCCCCAGTTGGTCCCCAAAATAATTGTTTACTATTGTTGTGGGGACTTCTGGTCGAAATGTTGAAGTTGAAACGATGCTGGAATAGTGGCGGCAGCTCCTGTTTTCTTTTCAACTTGCAGTTTCTCCTTGGTTCTAAATCAATATTTATTTAGTGGTCCGAAAATGTCGGAAACATTAACTTGCTTGGCCATGCTATAGGTCATTTAACTGTTCGTTACCTGATATATGCTTTGTGGACTTCCAGCTTTGTGAATAAACAAAGCTGTGGTTGAATTTATTCTGCCACTTCTAATTGTCTCGGCCTTAGGCCTAAATATCACGGTCGCAAGGCATATGAACTAACGGGTTATAAAGCAAACAACACAATTATCACAACTCATACTGTAGGTTGTAATATGTATTTTTTTTTCTGGCTTGGCATCCCCAGTGAATCTACCCACACACCGCTACAGGTCTCTTTACTGAAATCCATTTCCCTTGCCAAGATGTTTTAGCATAACTGTTATATGGGTCTACCGTCCTCTCTCATCTAACCTTTGTGCACTCGAGGAGTTAACTAGTTTGTTGTCTTCTTTTACTAAAATCAGAAGTTATTATCCTGGGTGACTTCAATTATGACTGGGAAAATGCAGCCTTCAGACAGTCTAAAAGACATGTGTAATGATCTAAACCCAACCCAGCCGGTGGCTAAGCCTACACAGCCCAACCCTAAAGATCCTTCAAAGTCAACTCTGATTGATCTTATCTTAACGAATACACCAGAGAAATATGTTTCCACTGGTGTCTTCGCCCAAGACATTAGTGACCATTACCCAGTTGTTTGTGTTAGAGACGTGAGAATACAAACATCTAAGCCTCGTGTCGTCACAAAGAGGAACTTTAAAAACTTAAGTGAACAGGCTTTTTTACATTATCTTTATTTTAGCGACCTTAATTGTATTTCAGCTATCCCTGAACCTGATTTAGCTTTCAACCTTTTTTCAGATGTCTTCACTACTGTTGTGAAGAAAATCAGTTTCTCTCTCAGGCGGATACAGAGAGACTCGTCCATGCTTTTATTACAAGCAGCTACTGTAATGCTCTCCTGTCTGGTCTACCCAAGAAAGACATTGGTCAACTGCAAAACATACAGAATGCTGCAGCACGAGTACTGACCAAGACCAGACAGAGAGCACACATTACATCGGTTTTAAGGTCACTGCACTGGCTGCCTGTGAGTTTTAGAATTAATTTTAAGATTCTTCCATTCAATCCACGATTGTGCACCTCAATACATGTCATACATGCATTTAAGTTATGTACCCAGTAGGTCCCTCAGGTCCTCTGGCCTTTTAACTATCCCAAAGCCCAGGATCAAGAGGCATGGAGAGGCAGCCTTTAGTTACTATGCCCCCAGCCACTGGAATAGCCTGCCAGAGAACCTGAGGGGGGATGAAACTGGGGACATATTTAAAAAAGATGTCCGGTTTTGCGCCCCCTCTGGCTCGTGCGGTGGAGGAGATCTTCGTGGGCTACACTCAGGTTGGTGGTCTGTTGATATCCCTCTAGTGGTGTGGGGGCTGTGGTTTGGCAAAGTTGGTGGGGTTATATCCTGCCTGGTTGGCCCTGTCCGGGGGTATCGTCAGACGGGGCCACAGTGTCTCCTGACCCCCCCTGTCTCAGCCTCCAGTATCTATGCTGCAATAGTCTATGTGCCGGGGGGCTAGGGTCAGTCTGTTATATCTGGTGTTATTCTCCTGTCTTATCCGGTATCCTGTTTGAATTTAAAGTATGCTCCCTCTCTCTCCCTCTCTCTCTCTCTCTCCCTCCCCTCCCGGAGGACCTGAGCCCTAGGACCATGCCTCAGGACTACCTGGCCTGATGACTCCTTGCTGTCCCCAGTCCACCTGGTCGTGCTGCTGCTCCAGTTTCAACTGTTCTGCCTGCGGCTATGGAACCCTGACCTGTTCACCGGACGTGCTACCTTGTCCCGGACCTGCTGTTTGACTCTCTCTCTCTACCGCAGCTGCTGTCTCAACCTCTGAATGCACGGCTATGAAAAGCCAAGTGACATTTACTCCTGATGTACTGACCTGTTGCACCCTCTACAACCACTGGAATTATTATTTGACCCTGCTGGTCATCTATTAACGTTTGAACATCTTGGAGAAAAATCTGGCCTTAATGGCCATGTACTGTTATAATCTCCACCTGGCAGCCAGAAGGGGACTGGCCACCCCTCAGAGCCTGGTTCCTCTCTAGGTTTCTGCCTTTCTAGGGAGTTTTTCCTAGCCACCGTACTTCTACATCTGCATTGCTGCTGTTTGGGGTTTTAGGCTGGGTTTCTGTGTAGCACTTTGTGACATCTGCTGATGTAAAAAGGGCTTTATAAATACATTTGATTGATTGATTGAAGACGCCTCTGCATGCATTCACATACACACGCACGCACACACACACACACACTCAGTGTCATCCCTGTGTTCTCATTCCTGGAATAAACACCTGCCAAGGAAGACTGCCCAGGATATCTTTCCTCCATTAGAACACTGTCTAGTGCTAGTCCCCTCCATTAGATCACTGTCTAGTGCTAGTCCCCTCCATTAGAACACTGTCTAGTGCTAGTCCCCTCCATTAGATCACTGTCTAGTGCTAGTCCCCTCCATTAGAACACTGTCTAGTGCTAGTCCCCTCCATTAGATCACTGTCTAGTGCTAGTCCCCTCCATTAGATCACTGTCTAGTGCTAGTCCCCTCCATTAGATCACTGTCTAGTGCTAGTCCCCTCCATTAGAACACTGTCTAGTGCTAGTCCCCTCCATTAGATCACTGTCTAGTGCTAGTCCCCTCCATTAGATCACTGTCTAGTGCTTGTCCCCTCCATTAGAACACTGTCTAGTGCTAGTCCCCTCCATTAGAACACTGTCTAGTGCTAGTCCCCTCCATTAAAAAACACTGTCTAGTGCTAGTCCCCTCCATTAGAACACTGTCTAGTGCTAGTCCCCTCCATTAAAAATGGAGCACCTCTCTTGGCCTTTTGCTGATCTAGGCAAGAACAACACAGACCTGCATAATTATAGCCTATGGGGCCTGAGTATATCTGTGTGTGTGTGGTGTGTTTGTGTGGCTTGTGGGTGTGTGTGTGGCGTGTGTGTGTGTGTGTGTGTGTGTGTTTTGTGTTAGTGTGTTCGTGTCTGCACATGTGCATGTTACTGACGTGCACTTCGCAAAAGATGAGTTATTTATCAACTACTTTTTCTACAGACTCAAGAGGTATGATTCGCTTTTCTGAGTGACTCGTTCATTTTAGTCGTTAGTTTGACCTGCTGGCCGCAATGAGTCCTCCAGCAGGATGAATACATGCGCCTCCAGCTCAGCGGCTCCAGAGACGTGCTCCGACCACCAACTGTCTGTCATCTGCGCGCAGGGAAATAGATCATGAGCATAGAGACGAAAAATACATGTTTAAAATGATAATTGATCACATGGTCCAAGAATGATGGCAATTAATTGATAATTTAATGTAATGATGGACACAGCTTTGTAAAACCAAAACATACACAGCCTCTGCACAACAAACTCGAACCCGAGAACGAATCGTTTGGGATGCTGCAGTTCGCGAACGACTTTACTTACCACCCTCACGGCAGTCAAGCAATGCATTCTGCCAAGAGTCTTTCACAATCTAGTCCGGTTGCGGCCACAACTAGACCTCGTTTCAAATGTATCAAGAAATAATTGTATTTGTATGCCAGAATTTGGTTTTCGCCAGGCATAATGGGACCATGTCGTCCAAAAAGTTATACTTTTGAATCATCTGTCCACAGAACGTTCTTCCAAGAGTCTTGATGATCATACAGGTGCTTTTTGGCAAACTTTAGTCAACTTTTTGGACGACATGGTCCCATTATGCCTGGCGAAAACCAAACACTTGTCATGAGCCTCTCACTCCACCGGGTTACCACCTTAATTTTCTTCCACTCTGCTCACCACTCTCTCTACTCAGCCTAACTAGCTCCACCTGTCCCTGCTCTGCTCTGCTCTAATTACTCTGCCAGCTGCGCTGCATTACCCACTACCTCTCCCAGTATATTAGGCCCTGTCTTTCAGCTCTCCGGTGTCAGATCGTCTGCAAAGCTCTCACCCGGAACCTGTTTGCTCGCGCTTCTGGCTCACCCTGGTTTTGTGACCCCGGACCTGCCTGATTTTTGGATACTCTTCTGCCCCAGGAGATCCAGACCTGCTTCTGCCATAACGACTCCTGACTACTCTTCTATCCCGGTAACTCTGACCAGCCTTCTGCCTTGCTACTACGTATTTTGGATTTCCCTTGAACTGTACTGCTGCCTTGTTTCATTCCGCCCTGTTGTGTCTGTGTCTCCCCCCCCCAGGACTTCTGGACCACCCACCACCGGCTTCATAGGACGCATCGCTGCCACTGGGGGGGGCACAGACCCAGCACATTGGACGGGATCCCTGTTACCCCTGGAGCCTTCATTCAATCCCTACTTCCCTTTTCCCTTAAGTTTTAATAAACTTTCTGGTGTGACGCAATTGTGGTCCTCTGGTCGTCTGTCTGAACCGTGACAGTACGATCTGACCATTATGGACTCAGCGCACACTTTCCCCGACATGGAAACCGATGAGCATGAGCAGCAGTTCCAGCAGCAGCAACAACAACTCGCCATGATCATTCAACTCCTCACCAACCTTACCCCAGCCAGTCTGCCCACCAGCCCTGCCCCCGAGTTACCTGCCCCGGTCATTGCAGCCGCTGCTCCGGAACCCAAGATTGGAAACCCCGAGCGGTTCAACGGCGATTCAACCCAGGTCCGGCCATTCCTGACTAGCTGCCGACTTCAGTTCTCCTTGCAGCCAAGGACCTTCGCCACGGAGGGGGCTAAAGTTGGGTATGCCATCACTCACCTGACGGGCCGAGCTCGACTCTGGGGAACAGCAGAGTTCGAACGTCAAACCCCCGCATGTGCAACCTTCGACCTGTTTGCTGAGGAGATGCTGAAGGTGTTTGACCTGGATTCACCAACCGCAGAGGCGTCTCGTGAACTGTTCAGTATTCGACAAGGCAGACGTACAGTCGCAGACCATTCCATCGACTTCCGAACCCTGGCTAGACGAAGTTCTTGGAACACACCATCGTTGGTGGACGCGTTCTTCCATAGTTTGGCTGACTATATCAAGGACGAGTTGGTCTCCCATGAACTGCCTTCCACTCTTGATGAAGCCATCGCACTGACTGTCAGGATCGACAGAAGGATACAGACCCGTCGTCGTGAAAGGGGGCGCCAAGGTCCACCTACTACCGGCATTCGGAGAGATCCGACTGGGCTCCTGTCATCTACTGCCACTCACCCAGGTCAGCTTGATCAGTCTGAGCCTATGGAGATTGGGCGAGCCTCTCTCACTCCTGCAGAGCGCCAGCGCCGCTTCACCTCAAACCTCTGCCTCTATTGTGGAGGTGATGGACATCGTGTGGTAACCTGCCCTTTAAAGGGCCGAAGCTCACCGGGCATAGGGGGAGTCCGGTTGAGTTCAATGACCATCCAGTCCTCCGACCGCAAACCCCTGCTGCAAGTTCACCTCCGCCTCTCTGACTCAACTCACACCCTGGCTGCTCTGGTGGATTCTGGCGCCGAAGCCAACATAATGGACATCAAGCTGGCACGCCAACTGGGACTGGAGAACCTCCGTTTGACACCTCCTATTCCTGCCCGGGCACTGGACGGACACTTACTCGGATCGGTCACTCATGTCACGGCCCCGGTCTCGATGGGTCTGTCCGGAAACCATCAAGAAACTATCCAGTTTCACCTGCTCCCCTCTCCAGGCCAACCCCTCATCCTGGGTTACCCATGGCTCCGCCGGCACAACCCTCAGCTCGACTGGGTGACCGGGGTGATCAGGGAGTGGGGAGAGGACTGCCACCGAACCTGCCTGCTTGCTGCCGCACTACCCCCTCGGCCAGTACCTACTAACTCCGCTCCTGACCTCTCCAATGTCCCAGAATGCTACCATGGTCTCAGAGAGGTGTTTAACAAAGCAAGAGCCACATCTCTGCCCCCTCACCGACCGTACGACTGTGCCATCGACCTCCTCCCTGGAACAGCCCCTCCTAAGGGTCGTCTTTATTCGTTGTCTGCTCCTGAAAGAAAGTCCATGGAGGACTACATCAATGGCTCTCTGTCCGCAGGATTAATCCGTTCATCTTCATCTCCTGCTGGTGCTGGCTTCTTCTTTGTGGGGAAGAAGGACGGATCTCTTCGCCCCTGCATCGACTACAGGGGACTCAACGACATCACAGTGAAAAACCGTTACCCTCTGCCTCTGCTCACCTCTGCTTTTGAGTTGCTCCAGGGAGCCACTGTTTTTACCAAGTTGGATCTCAGAAACGCTTACCACCTAGTGCGGATCCGGGAGGGAGATGAATGGAAAACCGCATTCAATACACCAACAGGCCACTACGAGTATCTGGTTATGCCTTTTGGCCTCACCAATGCTCCTGCTGTGTTCCAGGCTCTAGTGAATGATGTACTGCGGGACATGTTAAACAAGTTTGTCTTCGTTTACCTGGATGACATCTTAATCTACTCCAGAAACCTGTCTGAACACACCCGCCATGTCCAGCAAGTCCTTCATCGTCTTCTGGAGAATTCCCTCTACGCCAAGGCAGAGAAATGTGAGTTTCACGTCAAGACAGTGGCCTTCCTGGGGTACATAGTGGCAGAGGGAAGTATCCAAATGGATCCTGCCAAAGTATCAGCAGTCACTTCATGGCCAGTTCCGGAGAACAGAAAGAAGCTGCAACAGTTTCTGGGGTTTGCTAACTTCTATAGAAAGTTTATCCGGAACTACAGTACCATTGCTGCCCCTCTCACTGCTCTAACCAGCACCAAGCAACCCTTCACCTGGACCCCAGCAGCCGACAAAGCCTTCAGTACCCTCAAGGTGAGGTTCACCTCCGCTCCCATCCTCCAGATGCCTGATGTGGACCGGCAATTCATTGTGGAGGTGGACGCCTCGGATGTGGGAGTTGGTGCTGTGATTTCTCAGTGGGCTGCGGAGGATAGGAAGCTCCATCCCTGTGCCTTTTTCTCACGTCGGTTGTCCCCCTCTGAGTGCAATTACGACATAGGGAACCGTGAGCTGCTGGCTGTGAAGCTTGCCTTGGAGGAGTGGCGTCACTGGCTGGAGGGGTCCACCATTCCATTTCTCGTTTGGACCGATCATAAGAACTTGGAGTACATCCGCACGGCCAAACGGTTTGAACTCCAGGCAGTCCCGCTGGGCCCTGTTCTTCACCAGGTTTAATTTCACTCTGTCATACCGGCCTGGATCACGCAACACCAAGCCAGACGCCCTCTCCCGTCAATTCCAGAAGGATGACACCCCCTCCAAGGACCCTGTGTCGATTCTGCCTAGTCCCTGCATCGTTGCAGCTCTGACCTGGGCTGTTGAGGAACAGGTGCTGGAGGCTCTCCGTAACCAGCCAGGTCCCAGCACTTGCCCAGCTGACCGCCTTTTTGTCCCCGAAGACCTGAGGTCCCAGGTCGTTCAGTGGGGACATGACTCCCGCCTAGCTTGTCACCCTGGCTCCACCCGCACTTACAACCTGCTCGCCCAGAGGTTCTGGTGGCCCTCTCTGAGAAAGGATGTACGGGAATTCGTCCAAGCCTGCCCCATCTGCAACCAACACAAGTCGTCCTGCCAGCCCCCAGCCGGATTGCTGCAGCCCCTGCCTGTGCCCAGACGTCCCTGGTCTCACATCGCCCTTGACTTTGTCACGGGGCTGCCCCCTTCAAGTGGCATGACCGTCATTCTCACCATAGTTGACCGTTTCAGCAAGATGGCACACTTCATTCCCCTCCCCAAGCTCCCAACCGCCAAGGAGACCGCCCAGGTGGTCCTGGAACACGTCTTCCGGATCCACGGACTGCCAAAGGATGTTGTTTCTGACCGTGGTCCACAATTCTCCTCCGCTTTTTGGAAGGAGTTCTGTCACCTGCTGGGAGCCACAGTCAGTCTGACTTCCGGATTCCATCCCCAATCCAATGGGCAGTCAGAGCGGGCTAATCAGGAGCTCGAGAAGGCACTGCGATGCATGACTTCACGCAACCCCCACTCCTGGTCGCAGCAATTGACATGGGTGGAGTACGCACACAATTCCCTGACCTGCTCTGCCATCGGTATGTCCCCTTTCCAATGTGTTTATGGATACCAGCCTCCTCTATTTGCCAGCCAGGAAGAGGAGGTTACTTGCCCATCTGCACTTGCTTTTGCCCGTCGATGTCGCCGCACCTGGTCACAAGCCCGAGCCACACTCCTCAGATCCGTTGCCAGCTACACTACCGGGGCCAACCGTCGGAGAATTCCTGCTCCCACCTACCATGTTGGTCAAAGGGTGTGGTTGTCATCAAAGAACCTGCCACTCAGGGTGGAGTCGCAGAAGCTGGCACCTCGGTTCATTGGCCCATTCCCTATCATAAGAGTGATTAGCCCAACTGCTGTCCGGCTCCAACTGCCTAATTCCCTGAGGGTGCACCCCACTTTCCATGTGTCTAAGATTAAGCCCATCCATGAGAGTCCGCTGGTCCCTGCTGCGCCTTGTCCTCCGCCTCCACGGCTCGTCGATGGTGGTCTGGTTTACACCGTCCGCCGCCTGCTTCGGTCCAGACGGAGGGGTAGGGGTCTCCAGTACCTCATTGACTGGGAGGGCTATGGACCTGAGGAAAGGACCTGGGTGCCAGCTAGTCGGATTGTGGATAGGACTCTCATCACCGCTTTCCACCAACGGCATCCTGATCAACCTGCAATCCGTAGGGGCCGCCCCAGAGGGGTCCCTAACCGTCCTGCCCGCTCGGCTTCCTGTCCTGTGCCTGATCCTGTCTCGGGACCTGTCCCATCTCCCGACCACGGCCCTCCGGCTTCCTCCGAGGATGAGGACGTTCACTCGGACCGTTCGGAGGAGTTCTAGCCCTCCTCCGGCTCCCCTCCTCCCGCCCGGCGTGGTGTTGCTCTTGGGACTTCTGGGGCCGTCCCTTGGGGGGGGGGTTCTGTCATGAGCCTCTCACTCCACCGGGTTACCACCTTAATTTTCTTCCACTCTGCTCACCACTCTCTCTACTCAGCCTAACTAGCTCCACCTGTCCCTGCTCTGCTCTGCTCTAATTACTCTGCCAGCTGCGCTGCATTACCCACTACCTCTCCCAGTATATTAGGCCCTGTCTTTCAGCTCTCCGGTGTCAGATCGTCTGCAAAGCTCTCACCCGGAACCTGTTTGCTCGCGCTTCTGGCTCACCCTGGTTTTGTGACCCCGGACCTGCCTGATTTTTGGATACTCTTCTGCCCCAGGAGATCCAGACCTGCTTCTGCCATAACGACTCCTGACTACTCTTCTATCCCGGTAACTCTGACCAGCCTTCTGCCTTGCTACTACGTATTTTGGATTTCCCTTGAACTGTACTGCTGCCTTGTTTCATTCCGCCCTGTTGTGTCTGTGTCTCCCCCCCCCAGGACTTCTGGACCACCCACCACCGGCTTCATAGGACGCATCGCTGCCACTGGGGGGGGCACAGACCCAGCACATTGGACGGGATCCCTGTTACCCCTGGAGCCTTCATTCACTCCCTACTTCCCTTTTCCCTTAAGTTTTAATAAACTTTCTGGTGTGACGCAATTGTGGTCCTCTGGTCGTCTGTCTGAACCGTGACAACACTGCATTCCACAGTAAGAACATCATACCAACATCATATCAAGGTCAAGCATGGTGGTGGTGGTGTGATGGTTTGGGGATGCTTTGCTGCCTCAGGACCTGGAAGACTTGCCTTAATAGAAGGAACCATGAATTCTGCTCCGTATCAGAGAATTCTACAGGAGAATGTCAGACCATCCGTCTGTGAGCTGAAGCTGAAGCGCAGCTGGGTCATGCAGCAAGACAATGATCCAAAACACACAATCAAGTCTACATGAAAATTGCTAAAAAGCAACAAATTGGAAGTTTTGGAATGGCCTAGTCAAAGTCCAGACCTAATCCCCATTGAGATGTTGTGGCAGGACTTGAAACGAGCAGTTCATGCTTGAAAACCCACACGTCACTGAGTTAAAGCAGTTCTGCATGGAAGAGTGGGCCAAAATTCTTCCACAGCGACGTGAGAGACTGATCAACAACTACAGGAAGCATTTGGTTGGAGTCATTGCAGCTAAAGGTGGCACAACCAGTTATTGAGTGTAAGGGGGCAATTACTTTTTCACACAGGGGAATTGGGTGTTGCATAACTTTGTTTATGAAATAAATATTTAATTGTTGTGCTATTTGTTCACTTATGTTCCCTTTATCTAATATTAGGTTTTGGTTGAAGATCTGATAACATTTAGTATCACAAATATGCAAAAGTAGAGAAAATTAGAAAGGGGGCAAATACTTTTTCATAGCACTGTACATTGTTTAAAGCACATTTTTACAAGTCTCAGTCACAAATGGCGGCTCCAATAAGCCCCCTATGGTGAACCACATGTGACTGAGAGGCTTGTAGAATCATGACTCTCGAGTTTTCAGTTCATCTTTCGCCGGTAGGGGGTCCTGCATGGTCTGGGCATTACTGACTCAAATGAACGAAATGAGTCAAAGATCAGAGTCAGTAAAAAGAGCCAAACTTCCCATCACTAGTTCATGTGTGTGTGTGTTTGTGTGTGTGTGTGTGTGTGTGTGTGTGTAAAACGCATGTGTATATTTTGCATATATTTCTGCCTATCCAGTTTATAAAATATTTAGATATCTACTATTTAAATGTTATCGGTCCATTTGACACAATATAGGGTTTACATAATAATTACTGCTGTATACACTTCAACCATTATATGTGTTGTTGATATCTCTGACTCCTATGTTTTAGAGGGCACCCCCCTATTCGCCTCTACTCTGCTCGCCTCGCCTCTCCTCACCGCTCCTCGCCTCTCCCTCTCCTCCCCTCAGCATCGACTGCCTGTCTTTTTTTATTTGTTTATTTCACCTTTATTTAACCAGGTAAGCCAGTTGAGAACAGGTTCTCATTTACAACTGCGACCTGGCCAAGATCAAGCAAAGTAGTGCAATAAAAAACAACACAGAGTTACATATGGGGTAAAAAACATAAAGTCAGAAATACAACAGAAAATATATATACAGTGTGTGCAAATGTAGCAAGTTATGGAGGTATGGCAATAAATAGGCTATAGTGCAGAATAATTACAATAGTATTAACACTGGAATGCTAGATGTGCAAGAGATTATGTGCAAATAGAGATACTGGGGTGCAAAAGAGCAAAATAAATAACAATATAGGGATGAGGTAGTTGGGTGGGCTAATTTCAGATGGGCTGTGTACAGGTGCAGTGATCGGTAAGGTGCTCTGACAACTGATGCTTAAAGTTATTGAGGGAGATAAGAGTCTCCAGCTTCAGAGATTGTTGCAATTCGTTCCAGTCATTGGCAGCAGAGAACTGGAAGGAATGGCGGCCAAAGGAGGTGTTGGCTTTGGGAATGACCAGTGAGATATACCTGCTGGAGCGCAGACTACGGGTGGGTGCTGCTATGGTGACCAATGAGCTAAGATAAGGCGGGGATTTGCCTAGCAGTGATTTATAGATGGCCTGGAGCCAGTGGGTTTGACGACGAACATGTAGTGAGGACCAGCCAACAAGAGCGTACAGGTCACAGTGGTGGGTAGTGTATGGGGCTTTGGAGACAAAACGGATGGCACTGTGATAGACTACATCCAATTTGCGGAGTAGAGTGTTGGAGGCTATTTTGTAAATGACATCTCCGAAGTCAAGGATCGGTAGGATAGTCAGTTTTACGAGGGCATGTTTGGCAGCATGAGTGAAGGAGGCTTTGTTGCGAAATAGGAAGCCGATTCTAGATTTAACTTTGGATTGGAGATTCTTTATGTGAGTCTGGAAGTTGAGTTTACAGTCTAACCAGACACCTAGGTATTTGTAGTCTGCACAGTGACAGGAGGGATCTCAGGAGAGTCAGAATCATGTAGTCTAACAGTGGAGACAAATCAAGTGTACCTAAACTCTCCCTCCTCTCCCCCCTACCTCCCCTCCAGTTTTCCCTTCACTACACCTCCAGTTATTCCTCCTCTCCTCTCCTCCGCTCGCCTGACCTCGCCTCTCCTCTCCTCACCTCGCCTCTCCTCTCCGCCCACTCGCCTCTCCTCTCCTGACCACGCCTTCGCCTCGCCTCTCCTCTCCTCTCCTCTCCTCTCCTCTCCTCTCCTCTCCTCTCCTCTCCTCTCCTCTCCTCTCCTCTCCGCTCCTTCGCCTCTCCTCGCCTCACCTCTTCTCTCCACGCCTCTCCTCGCCTGACCTCTCCTCGCCTCTCCTCTCCGCTCCTCGCCTCTCCTCTCCTCTCCCTTCTCCTCGCCGCTCCTCTCCTCCCCTCAGCATCGACTGCCTGTCTGCACAGTGACAGGAGGGATCTCAGGAGAGTCAGAATCATGTAGTCTAACAGTGGAGACAAATCAAGTGTACCTAAACTCTCCCTCCTCTCCCCCCTCCAGTTATTCCTCCTCTCCTCCCTCCTCTCCCCCCTACCTCCCCTCCAGTTATTCCTCCTCTTATCCCCTCCCCCCCCCCCCCCCCCCCCGCCTCTCCCTCCCCCTCCCCTTTCTCCCTCTCCCCTCCCGTTTCCTCCCTCCCCTTTAGTCCTAGATAGATTCTCAAGGTTATTTCCAAAGATAGCTAAGGTCTTAGTTGTAAGGCAGTACAATATCTATGTGGGTTAGGCTTTAAGTAAGCCACTGGAGAGATGGTCGGCAGCTCCATACAGGAAGGGGGAGGAAGGGAAGGGGCTTTCAGGGCAGCAGAGACGTGGGTATGTAGTTACAGATGCATCTACATTTGATCACTCTGTTGTAGCAGAGAATTTGTGCAGCTGGAAAATAAACTTGTAGTGTATTCAAGTTTTAAAAAGGTTTCTAAAGTTAGTATCAACCCCTACAAAAATGTCCATTAATTATAATCCACATAATAATTCAAATGTTCTTATTGCTGAAAGATGATTTTCCTGCTGGGAGAAACTAGTCAAATTAAGATACGTGCATTCGGAAAGTATTCAGACCCCTTCCCTTTTTCCACATTTTGTTACATTACAGCCTTATTCTAAAATGGATTAAAGAAAATTCTTTCCTCATCAATCTACACACAATACCCTATAATGACAAAGTGAAAACAGGTTTTTAGATTTTTTGGCAAATGTATAAAAAATAAAAAACAGATACCTTATTTACATAACTATTCCAGTCCACCTGTGGTAAATTCAAATAATTGGACTTGATTTGGAAAAGCACACACCTGTCTATATAAAAGGTCCCACAGTTGACAGTTTGCATGTCAGAGCCAAAACCAAGCCATGAGGTCGATGGAATTGTCTGTAGAGCTCCGAAAGAGGATTGTGTCAAGGCACAGATCTGGGGAAGGGTACCAAAAAATTGCTGCAGCATTGAAGGTCCCCAAGAACACAGTGGCCTCCATCATTCTTAAATGGAAGAAGTTTGGAACCACCAAAACTCTTCCTAGAGCTGGCCGCCCAGCCAAACTGAGCAATCGGGGGAGAACGGCCTTGGTCAGGGATGTGACCAAGAACCCGATAGTCACTCTGACAGAGCTCCAGAGTTCCTCTGTGGAGGAGATGGGAGAACCTTCCAGAAGGACAACCATCTCTGCAGCACTCCACCAATCAGGCCTTTATGGTAGTGGCCAGACGGAAGCCACATGACAGCCCGCTTGGAGTTTTCCAAAAGGCACCTAAAGGACTCTCAGACCATGAGAAACAAGATTCTCTGGTCTGATGAAACCAAGATTGAACTCTTTGGCCTGAATGCCAAGTGTCACGTCTGGAGAAAACCTGGCACCATCCCAAATGTGATATTTCAGTGATATTTGCAAATATTTCTAAAAACCTGTTTTTACTTGTCATTATGGGGTATTGTGTGTAGGAGTCCCCATAACCCAGGCTACAGGCTAGGAGTTCCCATAACCCAGGGTACAGGCAAGGAGTCCCCATACCCCAGGGTACAGGCTAGGAGTCCCCATACCCCAGGGTACAGGCTAGGAGTCCCCATAACCCAGGGTACAGGCTAGGAGTTCCCATAACCAAGGGTACAGGCAAGGAGTCCCCATACCCTAGGGTACAGGCTAGGAGTCCCCATAACCCAGGGTACAGGCTAGGAGTCCCCATAACCCAGGGTACAGGCTAGGAGTCTCCATAACCCAGGGTACAGGCTAGGAGTTCCCATAACCCAGGGTACAGGCAAGGAGTCCCCATACCCCAGGGTACAGGCTAGGAGTCCCCATACCCCAGGGTACAGGCTAGGAGTCCCCATAACCCAGGCTACAGGCTAGGAGTCCCCATAACCCAGGGTACAGGCTAGGAGTCCCCATAACCCAGGGTACAGGCAAGGAGTCCCCATAACCCAGGGTACAGGCTAGGAGTCTATGGCAGGAGGATTCTCTTCAGCAGCCAGCACTTCCTTTCTGATGAGGGCTGAGCTGAGTGCAGACAGACAGGCAAACTAGAGCTGATTAAAGTTTAGTACATTTCCCCCTCTCCTCTCCTCTCCGCTCCGCTCCTCTCCTAATAATGTAATAATATATGCCACTCAGCACACACTTTTATTCAAAGCGACTTATAATACTTTGTGCATACATTTTGGTATGGGTGGCCCCAGCGGGAATAGAACTCATGACCCTGACGTTGCAAGCACCATGCTCCTCTCTCTCCCCCATCCCTCTCCCTGGTCCAGATCTCCCAGAAGGAGGGTGAAGAAAGCAGGCATCAGCAAGACACAAAGGAAGTGGTAGAAGAAGAAGAACACAAAGGAAGTGGTAGAAGAAGAACACAAAGGAAGCGATGGCAGAAGAAGAACACAAAGGAAGTGGTAGAAGAAGAAGAACACAAAGGAAGTGGTAGAAGAACAAGACCACAAAGGAAGTGGTAGAAGAAGAAGAACATAAAGGAGGTGGGGACAATTCCCACTAAAACACCTCTATCATGATATCAATCAAATCAAATTGTATTGGTCACATGCTTGGTAAACAACAGGTGTAGACTAACAGGGTAATGTATAAGCATGGCTATGTCCAATAATCTCTCCTTAATTACAAAATGCATATTTATTCACTTACCATACACTGATTGAAAGGAAATGACTGGTTTCAGAAATACGGTGGACACTCCCACTAGCCTCCACCAATCCAATCCAGGTGTCACGTTTGTCGTATAAAGGATTGGACCAAGGTGCAGCGTGGTATGCGTACATAGTCGTTTATTATAGAAACACCGACAAATTAACAAAATCCAACAGAACGTGAAGTTCAAAAGGCTAAAAATCCAACAAGACAAACTGAAACAAGATCCCACAGCTAAGGTAGGCAAAACGGCTACCTACGTATGATCCCCAATCAGAGACAACGATCGACAGCTGCCTCTGAATGGGAACCACACCCGGCCAACATAGAACTATATAACATAGATCTACACCTAGGTATTCACACCCTGACCAAACCAACTAGAGATCTCTATGTCAGGGCGTGACACCCTGACCAAACCAACTAGAGATCTCTATGTCAGGGCGTGACACCCTGACCAAACCAACTAGAGATCTCTATGTCAGGGCGTGACACCCTGACCAGACCAACTAGAGATCTCTATGTCAGGGCGTGACACCCTGACCAGACCAACTAGAGATCTCTATGTCAGGGCGTGACACCCTGACCAAACCAACTAGAGATCTCTATGTCAGGGCGTGACACCCTGACCAAACCAACTAGAGATCTCTATGTCAGGGCGTGACACCCTGACCAAACCAACTAGAGATCTCTATGTCAGGGCGTGACACCCTGACCAGACCAACTAGAGATCTCTATGTCAGGGCGTGACACCCTGACCAAACCAACTAGAGATCTCTATGTCAGGGCGTGACACCCTGACCAAACCAACTAGAGATCTCTATGTCAGGGCGTGACACCAAGCGGTGAATGAGTACATACTTCAGGAGAATTAGGACATATTATTGGGACACACTTTTATATTCTGAGAACTGGAGGTCCAGTGTTTATAGCATGTTACAGCCTGACTCCTATAGCAGTTAATTGGAGGTCCAGTGTCCAGATAGGAAGGTGGTGAGTGACTCCGGTTATGTGATCAGATAGGATCCATTACTCACACAGCTATTACTGCTGCCACACATCACACAGTTATACCACACTTATCTTCACACCGCTATGAACAAACAGTCAAATCAAATTAAAGAAGACGTCTGGCTAAGCAGAATGTTTAAGCCTTAGTGGAACCTGCTTAGGGAAATAGTATGATTTATAGGAATTCTAGTTATCCATAAGGAAAAAGAGACATGTTTAAGCTATTGGACGATTTAGAATAAATACAACCCTGTGTGGATATCAACCACGTCAGGGTTCCTCTATTTTCTGATGGTGTGTTGTGTGTTCCAGTGAATGGTGGGTCAGCTGTCTGACAATCAAATCAAATGTTATTTGTCACATGCCCTGAATCCAACAGGTGTAGACCGTACCGTGAAATGCTGCTTACGAACCCTTCCCAGCGAACCCTTCCCAGCGAACCCTTCCCAGCGAACCCTTCCCAGCGATGCAGAGAGAACAATTATAATAATAGGAAAAAACTATGTAGATTGGACATCCATGTCAGGTAGCTTTGTCAGGTAGCGTTGTCAGGTAGCGTTGTCAGGTAGCGTTGTCAGGTAGCTTTGTCAGGTAGCGTTGTCAGGTAGCGTTGTCAGGTAGCGTTGTCAGGTAGCGTTGTCAGGTAGCGTTGTCAGGTAGCGTTGTCAGGTAGCTTTGTCAGGTAGCGTTGTCAGGTAGCGTTGTCAGGTAGCGTTGTCAGGTAGCGTTGTCAGGTAGCTTTGTTTGTTATGAAATTCTGAGAGAGCAACTTAGTAACAAGGCCGTAAAATGATAAATTATAAATGTAATATGTTTAATAATAACATTATAAATGACAGAAGGGCTTATTTTTCTAACTTGATCACTAATAATCAGAAATAATTTGACCATTGATGGCCTAATAAAAACAAATCAGTTTCTCTCTCAGGCTGATACAGAGAGACTCATCCATGCTTTTATTACAAGCAGGCTTGACTACTGTGATGCTCTCCTGTCTGGTCTACCCAAGAAAGACATTGGTCAACTGCAAAACATACAGAATGCTGCAGCTGTCACGGTTTCGGCCGAGGCGGCCCCTCCTCCTTGTTCGGGCAGGCTTCGGCGGTCGTCGTCCCCGGAGTACTAGCTGCCACCGTTCGATGTTTCATGTTTGTTTGGTTTTGTCTGTTTGTAACACCTGTCCCTTGTTAGTGTTTGATTGTGTTTCCTATTTAGTGTCGTATGTTGGGTCAGGTGTTATGTGTGATTGTTTTGTCAGCTGTGTTCATGTTGATGGGTTTTTTCTCTCAGACTGTGTTATTGAGAGTCCGCACTGCGTGCGCCTTTTCTTGTTTTACGCACTGTTGTGTGTGTGCGTTTAGTCGCTCTTGCCTCCCGGTTGGGTTGGCTATTTCTCCTGTTTGGAGTTCTATTTTGACTACTAAAAGACTGTTGACGAACACCTTTGTGCCTGCGCTTGATTCCCTGCACCACATCCACACTCAGCGTTCTGACAGCAGCACGGGTACTGACCAATCCACGATTGTGCACCCCAATACGTATCAGACATGCTTTTAAGTTACAGTTGAAATCGGAAGTTTACATACACCTTAGCCAAATACATTTAAACTCAGTTTTTCACAATTCCTGACATTTAATCCTAGTAAAACTTCCCTGTCTTAGGTCAGTTAGGATCACCACTTTATTTTAAGAATGTGAAATGTCAGAATAATAGTAGAGAGAATTAGTTATTTCAGCTTTTATTTCTTTCATCACATTCCCAGTGGGTCAGAAGTTTACATACACTCAATTAGTATTTGGTAGCATTGCCTTTAAATTGTTTACCTTGGGTCAAACGTTTCGGGTAGCCTTCCACAAGCTTCCCACAATAAGTTGGGTGAATTTTGGCCCATTCCTCCTGACAGAGGCAGTGTAACTGAGTCAGGTTTGTAGGCCTCCTTGCTCGCACACGCTTTTTCAGTTCTGCCCGCACATTTTCTATAGGATTGAGGTCAGGGCTTTGTGATGGCCACTCCAATACCTTGACTTTGTTGTCCTTAAGCCATTTTGCTACAACTTTGGAAGTATGCTTGGGGTCATTGTCCATTTGAAAGACCCATTTGCGACCAAGCTTAAACTTCCTGACTGATGTCTTGAGATGTTGCTTCAATATATCAACGTAATTTTCCTTCCTCATGATGCCATTTATTTTGTGAAGTGCACCAGTCCTTCCTGCAGCAAAGCACCCCCACAGCATGATGCTGCCACCCCCGTGCTTCACGGTTGGGATGGTGTTCTTCAGCTTGCAAGTATCCCCTTTTTCCTCCAAACATAATGGTGGTCATTATGGCTAAACAGTTCTATTTTTGTTTCATCAGACCAGAGGACATTTCTCCAAATTCCAAATTTTCACCCGCACAGCAAAAAAGGAAAAAGTATAGCCAGTTATAATTGTAATGGCTTAGCAGATAATAACAAAAGAATAACAATATTTACCTGGCTCAAAGAGAAGGAATATAATATCGATTGTTTATAGGAAACTCATTCAACAATTCTAGATGAAGTTGCGTGGAAAAAGGAATCGGGGGCGAAATATACTTCTCCCATGGGCAAAGAAACTCAAAAGGTGTGATGATATTAATTAATAGTAATTTCGATCCGAATGTGCAAATTGTCCAAATAGATACGCAAGGTAGATGGATTATTTTAAATATGTTATTGGACCATAAACAGATATGGCTCATTCACCTTTACGGACCAAATAATGATGATCCACACTTCTTTGACTATATATATCAATCCTGCAAGCAATTCAAGACGATATTATGATGGTGGGGGATTATAATACTGTTTTAAATAGCTCAATGGACCGTAGAGGAAATCACACCACAAACAATCACCCACATGCTCTTAAGGAAATCGTGTCATGGATACATTAGAACTAGTAGATATATGGAGGCTTAAATATCCTGATCTAGTGAGATATACATGGTGGAGACTCAATCGAGCTAGCCGTCTTGACTTCTTTCTTATCTCATTCTCGTTGGCACCAAAAGTAAGAAAAGTGTTAATAGGGGACAGAATGCGGTCGGACCTTCATATAATTGGCATATACATTACTCTTACTGAATTTCCACGTGGCCGAGGATATTGGACATTTAATCAAAGCCTATTGGATGATAATTTATTTTTAACTAGGACAAAGGAATTTATAACTGACTTTTTTCCGACATAACGTAGGTACAGCAAATCCCCTTATTGTATGGGACACCTTTAAATGTGTCTTTAGAGGCCATGCAATTCAGTACTCATCTCAAAAACAAAAGCAATTTAGGTCAAAAGAGTCCATACTAACAAAGGAAATAGAAAGTCTAACAGAACAGATAGATGGCAATAAAAACTGTAACATAGAGGATCAGAATAAATTAGAGGAAATAAAGCAAACTGGATGGAATATGGGGAAAAATACACCTAATTATTTTTTAATCTTCAACATAGGAATGCTACCAAAAAAGATTTAATGAAACTGGTTACAATTGACGGAGTCACCCATGATTCACCAAATTATATTTTGATGGAGGAAACAAAGTACTTTAAGCATATGTTTTCGTTTCAGTCGCCTCCATCTCCTCTAACTGAAGCTAATTGTAGAGATTTTTTTCTATTGATAATGTAAAATTAACAGCCCCATGTGAAAGTGAAATTACAGAGGAGGAACTTCTGGATGCAATTAAATACTTTTAGTCCGGGAAATCTCCAGGGTTGGATGGCATACCAGTCGAGGTATACCAAACCTTTTTAGCATGTTTTAACCACTCCTGTGTAAATGGTAGATTATCTGACACTCAAGAAGATGGTCTGATCTCATCATTACTGAAACAGGATACAAGTGGAAAATATAAAGATCCAGTCCATTTAAAAAATTGGAGGCCCCTTACACTTCAGTGTTGTGATGCAAAAATTCTAGCAAAATGTATAGCGCATAGAATTAAAAGGTATTGTCGGATATTATTCATTCTAATCAGACATGTTTTTTACATGGAAGATACATTGGAGATAATATAAGGCAAGTATTGGAAACAATAGAACACTATGGAAAATCAGGGAAACCAGGCTTGCTATTCATAGCAGACTTCGAAAAGGCATTTGATAAAGTACGACTGGGGTTTATATATAAATGCCTGGAGCATTTCAATTTTGGAGAATCTCTTATAAAATGGGTCAAAATCATGAATAGTAACCCTAGGTGTAAAATAGTAAATAATGGCTATTTCTCAGAAAGTTTTAAACTGTCAAGAGGAGTGAAACAAGGTTGTCCACTATCGGCATATCTATTTATTGTGGCCATCGAGATGTTAGCTATTAAAATCAGATCCAACAATAATATCAGGGGATTAGAAATCCAGGGTTTAAAAACAAAGGTGTCATTGTAAACTGATGATTCATGTTTTCTTTTAAATCCACAACTAGAATCCCTCCACAGCCTCATAGAGGATCTAGATCCATTTTCTAACATCTCTGGATTACAACCAAATTATGACAAATGTACTATATTACGTATTGGATCACTAAAAAATACAATTTTTACATTACCATGTAGTTTACCAATAAAATAGTCTGATGGTGATGTGGATATACTCGGAATACATATCCCAAAGGAAATAAATGACCTCACTTTAATAACTTTTAATAGAAAGTTAGCAAAAATAGATAAGATCTTGCTACCATGGAAAGGTAAATACCTGTCAATTTGTGGAAAAATCACCCTGATTAACTCTTTAGTATTATCCCAGTTTACCTATTTGCTGATGGTCTTGCCTAAGCCTAGCGAACAGTTTTAAAAATTATATGAGAAAAAAATATTCAATTTTATTTGGAACGGCAAGCCAGACAAAATTAAACGGGCCTATTTATATAATGAATATGAATTCGGAGGACAGAAATTATTAAATATTAAAGCATTAGACCTATAACTAAACGCTTCAGTTATACAAAAGTTATTCTTAAATCCGAACTGGTTCTCTAGCAAATTAGTAAGATTGTCTCACCCAATGTTCAAGAATGGCCTTTTTCCCTTTATTCAGATTACAACCACTCACTTTCAGTTATTTGAAAAGGAAATCATCTCCCAAATATCACTATTTCTAAAACAAGCCATAGAAAGTTGGTTGCAATTTCAATTTAATCCTCCAGAAACGACAGAACAAATAATGCAACAAATATTGTGGTTAAACTCAAATATACTAATTGACAAAAAACATATTTTTTTTGACAAAATGTTTAAAAAGGTATAATCTTCGTAAATGATTTCATCGGTAGGACTGGCGGAGTTATGTCGCACATGCAGCTAACAAAAACATATGGAAATGTCTGCTCTACCCAAAATTACAACCAAATAATTGCAGCCTTACCGCAAAAATGGAAGAGGAAAGTGGAAGGAGGAGAAAGTAAGGAACTTGTCTGTTGGCCTTGCATTAAAGAACATAAATGGTTAAGGAAAACTGTGATAAATAAAAAAGTATATCAGTTTCACTTAAGGACCAAAGGATTGACAGCCGTCCCATAGAGATTGCAAAATAGTTGGGTAGAGATTTTTGACGTACCGATCCCATGGCATAGTGTTTATGAACTGATACGCAAAACGACACCGGATTCAAAACTTCGAATCTTTCAATTTAAATTTATTATATAAAATTCTTGCTACCAATAGAATTTTATTTATATGGGGGATACAATCTTCCCAGCTCTGTAGATTTTGCTGCGAAGAGACAGAATCATTAGATTATTTGTTTTGGTACTGTCCATTTGTAGCTTGTTTTTGGACACAGGTCCAGGAACGGCTAAAGGATTACAATATTTACCTGGAGCTAACCTTGCAGATAGCATTACTGGGTCTGAAAAGTCATAGTAAATCAATCAATAACATAATAATACTTTTAGCAAAAATGTTTATTTTCAATTCACAATCTGTTGAAACAATGAGAATAGAAAGATTCACAACTTTTGTAAGACATCACAGTACATTTACATTTACATTTTAGTCATTTAGCAGACGCTCTTATCCAGAGCGACTTACAGTTAGTGAGTGCAACAGTACAGTTGAAATATATATGGCAAATAGAAATCCTATATGGATGGTGTTAAGAGATAGATGGGAGGTGTTGAATGGAGCTGAAGGATGGGACTAATAACAACTAACAACAACTAATAACAACAAGATAACTAATAATGTAAGCATACTGTGTCCATAATAAGTATATAGGTTGTAGGTTGGGAGCTTTTGTAAAAGAGCACAGTTAGAAAGATATGGCATATAGAAGCAAACCGGGTGGACATCATGAAAATGATCGGAGAGATTGAGAGTAGAAGAAGTTCAGCAGAAAAAACAAACAAAATATAATTATTGTAAAATTGACTGTGTCCATAAAATGTATATAGTATGTATAAGCTGGAAGTAGAGGCCTAAGCATTGTTGTTCATTAGTTTACTCCAAGTATGGAAAGGGTGGTGGGATTGGAAAGAAATAAAGGGGAAGATACTGTAAACTTCCAACTTCAACTGCATGTACCCAGTCCCTCAGGTCCACTGGCCTTTAACTATCCCAAAGTCTAGGACAAAGAGGCATGGAGAGGCAGCCTTTAGTTGCTATGCCCCCAGCCTCTGGAATAGCCTGCCAGAGAACCTGAGGGGGGCTGAAACTGTGGACATGTTTAAAAGAGATCTTAAAACACACCTTCTTAGCGTTGCTTTTCCTCAGGAGGCTTTTAGTCCTTCAGTTTTTACTCTTCTTTTGTTTTTCATCTTCTTATGTTTGATGTGTAGTAAATATTTAGGTTTTTATTTTCATAGTTTTTTTCCTGTGAAGCTCATTGCGTTGCATTCATGTCTGAATTGTGCTGTATAAATACATCTGATTTGGTTGAAGGACAACGGTCTCTTCAGCACTTCACCAATCTGGGCTTTATGGGAGAGTGGCCACTCCTGGAAAAAAAATGCATGACAGCATGCCTGGAGTTTGCCAAAAGGCACGTGAAAGACTCGGAGCATGAGGCAAAATATTCTGTGGTCTGATGAGACAAAAATGGAACTCTTTAGCCTGAATGCAAAGGGCTATGTCTGGAGCTCATCACCCGTCTAACAAAGTTTTGACTCAGGGGTATAAATACATATGTAAATTACATATTTCTGTATTTCATTTTCAATACATTTGCAGAAATGTCTAAAAACATGTTTTCACTCTGTTACTTTGTGGTATTGTGTGTATATGGCTGAGAATATATATATATGTTTTTTATTACATTTTGAATGACTGCTGTAACACAACAATGTGGAATAAGTCAAGGGGTATGAATACTTTCTGAATGCGCTTACATTATTTTTTTCTCCAAATGCCAGCCTTTTGCTTACATGATGCATTACTTTTACCCTATGGAATACACAGAGTACAAAGATTTTTAAAAGGGACCAGGATTACACAATAAACTCGGGGACTTATTTCCATTGTGGTCTCTATTTATTTACATAAATACACATACAATTACAGAGATACATAAACGTTACATAGATACAGACAATAAAAGGTTATACTGTTCACACATTAGCCAGATTTTGACATATTTTTTTTAAAAAAGTGGTTATGTTTGGTATGGCTTTGAGTTGCCGTGGTAACTTGTTCCACTCAACAGACGCCAGGTATATAAAAATGTGTTCTTATAATGTAGACTCTGATATTTAAAACAGTGAATATTATATCTCTGGCTCCGGTATTATGCTGGTGGACTTCTCTAACGAATGAAAAATAGTAGGTACCTGGGGGATAATTCTGTGGACCAGACCAAGTTGAATTAACATTACTCCTTTTTTTTTTCCACAGATAACCAGCCTAGCTGCTTAAAATGTTCGACATCCAGATGAGTATGAGGTGGAGTTAAGCTTGTTTTGGCTGGTCTGTATCTTATTCTTTAGACGTTTGGGGCTGCTGGTGAACCATGATGTGCAGGCACTATCTAGCCCACCTGCCAGAGTCTTCAGGGGTGTCCATAGCTCAGGGTGTCCATAGCTCAGGGTGTCTATAGCTCAGGGTGTCTATAGCTCAGGGTGTCTATAGCTCAGGGTGTCTATAGCTCAGGGTGTCCATAGCTCAGGGTGTCCATAGCTCAGGGTGTCCATAGCTCAGGGTGTCTATAGCTCAGGGTGTCCATAGCTCAGGGTGTCCATAGCTCAGGGTGTCTATAGCTCAGGGTGTCCATAGCTCAGGGTGTCTATAGCTAGGTTTCAATCCAATTAGCGACAGATTTTCATGCGAATATTCAAAAATGTGCATTAAAAACAAAATGTGCATTTTCCCATCAGAGTTGTGTTTCAATCAAATTGACTTGTTGCAGATAAAAGTCTGTGCGTAAATATGTAGTGCAAATAAACATGAGTTTTGCAGTTAAATTCCCGTGTACCGAATACAAAATACAAGCTAAATGGGTTTCCATGGCATTTGTTACCGTAGGCCTACTGATGGTTCTGTCTCTAATGTTGTGTAGGTATAGTGAATATGCCCACTCTGGTGTTGGCCTCTAGCCAACAGCTGGCAGATACAGTGCAGGTATAGCCTACTACATGATGAGATTATGGACAAAAGTGCGAGAAAATTTTTATTCAAATGTCAATGGCAGCAAAGCATCGATCATCATGTCACCGGAATAATACCCTCGATATTAACATTTACATCATTTAGCAGACGCTCTTATCCAGAGCGACTTACAAATTGGTGCATTCAATTTATGATAGCCAGTGGGACAACCACTTTTTTTTTACTTTTTTTTTTTTTATGGGGGGGTGGGGGAAGAAGGATTACTTTTATACTATTCCAGGTATTCCTTAAAGAGGTAGGGTTTCAAGTGTCTCCGGAAGGTGGTCAGTGACTCCGCTGTCCTGGCGTCGTGGGGGAGCTTGTTCCACCATTGGGGTGCCAGAGCAGCGAATAGCTTTGACTAGGCTGAGCGGGAACTGTGCTTCTGTAGAGGTAGGGGGGCCAGCAGGCCAGAGGTGGATATATATTGAAAGGAGCATCAAGCTCATCACCATGCACTTTCACCACCCTGTGAAGTTCATAATAACTTATTTAATCTGTAGCTTAATAAACTGCATGGTTTCCCGAGTCATAGTGGGAGGACCACACCACATATCATCATGTGACTCCAAGTTTACTTCGACATGATGGCTATTATATCAATAATTGTGCATAAAAGCTTTTCCACCACCATTTCTCTCATAATAAATTTAACTGACACACAAAGATCCCACCATGTCTAGCGTATATTGTTTTGTCGACATTTAGACGTTTTCATCAGGCCTGGCGAGAAATTTTTTATCCAACATACTTTATTTGAATAAAAAGGTTGGATGGAAAGTTGGTTAATGTCAAGCCATTTTGAGGATGCTGGAATTATATTTTGGACGAACGTGTGCATTCCTACAGGATACATTTAAAGTAGCCTAATCAGATTAAAACATTGACTGGTTGTGTTTATGCCACTTATTAAAGGTAATACATTTGAAAAGTTAAATGACAAAAATGTAGGCTATATTGAAGTTAGGTTCTAGGTGCACAAGGAATAGCCGCTCGGATTATCGGATTGGAGAGTAGGCAGAGCGTGTGTTAAACTTTCCTGAATAACTGGGCCTGCCGGGAGCATATGGCCACATTATTAATGAAACGTATACTGTAGGGAGCGGAGAGGAGAGGAGAGGAGAGGAGAGGAGAGGAGAGGAGAGGAGAGGAGAGGAGAGGAGAGGAGAGGAGAGGAGAGGAGAGGAGAGGAGAGGAGAGGAGAGGAGAGGAAGGAGAGGAGAGGAGAGGAGAGGAGAGGAGAGGAGAGGAGAGGAGAGGAGAGGAGAGGAGAGGAGAGGAGAGGAGAGGAGAGGAGAGGAGAGGAGAGGAGAGGAGAGGAGAGAGAGGAGGATGATTCTATCCCTGGAAATATAAAAAGGGCAAAGTGTTGAAGCTTCCAATTCCACCCTGCTCCGTTTATTACACACACACACGGTTCCACCCTGCTGTATATATAATGCATTAGTACACCTCTTTGTGATGCAAATGAGAAAGACATGAAAATAATTCCTTTATTGAGGAATGGTCTAACTGCTCCTCCCCCACATCCCATCGTCACGACGATGCTGGAGGTGCAGTGCAGCGAAGTGCTGGAGACTGTTGGAAAATCCCTTCCGTCCTTATCCTATTTGGGGTTTTGATGTAGCAGGCTATTTAATATCCTGCCTCCCTGTCTGTGTGGTGCTGCCTCCCTGTCTGTGTGGTGCTGCCTCCCTGTCTGTGTGGTGCTGCCTCCCTGTCTGTGTGGTGCTGTGCAGCCTCCCTGTCTGTGTGGTGTTGCCTCCCTGTCTGTGTGGTGCTGCCTCCCTGTCTGTGCTGTGCTGCCTCCCTGTCTGTGTGGTGTTGCCTCCCTGTCTGTGTGGTGCTGCCTCCCTGTCTGTGTGGTGTTGCCTCCCTGTCTGTGTGGTGCTGTGCAGCCTCCCTGTCTGTGTGGTGCTGCCTCCCTGTCTGTGTGGTGCTGCCTCCCTGTCTGTGCTGTGCTGCCTCCCTCTCTGTGTGGTGCTGTACTGCCTCCCTGTCTGTGTGGTGCTGCCTCCCTGTCTGTGTGGTCTGTGCTGCCTCCCTGTCTGTGTGGTGCTGCCTCCCTGTCTGTGTGGTGCTGCCTCTCTGTCTGTGTGGTGCTGTGCTGCCTCCCTGTCTGTGTGGTGCTGCCTCTCTGTCTGTGTGGTGCTGTGCTGCCTCCCTGTCTGTGTGGTGCAGCCTCCCTGTCTGTGTGGTGCTGCCTCCCTGTCTGTGTGGTGCTGCCTCCCTGTCTGTGTGGGCGTGCTGCCTCCCTGTCTGTGTGGTGCTGCCTCCCTGTCTGTGTGGTGCTGTGCTGCCCTCCCTGTCTGTGTGGTGCTGCCTCCTGTCTGTGTGGTGCTGCCTCCCTGTCTGTGTGGTGCTGCCCTGCCGATGGTCCCTGTCTGTGGTGCTGCCTCCCTGTCTGTGTGGTGCTGCCTCCCTGTCTGTGTGGTGCAGCCTCCCTGTCTGTTCTGTGCTGCCTCCCTGTCTGTGCTGTGCTGCCTCCCTGTCTGTGTGGTGCTGTGCTGCCTCCCTGTCTGTGTGGTGCTGCCTCCCTGTCTGTGTGGTGCTGTGCTGCCTCTCTGTCTGTGTGGGTGCTGGTGCTGCCCTCCCTGTCTGTGTGTGTGCAGCCTCCCTGTCTGTGTGGTGCTGCCTCCCTGTCTGTGTGGTGCTGCCTCCCTGTCTGTGTGGTGCTGTGCTGCCTCCCTGTCTGTGTGGTGCTGTGCTGCCTCCCTGTCTGTGTGGTGCTGCCTCCCTGTCTGTGTGGTGCTGCCTCCCTGTCTGTGTGGTGCTGCCTCCCTGTCTGTGTGGTGCTGCCTCCCTGTCTGTGTGGTGCTGCCTCCCTGTCTGTGTGGTGCTACCTCCCTGTCTGTGTGGTGCTGTGCTGCCTCCCTGTCTGTGTGGTGCTGCCTCCCTGTCTGTGCTGTGCTGTGCAGCCTCACTGTCTTTGTGGTGCTGCCTCTCTGTCTGTGTGGTGTTGCCTCCCTGTCTGTGTGGTGCTGCCTCCCTGTCTGTGTGGTGCTGCCTCCCTGTCTGTGTGGTGCTGCCTCCCTGTCTGTGTGGTGCTGCCTCCCTGTCTGTGCTGTGCTGTGCAGCCTCCCTGTCTGTGTGGTGCTGCCTCTCTGTCTGTGTGGTGTTGCCTCCCTGTCTGTGTGGTGCTGCCTCCCTGTCTGTGTGGTGCTGCCTCCCTGTCTGTGTGGTGCTGCCTCCCTGTCTGTGTGGTGCTGCCTCCCTGTCTGTGTGGTGCTGTGCTGCCTCCCTGTCTGTGTGGTGCTGCCTCCCTGTCTGTGTGGTGCTGCCTCCCTGTCTGTGTGGTGCTGCCTCCCTGTCTGTGTGGTGCAGCCTCCCTGTCTGTGTGGTGCTGTGCTGTCTCCCTGTCTGTGTGGTGCTGGCTGCTCCTGTCTGTTGGTGCTGTGCTGCTCCCTGTCTGTGTGGTGCTGCCTCCCTGTGTTCTGTGTGGTGCTGTGCTGCCTCCCTGTCTGTGTGGTGCTGCCTCCCTGTCTGTGTGGTGCTGTGCTGCCCTCCTGTCTGTGTGGTGCTGCCTCCCTGTCTGTGTGGTGCTGTGCTGCCTCCCTGTCTGGTGGTGTGTGTGCCTCCCTGTCTGGTGGCTGCCTCCCTGTCTGTTTTGGTGCGTGCTGCCTCCCTGTCTGTGTGGTGCTGTGCTGCCTCCCTGTCGTGTGGTGGCTGCCCTCCCTGTCTGTTGTGGTGCTGCCTCCCTGTCTGTGTGGTGCTCTGTCTGTCTGCTTTTGCCTCCCTGTCTGTGTGGTGCTTGCCTCCCTGTCTGTGTGGTGGTGCTGTGCTGCCTCCCTGTCTGTGTGGTGCTGCCTCCCTGTCTGTGTGGTGCTGTGCTGCCTCCCTGTCTGTGTGGTGCTGCCTCCCTGTCTGTGTGTGGTTGCTGTGTGGTGCGCCTCCCTGTCTGTGTGCTGCCCTGTCTTGTCTGCCTCCCTGTCTGTGTGGTGCTGCCTCCCTGTCTGTGTGGTGCTGCCTCCCTGTCTGTGTGGTGCTGCCTCCTGCTGTCCTGTGTGGTGCAGCCTCCCTGTCTGTGTGGTGCTGCCTCCCTGTCTGTGTGGTGCTGCCTCCCTGTCTGTGTGGTGCTGCCTCCCTGTCTGTGTGTGGGTGCTGCCTCCCTGTCTGTGTGTCGCTCCTGCTGTGTGTGCTGCCTCCTGTCTGGTGTGGTGCTGCCTCCCTGTCTGTGTGGTGCTGCCTCCCTGTCTGTGTGGTGCTGCCTCCCTGTCTGTGTGTGCTGTGCTGCCTCCCTGGGTCTGTGTGTGCTGTGCTGCCTCCTGTCTGTGTGGTGTGCCTCCTCTGGGTGCTGTGCTGCCTCCCTGTCTGTGTGCGTGTGTGGTGCTGCCTCCCTGTCTGTGTGTGTTGCTGTGTGCTGCCTCCCTGTCTGTGTGGTGTGTCCTGTTGTGTGTGTCCTCCCTGTCTGTGTGGTGCTGCCTCCCTGTCTGTGTGGTGCTGCCTCCCTGTCTGTGTGGTGCTGCCTCCCTGTCTGTTGTGCTGCTCTGTCTGTGTGGTGCTGCCTCCCTGTCTGTGTGGTGCTGTGCTGCCTCCCTGTCTGTGTGGGTGCTGTGCTGCCTCCCTGTCTGTGTGGTGCTGCCTCCTGTCTGTGTGTGCTTGCGCCTCCTGTCTGTGTGGTGCTGCCTCCCTGTCTGTGTGGTGCTTGCCTCCCTGTCTGTGTGGTGCTGCCTCCCTGTCTGTGTGGTGCTGACCTCCCTGTCTGTGTGTGTGCTGCCTCCTGTCTGTGTGGTGCTGCCTCCCTGTCTGTGTGGTGCTGTGCAGCTCCCTGTCTGTGTGTGTGCTGCCTCCTGTCTGTGTGGTGTTGCCTCCTGTCTGTGTGGTGCTGCCTCCCTGTCTGTCCTGTCGTGTGTGCTGCCTCCCTGTCTGTGTGGTGTGCCTCCCTGTCTGTGTGGTGCTGTGCTCCTCTGTCTGTGCTGTGGCCCTGCTTTGTGCAGCCTCTGTCTGTGTGGTGCTGCTCTCTGTCTGTGTGGTGTTGCCTCCTGTCTGTGGTGTGTGTGTCGGTTGCTCTCCTGTCTGTGTGGTGTGGCTCCTGTCTGTGTGGTGTTGTTGCCTCCCTGTCTGTGTGGTGCTGTGCTCCCTGTCTGTGTGGTTGCTGTGGCTGCCTCCTGTCTGTGTTGGTGCTGCCTCCTGTCTGTGTGGTGCTGCTCCCTGTCTGTGTGGTGCTGCCTCCCTGTCTGTGTGGTTGGCTCCCTGTCTGTGTGGGTGCTGTGCTGTCCTCCCTGTGTGTGGTGTCTGTGTGCTGCCTCTGTCTTGTGGTGCTGTGTGCTCCCTGCTGTGTGGTGTGCCTCCCTGTCTGTGTGGTGCTGTGCCCTCTGTCTGTGTGTGCTGCCTCCTGTCTGTGTGGTGCTGGTGCTCCTGCTGTGTGGTGTCTGTGTGCCTCCTGTCTGTGTGTGTGGTGCTGCCTCACTTCTGTGTGGGTGTGTGGTGGTCCCATGTCTGTGTGTGCAGCTCCTGTCTGTGTGGTGGCTCCTTGTTGGTGTGTGCGCTCCCTGTGGTGGTGTGCCTCCCTGTCTGTGTGGTGTGTGCTACCTGTTGTGGTGCTGCTCCTGTCTGTTGTGTGCTGCTCGTCTGGTGGTGGCTCCCTGTCTGTGTGGTGCTGATGTGCTCCATGTCTGGTGGTGATGCGCTCCTTACTGTGGTGCCCAGGGTTGTGTGCTCTGGTGTGTGTGCTCCCTGTTGTGTGGTGACTCCTGTGGTTACTGCCCGTTGGTGTGCTCCTGTCTGTGTGTGTGCCTCCGCTGTTGGTTGTCCGTTGGGGTGCTGCTCCTTTGTGTGTGCTGCCGTTGTGTGGTGTGAGGTGTCCCAAGGTGGATCACTGATGACGTTAATGTAGACATTGGTCGATGTACGTTTGGCTTGTTTCCGTGCCTGCAGGCTGCACTAGGTGTACCATTGATTAGATTCCATGTGCAAATTATAAATGTCAATGTAAACCCGTTGATGGTTATCTGACACTGGTTGATTGGATCCTGGAGGTTGGGTTGATTGGACAGGGTGGATGGGTTATCTGGCTCTGGGTTGATGGCTCATGGTTACTGGACCGGGTGATTTGACTCCTGGGTTGGGTTGGATCCTGATCTGGACGGTTGATCTGGACTCATGTGAGTGGGTATTGGATCCCTGGGTGATCTGGAGGGTGCTGGTGTGGTGTTCCTCAGTGGTTAATTTAGGGTTTCTGAATATTAAAAAAGGCTAATTAAAGAGCAACGGCCTTAAACTACTTCACCTTTTGATAAAGGCCTATGTGGCATCGATATGATTCAGAATTGATTAAAGTGTAAATAGGATAATTTTGGTCATAAAGTCAGTCTTGTCCAAAACAGAGTTTTGTAAGTGAGTTCATCATGACTTACTGGAGGGTTGGGTATGGAGTTCACCATGACTTACTGGAGGGTTGGGTATGGAGTTCATCATGGCTTACTGGAGGGTTGGGTATGGAGTTCATCATGGCTTACTGGAGGGTTGGGTATGGAGTTCATCATGACTTACTGGAGGGTTGGGTATGGAGTTCATCATGGCTTACTGGAGGGTTGGGTATGGAGTTCATCATGACTTACTGGAGGGTTGGGTATGGAGTTCATCATGGCTTACTGGAGGGTTGGGTATGGAGTTCATCATGACTTACTGGAGGGTTGGGTATGGAGTTCATCATGGCTTACTGGAGGGTTGGGTATGGATTACTTACATTCCCACAAAAAGTGATTACGTTAACACTTTACTTGACACTCATAACATAAATCGTTATGTCACATGTCATAACAGCTGACAACTTGTCATAACCAGCCATAACATGGTCATAACCCTGTCATGACCCATATATTTACACCTGTTGTGACATATTGCATTATTTTATGGCTGGTTATTACATATTATGACATGGTTATAACGTGCTATGATGCTAGGTGTCAAGTCTTACCGTGATTACTAATAAAACAGTATCCTTTAAATACAGAAGAGATGCTTATGAAATGTCCTCTGACTGAAAGACAGGTTGATACTGAGGTCTGGTTTGGGAGAGACCTTGCACTCAGCAATACAATTATACAAGACATCTATAACTTTTCATCATCTTTTGTTATTTCATTATTATTATTTATTTTTATTTTGTTATTAAATGGAATGTTAGTCCTCCTGGAGGAAGCTTTGGGTTGGACAGTAGTCTACAGAGTGGTGGAATAGGGCCATCCTCCTGCGTCTCACTTCTGCCTGGAGTTATTGAACTCTGCCGGTAGTTATTGAACTCTGCCTGGAGTTATTGAACTCTGCCGGTAGTTATTGAACTCTACCTGGCATTATTGAACTCTGCCGGTAGTTATTGAACTCTACCTGGCATTATTAAACTCTGCCGTAGTTACTTTTTTTTCCTTTTTCTTTTTTTCCCTTTTCCTTCCGGGTTTTTTCTCTCCCTTTTTCCCCTTTTTCCCCCAAAGGCATTTCTTTCCCCCTTTTTTTTCCCCCTTAAAAACCCCAGGGGAAATTCCTGTTTTTTGGTTTTGGGAATTTTTTTGGGGTATTAAACTCCCTGAATTGGGTTTTTTTTGGGGGGGTTTATTGAATCTGCCGGGAATTTTGAAGGGTAGTTTCTCTTTGGGTTTGGTAGTTATTAAAACCTGCCGGTAGTATTGAATTTGGGGTATTTGAACTCGCCGGTAGTTATTGAAACTCTCCCCGGTAGTTATGAACTCTCCCGGTAGTTATTGAACTCTGCCGTGGAGTTTTTGAACTCTGCCGGTATATGAACCTATCGGGCATTATTGAACTCTGCCGGTAGTATTGAAGAACTCTGCGGATTATTGAAACTCTGCCGGTTAGTTATTGAACTCTGCGGTAGTTATTGAACTCTGCCGGTAGTTATTGAACTCTGCCGGTAGGTTACATTGAACTCTGCCGGTAGTTATTGAACTCTGCCGGTAGTTATTGAACTCTGCCGGTAGTTATTGAACTCTGCCGGTAGTTATTGAACTCTGCCGGTAGTTATTGAACTCTGCCGGTAGTTATTGAACTCTGCCTGTAGTTATTGAACTCTGCCGGTAGTTATTGAACTCTGCCTGTAGTTATTGAACTCAGCCTGCTGGACCCATGAGGCAAACGGTCATATCCAGGATGGAGTGTCATGCACTCCACCCCTCCTGCCACCTGACTGAACCTGCCCATAACCTGTAATACATTACATAGATGGAAGGGGCTTCATCACCTACTGGAGACTTGAAGACAGAACCTCAGCCAGAGAGCTGTGCATGTCAGTGTGTTAGACAGACAGACCTTTAGATTTGGGCCAATAGACCAATAGAATGCCATTGTAGTCTGAAATTGTACTCTACACTCAACTGATTTTGATTTGTTAGGTAAGTGTAGTTCTACTGTCTTTTTAAACACATCAGTATGATATTTACAGCAGAACATGTTTTGTCTTTGGAACACGAAACCACTCATCGATTTTTTGTTGTTGTTGATAAATGTATCTACACTCAAGCTGGGCGGTGTTTGTGCAATGTCCACATGTAGCCTAACCCTGTTGTAGGGATATTGTTCTGGGATTAGCCTAACCCTGTTGTAGGGATATTGTTCTGGGATTAGCCTAACCCTGTTGTAGGGATATTGTTCTGGGATTAGCCTAACCCTGTTGTAGGGATATTGTTCTGGGATTAGCCTAACCCTGTTGTAGGGATATTGTTCTGGGATTAGCCTAACCCTGTTGTAGGGATATTGTTCTGGGATTAGCCTAACCCTGTTGTAGGGATATTGTTCTGGGATTAGCCTAACCCTGTTGTAGGGATATTGTTCTGGGATTAGCCTAACCCTGTTGTAGGGATATTGTTCTGGGATTAGCCTAACCCTGTTGTAGGGATATTGTTCTGGGATTTGTCCCGGGGTAAAAATCACCGAGTTGATACCGTTTCCACAGTAATATGTATTTACATGACGTGATGAAATGTTGAAACTAAGTTGCAAGATACATTCATAGCAAGGTAATGGTTTAAGATACACATTCCAGACACTGGCTCTTGCCATCTTTCCATAACTGATTTGACAGAGAAATATCAGCTAGATAGGATAGCCTGCTGCAGCTCTCACCAAGCTATGCTAGCTAGCTAGCTGCCGTCAGCTTGGCGAATCAGTCAGGAGGGGAGAAGTCCTCAACTTCAAAACTTTGTTCTCTCCATAGCAAAGCTAGCTAAGCATACATCGCTGTAATCACTACTGGCCTTGTTTGTTGCGAGTGAATGGCAAAGACACACCCAAGAAACACCCACATCAAACCACACCCCCAACAAAACTCTCATTTGGCTTCAGTCATGGCCGTTAGCATTTCTTAACACTAGAACCGCCAAAGGCCAACGGCCACTGATGTTTGATTTTGTAAATAAAAAAAATCTCCCCCCCAAAAAAAAGCTATGTCCTGCTCCTTCCCTGACTTTTCCTAAATGTTTGTATTTTACACTGCTCATTTGTCAGAATTTTGAAATCACAAACAGAAAAGTATTTAGAGCCTTTTTACCTGTTTTTTTCACACCTATTCCTAATTTACCACTGCCAAGACAATGTGCTGTAGGACGTTGGTACTCAGCCAAGCGCTAATGTGTATCTCTCTCCTCACTGAATGAATGACAAATCGATGAATGGGCGATAATTGTGCACCTTACTTCACAATTTAATTTAAATTAGGCCTAACTGAATGATGAGGAGGGTGAAGAGGTGGATTTAATTTAGAAAGACAATAGTGTAATGATGAGTTTGTGTTATGCCTGTTTTTCAGCAGCACATAATTTGACCGCATGCCTTGTGGGTTGATACCATTCTCTTTACGTTTTACTTTTACTACTGTTATGGGACTGTTTTATTTACTATATCTCTGTTACTAATCTAATGTATTGTAAGGGAAACGAAAACATGCTATGTGTTGCAGCCTTTTGACTCTATCCAAGTTGATGAGCGGGAAACAAACTATGCCAGTCAGCCTTCAAAAGCCGGCCCATCGACACTACACCTAAACTATACCGAAACTAATTTCACACATAATAAGATTTAGCCTATAGACTGCAAAGAGTGAATCTGTATCTACAAGGTATCAGTTACTAAAGCACTGCACATTAAGGCATGGCCATTTTGGCCGCAGACACCCTTATCCATGCACATACTCCAGTTGTCCAAGCAGATTGAAAACATGGAATACTCTTAAAAGTTATTTGTCCAGATCTCATGCTAAAGGGAGGGGTGTGAGGTAGCTTAGTGGGTAAGAGCGTTGTGCAAGTAACCGAAAGGTCACTGGTTCTAATCCCTGAGCTGACTAGGGGAAAAATCTGTCAATGTGCCCTTGAGCAAGGCACTTAACCCTAATTTCTCCTGTAAGTCTCTCTGGATAAGAGCATCTGCTAAATGACTAACAAAAAAATCCTCTAAAGCAAGTACTGAGCCGGTAACATTTAGCCGTCATCTCTGTCCACAGAGTGCCATAGCTTCTGCGAGAGATTACTTTTCCCATAATAACAACCACTTGAAGAGGTCTGAAACTATCACTTGCATTTTTCAGAATTCTTATTTTCATACAAACATATATGGAACATTCAAATCTCCTAAGAACAGGAAGCACAACACTTATACTATCAAAGACTTTAAAGTTGGAATAGTGAAAAGTACTACTGAAGACTTACAGGACAACTCTGTTGTGGAGGTATCTGGAGATACAGACTTTGGTTCTGGGACAGATTCAGATGTGTTAATTGAAACGGGCTCAGAGACTGACAACCTTCCAGAGATAATAATACAGCAAAAAATTTGCCTCTGTTCTTTTAAAATTTGAGGTTGCAACGCCAGGGTTGCGGGTTCGTTTCCCACGGGGGACGAGTATGAAAAAAATAAAATAAAAATGTATGCACTCACTACCTCCAAGTTGACCAGTTGATCATTGAAAAGCTAGGCACTGCTTTCTGTGCTCAGAATCCGTTGTTAAAAGCAATTGGAACGGATGGCCCGCTAGCTACAGCTTTCAGACGCTAAAAGTTCTATAAAGAACTTTAGAATGTTGTTGACCCAGTTGAATATGTACTTGAAGCAAAGACAAACAGAACCTTTCAATATGTCCCCATACCAAGGTCCTTACAACAGCTGTTCATTTGTAATGTGCTTGATAAGGTAATTGATGAGCACACAACACATTCTGAAAATCAGCAGCAGTATACATCTTTTCAGGATGGTGAGCACCACAAGAATAATGACTTTCTGTCGGGGGCCAATGTAAGAATTTCAATGTGCTTGTATGTAGATGATTTTGGCATCATAGTTGGGGGTGTTGAAGTGCTGCAAGAGCTGGGAGATGTTGCAAATGGTTGTGCATCGTTGCTTGGCCTGATATACTGTTTGAACTTGAGCTACCCAAAAGCCCTGAAGTTAGTTTAGATGGAGTTGGACGGGAACAAGCTCTCAACAAAAGGGCAAGTGCTGAAAAACTAACTAATGAAAATGACATCATACATGGATAAAGGTAATACGCCATTTAGCAGACGCTTTTATCCAAAGAGACTTACAGTCATGCGTGCATACATTTTTGTGTATGGGTGGTCGCGGGGATCGAACCCACTACCCTGGCGTTACAAGCGCCGTGCTCTACCATTAGGAACCTCTCGCAAGAAACACAAATTGTGTGCAGTTTACTGGATTTTTAGGCAATTTGCCACCAGTTTGTAACTCAGCACTGACCTCAATTTATCTGGCATTGTTATGATGACGATGTAAAGACATGTGGTTATAAGAAATGATTCAAGCCTCTTTTTTGCATGATCTTGTGGCCTTAGAACAACAAGGGATATTTATTCCACAACTTGGTGGTGTTTATCAAGGGCACAGTGTGTTGTGGCAGATAACCTTGGGGCTCATGGGATAGCTGGATTTTGTTGAGAATGTCTCGGGATAATTTTTTTGTCGCTTTTGTACAGCTCAGCGATCAGACGTGCAGTTGAAGGAAGTGAAATCAGGACCATTCAATCTCAGAGCTAAAGAATTTCACCAGATGTGTGTCACAGCAGCTGCTTTGGTGTGGAAAAAGCTTGTGTTTTGACTGACACCCTTACTCCTCTGTAGCTCAATTGGTAGAGCATGGCGCTTGTAACGCCAGGGTAATGGGTTCGATCCCCAGGACCACCCATACGTAAAAATGTATGCACACATGACTGTAAGTCGCTTTGGATAAAAGCGTCTGCTAAATGGCATATTATTTATTATTACTTTGACGTCACTACTGGGTACACTCCCTGACATTGATATTTCTGAGGGAAATAGTGCCTGTTGGATTGCTTATTTCTAAGAAGTGGTTCACTCTTGATCACCTTAATGCGCTAATTCGGGCGTTTCCATACAAATGGGGAGATAAGACAAACCGCTCCCTTTTGGTACGAAAATTGGTGTTTGCTGAGGTTACTTCCTTTTTTGGGTTGGGAGACTTGTACCTACTGGTGAACCTGCATGGCAGTTGATTTTAGAGTTTAAAGAATACTATAGTAGAACTAGTTGTTGCCCCCCTACATACTGATGAGTCAGTTGCATACTTGGAGCGCAAAATCTCAGGGCACGGACAGAGATATCAGGACGTTTTTCCAGTTCAAAGACTGCTACAAAAACATAATTTTCTGGAACATTATCCAGGAATGATGAGGCTCTTCGGACCCCTTGTTACGCTCTGGACAATGCGCTTTGAAGCCGAACGTAGCTTTTTCAAGCAGATTGTTAGGCTCACAAACAACTTCAAAAACATAGCATTGTCATTGGCAACAAAACATCAGCTAATGGTGGCCTATCATATGCACATACCTAGTAATGAAAAATCATTACTGGTGGAGTCTCAACAGCCCCCATTGATGTTATGAAAGAGGATGTAGCACTTACACTCCGTCAGAAATGTCGGGATATAACTGCAGTTAGCCTTACCGATAGTGACTCTAGTAATGATATTCTCTACAGAAAAGCCATGGATCAGTTGGTGGACTGCCAGAATTCTGAAAGATTATTCAAATGTGTATTTTGAAAGACACATTGAGTTTTATTGTGGGGAAACTATCCTCAGGGAATAGGGAGCAATACAAAGCCTTTGCTTTTCATTGTCTTGATTGATGTAAAGGAACTTGCAGACCAGTATCCTTCGGTTGACTACAATGTTGGAACCATTCAAATGGTGACCTTGAAAATATATATACGTGGCAGGTATTCAAATCAAATCAAATCAAATTTTATTGGCCACATGCGCCGAATACAACAGGTGCAGACATTACAGTGAAATGCTTACTGACAAGCCCTTAACCAACAGTGCATTTATTTTTATTAAAAAAGTAAAATAAAACAACAACAAAAAAGTGTTGAGAAAAAAAGAGCAGAAGTAAAATAAAATAACAGTATTGAGAAGCATAAAACGTCAGATGCTGAAGTTGTTTTAAAGTTTCAGGTGTGTCATAGTTTTTCCTTTCTCCCTGTCCCTTTCAGAATAGATACCAGGATGCCTGTGACACTCAGAATAATTTTTGGGACTGACGACGCTTCGAAACTTACTCTGGCCTCTGGAATACCAGACTCTGTGGATGAACTCAAAAGTGAGATTCAAAGACAGTTTTGCATGTCAGGAGAATTTCGACTTCAGTTCAAAGATATTGAGTTTGACAATGAGTTCATGAACTTGACATCTACTTCAGAAATACAAGACAAGGGTACAATCAAAGTAATCTATTTAACAACTACCCGTATCACCACAGTCCCATCTGGATCACTACTCAACTACCCGTATCACCACAGTCCCATCTGGATCACTACTCAACTACCCGTATCACCACAGTCCCATCTGGATCACTACTCAACTACCCGTATCACCACAGTCCCATCTGGATCACTACTCAACTACCCGTATGACCACAGTCCCATCTGGATCACTACTCAACTACCCGTATGACCACAGTCCCATCTGGATCACTACTCAACTACCCGTATCACCACAGTCCCATCTGGATCACTACTCAACTACCCGTATGACCACAGTCCCATCTGGATCACTACTCAACTACCCGTATCACCACAGTCCCATCTGGATCACTACTCAACTACCCGTATCACCACAGTCCCATCTGGATCACTACTCAACTACCCGTATCACCACAGTCCCATCTGGATCACTACTCAACTACCCGTATCACCACAGTCCCATCTGGATCACTACTCAACTACCCGTATGACCACAGTCCCATCTGGATCACTACTCAACTACCCGTATGACCACAGTCCCATCTGGATCACTACTCAACTACCCGTATCACCACAGTCCCATCTGGATCACTACTCAACTACCCGTATGACCACAGTCCCATCTGGATCACTACTCAACTACCCGTATCACCACAGTCCCATCTGGATCACTACTCAACTACCCGTATCACCACAGTCCCATCTGGATCACTACTCAACTACCCGTATCACCACAGTCCCATCTGGATCACTACTCAACTACCCGTATCACCACAGTCCCATCTGGATCACTACTCAATGAAACTGATGAGTGTGTTTAGAAAGAAAGAGGGAGAAGCAGGGTGTGAAACTGGCAACAATGGACAAGGTGTGGACTCAACCTGGTTGTTTAAAGTTGTGATAGTTGTGTACAGACTCGTGACTATTTGTCCCTGTGATCTTTTACAGAACGCCAGCATGGAAACAAGATGGGAATGCATTCTAAAGGCACTGACTGTGTACCTCAACGACGAACCTGCAAGTCTTGTGAAGGAGTACTTGGTAAGTTTTTATTTTTACGAGTGATGCAATACTCAGCTTTTGATTTGCTGCTTTTGCTAATTGCTTTTTCCTTTTTGTAAGGACATTGACCTTGGTGCAAAGAAAAAAATGGAGGACACTGTCATTGGAATAAACGTCATCAAAAAGGAAGGAGCCTATGGATCCCCCAGAGGACGTTGGCATCATAATTGGGGGTGTTGAAGTGCTGCAAGAGCTGGGAGATGTTGCAAATGGTTGTGCATCGTTGCTTGGCCTGATATACTGTTTGAACTTGAGCTACCCAAAAGCCCTGAAGTTAGTTTAGATGGAGTTGGACGGGAACCAGCTCTCAACAAAAGGGCTGAAAAACTAACTAATGACATCATACATGGATAAAGGTAATACGCCATTTAGCAGACGCTTTTATCCAAAGTGACTTACAGTCATGTGTGCATATATGTTTATGTATGGGTGGTCCCGGGGATCGAACCCACTACCTTGGCGTTACAAGCGCCGCGCTCTACCATTAGGAACCTCTCGCAAGAAACACAAATTGTGTGCAGTTTACTGGATTTTTAGGCAATTTGCCACCAGTTTGTAACTCAGCACTGACCTCAATTTATCTGGCATTGTTATGATGACGATGTAAAGACATGTGGTTATAAGAAATGATTCAAGACTCTTTTTAGCATGATCTTGTGGCCGTAGAACAACAAGGGATATTTATTCCACAACTTGGTGGTGTTTATCAAGGGCACAGTGTGTTGTGGCAGATAACCTTGGGGCTCATGGGATACCTGGATTTTGTTGAGAATGTCTCGGGATAATTTTTTTGTCGCTTTTGAACAGCTCAGCGATCAGACGTGCAGTTGAAGGAAGTGAAATCAGGACCATTCAATCTCAGAGCTAAATAATTTCACCAGATGTGTGTCACAGCAGCTGCTTTGGTGTGAAAAAAGCTTGTGTTTTGACTGACACCCTTACTCCTCTGTAGATCAATTGGTAGAGCATGGCGCTTGTAACGCCAGGGTAATGGGTTCGATCCCCAGGACCACCCATACGTAAAAATGTATGCACACATGACTGTAAGTCGCTTTGGATAAAAGCGTCTGCAAAATGGCATGTTATTATTTATTATTACTTTGACGTCACTACTGGGTACCCCCCCTGACATAGATATTTCTGAGGGAATAGTGCCTGTTGGATTGCTTATTTCTAAGAAGTGGTTCACTCTTGATCACCTTAATGCGCTAATTCGGGCGTTTCCATACAAATGGGGAGATAAGACAAACCGCTCCCTTTTGGTACGAAAATTGGTGTTTGCTGAGGTTACTTCCTTTTTTGGGTTGGGAGACTTGTACCTACTGGTGAACCTGCATGGCAGTTGATTTTAGAGTTTAAAGAATACTATAGTAGAACTAGTTGTTGCCCCCCTACATACTGATGAGTCAGTTGCATACTTGGAGCGCAAAATCTCAGGGCACGGACAGAGATATCAGGACGTTTTTCCAGTTCAAAGACTGCTACAAAAACATCATTTTCTGGAACATTATCCAGGAATGATGAGGCTCTTCGGACCCCTTGTTACGCTCTGGACAATGCGCTTTGAAGCCGAACGTAGCTTTTTCAAGCAGATTGTTAGGCTCACAAACAACTTCAAAAACATAGCATTGTCATTGGCAACAAAACATCAGCTAATGGTGGCCTATCATATGCACATACCTAGTAATGAAAAATCATTACTGGTGGAGTCTCAACAGCCCCCATTGATGTTATGAAAGAGGATGTAGCACTTGCACTCCGTCAGAAATGTCGGGATATAACTGCAGTTAGCCTTACCGATAGTGACTCTAGTAATGATATTCTCTACAGAAAAGCCATGGATCAGTTGGTGGACTGCCAGAATTCTGAAAGATTATTCAAATGTGTATTTTGAAAGACACATTGAGTTTTATTGTGGGGAAACTATCCTCAGGGAATAGGGAGCACTACAGAGCCTTTGCTTTTCATTGTCTTGATTGATGTAAAGGAACTTGCAGACCAGTATCCTTCGGTTGACTACAATGTTGGAACCATTCAAATGGTGACCTTGAAAATATATATACACGTGGCAGGTATTCAAATCAAATCAAATCAAATTTTATTGGCCACATGCGCCGAATACAACAGGTGCAGACATTACAGTGAAATGCTTACTGACAAGCCCTTAACCAACAGTGCATTTATTTTTATTAAAAAAGTAAAATAAAACAACAACAAAAAAGTGTTGAGAAAAAAAGAGCAGAAGTAAAATAAAATAACAGTATTGAGAAGCATAAAACGTCAGATGCTGAAGTTGTTTTAAAGTTTCAGGTGTGTCATAGTTTTTCCTTTCTCCCTGTCCCTTTCAGAATAGATACCAGGATGCCTGTGACACTCAGAATAATTTTTGGGACTGACGACGCTTCGAAACTTACTCTGGCCTCTGGAATACCAGACTCTGTGGATGAACTCAAAAGTGAGATTCAAAGACAGTTTTGCATGTCAGGAGAATTTCGACTTCAGTTCAAAGATATTGAGTTTGACAATGAGTTCATGAACTTGACATCTACTTCAGAAATACAAGACAAGGGTACAATCAAAGTAATCTATTTAACAACTACCCGTATCACCACAGTCCCATCTGGATCACTACTCAACTACCCGTATGACCACAGTCCCATCTGGATCACTACTCAACTACCCGTATGACCACAGTCCCATCTGGATCACTACTCAACTACCCGTATCACCACAGTCCCATCTGGATCACTACTCAACTACCCGTATGACCACAGTCCCATCTGGATCACTACTCAACTACCCGTATCACCACAGTCCCATCTGGATCACTACTCAACTACCCGTATGACCACAGTCCCATCTGGATCACTACTCAACTACCCGTATCACCACAGTCCCATCTGGATCACTACTCAACTACCCGTATCACCACAGTCCCATCTGGATCACTACTCAACTACCCGTATCACCACAGTCCCATCTGGATCACTACTCAACTACCCGTATCCCCACAGTCCCATCTGGATCACTACTCAATGAAACTGATGAGTGTGTTTAGAAAGAAAGAGGGAGAAGCAGGGTGTGAAACTGGCAACAATGGACAAGGTGTGGACTCAACCTGGTTGTTTAAAGTTGTGATAGTTGTGTACAGACTCGTGACTATTTGTCCCTGTGATCTTTTACAGAACGCCAGCATGGAAACAAGATGGGAATGCATTCTAAAGGCACTGACTGTGTACCTCAACGACGAACCTGCAAGTCTTGTGAAGGAGTACTTGGTAAGTTTTTATTTTTACGAGTGATGCAATACTCAGCTTTTGATTTGCTGCTTTTGCTAATTGCTTTTTCCTTTTTGTAAGGACATTGACCTTGGTGCAAAGAAAAAAATGGAGGACACTGTCATTGGAATAAACGTTATCAAAAAAGGAAGGAGCAGAGGCTATGGATCCCCCAGAGGACGTTGGCATCATAGTTGGGGGTGTTGAAGTGCTGCAAGAGCTGGGAGATGTTGCAAATGGTTGTGCATCGTTGCTTGGCCTGATATACTGTTTGAACTTGAGCTACCCAAAAGCCCTGAAGTTAGTTTAGATGGATTTGGACGGGAACAAGCTCTCAACAAAAGGGCAAGTGCTGAAAAACTAACTAATGAAAATGACATCATACATGGATAAAGGTAATATGCCATTTAGCAGACGCTTTTATCCAAAGTGACTTACAGTCATGTGCGCATATATGTTTACGTATGGGTGGTCCCGGGGATCGAACCCACTACCTTGGCGTTACAAGCGCTGTGCTCTACCAGCTGAGCTACAGAGGACCACAAGGTACTTTGGACTGTCAGAAGTAACAAGCAATGGTGGACCTTCTTTTGCAGCACTACGTCGAACATTCATGCACCAAACCGGACTGACTGAGTTCAGTTTTGTTTACAACCGTATATTGTATTTCTGGAATAGAGAGAAAATATTTTTGGGGATGGGATTAGAGTGAAAGGCTTGACTTGAGTTAACATAAATTAACATAAATTACTTTATTTTCAAGACACATTTCTGAACAGTTTTAAAGTACAGTGAGGGAAAAAAGTATTTGATCCCCTGCTGATTTTGTACGTTTGCCCACTGACAAAGAAATGATCAGTCTATAATTTTTATGGCAAAACCCTTGTTGGCAATCACAGAGGTCAGACGTTTCTTGTAGTTGGCCACCAGGTTTGCACACATCTCAGGAGGGATTTTGTCCCACTCCTCTTTGCAGATCTTCTCCAAGTCATTAAGGTTTCGAGGCTGACGTTTGGCAACTCGAACCTTCAGCTCCCTCCACAGATTTTCTATGGGATTAAGGTCTGGAGACTGGCTAGGCCACTCCAGGACCTTAATGTGCTTCTTCTTGAGCCACTCCTTTGTTGCCTTGGCCGTGTGTTTTGGGTCATTGTCATGCTGGAATACCCATCCACGACGCATTTTCAATGCCCTGGCTGAGGGAAGGAGGTTCTCACCCAAGATTTGACGGTACATGGCCCCGTCCATTGTCCCTTTGATGCAGTGAAGTTGTCCTGTCCCCTTAGCAGAAAAACACCCCCAAAGCATAATGTATCCACCTCCATGTTTGACGGTGGGGATGGTGTTCTTGGGGTCATAGGCAGCATTCCTCCTCCTCCAAACACGGCGAGTTGAGTTGATGCCAAAGAGCTCGATTTTGGTCTTATCTGTCCACAACACTTTCACCCAGTTCTCCTCTGAATCATTCAGATGTTCATTGGCAAACTTCAGACAGGCCTGTATATGTGCTTTCTTGAGCAGGGGGACCTTGCGGACGCTGAAGGATTTCAGTCCTTCACGGGGTAGTGTGTTACCAATTGTTTTCTTGGTGACTATGGTCCCAGCTGCCTTGAGATCCTTGACAAGATCCTCCCATGTAGTTCTGAGCTGATTCCTCACCGTTCTCATGATCATTGCAACTCCACGAGGTGAGATCTTGCATGGAGCCCCAGGCCGAGGTAGATTGACAGTACTTTTGTGTTTCTTCCATTTGCGAATAATCGCACCAACTGTTGTCACCTTCTCACCAAGCTGCTTGGCGATGGTCTTGTAGCCCATTCCAGCCTTGCGTAGTTCTACAATCTTGTCCCTGACATCCTTGGAGAGCTCTTTGGTCTTGGCCATGGTGGAGAGTTTGGAATCTGATTGATTGATTGCTTCTGAGGACAGGTGTATTTTATACAGGTAACAAGCTGAGATTAGGAGCACTCCCTTTAAGAGTGTTCAAATAAACCTACCATTAAAATTATAGACTGATCATTTCTTTGTCAGTGGGCAAACATACAAAATCAGCAGGGCATCAAATGCTTTTTTCCCTCACTGGAGGTGTCAGTGCACAATGTAGTTTCACAAATGTATTTTATAATTATTGTGCAAGACTAATTAACATTATTTCCGAGACAAATGCCAAGCTAAACTTAACGGTTTTAGGTTGGTGTCAATGGACTACATGCCAGAGGTCAATCAAACCTGTCTCTTGAGTTGAACTAACATTGTTCCAAATGTGTTGCTCTTTCAACGTTGATATTGTCATGCACCCAAAAAACTGAATTCAGACATGTTTTAATTTATTAAAGGCAGTACATCTGTTCAGTCAAAAAGTTAACAAGGTTTTTGCGGAGTATGTAATACGATCTGTAGTGTTTCCAAAATCTAAATGATTAGGAATTATTCACTTTGATGCAAGTGTGCTTGCCACTGTTTGGTTGGATGTGAAGCTGATGACTTATTTCTCACCTTACCTTGCCTTGGTAATAACTTGAAATAAAGTAAATCAAGCCAAACCGAATTGACTTGTGTTGTATTTATATGACTCACTTCAGTTAGTAAAACAATATGGAACTCAAGTTGAATTTAAATTCAACATAAGTAGAGGATTTAGAAGCGAGCAATAAAAATGTTATCTATAGCATTTACTCAATACAACCGATGTACCTAAATCTATTTAGTAGTAATCTATGTTGGATCATTCATATTTACTCAACTTAGCTTTGTGGAACCGGTTGACTGGGTCAAGTAAATCTAACACTTCTAACACTTCATTTTTTTTTAGTGTACAGACCCTAAGCAGGCCACCAAGGCAGTCTTCCCACTGGGGAAAAGAAGAGAATGTCAAGTCAGCAGGTGCACACGAAACAAGGCCCATGAAAACTGTATCCAATGCAACAGATTTGTTTGTGGGGCTTGCTCACAGAGGGTGTTCTTTAATGGAAGCCTCTCCAACATAATCCAGGTAGAATCAGGAATTCCCCAGGGCAGCTGTCTAGGCCCATTATTTTATTCAATCTTTACTAATGACAAGCCACTGGTTTTGAGTAAAGCCAGAGTGTCTATGTATGCGGATGACTCAACACTATACATGTCAGCTACTACAGCGACTGAAATGACTGCAACACTTGACAAAGAGTTGCAGTTAGTTTCAGAGTGGGTGGCAAGGAATAAGTTAGTCCTAAATATTTAGAAAACTAAAAGCATGGTATTATCAGAAAAAATATCAGAAACTCTGAACATCCCATGGAGCACCATTAAATCCATTACTAAAAAATGGAAAGAATATGGCACCACAACAAACCTGCCAAGAGAGGGCCGCCCACCAAAACTCACGGATCTGGCAAGGAAGGCATTAATCAGAGGCAACAAAGAGACCAAAGAAAACCCTGAAGGAGCTGCAAAGCTCCACAGTGGAGCTCCACAGTGGAGATTAGAGTATCTGTCCATAGGATCACTTCAAGCCGTACTCTCCACATAGCTGGGCTTTACGGAAGAGTGGCCAGAAAAAAGCCATTGCTTAAAGAAAAAAATAAGCAAACACGTTTGGTGTTCGCCAAAAGCCATGTGAGAGACTCCCCAAACATATGGAAGAAGGTACTCACCCCTGAGAACACCATCCCCACAGTGAAGCATGGTGGTGGCAGCTTCATGCTGTGGGGATGTTTTTAATTGGCAGGGACTGGGAAACTGGTCAGAATTGAAGGAATGATTGATGGTGCTAAATACAGGGAAATTCTTGAGGGAAACCTGTTTCAGTCTTCCAGAGATTTGAGACTGGGACGGAGGTTCACCTTCCAGCAGGACAATGACCCTAAGCATACTGCTAAAGCAACACTAGAATGATTTAACAGGAATATCTTGGAACGGCCTAGTCAAAGCCCAGATCTCAATCCAATTGAGAATCTGTGGTATGACTTAAAGATTGCTGTACACCAGCGGAAGTCATCCAACTTGAAGGAGCTGGAGCAGTTTTTCCTTGAAGAATGGGCATAAATCCCAGTGGCTAGATGTGCCAGGCTTATAGAGACATACCCCAAGAGACTTGCAGCTGTAATTGCTGAAAAAGCTGGCTCTACAAAGTATTAACTTTGGGAGGGGTGAATAGTTATGCACGCTCAAGTTTTCTGTTTTTTGTCTTATTTCTTGTTTGTTTCACAACATGGTAGGCATGTTGTGTAAATCAAATGATACAAACCCCCCAAAAAACAATTTTAATTCCAGGTTGTAAGGCAACAAATAGGAAAAATGCCACGGGGGGTGAATACGTTCGCAAGCCACTGTAGGTGTTCCTTTTGTCCAGTTGGGAAAGGGCAGTGTGGAGTGCGATTGAGATTGCGTCATCTGTTGGGGCAGTATGCAAATTGGTATGGGCCTAGGGTCGCTGGGATGATGGTGTTGATGTGAGCCATGACCAGCCTTTCAAAGCACTTCATGGCTACCAACGTGAGTGCTACGGGGCGGTAATCATTTAGGCAGGTAACCTTCGCTTACTTGGGCACAGGGACTAAGGTTGTCTGCTTGAAACATGTAGGTATTACAGACTCACTCAGGGAGAGGTTGAAAATGTCAGTGAAGACACTTGCCAGTTGTTCCGCTCATGCTCTGAGTACACATCCTGGTAATCCATCTGGCCCCGCGGCTTTGTGAATGTTGAACTGTTTAAAGGTCACATCGGCTATGGAGAGCGTGATTACACACTTGTCCAGAACAGCTGGTGCTCTCATGCATAATTCAGTGTTGCTTGCTTCGAAGCGAGCATAAAAGGCATTTAGCTCATCTGGTAGGCTCGTGTTACTGGGCAGCTCGCGGCTGGGTTTCCCTTTGTAGTCTGTAATAGTTTGCAACCCACAACCCGCAACTGCCACATCCATCGAGCGTCAGAGCCGGTGTGGTAGGATTCAATATTAGTCCTGTACACTTTGACTGTTTGAAGGTTCGTCTGAGATTAGTGTCCCGCTCCTTGAAAGTGGCAGCCTTTAGCTCGGTGTGGATGTTGCCTGTAATCCATGGTTTATGGTTGGGATATGTACACTACTAGTCAAAAGTTTTAGAACACCTACTCATTCAATGTTTTTTCTCAATTTGTCCTATTTTCTACATTGTAGAATAATAGTGAAGACATCAAAACTATTAAATAAAACATATGGAATCATGTAGTGACCAAAAAAGTGTTAAACAAATCCAAATGTATTTCATATTTGAGATTCTTCAAATAGTCACCTTTACCTTAATGACAGCTTTGCACAATCTTGGCATTCTCTCAACAAGCTTCATGAAATAGTCACATGGAATGCATTTCAATTAACAGGTGCCTTCTTAAAAGTTAATTTGTGGAATTTCTTTCCTTCTTAATGCGTTTGAGCCAATCAGTTGTGTTGTGACAAGGTAGGGGGGTATACAGAAGATTGCCCTATTTGGTAAAAGACCAAGTCCATATTATGGCAAAAACAGCTCAAATAAGCAAAGAGAAACGACAGTCCATCATTACTTTAAGACATGAAGGTCAGTCAATATGGAAAATGTCAAGAACTTTGAACGTTTCTTCAAGAACTGAATGTTTCTTCAAGTGCAGTAGCAAGAATCATCAAGCGCTATGATGAAACTGGCTCTCGTGAGGACCACCACAGGAATGGAAGTCCCAGAGTTACCTCTGCTGCAGAGGATAAGTTCATTAGAGTTACCAGCCTCAGACATTTCTGCCCAAATAAATGCTTCACAGAGTTCAAGTAACAGACACATTTCAACATCAACTGTTCAGAGAAGACTATTTGAATCAGGCCTTCATGGTCGAATTGCTGCAAAGAAACCACTACAAAAGGACACCAATAATAAGAAGAGACTTGATTGGGCCAAGAAACACAAGCAATGGACATTAGGCTGGTGGAAATTTGACCTTTGGTCTGGAGGCCAAATTGGAGATTTTGGGTCTTTGTGAGACGCAGTGTGGGTGAACGGATGATCTCCGCATGTGTATTTCCCACCATAAAGCATGGAGGAGGAGGTGTTATGGTGTGGGCGTGCTTTGATGGTAACTCTGTCTGCTATTTATTTCGAATTCAAGGCACACTTAACCAGCATGGCTACCACAGCATTCTACAGCGATAGGCAATCCCATCTGGTTTGGGCTTAGTGGGACAATGAAGATGTATGAAAATGTATGCACTCACTAACTGTAAGTCGATCTGGATAAGAGCGTCTGCTAAATTACTAAAATGTAAATGTTAAATGACTATCATTTGTTTTTCAACAGGACAATGACCCAACACACCTCCAGGATGTGTAAGGGCTATTTTACCAAGAAGGAGAGTGATGGAGTGCTGCATCAGATGACCTGGCCTCCACAATCCCCCAACCTCAACCCAATTGAGACGGTTTGGGATGAGTCGGACCGCAGAGTGAAGGAAAAGCAGCCAACAAGTGCTCAGCATATGTGGGAACTCCTTCAAGACTGTTGGAAAAGCACTACAGGTGAAGCTGGTTTATAGAATGCAAAGCTGTCATCAAGGCAAAGGGTGGCTATTTGAAGAATCTAAAATATACAATATTATTTCATTTGTTTAACACTTTTGTGGTTACTACATGATTCCATATGTGTTATTTCATAGTTTTGATGTATTCACTATTATTCTACAATGCAGAAAATAGTAAAATTAAAGAAAAACTCTTGAATTAGTAGGTGTTTGAAAACATTTGACCGGTATTGTACGTACGGTCACTGTGGTGACGACTTCGTAGAGCACTTATTGATGAAGCCGGTGGTTGAGGTGGAATACTCTTCAATGCCATTGGATAAATCCTGGAGCATTTCCAGTCTGTGCTAGCAAAACAGTCCTGTAGCGTAGCATTCTTGTCATCTGAGCAGTTCCGTCTAGAGCGAGTCACTGTTAATTCTTGCTTTAGTTTTTGCTTGTAAGCAGGAATCAGGAGGATAGAATTATGGTCAGATTTGTCAAATGGAGGGCGAGTTAGAGCTTTGTATGTGTCTCTGTGAGTGGATTGAAGTTGTGGAGTGAAAGTTGAGTTTTTTTTCCTCTGGTTGTGACATGCTTGTAGAAATTAGGTCAAACGGATTGTCACGATCGTCAGGGAGAGACCAATGCGCAGCGTTGAAGGTGAACATATTTCTATTTATTAGGGTATGATCACACGATCAAAATAACAGACGAAAACGTGATGTCTACGGTTTAACACAAACCAAATAAGAACAAGAAACCACCAACACAAAGGGAAAGATAGACAGTTTAAATATGGCTCCCAATCAGAGACAACCAGCTGACACTCGTTGCATCTGATTGGGAGTCACTCAGGCCAACATAGAAATACAAACTAGAACATAAACAAATGAACACTCACACCCTGGCTCAACATACTAGAGTCCCCAGAGCCAGGGCGTGACAGTACCCCCCCCTAAAGGCGCGGACTCCGACCGCGCCAACCAAATACAACAGGGGAGGGACCGGGTGGGCACTCCGCCTCGGCGGCGGATCCGGCTCCGGACATGACCCCCACTTCTTCTCTAACCCCCCAAAGTACCCCTGGTCCGGTCTGGCCCTGCTGACCAGAGCTGAACTGAACACAGGTGGAGCGGATTGCTCTAGCTCCGGCGTGACGCAGCACCTGACCGGTGCCGGACCCGACACCGGTGGAACAGGCACGGGCCGTGCCGGACTGACGACGCACACCACTGGCTTGGTGTGGGGAGCAGGAGCGGGCCGAGCCGGGCTGACGAAACGCACCACTGACTTGGTGCGGGGAGCAGGAGCGGGCCGGACCGGGCTGACGAAGCGCACCACTGACTTGGTGCGGGGAGCAGGAACGGGCCGTGCCGGGCTGACGAGGCGCACCACTGACTTGGTGCGGGGAGCAGGAACGGGCCGTGCCGGGCTGACGACGCGCACCACTGACTTGGTGCGGGGAGCAGGAACGGGCCGGACAGGGCTGACGAAGCGCACCACTGACTTGGTGCGGAGAGCAGGAACGGGCCGGACAGGGCTGACGAAACGCACCATTGACTTGGTGCGGGGAGCAGGAATGGGCCGGGCCGAGCTGGCGATGCGCACCGTAGACTTGGTGCGAGTGGCAGGAACAGGCCGGACCGTACTGGGAACACACACCACTGGCCCTACGTGGGGATCAGGAACAGGCCGGACCGGACTGGCAACACACGCCAGTACCTCTCGCCGTGCCTCTACATCCTCCATCCCCTCTTCGACCAGTGGCCCCCGTAACCTGGCGGCCTCCTCTGGCAACCCGCTGGGCCGCTCTATCGCGGCCTCCTGCTGGTCCGACGTCGTGAGCCCCCCCCCTAAAAAATTTCTGGGAGTCTCTCTTCCCCGTGGGCCAGGCCTCGATAATTCTCGCCCAACTCTCACTCTTCTGCTTCCAATCTCCGCCATTCAGCTCCTCATTCGGCTTGACCCAGTCGAAGCTCTTCCTCCACTGTTGCCAAGTCCACCCACTCTGCTCCTCACTAGGCTGCTTGGTCCAGTTCTGGTGGTTTCTTCTGTCACGATCGTCAGGGAGAGACCAATGCGCAGCGTTGAAGGTGAACATATTTCTATTTATTAGGGTATGATCACACGATCAAAATAACAGACGAAAACGTGATGTCTACGGTTTAACACAAACCAAATAAGAACAAGAAACCACCAACACAAAGGGAAAGATAGACAGTTTAAATATGGCTCCCAATCAGAGACAACCAGCTGACACTCGTTGGCTCTGATTGGGAGTCACTCAGGCCAACATAGAAATACAAACTAGAACATAAACAAATGAACACTCACACCCTGGCTCAACATACTAGAGTCCCCAGAGCCAGGGCGTGACACGGATTTAAGTTTCCCTGCATTCAAGTCCCCGGCCACTAGGAGCGCCGATTCTGGATGAGCATTTTCTTGTTTGCTTATGGCCCTATACAGTTCATTGAGTGCAGCCTTAGTGCCATCATCGGTTTGTGGTGGTAAATAGACGGCTATGAAAAATATAGATGAAAACTCTCTTGGTAAATAGTATGGTCTACAGCTTATCATGAGGTACTCTACCTCAGGCGAGCAATACCTCGAGACTTCTTTAATATTAGACATCGTGCACCAGTTGTTATTGACAAATAGCCACACATCCCCACCCCTCGTCTTACCAGACGTAGCAGCTCTGTATTATCTGTGTCGTCGTTCAGCCACGACTCGGTGAAACACAAGATATTACAGTTTTTAATGTCCCGTTGGTAGGATGGTCTCGAGCGGAGCTCATCCAGTTTATTCTCCAGTGATTGCACATTGGCCAATAGTACTGATGGTAGTGGTGGTTTACACACTCGCCTCCGAATTCTCACAAGGCACCCCGATCTCCGCCCCCGGGGGCCGTTTTCTTTACACGAATGACAGGGATTTGGGCCTGGTCTCGAAAAAGCAGTATATTGGTCTCAATAAAAAAATCTTCTCCAGTTGAGGGGATAACGCTGTTCTATTCCAAACTCTTTTCGGCATAAGACGT
>LR778283.1:47020813-47033313 GCA_902810595.1 Coregonus sp. 'balchen'
TTGTGTGTGTGTGTGGTGTGTGTGTGTGTGTGTCAAGAGAGTATCTGTAAAGCAAACACTAAAAATCAGTGGAGGCTGCTGAGGGCAGGACGGCTCATAAAATGTCTGGAATGGAGTCAATGGAGTGGTATCAAACCTGTGGTTTCCATTGGTTGATTCCATTTCATTGACTCCATTTCAGACAATAGTGTGAATATCCCTCAGCAGCCTCCACTGTTAAAAACAGACAACCTTGACTTATGTGGAATATTTCCTATTATTATTATTAGTATTAATATTTCCTGTTCAGTTCAAACTACTTTTATTTTCTACCAAGCTGAAAGCCTTACAGTTCAGTATCTACACCACTGCAGTTGATTACATTTATAGCTCACATTATTCGCAAGCTGAATGGAGTCAAGCTGAAATAGCTGTTTTCCATCATAATAGTAGTTTTATTACTGCCTGTTTCATCAGTATCTCCTCAATGATCTTATCATTTAGTAGTGCAGTCTACTCATCAGTAGGAGCATTATCCCGTTCCTTTGTGTCTTCTTTAGCGAGAAGCTAGACAGGGAGTCAGCACAATTTCCACAAAGCTGCTGTGGATTTCCTGAGTCTCTGATAGGCTGTGGTAAAGGAAAGCTGCTGTGGTAAAGGATTTCCTGAGTCTCTGAACACACAGAAACACAAAGACATTTCTACAGAGGAGAGTTGTCTATGTGGTTTCTGAGGAAATACATGCAGTATTCAGGCGCCAGTGTGTAAATGTTTCCGATGTGTATCTAACATCATCACTAGCCTCTCCATGATGCAACATATAGCTGCTTTACCTGCCAACCTGCTTTAGTGGCCTCATTTAACAAGTGGAGCACCTTGCTCCCTAATGTTTCTCCCTTTGCCTGTACGGCCTGTTTTATTGGACAATGATTACATCACTGGGTTGTATGCACCCCGCTGTTTGTGGGACTAATATTATTTTCACTGCATCAATCCTTGCATAAAGAAGCCTATACAATGACTGTATGTGATGGCAAACAGGGGACGTCCTGAGGACATTCAGCAATGTTCCCATTAGGTCCCTTAAGGGTTTCGGTGCGAAAAATATCCCACTGACGTTCTGAGAACGTTCTAAGAACGTTGTGTGACGGTCCCAAGGGAATGTTCCCTGTACGTTCCCAGGATGTCACTGAGGACAATGTGAGGACCTTTTTAGGACTTTCTCAGGACTTTCCTTTTACCAGTCTTTAGGACGTTGCATGATGGTTCCAAGGTAACGTTATCTGGGGGACCAGATGTCCTGGGGACGTTGCATGATGGTTCCAAGGTAACGTCATCTGGGGGACCCTTTTATAGTTCCCGGGTTTGTCCTGGGGACGTTGTTAGGACGCTCTTGGGACGTTGTGTCATGGTCCCCTGGAGGTTTTTGTCACGTGATGGTCCCAGGTCTCCCAAACCATTATATTAGTAATTTATTTTTTATTTTTTATTTAACCTTTATTTAACCAGGTAAGCCAGTTGAGAACAAGTTCTCATTTACAACTGCGACCTGGCCAAGATAAAGCAAAGCAGTGTGATAAAAACAACAACACAGAGTTACACATGGGGTAAACAAAACATAAAGTCAAAAATACAAACAGAAAATATATATACAGTGTGTGCGAATGTAGTAAGTTATGGAGGTAAGGCAATAAATAGGCCATAGTGCAAAATAGTTACAATTTCGTATTAACACTGGAATGCTAGATGTGCAAAATATGATGTGCAAATAGAGATACTGGGGTGCAAATTAGCAAAATAAATAACAATATGGGGATGAGGTAGTTGGGTGGGCTAATTTCAGAATGCCTGTGTACAGGTGCAGTGATCGGTAAGCTGCTCTGACAACTGATGCTTAAAGTTAGTGAGGGAGATAAGAGTCTCCAGCTTCAGAGATTTTTGCAGTTCGTTCCAGTCATTGGCAGCAGAGAACTGGAAGGAATGGCGGCCAAAGAGGTGTTGGCTTTGGGGATGACCAGTGAGATATACCTGCTGGAGCGCATACTACGGGTGGGTGTTGCTATGGTGATCAGTGAGCTAAGGTAAGACGGGGATTTGCCTAGCAGTGATTTATAGATGACCTTGAGCCAATGGGTTTGGCGACGAATATGTAGTGAGGGCCAGCCAACAAGAGCGTACAGGTCACAATGGTGGGTAGTATATGGGGCTTTGGTGACAAAACGGATGGTATTGTGATAGACTACATCCAATTTGCTGAGTAGAGTGTTGGACACTCTCCCGAGTGGCGCAGTGGTCTAAGGCACTGCATTGCAGTGCTAGCTGTGCCACTAGAGATCCTGGTTCGTATCCAGGCTCTGTCGTAGCCGGCCGTGACCGGGAGACCCATGGGGCGGCGCACAATTGGCCCAGCGTCGTCCAGGGTAGGGGAGGGAATGGCAGGCAGGGATGTTGGTAGAGCATGGCGTTTGCAACGGCAGGGTTGTGGGTTCGATGAAAAAAAAAAAAAAAAAAAAACTGTAAGTCGCTCTGGATAAGAGCGTCTGCTAAATGACTAAAATGTAAATATAAATGACATTGCCGAAGTCAAGGATCGGTAGGATAGTCAGTTTTACGAGGGCATGTTTGGCAGCATGAGTGAAGGAGGCTTTGTTGCGAAATAGGAAGCCGATTCTAAATCTAACTTTTGATTGGAGATGCTTAATGTGAGTCTGGAAGGAGAGTTTACAGTCTAACCAGACACCTAGGTATTTGTAGTTGACCACATACTCTAGGTCAGACCCGCCGAGAGTAGTGATTCTAGTCGGGTGGGCGGGTGCAAGCAGCATTCGGTTGAAGAGCATGCATTTAGTTTTACTAGTGTTTAAGAGCAGTTGGAGGCTACGGAAGGAGTGTTGTATGGCGTTGAAGCTCGTTTGGAGGTTTGTTGACACAGTGTCCAATGAAGGGCCAGATGTATACAAAATGGTGTCGTCCGCATAGAGGTGGATCCGAGCTTCACCAGCAGCAAGAGCAACATCATTGATATACACAGAGAATAGAGTCGGCCCGAGAATTGAACCCTGTGGCACCCCCATAGAGACGGCCAGAGGTCCAGACAACAGGCCCTCCGATTTGACACATTGAACTCTATCTGAGAAGTAGTTGGTGAACCAGGTGAGGCAGTCATTTGAGAAACCAAGGCTATTTAGTCTGCCAATAAGAATGGAGTGGTTGACAGAGTCGAAAGCCTTGGCCAGGTCGATGATGACGGCTGCGCTGTACTGTTTTTTATCGATCGCGGTTATAATATCGTTTATGACCTTGAGCGTGGCTGAGGTGCACCCATGACCAGCTCAGAAACCGGATTGCATAGCGGAGAAGGTACGGTGGGATTCGAAATGGTCGGTGATCTGTTTGTTAACTTGGCTTTCAAATACTTTCGAAAGGCAGGGCAGGATGGATATAGATCTGTAACAGTTTGGATCTAGAGTGTCACCCCCTTTGAAGAGGGGGATGACTGCGGCAGCTTTCCAATCTCTGGGGATCTCAGACGTTACGAAAGAGAGGTTGAACAGGCTAGAAATACAACAATTTCGGCGGCTAATTTTAGAAAGAAAGGGTCCAGATTGTCTAGCCCAGCTGATTTGTAGGGGTCCAGATTTTTCAGCTCTTTCAGAACATCAGCTGTCTGAATTTGTGTGAAGGAGAAGCGGGGGGGGCATGGGCAAGTTGCAGCGGAGGGTGCAGAGCTGGTGGCTGGGGTAGTGGTAGCCAGGTGGAAAGCATGGCCAGCCGTAGCAAAATGCTTGTTGAAATTCTCGATTATTGTAGATTTATCGGTGGTGACAGTGTTTCCTAGCCTCAGTGCAGTGGGCAGTTGGGAGGAGGTGCTCCTTTGCTTTCCTAACTGATTGTGTATATTTGTTCCTGACTTCTCTGAAAAGTTGCATATCGCGGGGGCTGTTCGATGCTAATGCAATACGCCACAGGATGTTTTTGTGCTGGTCAAGGGCAGTCAAGTCTGAAGAGAACCAGGGGCTATATCTGTTCTTAGTTCTGATTTGTTTTAATGGGGCATGCTTATTTAAAATTGAGAGGAAAGCACTTTTAAAGAACAACCAGGCATCCTCTACTGACGGAATGAGGTCAATATCCATCCAGGATACCCGGGCCAGGTCAATTAGAAAGGCCTGCTCGCTAAAGTGTTTTAGGGAGCGTTTGACAGTGATGAGGGGTGGTCGTTTGACCGCGGACCCATTACGGATGCAGGCAATAAGGCAGTAATTAAATGGTATGGGGGGTTTTAAGGCAAGTGGTACACTGTTCAACTACATTAGTGTAAAAATATATACAAGAAAGATCAGGTAACAGTTGTTATTTTTGTAAACATTTATTTAACACGTTATTTATGGCACTAAACAGTCTCCATATATACAGTACTTCCATTCATTTTTTCAACTGGTACCGGAGGACCGTCAGACGAGTCTTGTGAGGCCTGTGGGTGTCCTAGAGCAAAACAACCAAATGTACACTACCAGTCAAATGTTTGGACACACCTACTCAAGGGTTTTCTTTATTTTTACTATTTTTTTACATTGTAGAATAATAGTGAAGACATCAAAACTATGAAATAACACATATGGAATCATGTAGTAACCAAAAAAGTGTTAAACAAATCAAAATAAATTGTATATTTGAGATTCTTCAAATAGACACCCTTTGCCTTGATGACAGCTTTGCACACTCTTGGCATTCTCTCAACCAGCTTCATGAGGTAGTCACCTGGAATGCATTTCAATTAACAGGTGTGCCTTCTTAAAAGTTAATGTGTGGAATTTCTTTCCTTCTTAATGCTTTTGAGCCAATTCTTTGTGTTGTGACAAGGTAGGGGTGGTATACAGAAGATAGCCCTATTTGGTAAAAGTCCAAGTCCATATAATGGCAAGAACAGCTCAAATAAGCAAAGAGAAATGACAGTCCATCATTACTTTAAGACATGAAGGTTAGTCAATACGGAACATTTCAAGAACTTTGAAAGTATTTTCAAGTGCAGTTGCAAAAACAATGAAGCGCTGTGATGAAACTGGCTCTCATGAGGACTGCGATAGGAATGGAAAACCCAGAGTTACCTCTGCTGCAGAGGACACGTTCATTAGAGTTACCAGCCTCAGAAATTTCAGCCCAAATAAATGCTTCACAGAGTTCAAGTCACCGACACATCTCAACATCAACTGTTCAGAGGGGACTTTGTGAATCAGGCCTTCATGGTCAAATTGCTGCAAAGAAACCACTACTAAAGGACACCAATAATAAGAAGAGACTTGCTTGGGCCAAGAACAACATGCAATGGACATTAGAACGGTGGAAATCTGTCCTTTGGTCTGGAGTCCAAATTTGAGATTTTTGGTTCCAACCGCCGTGTCTTTGTGAGACGCGGTGTGGGTGAATGGATGATATCCGCATGTGTAGTTCCCACCGTAAAGCATGGAGGAAGAGGTGTTATGGTGTGGGGGTGCTTTGCTGATGACACTGTCTGTGATTTTTTTATTTAGAATTCAAGGCACACTTAACCAGCATGGCTACCACAGCATTCTGCAGTGATACTCCATCCCATCTGGTTTGGGCTTAGTGGGACTATCATTTGTTTTCAACAGAACAATGACCCAACACACCTCCAGGCTGTGTAAGGGCTATTTTACCAAGAAGGAGAGTGATGGAGTACTGCATCAGATGATCTGGCCTCCAAAATCCCCCAACCTCAACCCAATTGAGATGGTTTGGGATGAGTCGGACCGCAGAGTGAAGGAAAAGCAGCCAACAAGTGCTCAGCATATGTGGGAACTCCTTCAAGACTGTTGGAAAAGCGTTCCAGGTGAAGCTGGTTGAGAGAATGACAAGATTGTGCAAAGCTGTCATCAAGGCAAAGGGTGGCTATTTGAAGAATCTCAAATATAAAATAGATTTTGATTTGTTTAACACTTTTTTGGTTACTACATGATTCCATATGTGTTATTTCATAGTTTTGATGTCTTCACTATTATTCTACAATGTAGAAAATTGTAAAAAAATAAATAAAGAAAAACCCTTGAATGAGTAGGTGTGTCCAAACTTTTGACTGGTATGGTACGTGTTTGTGAGAGTCCCACCTTTCCGCAGAGGGGTCATATGCAGTGGACGCTGCTCATAATAATGGCAGTAGTGGAGTTTAATGGCTGGAGTGGAGTTTAATGGCTGGAGTGTAATGACTGCAATGCCAGACATGGGTTTGATGCCATTCCATTCACTCCATTCCAGACATTATTATGAGCCGTCCTCCCCTCAGCAGCCTCCACTGGTCATCTGTTACTCTTGAATCACTATGATAAATATAATAGTTTTTCTAAAGTGTATTTTGAACGGAGCTAAGATTTACTTTTGAAGTGCAAAGTCTAGGAATAGTCCTTCGGGTGAAATCAGTCGTTGATACAGACGTGCTGGCGTAGCAAGAGGTTGTTCAAATCCCGGGTGAGGACATAATTGAAAATGCACAATGTAATCATATACTGTATGTCCAAAGTGTGTGAAATATATAAGTTGAAAACACTGTGTTAAAAGCACTATGTGTGAGGGTGTCCCTAGCATAACCAAAAGATAAAGAGCTGTGACTGGATCAAGTGGTTCACCAATCAGGGCCTTGATGGTATTCGCAACAGTAACAACGGTTGATGTGTAATGAAACCACAAATGCCTTCTCGGCTAAGTTTGCTGTATTACACATTGCTCCTCGATATTCTTGTTTTGTGTCGTCATTAGCACAGTATACATGATCCCAATTTTTTGCTCCAAGACACTGCCAATTTGAAAAACCGAAAAAGTAGATTGTGCTGATTTATTGATGCATTGAACCATGTCAGAGTTTCAAAACTCTGTAGATAGTGCTAAAATAATGACGCCATATCTGAATTCCAACGTCTTTATGCACCTTGAATATCTCTCTTCTTATTCTCCTTCCTGTTCCAGGAGTTTCTTCTCTTCTTGATAGTCCTTTTGCCAGCTGAGTGAAGTGTAATTTCTAGGGTTGAACTGCAGGGCCTTCTAGCTGAGGGGAGAGATGGAGAACAGAGTCAAGCCATCCAGCCCAAAGCAACTAGTAATGCTCACAAGATTACTGCCACAATCTGTGAACGAGAGCTGAGGAGAGATTGCCTTTGTTGGACCATTCTTTAATCATTTAGCTTTCTAACCCAATACCGAAACACACACATCACTTTTAATCAGTAAAAACAACGTTTATGTCCTTTATGTATGACTTCTACTCAGGCAATAGAGCAATTCAGTCTGCGACTGTCTGTCTACATGGTGGTTCAGTCTGCTGTCTGTCTACATGGTGGTTCAGTCTCCTGCTGTCTACATGGTGGTTCAGTCTGCTGCTGTCTGTCTACGTGGTGGTTCAGTCTGCTGCTGTCTACATGGTGGTTCAGTCTGCTGCTGTCTACATGGTGGTTCAGTCTGCTGCTGTCTACATGGTGGTTCAGTCTGCTGCTGTCTACATGGTGGTTCAGTCTGCTGCTGTCTACATGGTGGTTCAGTCTGCTGCTGTTGTCTACATGGTGGTTCAGTCTGCTGTCTGTCTACATGGTGGTTCAGTCTGCTGCTGTCTACATGGTGGTTCAGTCTGCTGCTGTCTACATGGTGGTTCAGTCTGCTGCTGTCTACATGGTGGTTCAGTCTGCTGCTGTCTGTCTACATGGTGGTTCAGTCTGCTGGCTGTCTACATGGTGGTTCAGTCTGCTGCTGTCTACGTGGTGGTTCAGTCTGCTGCTGTCTACGTGGTGGTTCAGTCTGCTGCTGTCTGTCTACATGGTGGCTCAGTCTGCTGCTGTCTACATGGTGGTTCAGTCTGCTGCTGTCTACATGGTGGTTCAGTCTGCTTGCTGTCTACATGGTGGTTCAGTCTGCTGCTGTCTGTCTACATGGTGGTTCAGTCTGCTGCTGTCTACATGGTGGTTCAGTCTGCTGCTGTCTACATGGTGGTTCAGTCTGCTGCTGTCTACATGGTGGTTCAGTCTGCTGCTGTCTACATGGTGGTTCAGTCTGCTGCTGTCTACTGGTGGGTTCAGTCTGATGCTGTCTACATGGTGGTTCAGTCTGTGCTGTCTACATGGTGGTTCAGTATGTGCTGTCTACATGGTGGTTCAGCTGATGCTGTGCTGTCTACGTGGTGGTTCAGTCTGATGATGTCTGTCTACATGGTGGTTCAGTCTGCTGCTGTCTGTCTACATGGTGGTTCAGTCTGCTGCTGTCTACGTGGTGGTACAGTCTGCTGCTGTCTACGTGGTGGTTCAGTCTGCTGCTGTCTACCTGGGTGGTTCAGTCTGCTGTTCTGTCTACGTGGTGGTTCAGTCTGAGGTCTGTCTGACATGGTGGTTCAGTCTGCTGCCTGTCTACATGGGGGTTCAGTCTGCTGCTGTCTACATGGTGGTTTAGTCTGGTGCCCGTTTACATGGTTTGGTTTAGTCTGTGCTGTCTAATGGTGGTTCAGCTGTGCGTTTTACATGGTTTGGGTTTAGGGTTTCTGCTTTTCACGTGGTGGTTTAAATTGCTGCGTTACATGGTGGTTCAGTTGCTGCTGTCTGTTTTTACAGGGGGGTTCAGTATGTGCTGTCTACATGGTTTGGTTTTTAGTCTGCTGGGTCTACATTTGGGGGAAATTGCTGTGTTTTAATGGTGGTTCAGTGTGTTGTTACCCTTTTTTTTGGTGGTTTTAGTCTGTGCTGTTTTACGTGGTGGGTTTAGTCTGTGTTTTTCTGTCTACCTGGTGGTTCAGTTCTTTGCGTCTGTCTACCTGGGGGTTCAGTTTCGTCTGTTAAAATGGTTCAGGGCTCCTGCGTTACAGGGTGGTTCCGTTGTGCTGTTGTTACATGGTGGGTTTAGTTGCGTTGTTAAGTGGGGGTTTAGTCTGTGCGTCTAATGGTGGATGGTCGTCTGTGTTTTGTCTAATGGGGGTTCAGTTGTGCTCTACAGGGGTTTACTGTTTCTGTTTTACGTGGTGGTTCCCGTTGGTTGGCTACCTGGTTTGGGTTTAGGGCTGTGCCGTCACATGGTGGTTTAGTCTGCTGCTGTCTGTTACATGGTGGTAGGGCTGCTGTCTGTTAAATTGGGGGTTCAGTTTTCCCGCTGTCTACAGGTGGTTCAGTCTGCTGCTGTCTGTCTTTCATTTGGGGGTTCAGTTTTTTTTTGGGGTGTGTCCCACGTGGTGGTTTTAGCTGCGGGGGTTTTCCCACATGGTGGTTCAGTTGCTGCTGTTAATGGGGTTCAGGGGTTTCTGCTGGGCTGTCTAATGGTTTGGGTTCCCGTTCCTTTTTAACATGGTTTGGGTTTGTCTGGCCCGTTTCATTTGGGGGTTCGTCTGTGGGGTCAAAATGGTGGGCAGTCTGCTGTGTTCTACATGGGGTTTGTCTCCCGCGTCTACATTTTGGGGTTTAGTCGCTGTGTTTTCATGGTGGCAGTCTGCGTGTTACATGGTGGTTTTAGTCTGCGCGTCGGGCTACCCTTTGGTTCAGTCGGGTGCTGTTAATGGGGGTTCAGTCTGCTGGTCTTTCCCTGGTGGTTCAGTCTTTTGGGTGCTGTTTACATGGTGGTTCAGGGGCTGCTGGGCGGGCAAATGGGGGGTTCCCTCTGCTGCTGTTTTACAGGTGGATCATCTGTGCTGTTAAATGGTGGTTCAGTCTGCTGCTGTCTACCTGGTTTGGGTTAAATCCCGTGCTGTTTTACATGGGGGGTTCAGTTGGCTGCTTTAAAAGGTGGTTTAGTCTGTGCTGTTTTAAAAGGTGGTTTGGGCTTTGGGGGTCTGTTACGTGGTGGTTTAGTCTGGGTGCTGTTTTGTTACGTGGTGGTTCAGTCTGCTGTGTTTACATGGGGGTTCAGTCTGTGCTGTCTACCCTGGGGGTTCAGTCTGCTGCTGCTTTTCTTTCATGGGGGTTCAGTCGCTGCTTTGTTTCGGGGTGGTTTAGTCTGTGTGTCTGTTTCCATGGGGGTCAGTTGATGTGTCTACATGGTGGTTCAGTCTGTGCTGTCGGGCTACCGGTGGGGTTTAGTCTTTCGCTTTAAAATGGTGGTTCATCTGGGTTTGTCTAAATGGTGGTTAGTCTGCTGCGTCTACATGGGGTTCAGTCGCTGTGTCTGTTAAATGGGGGATCATCGTGCTTTACGGGGGGTCCCGTCTGCTGCTGTCTACATGGTGGTTATTCTGCTGGGTTTTCTACATGGTGGTTTTTAGTCTGTGCTGTTACATGGTGGTTAAATCTGCTGCGTCTTTCATGGGGGTTTAGTTGTGGGTGGGTTTCATGGTGGTTTTGTCTGCTGCGTCACATGGGTTCGGGTTTTGCTGTCTGGGCTACATGGTTGGGTTAAATTTGGGTGCTGCTACTGGTGGGTTTTTAAATCTTTTGCTGTCTACGTGGGTTTGGTTTTAGTTGGCTGTCTACATGGTGGTTCAGTTTGTGCTGTCTGTCTACATGGTGGTTAAATTCTGCTGTTTTTACGTGGTGGTTCAGTCTGCTGTCTGTCTACCCTGGTGGTTCAGTTGTGTCGTCTAAGTTGGGGGGGGTTCAGTCGCTGCGTTACATGGTGGTTCAGTCTGCTGTTGTTACGTGGTGGGGGTTTTAGTCTGGGTCTGTCTACATGGGGTTCAGTTGCTGCGTCTTTCATGGTGGTTTAGTTGCTTTTCTGTCTCATGGTGGTTTAGTGGGTGTCTGTTACATGGTGGTTTTAGTCTGCGCTTTTTCTACATGGTGGTGGTTTGGTGCTGTGTTCTTTAAAAGGGGTTCCGTCTGCTTTCTGTCCCACATGGTGGTTCAGTCTGGCTGTCTACATGGTGGTTAAATCGTGCTGTTTAAAATGGTGGTTTTAGTCGGGGCTGGGCTAAAAGGGGGTTCAGTTTTCTGCTGTCTGTCTACATGGTGGTTCAGTTCTGCGTCTAATGGGGTTCAGTGGCGGGCTGTCTAAAATGGTGGTTCAGTTGCTGCGGGTTTCATGGTGGTTAAATCTGCTTTCTGTCTGTTACATGGTGGTTCATTGCTTTTTCTGTCTACATGGGGGGTTCAGTCTCCTGCGTCTACATTTGGGGTTTAGTTGTTTCTGTCTGTTAATGGTGGTTTAGTCTCCCGCTGTCTAGTGGTGGTTTTAGGGCTGCTGCTGTCGTCTAATGGGGGTTCAGGTTTTGTTGCCCGGGCACATGGGGGTTTAGTCTGTGCTTTTCTAATGGTGGTTCAGTCTGGCTGGGTTAAAAATGGGGGTTTCCCGTTGCCCGTGTCTTTCCCTGGTGGTTCAGGAGAAGTGGGGGTTTTTAAGGAAGTGTTTTTTCACCTAAAAATGTGTTTTTTGGGCCCCCAAAAGGCCCTAAATTTCCTTTTGTGTGTACTACTTTTTTTAATAATATTGGGGTATGATGCTTTTTTCTACTGGAAATTTCCATAAGTAGAGCTGTATTACGGGTTTAAAATATGGTATTTATTTTCTGTATCTTTCTGGTAATACTACTGGGGTATAATGCTGTATCTATGGTAATACCACTGAGTTGATGCTGATCTACTAGTAATACTACTGGGGTATGTGCTGTAATTTCTGTTATTAATCCCACTTAAAAGCTTGTATCACTGGGTTAAAACTACTGAGTATGATCTGTATTAATAGTAATACTATGGTATGATGCTGTATCTACTGGTAATAAACCCCTGAGTATGGCTATCTACTGGTAATTTCTACTGAGTATTTATGCTTTTTTCTACTGGTTTAAAACCAAGAGTATGTGCTGTATTATGGTTAATTTCTACTGAGTTTGATGCTGTATTTACTGGTAATACCCTGAGTTTTGAGGGATTATGGTAATACTACTGAGTTTTTGGGTTTCTGATTTTACTTAAATAATACTAAGAGTATGATGCTGTATTACTGGAAAACCACGGGGTAAAGAGGGGTATTTTAAAAGGGAAAAAAACTTTCTGGGATGATTTTGTATATACTGGTTTAATTTCCACTAAGTATGAGGGGTATTACTGGTTTAATTTCCATGAGTAAAGGGTGCTGTAAACTACGGGTAATACCATGAATAGTGCTGATCTACTGGTTAAAACCCCCTGAGATGATGCTTTTTACTACTGGAAAAACTATGAGTTATGATGCTGGATCATGTATTTCTTTCTGAATAGATGCGTATCACTGGTAATAGTACTGAGTATGATGCTGTTTTTCATGGTAATTTTACCCCCGAGTTGGGTGGTTTTTATTCATAGTAATTTCCAAATGGAGGATGATGTGTATCTACTGGTTAAAACCACTGAGTATTTATGCTGTATTTACTGGTAATACTACTGAGTATGCCGGGGGGGAAACCCCCCAAATAAGTAAAAAACTAAGGGAAAATGTGCTTTTAATTTACTGGTTTAAAACTAATGAGTATTTATGCTGTATCATGGTTTTAAAACTACTGAGTATGATGCTGTATCTACTAGTAATACCACTGAGTATGATGCTGTATCTACTGGTAATACTACTGAGTATGA
>LR778283.1:47035813-47083313 GCA_902810595.1 Coregonus sp. 'balchen'
CTGTAATTTTCATCATAGGTACACGTCAACCATGACAGACAAAATGAGAATTTTTTTCTCCAGAAAATCACATTGTAGGATTTTTTATGAATTTATTTGCAAATTATGGTGGAAAATAAGTATTTGGTCAATAACAAAAGTTTCTCAATACTTTGTTATATACCCTTTGTTGGCAATGACACAGGTCAAATGTTTTCTGTAAGTCTTCACAAGGTTTTCACACACTGTTGCTGGTATTTTGGCCCATTCCTCCATGCAGATCTCCTCTAGAGCAGTGATGTTTTGGGGCTGTCGCTGGGCAACACGGACTTTCAACTCCCTCAAAGATTTTCTATGGGGTTGAGATCTGGAGACTGGCTAGGCCACTCCAGGACCTTGAAATGCTTCTTACGAAGCCACTCCTTCGTTGCCCGGGCGGTGTGTTTGGGATCATTGTCATGCTGAAAGACCCAGCCACGTTTCATCTTCAATGCCCTTGCTGATGGAAGGAGGTTTTCACTCAAAATCTCACGATACATGGCCCCATTCATTCTTTCCTTTACACGGATCAGTCGTCCTGGTCCCTTTGCAGAAAAACAGCCCCCAAAGCATGATGTTTCCACCCCCATGCTTCACAGTAGGTATGGTGTTCTTTGGATGCAAACTCAGCATTCTTTGTCCTCCAAACACGACGAGTTGAGTTTTTACCAAAAAGTTCTATTTTGGTTTCATCTGACCATATGACATTCTCCCAATCCTCTTCTGGATCATCCAAATGCACTCTAGCAAACTTCAGACGGGCCTGGACATGTACTGACTTAAGCAGGGGGACACGTCTGGCACTGCAGGATTTGAGTCCCTGGCGGCGTAGTGTGTTACTGATGGTAGGCTTTGTTACTTTGGTCCCAGCTCTCTGCAGGTCATTCACTAGGTCCCCCCGTGTGGTTCTGTGATTTTTGCTCACCGTTCTTGTGATCATTTTGACCCCACGGGGTGAGATCTTGCGTGGAGCCCCAGATCGAGGGAGATTATCAGTGGTCTTGTATGTCTTCCATTTCCTAATAATTGCTCCCACAGTTGATTTCTTAAAACCAAGCTACTTACCTATTGCAGATTCAGTCTTCCCAGCCTGGTGCAGGTCTACAATTTTGTTTCTGGTGTCCTTTGACAGCTCTTTGGTCTTGGCCATAGTGGAGTTTGGAGTGTGACTGTTTGAGGTTGTGGACAGGTGTCTTTTATACTGATAACAAGTTCAAACAGGTGCCATTAATACAGGTAATGAGTGGAGGACAGAGGAGCCTCTTAAAGAAGAAGTTACAGGTCTGTGAGAGCCAGAAATCTTGCTTGTTTGTAGGTGACCAAATACTTATTTTCCACCATAATTTGCAAATAAATTCATAAAAAATCCTACAATGTGATTTTCTGGATTTGTTTCTCTCAATTTGTCTGTCATAGTTGACGTGTACCTATGATGAAAATTACAGGCCTCTCATCTTTTTAAGTGGGAGAACTTGCACAATTGGTGGCTGACTAAATACTTTTTCCCCCACTGTATATATGGCATGATAATAATATGACATGATTCTATAATAATATGACATGATTCTATAATACTATGGCATGATAATAATATGGCATGATTCTATAATAATATGACATGATTCTATAATAATATGACATGATAATAATATGGCATGATTCTATAATATTATGGCATGATTCTATAATAATATGACATAATTCTATAATAATATGACATGATTCTATTAATAAATGGACTGATTCTATAATAATATGACATGATTCTATAATAATATGAATGATAATAATATGGCATGATTCTATAATAATATGACATGATAATAATATGACATGATTCTATAATAATATGACATGATTCTATAATAATATGACATGATTCTAAATAATATGACATGATTCTATAATAATATGGATGATTCTATAATAATATGACATGATTCTATATTAATATGACTGATTATATAATAAGATGACATGACAATAATATGGCATGATTCTATAGAATAATGCATGATTCTATAATAATATGAACGATTCTATAATAAATGACATGATTCTATAAATATGGATGAATTCTATAAAAGATGACATGGATTCTATAATAATATGACAGATAATAATAGGGCATGATTATATTTTTTTTTTTTTTTTTTTTTTTTTGATTACGATGCCATGAGTCTATAATAATATGACATGATTCTATAATAATATGATCATGATTCACTTAATAATATGACATGATTCTATAATAAAATATGACATGATCTAGATAATATGACAGATTCTAGAAATAATATGACATGATTCATATAATATGGCAATGATTCTAGATAATCTGAAATGATTCTAAAATAATTTGCCATGATTCTATAATAATATGGGACATGATAATAATATGGCTGATTTATAATAATATGACATGATTCTATAATAATATGACATGCTTCTATACTAATTGACATGATTCTAATAATATGGCAGATTTCTATAATATATGACATGATTCTATAATTAATATGACAGATTCTATAATAATATGACAGGATTCGATATAATATGACATGATTCTATAATAATATGACCATGATTTCTATAATAAAATGACATGATGATAATATGACATGATTGTATAATAATATGACATGATAATAATATGGCATGATTCTATAATAATATGACACGATTCTATAATAATATGACATGATTCTATAATAATATGACATGATTCTATAATAATATGACATGATTCTATAATAATATGACATTATAATAATATGATATGATTCTATAATAATATGACATGATTCTATAATAATATGACATGGTTCTAATATAATATGACATGATAATAATATGACATGATTCTATAATAATATGACATAATTCTATAATAATATGACATGATTCTATAATAATATGACATGTATAATAGACTTGATTCATAATAATATGACATGAATAATATGACATGATTCTTAATAATATGACATGATCTAATAATATGAATGATTCTATAATAATATGACATGATTCTATAATAATATGACATGATCTATAATAATATGACATGATTCTATATAATATGACATGATAATAATATGGACATGATTCTAATAATATGACATACATGATAAATATGACATGATTCTATAATAATATGACATGATTCTATAATAATATGACATGATTCTATAATAATATGACATGATTCTATAATAATATGACATGGTTCTATAATAATATGACATGATTCTATAATAATATAACATGATTCTATAATAATATGACATGATTCTATAATAATATGACATGATTCTATAATAATATGATATGATTCTATAATAATATGACATTATTCTATAATAATATGACATGATTCTATAATAATATGACATGATACATAATATGACATGATTCTATAATAATATGACATGATAATAATATGACATGATTCTATAATAATATGACATGATAATAATATGGCATGATTCTATAATAATATGACATGATTCTATAACAATATGACATTATTCTATAATAATATGACATGATTCTATAATAATATGACATGATAATAATATGGCATGATTCTATAATAATATGACATGATAATAATATGACATGATTCTTTAATAATATGACATGATTCTATAATAATATGACATGATTCTATAATAATATGACATGATTCTATAATAATATGACATGATTCTATAATAATATGACATGATTCTATAATAATATGACATGATTCTATAATAATATGACATGATTCTATAATGATATGATATGATTCTATAACAATATGACATGATTCTAGAATTATATGACATAATAATAATATGATATGATTCTAGAACAATATGACATGATATTTAATCCAATGCATACAGTAGAAAGGTCCTCTTTAGTTCATTAAGGGTGACATGGCTCTTGTTGAGTCCTGTTGAGAGGTTAGGGTCTCTTTTTTAGATGAAGAACTCATTGCACAAAGTTGGGACTGTATAACAACACCAAAACAGAATCCTCAATCACGCGTTGTCGATTTCCCAAATTAGACATCTGTTGTTTATTAGAAATCTGTTGTTTATTAGATATCTGTTGTTTATTAGATATCTGCTGTTTATTAGATATATGTTGTTTATTAGATATCTGCTGTTTATTAGAATCTGTTGTTTATAGATATATGTTGTTTATTAGATAATCTGTTGTTGATTAGATATCTGTTGTTATTAGATATCGCTGTTTTATTAGATTATCTCGCGTGATAGATATATTGTTGTTATTAGATATCTGTTGTTTATTAAATTATATGCTTGTTTTTAGATATCTGTTGTTTATTAGTATCTGTTGTTTATAGATATATGTTGTTTATTAGATAATGTTGTTTATTAGATATATGTTGTTATTAGAAGATGCTGTTATTAGATATATGTTGTTTTATGATTTGCTGTTTATTAGATATCTGTTGTTTATTAATAATGTTCTTTATTAGATATATGTTGTTTATTAGCTATATGTTGTTTAGTAGATATATGTTGTTATTAGTATCTGCGTTTATAGATAATGGTGTTTTTAGGTATCTGCTGTTTATTAGATATTTTTGTTTATTAGATATCAGTGTTTAGTAAAATCTGTTGTTTATAGATATCTGTTGTTTATAGATATCGTTGTTTATTAGATAATTGTTATTAGATATATGTTGTTTATTAGATATATGTTGTTTATTAGATATATGCGGTTATTAGATATATGTTGTTTATTATATATCTGCTGTATAGATACTCTGTTGTTATTAGATATAGTTCTTTATTAGATATATGTTGTTTATTAGATATATGTTGTTTATAGATATATGTTGTTTAGTAGATATTCTGCGGTTTATTAGATATAGTGTTTATTCGATATTGTGTTTATTAGATATATGGTGTTTATTAGATATCTGTTGTTTATTAGATATATGTTGTTTATTAGATATATGTTGTTTATTAGATATATGTTGTTTATTAGATATATGTTGTTTATTAGATATCTGCTGTTTATTAGATATATGTTGTTTATTAGATATCTGTTGTTTATTAGATATATGTTGTTTATTAGATATCTGTTGTTTATAGAATCTGTTGTTTATTAGATATCTGTGTTTATTAGATATTCTGCTGTTTATTTAGATATTCTGTTGTTATTAGATATCTGTTGTTATTAGATATTGTGTTTATTAGATATATTGTTGGTTATTAGATATATGTTGTTTATTAGGATATCGTTGTTTATTAGTATCTGTTGTTTATAGGTATCGTTGTTTATTAATATCTGGTGTTTATTAGATATATGTTGTTATTAGATATATGTTGTTTATTAGATATCGTGTTGTTTATAGATATCTTTGTTATTAGATTACTTGTTTATTAGATGTCTGTTTTACTGATATCTGTTGTTTATTAGATATATGTTGTTTATTAGATATATGTGGTTTATGTATATGGATATTTATTAGATATCTGTTGTTATTAGAATCTGTTGTTTATTAGTATCTGTTGTTATTAGAGATATGTTGTTTATTAGATATATGTGTTTATTAGATATCTGCGTTATTAGATATCTGTGTTATTAGATATTGTTGTTATTAGATAATCTGCTGTTTTTAGATATATGTTGCTTTATTAGGATATCGGCTGTTTATTAGATATCTGTTGTTTATTAGCTATCTGTTGTTTATAGATTACCGCTGTTTATTAGATATTGTGTTTATTAGATATCTGCTGTTTATTAGATATCTGCTGGTTTATTAGATATCTGTGTTTATAATCATCTGTTGTTATTAGCTATATGGTGTTTATAGATATCTGTTGTTATTAGATACTGCGTTATAGATATCTGTTGTTTATTAGATATCTGGGGGAGTAAATATATGTTGTTTATAGATATATGTTGTATTAGATATCTGTTGTTTTAGATATCGGCTGTTATAGAATATGTTGCTTATAGATATATGCTGTTTATTAGATATCTGTTGTTTATTAGATATCTGTTGTGTATAGATATCTGTTGTTTATTATAATATCTGTTGGTTATTTGATATGCTGTTTATTAGATATCTGTTTATTAGATATCTGTTGTTATTAGAATCTTTGTTTATTAGATATCTGTTGTTTAGTAGAGACTGTTGTTTATTACTTCTGTGTTATTAGTATATGCTGTTTATTAGAATATGGTTGTTTATAGATATCTGTTGTTTATTAGATATCTGTTGTTTATTAGATATCTGTTGTTATAGAGATCTGTGTTTATGGAGAGAGAGGAGGGGTAGGAGAGAGAGGGGGGGGGAGTGAGATACGCTGGGTGATTAGATAGCTGCGGGTATGAGAGAGAGGCGGTTGCTTATTAGATATATGTGGGTTTATTGATTATATGTTGTTTATTAGATATTGTTGTTTATTAGATATCTGGTGTTTATTAGATATATGTGTTTATTGATATCTGCTGTTCTTAGATATCTGTTGTTTCTTAGATATCTGCTTTATTAGATATCTGTTGTTAATTAGATATCTGTTGTTTATTAGATATCTGTGTTTATTAGATATTGTTGTTTAGTAGATACTGTGTTTATTTAGATATCTGTTGTTTATTAGATATCTGTTTTATTAGATATCTGTTGTTAATTAGATATCTGAGGTGATTAGATATCTGTTGTTTATTAAGATATATGTTGTTATTAGAGATATGTTGTTTAGAGAGAGAGGGGGGGGAGGAGATAGAGGGGGGGGAGGGAGAGAGTAGGCGGGGGAGGACGAGAGAGAGGTTTAGGAGAGAGAGGGTGCGGAGTATATAGAGGATGGCGTAGGTAGATCTGGTGTTTATTAGATATATGTGGTTTTATTAGATATATGTGTTTATTAGATATATGTTGTTTATTAGATATATGTGTGTTTATAGATATCTGTGTTTATTAGATTATATGTTGTTATTAGATATCTGTTGTTTATTAGATATATGTTGTTTATTAGATATCTGTTGTTTATTAGATATATGTTGTGGATTAGAATTATGTTGTGTATAGATATATTTGTTTATAGATAATGTTGTTTATTAGATATCTGCTGTCATTATTAGATATATGTTGTTTATTGATATCGTTGTTATTAGCATATGTGTTTATGAGAGTATATGTTGTTGATTAGATAGAGGTTTGAGGTAGAGTATGTGGTTTGTAGATAGATCGTGTTTAGTAGATATCTGTGGTTTATTAGCGTATCTTTGTTTATTAGATATTGTGGTTTATTAGATAATGTTGTTTAGTAGATATATGTTGTTTTATTAGAATCTGTTGTTTATTAGATATCTGTGTTTATTAGATATCTGTGGTTTATTAGATACTGTTGATTATTAGATATCTGTTGTATTTAGATATCTGTTGGTTTATTAGATATATGTTGTTTATAGATATCTGCTGTTTATAGATATCGTTGTTATTAGATATATGTTTTTATTAGATATCTGCTGTTTATTAGATTATGTGGCTTATGAGATATATGAGTTTATTAAGATATCTGTTGGTATTAGATATTGTTGTTTATTAGATTACCGCTGTTTAAAGATATATGTTGTTTATTAGAATCTGCTGTTATAGATATATGTGGTTATTAGATATCTGGGGTTTATTAATATCTGTTGTATTTATTAAGATATATGTGTTTATTAGCTATCTGTTGTTTATTAGATATCTGCTGTTAGTAGATATCTGTTGTTATTAGATATCTGTTGTTTATTAAAATATATGTGTTTATTAGATATATGTTGTTTAATTAGATATTCTGTTGTTTATTAGATATCTGTGTTTATTAGATATCTGTTGTTTTATAGATATCTGTTGTTGTTAGATATCTGTTGTAGTAGATATTCTGTGGTTAATTAGATATATGCTGTTTATTAGAGATCTGTTGTTTAGTAGATACATGTTGTTTATTAGATATATGTTGTTTATTAGATATTGATGTTTATGAGATATATGTTGTTTATTAGATATATGTTGTTTATTAGATATCTGGTTTATAGATATATGTTGTTTTTATATAATATGCTGTTTATTAGATATCTGTTGGTTTATTAGAGTATGTTGTTTATTAGATATATGTGTTTATTAGATAATATGTTGTTATAGATATAGGTTGTTATTAGATATCTGCTGGTTTATAGCTATATGTGTTTATTAGATAATCTGTTGTTTAGTAGATATATGTTGTTTATTAGATATCTGTGTTATTAGATATATGTTGTTTATTAGATATATGTTGTTTATTAGATATATGTGTTTTATTAGATTAATGTTGTTTATTAGATATCTGCTGTTTATTTAGAATAGTTGTTTATTAGATATTGTTGTGTTATAGAATAATGGTGTTTATTAGATAAATCTGTTGTTTATTAGATATCTGTTGTTATTAGATATCTGTTGTTTGTAGATATCTGCTGTTTATTAGATATCTGTTGTTATTAGATATCTGTGTTTATTAGATAGAGGGTTTATTAGATATATGTTGTTTATTAGATATATGTTGTTTATTCGCTAATCTGTTGTTATTAGATATCTGTTGTTTATAGATACTGTTGTTGATTAGATATCTGTTGTTTATTAGATATATGTTGTGTATTAGATCACTGTTGTTATTGAGAATATGTTGTTGAGTAGATTCTGCTGTTTATTCGATATCTGTTGTTATTAGATATAGGTTGTTTATTAGATAATCTCGGCTGGTTATTGATATATGGTGCTGATTAGATATTGCTGTTTATTAGATCTCTGTTTTATAAGATATATGTGTTATTAGATTACCGCTGTTTTATTAGATATATGTTGTTATTAGATATTGCTGTTGATTAGATATCTGTTGTTTATTAGATATTGTTGTTTATTAGAATCTGTTGTTTCTTAGATAATATGTTGTTTATTAGAATCTGTTGTTTATTAGGATATCTGCTGTTATTAGATATCCTGTGGTTTTATTAGATATATGTTGTTTTAAAATATATGTTGTTTATAGAATATGTTGTTTATTAGAATCTGTTTTTTATTAAAGATATCTGCGTTTATTAGATAATGTTGCTTATTAGATATCTCGTTTATTAGATATCGGTTGTTTATTAGAATATTCTGTGGTTATTAGATATCTGTTGTTTATTATTATCTGTTGTTTATTGAATATATTGCTGGTTATTAGATATCTGTTTATTAGATATCTGTTGTTATTTAGATATCTGTTGTTATAGAATCGTTGTTATTAGATATCTGTTGTTTATTACTGAATATCTGTGGTTAAGTAGATATCGGCGGTTTATTAGAGATATGTGTGTTTATTAGATATCTGTTGTTTAGTAGATATTGCTGTTTATTAGATATCTGTTGTTTATTAGATATATGTGTTTATTAGAGATCTGTTGTTTTATTAGATATCTGCGTTTATTAGATATCTGTTGTTTATAGATATCTGTTGTTTATTAGATATCTGCTGTTTATTAGATATATGCTGTTTATTAGAATATGTTGTTATTAGATATAGTTGTTTATAGATATCTGTTGTTTAGTAGAGATCTGGTGTTTATTAGATATCTGTTGTTTATTGTATCTGCTGTTATTAGATATCTGTTGTTTATTAGATATCTGTGTTTATTAGATATCTGTGTTAATTAGATATCTGTTGTTTATTAGATATCTGTGTTATTAGATATCTGTTGTTTATTAGATATCTGTTGTTTATTAGATATCTGTTGTTTATTAGATATCTGTTGTTTATTATATATCTGCTGTTTATTAGATATCTGTTGTTTATTAGATATCTGTTGTTTATTAGATATCTGTTGTTTATTAGATATCTGTTGTTTATTAGATATCTGCTGTTTATTAGATATCTGTTGTTTATTAGATATCTGTTGTTTATTATATATCTGCTTGTTTATTAGATATCTGTTGTTTATTAGATATCTGTTGTTTATTAGATATCTGTTGTTTATTAGATATATGTTGTTTATTAGATATATGCTGTTTATTAGATATCTGTTGTTTATTAGATATCTGCTGTTTATTAGATATCTGTTGTTTATTAGATATCTGTTGTTTATTAGATATATGTTGTTTATTAGATATCTGTTGTTTATTAGATATCTGTTGTTTTATTAAGATATCTGTGTTTATTAGATATCTGTTGTTTATAGAATCTGTGTTAATTCGATATCTGCTGTTTATGTAGATATCTGTGTTTATTAGAATCTGTTGTTATTAGAATCTGTTGTTTATTAGAGATCTGTTGTTTATTAGGATATCTGGTGTTTTAGATATCTGCTGTTTATTAGATATCTGTTGTTTTATTCGATATTGTTGTTTATTAGATATTCTGTTGTTATTAGATATCTGTTGTTATTAGATTATGTGTTTATTAGATATCTGTTGTTTAGTAGATACTGCTGTTATTAGATATCTGTTGTTTATTAGATATCTGCTGTTTATTAGATATCTGTGTTTATAGATAATAGTGTTTATTAGATATATGGGTTTATTAGATATCTTGCTGTTTATTAGATATCTGCTGTTTATTAGATATCTGTTGTTTATTAGATATCTGTTGTTTATTAGATATCTGCTGTTTATTAGATATCTGCTGTTTATTAGATATCTGTTGTTTATTAGATATCTGTTGTTTATTAGATATCTGTTGTTTATTAGATATCTGTTGTTTATTAGATATCTGTTGTTTATTAGATATCTGTTGTTTATTAGATATATGTTGTTTATTAGATATCTGTTGTTTATTAGATATATGTTGTTTATTAGATAATCTGTTGTCTTATAGATATCTGTTTTTATTAGATATCTGTTGTGTATTAGATACTGTTGTTTATTAGATATATGTGTTTATAGGATATCTGTGTTTATTAGATATCTGTTGTTTATTAGATATCTGTTGTTTATTAGATATCTGCTGTTATAGATATATGTTGTTTTATTTAGATATATGCTTGTTTAATTAGATATATGTTGTTTATAGATATCTGTTGTTATTAGATATCTGTTGTTATTAGATATCTGCTGTTTAATAGAATCTGCTGTTTATAGATATCTGTGTTATTAGATATCTGTGTTTATTAGATATCTGCTGTTTATTAGATATCTGCTGTTTATTAGATATCTGCTGTTTATTAGATATCTGTTGTTTATTAGATGTCTGTTGTTTCGCACATAAAGAAAGAGAGAAATTCAAAAAATATTGAGACAATGTACAAAGAAAATATCCGTCCAAGTCAGTAATTGGACCACTGTCAAAAAGACTTCCAGCACTTGCAAATAAAGTACCACCTAGAAACTAAATCCATTCTCAGTCAGCAGACACAATGGACACATTTTGACCATCCAACCATAGTCCTTAAAACATGTTAGTGCAGTGGGCTAAAACAGGGTCACACAAAGTGTTTCTTGGTAGCACTAAACACATCTACAAAGTGTACACCTCACACACGGTTATGGGCTTAAAAAAAGAAGACACCTGTATCATGTCAGATATAGAGTTGAAATGTATTACATTTTGAATTTGCATCACAATATTACACTTTATACAGATCACAGAAGACGGAAATAATAACAAAACGGTTTAACATAGAAACACCGAATTTCCATCAGGTTTAAAAAAATAATGTTTATTAATTATGAAATTATGAAAAATATGAATAACATTCCATGAGGCTACTAGGTCATTTGACTGCTGGAAAGGGCAACTAGAATGGTCCCATAAAAACAAGCACATCTCCTTGGGGGACCAAACTCAGTTATGGTATGGTCCATTCCATTAAGCCTAATTCATACCTTCCTCTTCCACGCCTTCCGCTAAGGCCACTCAAACAAAACGTCGCAATTTTGAACGTTTGCTCCCGTCTTCACATTCTTTTCCAAGGAAGTGAGTGGACGCGGAACCAGACATGTGGATGGTCACAGAAGGTACACATTAGGCATTAGGTTTCTTTATGTGTAGAAGATGAGTTCAGGTATCTGTCCCCCTTGGACTCCGGTCCCGTTGGTACTCTCTGATGAACACTGGAACTGAAACGTCACCTTCCCACACTGCACCTCGGTCATGCCTTCCTGTCCAAAGTAACTCAACTCTTTCCCATCCAGCACCACGCTGACCGTGTAGAACGTATCCGGTTCTATCTGAACGGGATACTCAAACCACACAGGGAACGTGTTGCTAGAACCGTCAGAGAAGTATTTACTCAGGTTCTGTCCGAGGACAAGGCCCTGGCGCTTGAGCTCGATCTTAGCCGAGTACTCCGCCGATCCGCAGCTGGAGCCGTAGAGGCCGAACCCGGCGATGAAGACCCGTTTGTCCACGGCGAACTGGATGCTGTCGCAGCGTCCCCGGTAGCGCCACTGGTTGCTCCGGTAGGCGCAGGACTGGAAACGGTGGCATTGCTGGGGAGACAGGCCCTTCCGGGGTTGGCTGGCGAACTGGAGGTCCGGTTTCTTGGCCGCGGTATACCACAGGAAGATGTCGTTGGTTTCGTTCAGCGTCAGGACGCCTGATTGGGCGGCACCATTGGCAAAGTCATCCAATGCCATGGTAGGGATGCGGATGAGGAATACGGCATTGCCCAGCACCTAAAAAAGAAAGATATATACAGTGGGGAGAACAAGTATTTGATACACTGCCCATTTTGCAGGTTTTCCTACTTACAAAGCATGTAGAGGTCTGTAATTTTTATCATAGGTACACTTCAACTGTGAGAGACGGAATCTAAAACAAAAATCCAGAAAATCACATTGTATGATTTTTAAGTAATTAATTTGCATTTTATTGCATGACATAAGTATTTGATACATCAGAAAAGCAGAACTTAATATTTGGTACAGAAACCTTTGTTTGCAATTACAGAGATCATATGTTTCCTGTAGGTCTTGACCAGGTTTGCACACACTGCAGCAGGGATTTTGGCCCACTCCTCCATACAGAACTTCTCCGGATCCTTCAGGTTTCGGGGCTGTCGCTGGGCAATACGGACTTTCAGCTCCCTCCAAAGATTTTCTATTGGGTTCAGGTCTGGAGACTGGCTAGGCCACTCCAGGACCTTGAGATGCTTCTTACGGAGCCACTCCTTAGTTGCCCTGGCTGTGTGGAAGACCCAGCCACAACCCATCTTCAATGCTCTTACTGAGGGAAGGAGGTTGTTGGCCAAGATCTCGCGATACATGGCCCCATCCATCCTCCCCTCAATACGGTGCAGTCGTCCTGTCCCCTTTGCAGAAAAGCATCCCCAAAGAATGATGTTTCCACCTTCATGCTTCACGGTTGGGATGGTGTTCTTGGGGTTGTACTCATCCTTCTTCTTCCTCCAAACATGGCGAGTGGAATTTAGACCAAAAAGCTATATTTTTGTCTCATCAGACCACATGACCTTCTCCCATTCCTCCTCTGGATCATCCAGATGGTCATTGGCAAACTTCAGCCTGGACATGCGCTGGCTTGAGCAGGGGGACCTTGCGTGCGCTGCAGGATTTTAATCCATGACGGCGTAGTGTGTTATTAATGGTTTTCTTTGAGACTGTGGTCCCAGATCTCTTCAGGTCATTGACCAGGTCCTGCCGTGTAGTTCTGGGCTGATCCCACACCTTCCTCATGATCATTGATGGCCCACGAGGTGAGATCTTGCATGGAGCCCCAGACCGAGGGTGATTGACCGTCATCTTGAACTTCTTCCATTTTCTAATAATTGCGCCAACAGTTGTTGCCTTCTCACCAAGCTGCTTGCCTATTGTCCTGTAGCCCATCCCAGCCTTGTGCAGGTCTACCATTTTATCCCTGATGTCCTTACACAGCTCTCTGGTCTTGGCCATTGTGGAGAGGTTGGAGTCTGTTTGATTGAGTGTGTGGACAGGTGTCTTTTATGCAGGTAACGAGTTCAAACAGGTGCAGTTAATACAGGTAATGAGTGAAGAACAGGAGGGCTTCTTAAAGAAAAACTAACAGGTCTGTGAGAGCCGGAATTCTTACTGGTTGGTAGGTGATCAAATACTTATGTCATGCAATAAAATGCAAATTAATTACTTAAAAATCATACAATGTGATTTTCTGGATTTTTGTTTTAGATTCCGTCTATCACAGTTGATGTGTACCTATGATAAAAATTACAGACCTCTACATGCTTTGTAAGTAGGAAAACCTGCAAAATCGGCAGTGTATCAAATACTTGTTCTCCCCACTGTAGTTGATTAATTCATTGCCGAGGGGAAATTTCATGTCACACAGCAGGAAAATATATACAGTACCAGTCAAAAGTTTGGACACACCTACTCATTCAAGGGTTTTTCTTTATTTGAACATTTTTTTTTATTGTAGAATAATAGTGAAGACTACTATGAAAAACTATGAAATAACACATATGGAATCACATAGTAACCAAAGAAGTGTTAAACAAATCAAAATATATTTTATATTTGAGATTCTTCAAATAGCCACCCATTGCCTTGATGACAGCTTTGCACAATCTTGGTATTCTCTCAACCAGCTTCACGTGGAATGCTTTTCCAACAGTCTTGAAGGAGCTCCCACATATGCTGAGCACTTGTTGGATGCTTTTCCTTCACTCTGCCGTCCGACTCATCCCAAACCATCTCAATTGGGTTGAGGTCAGAGGATTGTGGAGGCCAGGTCATCTGATGCAGCACTCCATCACTCTCCTTCTTGGTACAATAGCCCTTACCCAGCCTGGAGGTGTGTAGGGTCATTGTCCTGTTGAAAAACAAATGATAGTCCCACTAAGCCCAAACCAGATGGGATGGCGTAACGCTGCAGAATGCTGTGGTAGCCATCCTTGTTAAGTGTGCCTTGAATTCTAAATAAATCACAGACAGTTTCACCAGCAAAGCACCCGCACACCATAACACCTCCTCCTCCATGCTTTACGTTGGACATGCGGAGATCATCCATTCACCCACACCGTGTCTCACAAAGACACAGCGGTTTGAACCCAAAATCTCAAATTTGGACTCCAGACCAAAGGACACATTTCCACAGTTTTAATGTCCATTGCTCGTGTTTCTTGGCCCAAGCAAGTCTCTTCTTCGTATTGATGTCCTTTAGTAGTGGTTTCTTTGCAGCAATTCGACCATGAAGGCCTGATTCACACAGTCTCCTCTGAACAGTTGATGTTGAGATGTGTCTGCTACTTGAACTCTGTGAAGCATTTATTTGGGCTGCAATTTCTGAGGCTGGTAACTCTAATTAACTTTTCCTCTACAGCAGAGGTAACTCTGGGTCTTCCATTCCTGTGGCGGTCCTCAAGAGAGCCAGTTTCATCATACTGCTTGATGGTTTTTGCGACTGCACTTGAAGAAACGTTCAAAGTTCTTTAACTTTTCCATATTGACTGACCTTCATGTCTTAAAGTAATGATGGATTGTCGTTTCTCTTTGCTTATTTGAGCTGTTCTTGCCATAATACGGCTATCTTCTGTATACCCCCCTATCTTGTCACAAAATAACTGATTGGCTCAAACGCATTAAGAAGGAAAGAAATTCCACAAATTAACTTTTAAGAAGGCACACCTGTTAATTGAAAGCTGTCATCAAGGCAAAGGGTGGCAAAGGGTATTTGAAGAATCTCAAATAGAAAATATATATTTGATTTGTTTAATACTTTTTTGGTTACTACATGATTCCATATGTGTTATTTAATAGTTTTGATGTCTTCACTATTATTCTACAATGTAAAAAATAGTATAAAAATAAAGAAAAACCCTTGACTGAGTAAACCCTAAACACACTAGAAACTGAGGAGCTACAAAGTACTCCTAAACATACCATTGTAGATCAGCATAAGATATCATCAATAAATACTATCATAAGATAATGTAGTGACCTTAACCCAACACCTAGCAACCTCGTCAAGAGGTTTGGCTCTCTTGCCATGATGGCTAAAATGTTGGGTTGATGGTTAATGTCAGCGTTGCTGTAATCCCGTTAGTAATACCTTGCGTTTGTTGTCGATGGAGGTGGTGAGGTCCTTTCTCTGACATTCTGCTTCGGCCCAGCTCATAGCTGCCTCGAACACCACCTCCTCCTTGGCATTCAGGGTGTCTCTCTGGAGGATACTCTCGAGTGTCTTGGAGTCGATGTCCGTGAAACCCTCCGATGTCAGGGCCAGCTCTGCCTGGGCATCAATCACCTGGTGGGATGGGGACGGAGACGGATGAGTAATCCACAGACAGACGCGTTTCGACCCGCAGCCTTCTTCAGCATGCAGAGACACAACTAAGAAAACACACTGGCCAAGTTTAAGACAACCGACATTACTGGTCATTGATAAAACTCTAGCATTTCAGCCCAAGATATACTGATCGAAAATATAAACGCAACATGTAAAGTGTTGGTCCCATTTTTCATGAGATGAAATAAAATATCCCAGAATGTTTCCATATGCACAAAAATATTATTTCTCTCAAATTTTGTGCACAAATTAGTTTACATCCCCTGTAAAGTGGAGTATTTCTCCTTCGCCAAGATAATCCACCTGACATGTTGTCACCTCTCCTCGCGTTGCTCCCCTCCGGCGCTCTGATTCGCTGGTCTACTGAGCCACCGGTCTGAGCGCACCACCTCGGCAAACACAGGAAGGGAAACCCAACGCACCCTAATCACCTCCAGTGCACCTGCACCTCATCGTCTCATCACCACCCCTATGTAGCCCTGGACTGTTCAGTCATTGTGTTGTGTGTGATTGTTTAGCTTCGTGTCGTTTACTCTCTCCTTCTTATTCTCTTTCTAATTGTTAAGTAAACCTTTACCTTGTTGATTCCTGCATCTGTGTCCTGCCTCTTCGTATCCTCAGTACTCGTCACACGTGGCATATCAAGAAGCTTATAAAGGTTGATCTCTGCACCCCCGAGGAAAATCTAATTGGCAAAATAAAAAATTCCCCATCAAAAATCTGTCAATTTAAGCTAAAGATATCTGGGGTTTTTTTGCATTGGATGCGTCTCCGTCCACATCTGCAGTGAAAGGTGACAGAGCTTGTCAGACCATGAGACAAAATGGTCTGTAGAGTCTTTGTTCTCCGTTTTGCTCCCAAAAGCGTCTTGGAACTACAAGATGGTGTTCTCAGGTTTGGTCTACGACCCCCAAAAGTGTCTTGGGACTCGTCTGAAGTCAGATACAGCTGATCTGCCAACTTCTGTCTGTAGCGTCCGAACGGTTTGGACTACACACTAATATGACCCCTCTGTGGAAAGATGAGACTCTCACAAACACGCACATATTGTTGTTTTGAACGCCAACAGGCCTCACAAGACTCGTCTGAATATACCAGTTGAAGAAATGAATGGAAGTACTGTATATATGGATACTGTTTAGTGCCAAAAATAAGGGGATAAATATAAAGGGGACAAAATAAAATAAAACATGTTTCCTGATGTTTCCTGATCTTTCTAATATCTCTCAGAAATAGGACAGACACTTCAGAACAAACTTCCTTTAGATTTCCTGGGGGGGACTATCTGTTGTTCCATGTAGTGAATATGTTATTCAATGCATTTGTATGGGCTAATAGCAGCAAGGCCAAATAACATTTTTCATATTTTTTTTTAAATATTAGTTTTTTATACTTCAAGGGGTCTTAAAATTCCAAATCAAATAGCAAAATGATCCTTGGTATGACCTTTTAAAAACAATTTCATATACTGTAGCTTAGTAGAACACCCCCCCCCCCCCCCCCCCCCCCACACACACAATGCCTCAGATGTTTCATGTTTTGAGGGAGCATGCGATTGGCGTGCTGACTGCAGGAATGACCACCAGAGCTGTTACCAGAGAATTGCAAGTTCATTTCTCTACCATAAGCCGCCTCCAACGTAATTTAGTTTTAGAGAATTTGGCAGTACGTCCAACCGGCCTCACAAGCGCAGACCATGTGTAACCACGCCAGCCTAGGACCTCCACGTCCTGGCTTCTTCACCTGCGGGATCGTCTGAGACCAGCCACCTGGACAGCTGATGAAACTGTGGGTTTGCACATCCTAAGAATGTCTGTACAAACTGTCAGAAACCATCTCAGGGAAGCTCATCCTGGTGCTCGTCATCCTCACCAGGGTCTTGACCTGTCTGCAGTTTGGTGTCGTAACCGACTTCAGTGGGCAAATGCTCACCTTCAATGGCCACTGCACACTGGAGAACTGTGCTCTTCATGGATGAATCCCGGATTCAACTGTACCGGGCAGATGGCAGACAGAGTGTATGGTGTTGTGTGGGCGAGCGGTTTGCTGATGTCAATGTTGTAAACAGAGTGCCCCATGGTGGCAGTGGGGTTATGGTATGGGCAGGCACAAGCTACGGACAACGAACACAATTGCATTTGATCAATGGCAATTTTAATGTACAGTCGTGGTCAAAGGTTTTGAGAATGACACAAGAGAAAATGACTTTACCCCAGTCCTCAGCAGTCCAATCCCTGTACCTTTTGCAGAATATCAGTCTGTCTCTGATGTTTTTCCTGGAGAGAAGTGGCTTCCTCGCTGCCCTTCTTGACACCAGGCCATCCTCCAAAAGTCCTCGCCACACTGTGCGTGCAGAGCACTCACACCTGCCTGCTGCCATTCCTGAGCAAGCTCTGCACTGGTGGTGCCCCGATCCCGCAGCTGAATCAACTTTAGGAGATGGTCCTGGCGCTTGCTGGACATTCTTGGTCACCCTGATGCCTTCTTCACAACAATTGAACCTCTCTCCTTGAAGTTCTAGATGATCCGCTAAATGGTTGATTTAAGTGCAATCTTACTAGCAGCAATATCTTTGCTTGTGAAGCCCTTTTTGTGCAAAACAATGATGACGGCACGTGTTTCCTTGCAGGTAACCATGGGTAACAGAGGAAGAACAATGATTTCAAGCACCACCCTCCTTTTAAAGCTTCCAGTCTGTTATTCTAACTCAATCAGCATGACAGAGTGATCTCAAGCCTTGTCCTCGTCAACACTCTCAACTGTGTTAACAAGAGAATCACTGACATGATGGCAGCTGGTCCTTTTGTGGCAGGGCTGAAATGCAGTGGACATTTCTTTTTGGGATGAAGTTCATTTTCATGGCAAAGAGGGACTATATGCAAATTGCCATCATCAAAACTGAGGCAGCAGACTTTGCGAAAATTAGTATTTGTGTCATTCTCAAAACTTTTGACCACAACTGTGAAACCGTGACAAGTTCCTGAGGCTTATTGTCATATGTAACTCTGTGTTGTTGTTTTTAATCGCACTGCTTTGCTTTATCTTGGCCAGATCGCAGTTGTAAATGAGAACTTGTTCTCAACTGGCTTACCCGGTTAAATAAAGGTGAAAAAAAAAGAAAATAAAAGAAAAAATAAATAAAATAAAAATTGTCGTGCCATTCATCTGCCTCCATCACCTCATGTTTCAGCATGATAATGCACGGCCCCATGTCGCAAGGATCTGTACACAATTCCTGGAAGCTGAAAATGTCCCAGTTCTTCCATGACCTGCATACTCAGACATGTCACCCATTGAGCATGTTTGGGATGCTCTGGATCAACATGTACAACAGCACGTTCCAGTTCCCGTCAATATCCAGCAACTTCTCATAGCCATTGAAGAGGACTGGGACAGCATTCCACAGTCCACAATCAACAGCCTGATCATGAGGCAAATATTGGTCACACCAGATACATTTTTTAAGGTATCTGTGACCAACAGATGCATATCTTTATTCCCAGTCATGTGAAATCCATAGATTAGGGCCTAATGAATTTATTTCAATTGACTGATTTTCTTATGTGAACTGTAACTCAGTAATCTTTTAAATTGTTGCATGTTGAGTTTATATTTTGTTCAGTGTATATTAGTAGCATTATATACGACAGTACCCATAATACTCAATGCCATATGTAACATATCCTGTTTTATCTTAGTAAAGATGTTCCTGAAGCTATCATTAAAGTGTCCCATCTCCTTTCCAATAAATGCTGTCAGAAGTAACTCTGCCTCCTTATAAATACAATATTCAAAAAGGTTTCTCACCTCCCAGCAGCGCTGTGTCAACTCAGGCTCCTCAAACAGACAGCTCTGTGACAGCAGGACGCAGGCGTTCTTGGCTGAAAGGCTAGTCTCCAGGTAGTTAACACAGGCTCTGGCCAGGTGAGGCACGATGTACTTCTTAGCAGTGTAGAGCGTGGCCAGCACCGTGTCAGCGCTCAGTTCTATCTCATCACAGTAGATGTACCTGGGGACAGGTAGAGGGGTTGGTTATAATAATGATAATTATTATAGAGAGAGAGAGAGAGAAGGAGAGAGAGAGAGAGAGAGAGAGAGAGAGAGAGAGAGAGAGAGAGAGAGAGAGAGAGAGAGAGAGAGAGAGAGAGAGAGAGAGAGAGAGAGAGAGAGAGAGAGAGAGAGAGAGAGAGAGAGAGAGAGAGAGAGAGAGAGAGATGTTATATTTGGAACTCAGAAATAGATGGAGGTAAAAAAAGGAGAGACATCCTTCCTTACTTCAACATGGCCAGGAACGCTGCAGGCTCTATGTCCGGAATCCGGATTTCATCCTTGTTTTCCGCCAGCTCTCCATAAAACATGGCATGGAACACTGAACTACCAACAGCGAGAACATACTGTTGGAGAGAGAGAGAAGAGATGGTGAGATAAAGATCCGGAAGACAGATCATAATATTGGAGAGAGGAGAGATGGAGAGACAGACAACTGGAAAACTGAGCTTAGTTGTAGAGATACATTTGGATAGAAATAGAGATAAGGACGTGGAAGGAAATGTGGAAGGACGTGGAAGGAAATGTGGAAGGACGTTGTGATTTTTGAACTCCAATTGATATTGATTATTGTTGCCTTCCTAAATATCAATTCAAATCTAATCAAATTTTCTTCATCACGTAAGTCGCTCTGGATAAGAGCATCTGCTAAATGACTAAAATGTAATGTAAAATGTGTCGAATACAACGGATGTAGACTTTTCAGTGAAATTAACCTTTCCCAATGATGCAGAGTAAAAAAATATATATATACAAAATAAAATAGTAACTATACCAAGAGGAATAAAATAAAATACACAATAATGGAGCTATATACAGGGAGTACCTGATCAATGTGGAGCTATATACAGGGAGTACCAGATCAATATGGAGCTATATACAGGAGGTACCAGTACCAGATCAATGTGCTGAGGTATGAGGTATTTGTGGTAGATATGGACATGAAGGCAGGGTAAAGTGACTAGGCATCAGGATAGATAATAATAAGGTATTTGAGGTAGATATGTACATGAAGGCAGGGTAACGTGACTAGGCATCAGGATAGATAATAATAAGGTATTTGTGGTAGATATGTATATGAAGGCAGGGTAACGTGACTAGGCATCAGGATAGATAATAATAAGAGTAAAATAAAGAACAGAGTAGCAGCAGCATATGATGAGTGTTAAAGTATGTGAGTGTGAGTGTGAGTGTGTATGTGTGCAATATTCATGGTTCCTTCTATTAAGGCAAGTCGTCCAGGTCCTGAGGCAGCAAAGCATCCCCAAACCATCACACCACCACCACCATGCTTGACCTTTGGTATGATGTTCTTACTGTGGAATGCAGTGTTTGGTTTTCGCCAGGCATAATGGGATCCATCTCGTCCAAAAAGTTGACTCAAGTTTGTCAAAAAGCACCTGGATGATCATCAAGACTCTTGGAAGAACGTTCTATGGACAGATGATTCAAAAGTATAACTTTTTGGATGACATGGTTCCAGTAATGCCCGGCGAAAACCAAACTCTGAATTCCACAGTAAGAACATCATACCAAAGGTCAAGCATGGTGGTAGTGGTGTGATGCTTTGCTGCCTCAGGACCTGGACGACTTGCCTTAATAGAAGGAACCATGAATTCTGCTCTGTATCAGAGAATTCTACAGGAGAATGTCAGACCATCCGTCTGTGAGCTGAAGCTGAAGCGCAGCTGGGTCATGCAGCAAGACAATGATCCAAAACACACAATCAAGTCTACATGAAAATTGCTAAAAAGCAGCAAATTGGAAGTTTTGGAATGGCCTAGTCAAAGTCCAGAACTAATCCCAATTGAGATGTTGTGGCAGGACTTGAAACGAGCAGTTCATGCTTGAAAACCCACACATCACTGAGTTAAAGCAGTTCTACATGGAAGAGTGGGCCAAAATTCCTCCACAGCGACGTGAGAGACTGATCAACAACTACAGGAAGTATTTGGTTGGAGTCATTGCAGCTAAAGGTGACACAACCAGTTATTGAGTGTAAGGGGGCAATTACTTTTTCACACAGGGGAATTGGGTGTTGCATAACTTTGTTTATGAAATAAATATGTAATTGTTGTGTTATTTGTCCACTTATGTTCCCTTTATCTAATATTAGGTTTTTGTTGAAGATCTGATAACATTCAGTATCACAAATATGCAAAAGTGGAGAAAATTAGAAAGGGGGCAAATACTTTTTCATAGCACTGTACATAAGTGTGCTCTCCACTTTCTGGAGGATCGAGTTTTTAAATCAGTGGAATTAGAGTATGATAGCTAAAGAGATGGAGAAAACACCTGTCTCTGGATTACATCTTCAAACTAAGGGCAACCATGAAATCTGTGACAGAGATGGAGAAGCGTTCATCCATGTATACGGGTAAGATAGTCTAGCTAGCTACATTTTCAGATATTACACGTTTCAAATTTTGACAGAAAGTTGTTTCATTTCAAGTTAAAGTGTACTGTTAGCTAGCTAGCTAACGTTAGCTGGCTTGCTCGCTAGTGTCACGATCGTCAGGGAGAGACCAATGCGCAGCGTGTTGAACGAACATAGTGAACTTTATTATCCTTAGTGATAATCGACACAATAAACAAAACAAGAAACGACTCGTGAAGTCCACGGTAACAATGACCGAACACGGAACAAGAACCCACAAACACAAAGGGAAAACAGACAGTTTAAATATGGCTCCCAATCAGAGACAACCAGCCAACAGCTGACACTCGTTGCCTCTGATTGGGAGTCACTCAGGCAAACATAGAATAAAACAAACTAGAACTCCCAACATAGACATATGACACATAGAATAAACACACCCTGGCTCAACAAATAGAGTCCCAGAGCCAGGGTGTGACAGCTAGCTAACGTTACGTGTATGATCTTATTCGTATCTCAGAACCGTTTGCTTGGCTAGTTAGAGCCTAATGTTAGCTAGCTAACAATGAACCTGGTTGGTTAGCTATCAGCAGATTCACGCAGGGTAGTAATGTCATGAGTTGGCACTATGGTTCATTGTTTAACTAGCTATTGTTAGCTGGCTGGCTTGCTAGCTAACGTTACGTGACGTGTATGATCTTACATTTACGTCATTTAGCTCTTATCCAGAGCGACTTACAAATCTTACACGTTGTTTATCTAGCTAGGTTCATTGTTTACCTAGCTAGCTAGCTAGCTACATGTCTTAACAAAAGACTCCACTATGCAATTAACTATTTTGGGTGCGTTCGTAAATTCAGTCTGAGTATGCCAGAGTGCAGAATAACTGATTAATTTACGTAAACACAACACCCATTGAATATGGCCAGTGGCTGTAAACGTTGGCAAAAAAGTGTAATTAAATTGTTGCCAGCAGAGCTGGTTAGGCCGTTTTCATGTTATCCAGAGGTAAACAATGAACCATAATCCCAATTTTGTGTCTGAAAGTAAATAGCAAGCTAACCAATGTTAGCCAGTTAGCTGGGGTGCTTGACAGCCGTTGTGAGGTCAGAACGCTCGGATCAACCCTACTCATCGGCCAGAGCGTCCAGTGTGCACTCCGAGAGCGCTCCGAGATGGGTGGGGCTAAAGCTTAAGATGGTGTGAACGATGCTGAATGGATGTAGACAAAGAAGAGCTCTTCACTAGGTATCAAAACATTCAAAGGCCATTTTCTCAAAAGTGAAATTACAAGTTTATCAACTTTCAAAGCAGAATTACTTTCCCGTGGTTCCTCAAATGCAGTTTTGTAGCCCTGTGTCTCTGCTTTTATTTTTATGTAAAAAACACAATTTCAAATGTTGCTACATAAGACCGAATCAAGGCGGTCGGTCACATATGATGTGTATAGTGTGTGTGTCCAGTGAGTGTGCGTAGGGTCAGTGGAAGATAGAGTCAGTGCAGATAGTTCAGGTACCATTCATTGACTATTTAGCAGTCTGGCTATTTATCAGTCTTATGGCTTGGGGGTAGAAGCTGTCTTGGAGCCTGTTGGTGTGAGAGCTGATGCTCCGGTACCGTTTGCCGGACGGTAGCAGAGTGAACAGTCTATGGCTTGAGTGGCTGGAGACTTTGGGGTTTCCTCTTACACCGCCTGGTATAGAGGTCCTGGATGGCAGGGAGCTCAGCCCCAGTGATGTACTGGGATGTCCTGATATAGAGGTCCTGGATGGCAGGGAGCTCAGCCCCAGTGATGTACTGAGCTGTCCGCACCACCCTTTGTAGCACTTTGCAGTCAAGGGCGGTGGAATTGCCATACCAAGTGGTGATGCAGCCAGTCAAGATGCTCTCGATGGTGCAGCTGTATAACATGAGGATCTAAGGGCCCATGCCAAATATTTTCACCCTCCGACTGTGCAGGTGTGTGTGGACCATGTTAAGTCCTTTGTGATGTGGACGCCAAGGAACTTAAAGCTCTCGACCCGCTCCACAAAAGCCCATCAATGTTTTCCTATAGTCTACGATCAGCTCCTTTGGTCTTATTGACGTTGAGGGAGAGGTTGTTGTTCTGGCACCACTCTGCCAGGTCTCTGACCTCCTCCCTGTAGGCTGTCTCATCGCCTTTGGTGATCAGGCCAACCACCATCATGTAGTCAGCAAACTCGATGATGATGTTGGAGTTGTCCGCGGCCACACAGTCGTGGTTGAACAGTGAGTACAGGAGCGTACTTAAGCACATACCCCTGAGGGGTCAGCGTGACGGAGGTGCTGTTGTCTACCCTCACCACCAGTTGCAGAGGGAGGAGTTCAGTCCCAGGATCCCTAGCTTGGTGATGAGCTTGGAGGGGACTATAATAATAATAATAATAATATGCCATTTAGCAGACGCTTTTATCCAAAGCGACTTACAGTCATGTGTGCATACATTTTTACGTATGGGTGGTCCCGGGGATTGAACCCACTACCCTGGCGTTACAAGCGCTGTGCTCTACCAGCTGAGCTACAGAGGACTACGGTGTTGAACGCTGAGCTGTACTCTATGAACAGCATTCTCACATAGTTATTTCCCCTCTTATGCAGGGCTGTGTGAAATGCAGTTGAGATTGCATCATCTGTGGATCTGTTGGGGCGGTATGCAAATTGGAGTGGGTCTAGGGTGTCTGGGATGAGCAAAGTTGGGTTGGAACTCGTAAGATGTCGCCATCTTTCCAAAGTCTATACAGTATATCCACCCCTTCATGGATGATATTGGACAGCTTCACCCCTTATCTCTCTCCTCTCTCCACTAGAGTTCATTTGACCACACACAAAGATTCCCCACAATCAGCAGCAACGCTAAACTACAGATGGAGGAATCATGATCCCCCCCCAGGCCGTGTCTCAAATGGTGTTTTATAATGACAGGAGGAAAGTGTGAAGTCTGTTCTCTATGTTGCTAATGAACTACCTCTGGTAATGATGACATCACAATACTACAGAAGGTTCACAGGAAGAAGACGGAGGAGAGTAGGAGAAGAGTGGGGGGGGGGAGAGGGAGGAGAGAGGGAGGGAGGAGAGAGGGAGGAGGGAGAGAGAGAGAGAGAGAGAGAGAGAGAGAGAGAGAGAGAGAGAGAGAGAGAGAGAGAGAGAGAGAGAGAGAGAAGAACGTCTCATTTTGATAATGGTGGACGTCTGTTCCCCAATTCTTGAACTGGACAAGCTGGGATAGCTAGAGATGTTCGTTTTTATTTCTCCTCTTTGGCGTGAGGCCAATGAAAAGTCAACGGGACCCAGAGGTGCTGTCAGAGTATCAGACCGGGTGCTGTGTGGTGTAAATGATGAACCATGACAGAGCAGGCTTGTTGCTGCTGCTCTCCCCATCATAATCAAATCAGATCACACACACATCATGAAGTTCTGCTTGACAGATGGTTCTGCTTGACAGACGGTTCTGGTTGACAGATGGTTCTGGTTGACAGATGGTTCTGCTTGACAGACAGTTCTGCTTGACAGATGGTTCTGGTTGACAGATGGTCATATGGTTCTGGTTGAAAGATGGTCATATGGTTCTGCTTGACAGATGGTTCTGGTTGACAGATGGTTCTGGTTCCTAACCCCTTTGTTATGACAAGCCTAAATAAGTTCAGGGAGTTAAGATTTGCTTAACAAGTCACATAATAAGTTGCATGGACTCTGTGTGCAATGATAGAGTTTAACAGGATTTTTGAATGACTACCTCATCTCTGTACCCCACACATATAATTATCTGTAAGTTCCCTCAGTCGAGCAGTGAATTTCAAACACAGATTCAACCACAAAGACCAGGGAGGTTTTCCAATGCCTCGTAAAGAAGGGCACCTATTGGTAGATGGGTAAAAATCAAATAAAAAGCAGACATTGACCATCCCTTTGAGCATGGTGAAGTTATTAATTACACTCTGGATGGTGTATCAATACACCCAGTCACTATGAAGATACAGGCGTCCTTCCTAACTCAGTTGCCGGAGAGGAAGGAAACTGCTCAGGGATTTCACCATGAGGCCAATGGTGACTTTAAAACAGTTACAGAGTTGAATGGCTGTGATAGGAGAAATATGAGAATGGATCAACAACATTGTAGTTACTCCACAATACTAACCTAAATGACACAGTGAAAAGAAGGAAGCCTGTACAGAATAAAAATATTCCAAAACATGCATCCTGTTTACAATAAGGCACCAAAGTAAAACTGCAAAAAATGTGGCAAAGAAAGTAACTTTATGTCCTGAAGTGTTATGTTTGGGGCAAATCCAATACAACACATTATTTTCAAGAATGGTGGTGGCTGCGTCATGTTATAGGTATGCTTGTCATTGGTAAGAACCAGGGAATTTTTCAGGATTAAAAAAACTGGAATAGAGCTAAGCACAGGCCACATCCTAGAGGAAAACCTGGTTCAGTCTGCTTTCCACCAGACACTGGGAGACAAGTTCACCTTTCAGCAGGACAATAACCTAAAAAACTAGGCAAAATATACACTGGAGTTGTTTACCAAGACAACATTGAATGTTCCTGAGTGGCCTAGTTACATTTTGACTTAAATTGTCTTGAAAATCTATGGCAAGACTTGAAAATTGTTGTCTAGCAATGATCAACAACCAACTTGACAGAGCATCAAAAATGTGTGCAAATATTGTACAATCCAGGTGTGCAAAGCTCTTAAAGACTTACCCGGAAAGACTCGCAGCTGTAATCGCTGCCAAAGGTGATACTAACATGTATTGGGGTGTGAATACTTATGTAAATTAGTTATTTTTGTATTTCATTTTCAATAAATTTGCAAAAAACATGTTTTGACTTTCTCATTATGGGGTATTGTGGGTAGATGGGTGAGATTGTTTAGATTTTTTTAAATACATTTTGAATTCAGGCTGTAACACAACAAAATGTGGAATAAGTCAAGGTCTATGAATACTTTACTGTATATCTTGTCATAATGGCAACGTGACTGCAAGAGAGACAGGTTGGAATGTCAATTCTCATCAACTGAATAGGTAGTCTGACCGAAATATGGGACAAATCGAAATGTCTTTGTAAATTAGTGGTGTTTTAATTTGTTGATAAAATGCAGGACATGATTGTTTGGTTGAGGAACGTGGGACAAAGGGACAAAATGGATGACTGAAAACCGCACAGTCCAGGACATGAGGTCTCTCTGAACAGTACCTAATAGATGATGATGTCATCTCTCTAAACAGTACCTAACAGATGATGATGTCATCTCTCTAAACAGTACCTAATAGATGATGATGTCATCTCTCTAAACAGTACCTAATAGGTGATGATGTCATCTCTCTGAACAGTATCAGTAATGATACTAACAGTAGTGATACAAAGAACCAGCTCTGGGTTTATGAGTCCTTATTAGTTGTTCTTTCTATTGGATCACTGGATCACTGAATCACTGGATCACTGGATCACTGGATCACTGTTGAGACAGTTAGATAAAAGTCAGGTTATTTGAAATCATAGTCTAGTGATAAATTACCCCTGCCTTAATCCCAAATATCACCCTTGGACCGTGAGGATGTCTAACGGTTAAGACTGTGGGTTGGCGATCAGGAGAAGGATTCAGTCCCCGCTGGTTACCCAGTACCTAAGAGATGATGATGGTTACCCTTACCCTGTGTCCTGGAAGTCTCTGTGTCCCTCCCGTCTGTCCCACCACGAAGTGAACGTCGGCCATCAACTCATTGTTGAACATCACAGAGTTTCTGAAAAACAGACCAGAGTAAGATCACAGGACTTCATTGGACAGAGTAGTACCTGTGCTGTATGCTAAATCAAACTCTCATACACTACATGACCAAAAGTATGTGGACACCTGCTCGTCGAACATCTCATTCCAAAATCATGGGCATTAATATGGAGTTGGTCCCCCCCCCCCCCCCTTTGCTGCTATAACAGCCTCCACTCTTCTGGGAAGGCTTTCCACTAGATGTTGGAACATTGCTGCGGGGACTTGCTTCCATTCAGCCACGAGCATTAGTGAGGTCGGGCACTGATGTTGGGCGATTAGGCCTGGCTCACAGTCGGTGTTCCAATTCATCCCAAAAGTGTTCGATGGGGTTGAGGTCAGGGCTCTGTGCATTCCAGTCAAGTTCTTCCACACCAATCTCGACAAAACAATTTCTGTATGGACCTCGCTTTGTGCACAGGGGCATTGTCATGTTAAAACAGGAAAGGGCCTTCCCGAAACTGTTGCCACAAAGCACAGAATCGTCTAGAATGTCATTGCATGCTGTAGCGTTGAAATTTCCCTTCACTGGAACTAAGGGGCCTAGCCCGAACCATGAAAAACAGCCCCAGACTATTAATCCTGCTCCACCAAACTTTACAGTTGGCACTATGCATTGGGGCACGTAGCGTTTTCCTGGCATCCACCAAACCCAGATTTGTCAGTCGGACTGCCAGATGGTGAAGCGTGATTCATCACTCCAGAGAACGCGTTTCCACTGCTCCAGAGTCCAATGGCGGCGAGCTTTACACCACTCCAGCCGACGCTTGGCATTGCGCATGGTGAACTTAGGCTTGTGTGTGGCTGCTCTGCCATGGAAACCCATTTCATGAAGCTCACGACGAACAGTTGTTCATGAAGCTCCCGACGAACAGTGCTGACGTTGCTTTCAGAGGCAGTTTGGAAATCAGTAGTGAGTGTTGTAACCGAGGACAGACGATTTTTAAGCGCTATGCGCTTCAGCACTCGGCGGTCCTGTTCTGTGAGCTTGTGTGGCCGACCACTTCACGGCTGAGCAGTTGTTGCTCCTAGACATTTCCACTTCACAATAACATCACTTACAGTTGACCGGGGCAGCTTTAGCATGGCAGAACTTTGACAAACTGACTTGTTGGAAAGGTGGCATCCTATGACGGTGCCGCGTTGAAAGTCTGTGAGCTCTTCAGTAAGGCCATTCTACTGCCAATGTTTGTCTATGGAGATTGCATGGCTGTGTGCTCGATTTTATACACCTGTCAGCAACGGGTGTGGCTGAAATAGCACAATACCCATGAATACAGCAAAGAGCTGCTGTTTTAATGAGTAAATGTTTCAGTTGTTATCAAGCACTGTCAACACGTTGTCCAACACTTTTATAAGCCATAAAATGTGCGTTCTCCCTACGTGTGATCATATACCTAAAAATGTTTTATATAATTTCAAAATGGTCGGAGAAGAACAACATTGGCAGGGCAACTCAAGCGTAGCCGATATGCAGTGATAATGTACTGGACCTATAGCCTACTGCACAAACCTCACTGCTACAGAACTGTTTTTAATTGGTTCATGTTGCGTAGGCTTACATTTATTAAGACATGTTTAAAATAAAATCTGAGCTGTAGATCTCGGCCTGCATTTTGACTCAGAAAGTGATCGTTACTCAGAAAAGGCTGGCCAGTGCCATCGACTCACCACAATTTGGAAACCGCCCCAACAGATCCATAGACAACGCAGTCTCAATTGCACTCCACACTGCCCTCACCCACCTAGAAATACCTATTTGAGAATGCTGTTCATTGACTACAGCTCAGCGTTCAGCACCGTTGTCCCCTCCGAGCTCGTCAACAGGATGCTGTTCATTGACTACAGCTCAGCGTTCAACACCGTTGTCCCCTCCGAGCTCGTCAACAGGATGCTGTTCATTGACTACAGCTCAGCGTTCAACACTGTTGTCCCCTCCGAGCTCGTCAACAAGCTTAGGACCCTGGGACTGAACCCCTCCCTCTGCAACTGGATCCTGAACTTCCTGACGCACGCTGACCCTCAACACGGGGGCCCCACAGAAGTGTGTGCTTAGTCCCCTCCTGTACTCCTTGTTCACCCACGACTGCTTGGCCAAGCACGACTCCAACACCATCATCAAGTTTGCTGACGACACGGCGGTGGTTGGCCTGATCACCAGCGACGATGAGACAGCCTACAGGGAGGAGGTCAGTGACCTGTCAGTGTGGTGCCGGAGCAACAACCTCTCTCTCAACATCAGCAAGACCAAGGAGCTGATCGTGGACTACATGAAACGGGTGGGCGAGCACGCCTCCGTCCACATCGACGAGGCTGCAGCTGAGTGGGTCGATCGCTTCATGTTCCTCGGTGTCCAAATCACTAAGGACTTAAAATGGTCCACTCACATGCGCAGGAGGTTGAAAACGGTTTGGCATGGGCCATCAAATCTTCAAAAAGTTCTACAGCTGCACCATTGAGAGCATCTTGACTGACTGCATCACCGCCTGGTATGGCAACAACACCGCCCTCGATCGCATGGCGCTACAGAGGGTGGTACGGACAGCCCAGTACGTCACTGGGGCCAAGCTCCCTGCCGTCCAGGACCTCTATATCAGACAGTGTGAAAGGAAGGCCCGGGAAAGTCATCAAAGTCTCCAGCCATCCAAGCCATGGACTGTTCTCTCTGCTTCCAGACGGCAAGCGGTACCGGTGCATCAAGTCTGACACCAACAGGCTCCTGAACAGCTTCTATCCCCAAGCCATATGACTGCTAAATAGCTAACAGAATTGGTACACAACTATCTGAGTTTACCCTTATTTTTTCACTGTCTCTGTGCACACTCACAGGGCCCTCCACACTCACACTCACTGCCACTCCTACACACAAGGCAGGTCCTACAGGCTCTAGTTTTGTCTCACCTGGACTACTGTTCAGTCTTTGTGCCATAAAGAGGGATCTCTGAAAATTACAATTGGCTCAGAACAGGGCAGCACAGCTGGCCCTTAAATGTACACAGATAGCTAACATTAATAATATGCATGTAAATCTCTCAAGGCTCAAAACAGAGGAGAGATTGATTTCATCACTACTTGTTTTTGTAGGAAGTATTGACATGTTGAATGCACCGAGCTGTCTGTTTAAACTACTAGCACTCAGCTCGGACACCCATACATACCCCAAAAGACTTTGCCACCAGAGGTCTCTTCACAGTCCTCAAGTCCAGAACAGACTATGGGAGGCGCACAGTACTACATAGAGCCATGACTACATGGAACTCTATTCCACATCAGGTAACTGATGCATACAGTACACCTTACGGAACAGCGGGGGGCTGTGAAGAGACACACACACAGGCACGGACACACATACACATGATAAGACACACACTATACGCACACATTCACATGTTTTTTTGTATTGTAGATATGTGGTAGTAGAGTAGTGGCCTGAGGGAACACACTATCATACTGTAAATCAGCGTCTTCTAGAGCAGAGACCAGGGAATCATATGTTACAGTATGATTCCCTGGTCTCTTTTCTAGAGGAGGAGGATGCTCCCAGCCTGGGACCCGGCCCAGAACAGGAGGAGGATGCTCCCAGCCTGGGACCCGGCCCAGAACAGGAGGAGGATGCTCCCAGCCTGGGACCTGGCCCAGAACAGGAGGAGGATGCTCCCAGCCTGGGACCCGGCCCAGAACAGGAGGAGGATGCTCCCAGCCTGGGACCCGGCCCAGAACAGGAGGAGGATGCTCCCAGCCTGGGACCCGGCCCAGAACAGGAGGAGGATGCTCCCAGCCTGAGACCCGGCCCAGAACAGGAGGAGGATGCTCCCAGCCTGGGACCCGGCCCAGAACAGGAGGAGGATGCTCCCAGCCTGGGACCCGGCCCAGAACAGCAAAGTGTGGAGATCCAAATGGTGAGGCGCCACACTCCAAGGAGCTAGTGAATATGAGGTAGTTAGTTAGTTAGTGTCACCTACCGCTAGTATATGAGTTAGTTAGTTAGTTAGTGTCACCTACCGCTAGTATATGAGTTAGTTAGTTAGTTAGTGTCACCTACCGCTAGTATATGAGTTAGTTAGTTAGTTAGTGTCACCCACCTCTCTAGTATATGAGTTAGTTAGTGTCACCTACCGCTAGTATATGAGTGAGTTAGTTAGTGTCACCCACCTCTCTCGTATATTAGTTAGTTAGTTAGTTAGTTAGTGTCACCTACCGCTAGTATATGAGTTAGTTAGTTAGTTAGTGTCACCTACCGCTAGTATATGAGTTAGTTAGTGTCACCTACCGCTAGTATATGAGTTAGTTAGTTAGTTAGTGTCACCTACCGCTAGTATATGAGTTAGTTAGTTAGTGTCACCTACCGCTAGTATATGAGTTAGTTAGTTAGTGTCACCTACCGCTAGTATATGAGTTAGTTAGTTAGTTAGTGTCACCCACCTCTCTCGTATAGTAGAGTACATCCCCTGCCAGTTACAGTTCTGAATGGTGTTGTTATTATTCAGGTTCTGTTGCTGGTACTCCTGCACTGTGGCCCCCGACCCTCCACCCTGCTTCTTAGTGCTGGGGAAAATATCTGACATCTTCTTCTTGTTCTTTTTGTTCTTCAGGGTAATGATCTCGTAACACACCGGAGGCAGCTTGGACCCGGTACTACCCCCGGTACTACCCCCGGTACTTCCCCCGGTACTACCCCCGGTACTACCCCCGGTACTACCCCCGGTACTACCCCCGGAAGCGCCACCGACGTTAGCTGTCTTTTTGGAGCTCTTAGTACTCGGCGGCTTGCTCTTGACGGACTCTGGGAGCATCAAGAGGAAGGTCAGACATTTCCTGTTCCGGCCTTTAGCATCCACCATGAGTGTGTTGTCCTGCTGAGCAGTGGGAGAGCATGCAGAGAAAATACTTTCACCAGGAGAGGAGAGGTGGAAGAGGGGAACAAGGGCCTGAGGAGGGGGAGGGTGATCGGACAGGACAGGACAGTGTAGTGAGAGAGTTTTTGCAGCAAACAGCAGCAGCAAAGTTGAAAGAGTTCAGTTCATCAGTCAGTCAGAAAATACTGAGAAGGAAATCAGTCAGTCAGAAATCCTCCTCCTACTCAGCTTTTATGAAGCAGACAGTTAAAGTATGGGTTATCCTGCACTCTCTCTTCTCCTTCAGTTTACTCAAGAAAACAGAAAGAAACAGAAAGAATCCAATGCTTTTTCTGGAGAAGATAGACAGGAACAATCCAAAGGGACTTTTATTTTCCTCCAGTTTTCCTTTCAAGTTTGATCTGGTGACAGACGGTCTTGTTGGGTACCCATCGCTGTTTGTCCCAGATACCGTACCAATGAAATCCTTACTGAAATCGCTCTCCTCTCTCTCCTCTCTCCTCTCTCTTCTTTCCTCTCTCCTCCGGTGAGTGCTGGCGTGACAGCCTAGAGATTTAATGCAGCTGCAGCAGTCCTGAGGCAGACAGCCTGCTTTCTCTCTCTCTGTCTCTATCTGTCTCTCTCTATGTATATATATATATATCTCCCTCTATCTGTTTCTCTCTCCGCTGTGTGGCTCAGGTCCTGTCTCTCCCCTCTATCTGTTTCTCTCTCCGCTGTGTGGCTCAGGTCCTGTCTCTCCCCTCTATCTGTTTCTCTCTCCGCTGTGTGGCTCAGGTCCTGTCTCTCCTGCAGGATGCTCTGTGTGAGCAGCTCCGCGTCTGTGCTCCACTCTGCTCCCTACCTCCTGTATACTACCTCCTGTATACTACGTCTGTGCTCCACTCTGCTCCCTACCTCCTGTATACTACAGCGGATGAATGGATGAGCTCAGGAAAATAACTGAGAGAGAGAGAGAGAGAGAGAGAGAGTGAGATAAACCCCCCCCCCCCCCCCCCCCCCCCACAAGGCATCTTCAGCAGCGTCAGCCAATAGGCACACTCGGGGCCCCTGATTGGCTGTTGCAGCTGAGTGCGGTACTACTAGGATTAGCTAAATCAAATCCTTCTATTAAAGTGATGGCCCCTAAGAAGGATATATGGCTGCACCTTATTCGCTTTTTAGTGCACTACTTTTGACAGAGGGCTCTGGTCAAAACTAGTGCACTATGTAGGGAATAGGGTGCCATTTGGGACGCCTCTCCTAAACATACATATATAATTTTGATATTGTAAATATTGTAAATACTAAAGGGCAATGCTAATCTGAGAGTGTTAATAACAACATCCCCATCAAAACGGTCTATTTAAGCCTTCTGCATCTGTGGTGAAAGCTGGCAGAGCTACAGCGGTGTTTGTCAGACCATGAGACATCCCGGAGGATTGTCTTCTCACGAAAACGTTTGTAGTGCCCGAACAGTTTGGCCTACAAACTACACTAAACGTAAATATAAATGCAACATGCAACAATTTCAAAGATTTCACTGAGTTACAGCGGATCTTTTGAAAGATATCACAAAGAACCGCAATGAAGACGTTGACCGAGTTTTCAAATCAGTGGAATGCCCGGTGGAAGCAGAGTATGAAAGCTAAGGAGATGGAGAAAATTCTGGCATTTGATTGCAAATATGCGAAGGGAGTCGAAAAGAGAAAACACAGAAGGCTGTATAAAACACCTGTCTCCGGATTATATCTTCAAACTAAGGGCAACCATGGCATCCGTAACAGAGAGGGAGAAGCGTCCATCCATGTATATGGGTAAAAGAGTCTAGCTAGCTACATTTTCAGATATTACACGTTTCTAATTTTGTTGAAAGTTGTTTTCATTGAAAGTTAAAGCGTACTATTAGCTTGCTAGCTAATGTTAACTGGCTGGCTTGCTAGCTAACGTTAACTGGCTGGCTTGCTAGCTAACGTTAACTGGCTGGCTTGCTAGCTAACGTTAACTGGCTGGCTTGCTAGCTAACGTTAACTGGCTGGCGTGCTAGCTAACGTTACGTGTATGATCTATTTGCACCGCTAGTTATAGCCTAGATAACTGACATTGAACCTAGTTGATTAACTTGAGTTAACTGCAGATTCATGCATGGTAGTAACGTTGGGATTATGGTTAATTGTTTAGCTAGCTATCTATGTGTCTAAACAAAAGACTCCACTATGCAAGTCACCATTTCACTGTACCGTTTACACCTTCTGTATCCTGTGCATGTGACAAATAAACTTTGATTTTATTTGATATAGTGTGTGTTTACCAGAGGCAAAGAATAATATGACCTGCACCAAAGTCAAATATGGATGTAACAACGAGACAGTGTCCATGTTCTAGAATTCTCTGGTAGAATGCCCTTCTTTTATTTCGTCACACTCCCAACCGTAAGCTATTTTCTGTAATTAACTCGCCATTAACTTGTAAATAATGATCATGTTGTGAGTTTATTGTCAGCTATGATAGGGTCATTATTTGAACTGAACGTTAGCTAGCTAGCTAACCAGCTAGAAACAAACCAAAACATTTTTTAGAAAGTTGCTTTATTCGGTTGTGCAAATCCACAGTTTCATCAGCTGTCCGGGTGGCTGGTCTCAAACGATCCCGCAGGTGAAGAAGCCGGATGTGGGGGTCATGGGCTGGCGTGGTTCCACGTGGTCGTGTAACCAACGACGTTGGAGGCGGCTTATGGTAGAGAAATGAACGTTAAATTCTCTTGCAACAGCTTTGGTGACATGTCTGGTGGACATTTCTGCAGTCAATTGCACGCGCCCTCAAATCTTGAGATGTCCGTGGTATTGTGTATTTTAGAGTGGCCTTTTATTGTCCCCGGCACAAGGTGCACCTATGTAATGATCATGCTGTTTATCAGCTTCTTGATATGCCACACCTGTCAGGTGGATGGATTATCTTGGCAAAGGAGAAATGCTCAATAACAGGGATGTAAACAAATTTGTGCACAACATTTGAGAGAAATAAGCTTTTTGTGCATATGGAAAATTTCAGGGATATTTTATTTCAGCTCATGAAACATGGAACCAACACTTTACATGTCGCGTTTATATTTTTGTTCAGTATAATGTGACCCCTCTATGGAGACTCTCAAGAACACAATGGTGTTCTCCACTCTACGACCCCCACAAAGGTCACTGGACTCGTCTGAAGTCGGTGCCGCCGATCAGCCAACTTCTGTCTGTAGCATCCGAACAGTTTAGACTACACACTAATATGAAGGTGAGACTTTCACAACTCCTATGTGGTTGTAGTGCCCTATCAGTTTGGACAGGGGACAGGTTGCGGTGGCAGTAAGTCTTAAAGGGGAAATCTGATCACACTATACGTTTTTGTGCGTATAGATATGGTTGTCCATTGAACCTCTTTCAGCGATGTTCCTATCGGTTGATTCAAACACATTTTTCCCAGACATAACAGAAGATAGGATTCCAAACAGATGTGAATAGCAGGTATTGTATCTCCAGCAAGCTAGCTAGCGAAGTTTACAAGCAAACAGTAAGGATAAACAATAACACAACAATTTACTGTTGTAAATCTATAAAACTGGTGTGGTATCTAAGGAATTTATGACTTTGCTAATGGTTGCAAATGGTCTTAGAGGATGTTGACTCAGCTTAAGGGAGCATCTGGAGAGTAGTTCTATAGGGGCACCCTAAAGCCGAGGAAGTCTGTTAGGTGGAGTCCTGGGATTGGTCTGTAGGGGAAAACACCCATATTATGTTATATAGGGCATAGGATAAATACCACGGTTAAAACAGAGGACGGGGAGAATAACATATTACAGATTGGGTCCAGTTATTCTCCGGATATCGGCAGATGTCTGTAAATTGACGCTGGAATCCTTTGATATAAATAAACCATTATAATCAAAGTACAGTGTCAGCGGATTTCCTTGTTTTCACAGCATAATTAGCAACGTTTTCTCGACACCACACTGGTTTTACTATTTTTTTTAACTAGCCTAAGCATGCCTGATAGACATGGCTGTAGGTAGATACTGTCTTCCTACCTACCTAGGTACATTTGTACGGTCTGGTCACTGTGAAAAGGTTGAGGGTTATGACATATTTACTTCTATTGTTGTACATTTAATTGATGTGCCTGTGCACATGGATGCATGTTCAACTAGTCTACCCTAATGTTGATGTTATGCTGGCACAGTTCAACTGTTGTTCAAACTGTACAATAGTTGAATCATTATTTTAAATATTTTTGTCTTATAGACAACACAGTGTGGTTCCTGGCCTTCTTCCTGGCGTGGAGTCTAGATACAGAAACAGAATTCCATTGCCTGCATGTGTTATTGTAGCAGCTGTGTATCCCGTGAACTGTATCCCGTGGACTGTATCCCATGAACTGTATCCCGTGGACTGTATCCCGTGAACTGTATCCCGTGGACTGTATCCCGTGAACTGTATCCCGTGGACTGTATCCTGTGGACTGTATCCTGTGGACTGTATCCTGTGGACTGTATCCTGTGGACTGTTTCCCGTGGACTGTATCCCGTGGACTGTATCCCGTGGACTGTATCCCGTGGACTGTATCCCGTGGACTGTATCCTGTGGACTGTATCCTGTGGACTGTATCCTGTGGACTGTATCCTGTGGACTGTATCCCGTGGACTGTATCCTGTGGACTGTATCCTGTGGACTGTATCCCGTGGACTGTATCCCGTGGACTGTATCCTGTGGACTGTATCCCGTGGACTGTATCCCGTGGACTGTATCCTGTGGACTGTACCCCGTGGACTGTATCCCGTGGACTGTATCCTGTGGACTGTATCCCGTGGACTGTATCCCGTGAACTGTATCCCTCTCCAGGGATTAGACATTACTCTGGATTTCAAGCAGATGACTCATGAGGAGCTGCCATTCAGCGTTGACCATGACAACACTCCTCCCACAGCTGTCCCCATGACAACACTCCTCCCACAGCTGTCCCCATGACAACACTCCTCCCACAGCTTTGACCATGACAACACTCCTCCCACAGCTTTGACCATGACAACACTCCTCCCACAGCTTTGACCATGACAACACTCCTCCCACAGCTTTGACCATGACAACACTCCTCCCACAGCTTTGACCATGACAACACTCCTCCCACAGCTTTGACCATGACAACACTCCTCCCACAGCTTTGACCATGACAACACTCCTCCCACAGCTTTGACCATGACAACACTCCTCCCACAGCTTTGACCATGACAACACTCCTCCCACAGCTTTGACCATGACAACACTCCTCCCACAGCTTCACTAGTATTCCCTGAACTTTAGTACACTGTGTTTTCTTACTGTATGTTTTTTTGTGAATGGCAATTTCATCATGACCACCAGTTCTCTTAGCTACAGATTGTTACACTACATAATGTGATTTAACCAAATATTTTGGGTATCCATTACTGGGAGATACAGGATAGGTACTGTTTGGTGAAGCACACCTTAGCGATGCCGTCTTCGTCCTCCATTTTGGGGGAAACAGGAGTCTCATAAAATGTCTGTGTCCAGTTGCAGGGGGTCAGTTTGAATTGAGAAAATGCTCTGTTATTAAAATAAATAAAAGCATTTTGCCCCATGAAGTAATCCAACAACGTGTATGCCGCCATCTTGTCTATTTCAAGTCCTCTCTCATTGATCGAGACAGGTCTCTGTCATCAAGACATGCAGCACTTTGGGGGGTGGACACCCACCTGTCTCAATCAATGAGAGAAGACTTGAAATAGACAAGATGTCGGCAAAAACCTTTGCATAAATCACATTTTCTGGTGTAACAATCTGTAGCTACAGTTCTACACCTGAGACTCACTCATTCACGCTGAACTGTACGACATTGTTCATAAAAAATGTTTTACCATATAACATTCTTGTTGAATACCCAGTTCTCTTGAGTTATCATTAAATAGTGTACACTTCCCTGTATTTTAGAATTTGACAAATAAACATTCTTTGGATATCTGAATGATATCTGAATGTCTAGCATCTCTTTGATGCTACAGTGCCCTGTACAGCTTATATAAATATATTCTGTGAATCTATAAGGCAGACTGATAGAAAATATCCGTATTTATTCTATGGTGGTTCTACATCAGGGCTCTTCAACCCTGTTCCTGGGCCCAGATTCACAAAACCTTCTGAAGAAGAAATTTCTTCTTAACTGCCATTTTTTTTACCTTAACTATAGACTTAAGAAGAAAGTTAAGCAAAGTTGCCATTCCTCAAAAAAGGTTGTTGGACATTTTCTTGCGCTATTTAATATGTTTCTCCTTAAGCAAAACGTTAAGAAGAAATTAGATTCTTGAAAATAAAGTTATTGGAAATGTTCTTAATAAACCCTTGTCTTAACAGTGACAGAAAAAGCTCATTACATTTACATTTACGTCATTTAGCAGACGCTCTTATCCAGAGCGACTTACAAATTGGTGCATTCACCTTATAGCCAGTGGGATAACCACTTTACAATATGTTTTTTTTTTCTTTCTTTGGGGTGAGGTAAGGGGGGGGGGTAGAAGGATTACTTTATCCTATCCCATGTATTCCTTAAAGAGGTGGGGTTTCAAGTGTCTCCGGAAGGTGGTGAGTGACTCCGCTGTCCTGGCGTCGTGAGGGAGCTTGTTCCACCATTGGGGTGCCAGAGCAGCGAACAGTTTTGACTGGGTTGAGCGGGTGCTGTGCTTCCGCAGAGGTAGGGAGGCCAGCAGGCCAGAGGTGGATGAACGCAATGCCCTCGTTTGGGTGTAGGGACTGATCAGAGCCTGAAGGTACGGAAGTGCCGTTCACCTCACAGCTCCGTAGGCAAGCACCATGGTCTTGTAGCAGATGCGAGCTTCAACTGGAAGCCAGTGGAGTGTGCGGAGGAGCGGGGTGACGTGAGAGAACTTGGGAAGGTTGAACACCAGACGGGCTGCGGCATTCTGGATGAGGGGTTTAATGGCACAGGCAGGGAGCCCAGCCAACAGCGAGTTGCAGTAATCCAGACGGGAGATGACAAGTGCCTGGATTAGGACCTGTGCCGCTTCCTGTGTAAGGCAGGGTCGTACTCTCCGAATGTTGTAGAGCATGAACATACAGGATCGGGTCACCGCCTTGATGTTAGCGGAGAACGACAGGGTGTTGTCAAGGGTCACGCCAAGGCTCTTTGCACTCTGGGAGGAGGACACAACGGAGATGTCAACCGTGATGGCGAGATCATGGAATGGGCAGTCCTTCCCCAGGAGGAAGAGCAGTTCCGTCTTGCCGAGGTTCAGCTTGAGATGGTGATCCGTCATCCACACTGATATGTCTGCCAGATATGCAGAGATGCGATTCGCCACCTGGTTATCAGAAGGGGGAAAGGAGAAGATTAGTTGTGTGTCGTTTGCGTAGCAATGATAGGAGAGGCCATGTGAGGATATGACAGAGCCAAGTGACTTGGTGTATAGCAAGAATAGGAGAGGGCCTAGAACTGAGCCCTGGGGGACACCAGTGGTGAGAGCACGTGGTGCGGAGACAGATTCTCGCCACGCCACTTGGTAGGATCGACCGGTCAGGTAGGACGCAATCCAAGAGTGAGCCGCGCCGGAGATGCCCAACTCGGAGAGGGTGGAGAGGAGGATCTGATGGTTCACAGTATCAAAGGCAGCAGACAGGTCTAGAAGGACAAGAGCAGAGGAGAGAGAGTTAGCTTTAGCAGTGCGGAGAGCCTCCGTGACACAGAGAAGAGCAGTCTCAGTTGAATGACCAGTCTTGAAACGTGACTGGTTTGGATCAAGAAGGTAATTCTGAGAGAGATAGCAAGAGAGTTGGCTAAAGACGGCACGCTCAAGAGTTTTGGAGAGAAAAGAAAGAAGGGATACTGGTCTGTAGTTGTCGACATCGGAGGGATCGAGTGTAGGTTTTTTGAGAAAGGGTGCAACTCTCGCTCTCTTGAAGATGGAAGGGACATAGCCAGCGGTCAAGGATGAGTTGATGAGCGAGGTGAGGTAAGGGAGAAGGTCTCCGGAGATGGTCTGGAGAAGAGAGGAGGGGATAGGGTCAAGCGGGCAGGTTGTTGGGCGGCCACTAGTCGCAAGATTTCATCTGGAGAGAGAGGGGAGAAAGAAGTCAAAGCATAGGGTAGGGCAGTGTGAGCAGGACCAGCGGTGTCATTTGACTTAACAAACGAGGATCGGATGTCGTCAACCTTCTTTTCAAAATGGTTGACGAAGTCATCCACAGAGAGGGGGGGGAGGATTTAGCAGGGAGGAGAAGGTGACAAAGAGCTTCCTAGGGTTAGAGGCAGATGCTTGGAATTTAGAGTGGTAGAAAGTGGCTTTAGCAGCAGAAACAGAGGAAGAAAATGTAGAGAGGAGGGAGTGAAAATATGCCAGGTCCGCAGGGAGTCTAGTTTTCCTCCATTTCCACTCGGCTGCCCGGAGCCCTGTTCTGTGAGCTCGCAATGAGTCGTCAAGCCACGGAGCAGGAGGGGAGGACCGAGCCGGCCGGGAGGATAGGGGACATAGAGAGTCAAAGGATGCAGAAAGGGAGGAGAGGAGGGTTGAGGAGGCAGAATCAGGAGATTGGAGGGAGAAGGATTGAGCAGAGGGAAGAGATGATACAATGGAAGAGGAGAGAGTAGCGGGAGAGAGAGAGCGAAGGTTGCGACGGCGCATTACCATCTGAGTAGGGGCAGAGTGAGTAGTGTTGGAGGAGAGCAAGAGAGAAAATGATACAAAGTAGTGGTCGGAGACATGGAGGGGAGTTGCAGTGAGATTAGTAGAAGAACAGCATCTAGTAAAGATGAGGTCAAGCGTATTGCCTGCCTTGTGAGTAGGGGGGGACGGTGACAGGGTGAGGTCAAAAGAGGAGAGGAGTGGAAAGAAGGAGGCAGAGAGAAATGAGTCAAAGGTAGACGTAGGGAGGTTAAAGTCACCCAGAACTGTGAGGGGTGAGCCATCTTCAGGAAAGGAACTTATCAAGGCGTCAAGCTCATTGATGAACTCTCCAAGGGAACATGGAGGGCGATAAATGACAAGGATGTTAAGGTTGAATGGGCTAGTGACTGTGACAGCATGGAATTCAAATTAGGAGATAGACAGATGGGTCAGTGGAAAAAGAGATAATGTCCACTTGGGAGAGATGAGGATTCCTGTGCCACCACCCCGCTGACCAGATGCTCTCGGGGTATGCGAGAACACAAGGTCAGACGAGGAGAGAGCAGTAGGAGTAGCAGTGTTTTCAGTGGTAATCCATGTTTCCGTCAGCGCCAAGAAGTCGAGGGACTGGAGGGTAGCATAGGCATGAAAGCAATTGAACATGTTTAATTCACTGACAAACTTCATCTGAAAGTTTCAGTATTGATTATTTTAAACCCAAGAACATGTCTTAGCACAGTAATCTCAGTAGGAAGATTAAGAAGATTCGTATGAAAATCATTACATCTTAAGATATTGTTGAGGAATTGCACTTACGAACTATCTTATTTTTTTCTTAAGTTTTTGCGTTAGAAGTGTTTTCAGAATCTGGGTGCTGGAGAGCTAACGACCTGTAGGTTTTCACTCCAACCCTAATCTAGCACACCTGATTCTAATATTTAGCTGGTTGATAAGCTGAACCAGGTTAGTTAAAACTGGGATTAGAGTGAAAACCTACAGGAGGGTATCTCTCCAGGAACAGGGTTGGAGAGCCCTGGACTAGATAGATGTAAACCTACAGGAGGGTATCTCTCCAGTAACAGGGTTGGAGACCCCTGGACTAGATAGATGTAAACCTACAGGAGGGTATCTCTCCAGGAACAGGGTTGGAGAGCCCTGGACTAGATAGATGTAAACCTACAGGAGGGTATCTCTCCAGTAACAGGGTTGGAGACCCCTGTTCTACATGGTCTTATGCCGAGTCACACTGGCTGCGTTTACACAGGCAGCCCAATTCTGATATTTTTCCCACTAATTGGTCTTAATGACATCAGATCTTTTTCAGAACTGATTTGATTGGTCAAAAGACCAATTAGCTAAAACAATATTAGAGTTGTGTGACGTGATGTGGTAGAAACCAGGAGCAGAGAAAATAACCAGATGAGGAACCAGTGGTTTAGGAAAAACGTAAATACTTTACTAGAAAAAGTTCAATGGAAGGTACAAAGTAAAACTGGGAAAACAACAAACACTAAGACTAGTCAAATCAAGCTTCTGCAAATGGTAACAGAAAACACACCTCTCTAAAAAGGAAATCATAATTAGTAACTGAAAACACGTCAGTCTCTCTGCTGCCCTCTGGTGACAGGTGGAACCATGACAAATGTGGCTGTTCGGCATGGTGGGGAAGCTGAGACTCTTGGTGCTTATGGTGAATGGTCTTGTCCTGTCTGCAGTGAACGACCAGCTGGATAAGACTCTGCCGAAAGTGGGGTAGGGCTTCTTAACCACCATCTGTTTGGTCCTCCTGCAGAACATTTGCTGGTACTGCCTCCTGGAAAGATATTGTTGTGGTGCATTTAGCATTTTTTAGTACTAATGTAGTACCAGTTCTGCGGACCGAAACAAGCACAACATTCCTAGACTATAAATACTGTAAATTATTACAAAATGCTTCCATTTTACATTTTAGTAGACGCTCTTATCCAGAGCGACTTACAGTTAGTGAGTGCATACAATTATTTAATTTTTCCATACTGGTCCCCCGTGGGAATCGAACCCACAACCCTGGCATTGCAAGCGCCATGCTCTAACAACTGAGCTACACAGGATTACAATGGTCATAATGGTCCATTACCATGGTAGAATGTATAATGCAGTTTAAAACCATGGTATTTCCATCATCCACATCTATACCATGGTATAAATGAGGCAATACCATGGTATTATTTAGGTACGATGGCAGTACCATCATACTTCAAAAGCTAAAACCATGGTACATTTCCATGCCTCAGACTGTACCGTGGTATGGGTGAAAGTACCATAGTAGTATCATGGTACATTTCCATGCCTCAGACTGTACCGTGGTATGGGTGAAAGTACCATAGTAGTATCATGGTACATTTCAGTAAGGGAGGGCTTCTCAACCACCATCTGGTTGGTCCTCTTGCAGAAGATTTACTGGTACTGCACGTCTCCTGGAAAGATGGTTGTGGTGTTAGCGTTTAGCATTCTTCACTTTTTGTGGAAGGGATGTAGAGCAACACGCCTTTGTTGCTAAAGGGACCGGCTATCGTATTGTTTAGGGACAAGGAGGGGACGTTGGGAGCTGCTTTACAGAGGAAAGATCAGTCAACAAAGTGGGGGGCTGAAGAAGGTGTGGACAGCCTTAGGAGGGCAGGTCTTACACAGTATGAATTGTTGTGTTTGGGAGATTGAGGAGAGATGGCACCTCAATCGCTCTCATACACAACAATACATTTACTGTCTAAGCACATCCCTGCACAACCAATACCCCTTCCTCATCTCAAAGACCTGTCTGTAAACCTCCCCCAGCCCATTCTTTGACAGATCATTTTGGTCAATAGTACATTTACATTACATTTACATCATTTAGCAGACGCTCTTATCCAGAGCGACTTACAAATTGGTGCATTCACCTTATGATAGCCAGTGGGACAACAGCTTTACAATGTATTTATTATTATTTTTTTTATTATTTTTTAATTTTCAATTTTTTGAGTATATTTTTAATTGTCATTTGTTTTATATAAATATATATATTTTTAAATGTATTATTATTATTATTATTGTTATTATTATTATTATTATTATTATTTTTTTGTGGGGGTGGGTTAGGGGGGGGGTGGAAGGATTACTTTTATCCTATCCCAGGTATTCCTTAAAGAGGTAGGGTTTCAAGTGTCTCCGGAAGGTGGTCAGTGACTCTGCTGTCCTGGCGTCGTGAGGGAGCTTGTTAGTAGTAATAATAGTAGCCTATTGCATGGCATTTTGTAAACATGTCTTTGTATTGTGTTTAGAGAATCTACAGAGAGAATAATAAGGAGGTTGGGTCGTTACTGTTGTAGTCTTGATTTATACCTTTCACTGTCCCTTACTGGTTTCCGGCCCACAATCCTGTTGTGCTCCGTAACTGCAAGGTGTGTCCCCTCCCTCATGCTTGTGTACCCACAATGCCCACGCTTTGGGGTACTTTTCAGCAGGGCACTGTGGAATGACTCCAGATAACCTGAGGTTTACAAAAAGAAAAGGTAAAGAGAGAAGAGGGGTAGACTAAACGTATGGCATGGTCTGGAAGGTTCTCTGTGGTCCTCAGGCTACCACTGCCCACCTGTAACCCCATAACACAAACACAAACCATTCAAACACTACCCAATTCATGTTTATTCCATGCTTACTGTAACTTGATCTATCTTAGCTATCAGCTTATTTTGGCTAACTTACCTTCACCTTGTGCAGAGCTAGGGGTTGGAAGCGCATGTTGGTGGAATCAGATTCTGTACCACTTACAACAAAATATACACCAATACACAATTTAACCACCCCACCAATTGTATTGATCTCTATTAGACAGGCTAGCTTAGCCTACCTAACATGGACATTTCAATATTGTCAGTTTGCTTTTAGCTAACTAAATTGGCAGCAAGATTGCTAGCCAGCTGAGACTGGCCGAGAACCAACTAACCAACCATAGACGATTTATTCACATTCTTAGACTCTAAAGAAATAAAGTGTAATATTGGGATGCAAACTCAAAATTGAATACATTTCAACTCTATATCTCACATGGTACAGGTGTCTTCTTTTTTTAAAGCCCATAACCATGTGTGTGAGGTGTATACCTTGGTTTCAAAGTAGATTTGTTTAAGATTACCCAGAAACACTCTGTGTAGCCCACAGCAGTATTAATAATAATATGCCATTTAGCAGACGCTTTTATCCAAAGCGGCTTACAGTCATGCGTGCATACATTTTTGTGTATGGGTGGTCCCGGGGATCGAACCCACTACCCTGGCGTTACAAGTGCCGTGCTCTACCAGCTGAGCTACAGAGGTCCATTACCTTAATAAAGGTAATGGACAGTAAAAATAATGTTTTTCATTAAATGTGATGATATTTAGATGAAACCAGATCAAGGTATGATGACCAAAGTATGAAAAATGACTGTTGCTTCTACATTGATAAAATTTTATCATAAAGTTGCTGGTCCCCTCCCCCGTGTCAAACACTTGGATTCAGGAGGGGGATTATTAAATTGATAGAGTGACATCGCCCTAACTCTCATTTTAATACACCAATGGTAACATGATATTCTCTTACCTCATTTAAATAGTACTGCCTTGTAACCAACATCGGAGAAGGCGTGTTTGCAGAGGGGCGTGGTTTATATAGCTAGATAGCTACTCTACTGGTGCCAAAATGTGACTGTAGGCCAGGTTTCTTCAATTACGGTCCTGGAGGGCCGAAATACTTCTGTTTTTTATTTCTACCTGGTAGTTAATTGCACTCACCTGGTGTCCCAGGTCTGAATTAGCCCCTGATTAGAAGGAGAGGATGAAAAACAGAGGTGTTTCGGCCCTCCAGGACCGGAATTGAAGAACCCTGCTGTAGGGTTTCAGCAAATATAATCAAAAGCTTACACTATTCATCTATGGCAAAGATAATTATATGTTTCCCCTTTCATCTGTGTCTGGTGTTAGCTAGTTACTGGCTAGCTAGGTCTTCATCTGTCTGGTGTTAGCTAGTTACTGGCTAGCTAGGTCTTCATCTGTCTGGTGTTAGCTAGTTACTGGCTAGCTAGGTCTTCATCTGTCTGGTGTTAGCTAGTTACTGGCTAGCTAGGTCTTCATCTGTCTGGTGTTAGCTAGTTACTGGCTAGCTAGGTCTTCATCTGTCTGGTGTTAGCTAGTTACTGGCTAGCTAGGTCTTCATCTGTCTGGTGTTAGCTAGATACTGGCTAGCTAGGTCTTCATCTGTCTGGTGTTAGCTAGTTACTGGCTAGCTAGGTCTTCATCTGTCTGGTGTTAGCTAGTTACTGGCTAGCTAGGTCTTCATCTGTCTGGTGTTAGCTAGTTACTGGCTAGCTAGGTCTTCATCTGTCTGGTGTTAGCTAGATACTGGCTAGCTAGGTCTTCAGCCAGCATGGAACAAAAAGGGGGGGGGGGGGTATTCGTTCAAAACTCTGACGCAGTTGTCAAGTCAACACATCTGTCAATGCTGCTGTGAACC
>LR778283.1:47088313-47105813 GCA_902810595.1 Coregonus sp. 'balchen'
ATAGCTGTGGCTGTATACCGTGGAACCTGCTCTCCTGTGCAGTATATAGATAGCTGAGGCTGTATACCGTGGAACCTGCTCTCCTGTGCAGTATATAGATAGCTGTGGCTGTATACCGTGGAACCTGCTCTCCTGTGCAGTATATAGATAGCTGTGGCTGTATACCGTGGAACCTGCTCTCCTGTGCAGTATATAGATAGCTGAGGCTGTATACCGTGGAACCTGCTCTCCTGGGCAGTATATAGATAGCTGTGGCTGTATACCGTGGAACCTGCTCTCCTGTGCAGTATATAGATAGCTGTGGCTGTATACCGTGCAGTATATAGATAGCTGTGGCTGTATACCGTGGAACCTGCTCTCCTGTGCAGTATATAGATAGCTGAGGCTGTATACCGTGGAACCTGCTCTCCTGGGCAGTATATAGATAGCTGAGGCTGTATACCGTGGAACCTGCTCTCCTGTGCAGTATATAGATAGCTGTGGCTGTATACCGTGGAACCTGCTCTCCTGTGCAGTATATAGATAGCTGTGGCTGTATACCGTGGAACCTGCTCTCCTGTGCAGTATATAGATAGCTGTGGCTGTATACCGTGGAACCTGCTCTCCTGTGCAGTATATAGATAGCTGTGGCTGTATACCGTGGAACCTGCTCTCCTGTGCAGTATATAGATAGCTGTGGTAAGGTGTGTGTTATATAGGACTCAATGAACCATAAATCTGTCCCTCCTCTTAACCTTCAATCTACACAAATAAGTGTTGGTGTTTGTGAGGATGGGTATTGGGACAGCAATTCAATCCATTTCTATTTTAAACCGTATACCAATATAGATCTCCTCTGATCTATCATCCAATAATAAATCCAATAATAAATCCATCTAACAATCACATACACTTCTATTGCCTTAGTAGATGGTCTGTATGAAATTGTCAGCAGGTAGCTAAGCTAGCTGACGTAATCCGTATAAACCTTTCATGACAAATATAGCTTCTTTGATTGTCAGCTTTAGTTAGCTGACTGACAACAGGCCCTGCTGGTTCCTGTTTTGTTGTTGTGTTGTTATTCTATCAATGTATTCTGTCTGAACATAAAACCTGCAGAGACTACACTATGATTCATTCAGATAGCAGAGCTGATTGATTAGTCTGGTCTGGACGTGTCTGCATCCCCTATTTGTATTAATTGTAGATCCCCATTAGCTGCCAAGGCAGCAGCTACTCTTCCTAGGGTCCAGCACCAGCGACCCTGTTCCCTATTTCTGGTTCTGCTTTTGACCAGGGCCCAAAGGGTTTCCCAAAGCAGTGCACTATAGGGATTCATGTGCCATTGGGGACGCATCCAGGATCTGAGTCATTAATGGGGACGCATCCATGATCTGAGTCATTCATGTCTGATTGAATGAGCAGACTGAGCAGCTCTGGGAGTAAACAGCAGACACAGGGAGACAGTGAACAGCTCTGGGAGTTAACAGCAGACACAGGGAGACAGTGAACAGCTCTGGGAATAAACAGCAGACGCAGGGAGACAGTGAACAGCTCTGGGAATAAACAGCAGACGCAGGGAGACAGTGAACAGCTCTGGGAATAAACAGCAGACGCAGGGAGACAGTGAACAGCTCTGGGAGTAAACAGCAGACACAGGGAGACAGTTAACAGCTCTGGGAATAAACAGCAGATGCAGGGAGACAGTGAACAGCTCTGGGAATAAACAGCAGACACAGGGAGACAGTGAACAGCTCTGGGAGTGAACAGCAGACACAGGGAGACAGTGAACAGCTCTGGGAATAAACAGCAGACACAGGGAGACAGTGAACAGCTCTGGGAATAAACAGCAGACGCAGGGAGACAGTGAACAGCTCTGGGAGTAAACAGCAGACGCAGGGAGACAGTGAACAGCTCTGGGAGTAAACAGCAGACACAGGGAGACAGTGAACAGCTCTGGGAATAAACAGCAGATGCAGGGAGACAGTGAACTGCTCTGAGGGTAAACAGCAGACACAGGGAGACAGTGAACAGCTCTGGGAGTTAACAGCAGACACAGGGAGACAGTGAACAGCTCTGGGAATAAACAGCAAATACAGGGAGACAGTGAACAGCTCTGGGAATAAACAGCAGACACAGGGAGACAGTGAACAGCTCTGGGAATAAACAGCAAATACAGGGAGACAGTGAACAGCTCTGGGAATAAACAGCAGACACAGGGAGACAGTGAACAGCTCTGGGAGTTAACAGCAAATACAGGGAGACAGTGAACAGCTCTAGGAATAAACAGCAGACACAGGGAGACAGTGGACAGCTCTGGGAATAAACAGCAGACACAGGGAGAGTGTAGCTGGCCTTTTCCTCTCACAGACTTTAGACAGGCCAGACCTTGTTCTGCCATTTAGCCTTCCCAGCCTAATATCTGTCCTGTCTAATATCTGTCCTCTCTAATGTCTGTCCTGTCTAATGTCTGTCCTGTCTAATGTCTGTCCTGTCTAATGTCTGTCCTGTCTAATGTCTGGCCTGTAACAGACACAAGGAGCTCCGTCTGCCTCTGTCTTTCTGCAGAACAGATCAACTCTTTACTGTTAGATTATTGGAGATTAATGGGATACTGAGAAAGGTCAACTTGAATAACAGAGAATCCTGTCTATATGCGGTGCAGAGGGCCTGTGTCTGCTCCAGGTGATCATTAAGGGTGCTGTGCAGAGGGCCTGTGTCTGCTCCAGGTGATCATTAAGGGTGCTGTGCAGAGGGCCTGTGTCTGCTCCAGGTGATCATTAAGGGTGCTGTGCAGAGGGCCTGTGTCTGCTCCAGGTGATCATTAAGGGTGCTGTGCAGAGGGCCTGTGTCTGCTCCAGGTGATCATTAAGGGTGCTGTGCAGAGGGCCTGTGTCTGCTCCAGGTGATCATTAAGGGTGCTGTGCAGAGGGCCTGTATCTGCTCCAGGTGATCATTAAGGGTGCTGTGCAGAGGGCCTGTGTCTGCTCCAGGTGATCATTAAGGGTGCTGTGCAGAGGGCCTGTGTCTGCTCCAGGTGATCATTAAGGGTGCTGTGCAGAGGGCCTGTGTCTGCTCCAGGTGATCATTAAGGGTGCTGTGCAGAGGGCCTGTGTCTGCTCCAGGTCATCATTAAGGGTGCTGTGCAGAGGGCCTGTGTCTGCTCCAGGTGATCATTAAGGGTGCTGTGCAGAGGGCCTGTGTCTGCTCCAGGTGATCATTAAGGGTGCTGTGCAGAGGGCCTGTATCTGCTCCAGGTGATTTTACTACTGGTCTCTGTTCTAGTCTCTGCAGTTTCACCTGTGTCTACTTATCTCTATAGGCAAATATTCAGAATGGCTACTCAGATACAAATCAATGCTAGGTCTGACTCTAGGTGTTCGTAATAGGACAGGAAGGAATTATTTATGTCCCAGAGCTCAATTAGCTCATTTTCCAACCATTTAGCCGTCATTAGACTGTAGAGATGTGGACAACTCAGTCTGAGAGAAAGAAAACGTGAGAGCGAGGGACAACTGGGCTAAAAGGATCCATATCTGGATCTAAAATATCATCTGGATCATATTTAGAGTTTAGTGGATTTGCACCATATCTTGACATTCTGAATCCGGATGTGTCTTTTAGGTATATAGTATTTGATCCCCTGCTGATTTTGTACATTTGCCCACTGACAAAGACATGAAAAGTCTATAATTTTAATGGTAGGTTTATTTGAACAGTGAGAGACAGAATAACAACAACAAAAAATCCAGAAAAACGCATGTCAAAAATGTTATAAATTGATTTCCATTTTAATGAGGGAAATAAGTATTTGACCCCCTCTGCAAAACATGACATGACTACTTGGTGACAAAACCCTTGTTGGCAATCACAGAGGTCAGACGTTTCTTGTAGTTGGCCACCAGGTTTGCACACATCTCAGGAGGGATTTTGTTCCACTCCTCTTTGCAGATCTTCTCCAAGTCATTAAGGTTTCGAGCCTGACTTTTGGCAATTCGAACCTTCAGCTCCCTCCACAGATTTTCTATGGGATTAAGGTCTGGAGACTGGCTAGGCCACTCCAGGACCTTAATGTGCTTCTTCTTGAGCCACTCCTTTGTTGCCTTGGCCGTGTGTTTTGGGTCATTTTCATGCTGGAATACCCATCCATGACCCATTTTCAATGCCCTGGCTGAGGGAAGGAGATTCTCACCCAAGATTTGACGGTACATGGCCCCGTCCATCGTCCCTTTGATGCGGTGAAGTTGTCCTGTCCCCTTAGCAGAAAAACACCCCCAAAGCATAATGTTTCCACCTCCATGTTTGACGTTGGGGATGGTGTTCTTGGGGTCATAGGCAGCATTCCTCCTCCTCCAAACACGGCGAGTTAAGTTGATGCCAAAGAGCTCGATTTTGGTCTCATCTGACCACAACACTTTCACCCAGTTCTCCTCTGAATCATTCAGATGTTCATTGGCAAACTTCAGACGGCCATGTACAGTGGAGAGAACAAGTATTTGATACACTGCCGATTTTGCAGGTTTTCCTACTTACAAAGCATGTAGAGGTCTGCAATTTTTTATCATAGGTACACTTCAACTGTGAGAGACGGAATCTAAAACAAAAATCCAGAAAATCACATTGTATGATTTTTAAGTAATTCATTTGCATTTTATTGCATGACATAAGTATTTGATCACCTACCAACCAGTAAGAATTACGGCTCTCACAGACCTGTTAGTTTTTCTTTAAGAAGCCCTCCTGTTCTCCACTCATTACCTGTATTAATGTCATGTGGTCTGATGAGGTACTTGGAAATGTTCTTGCGCTATTATGTTTCTCGCAAAAAGTTAAGAAGAAATTAGATTCTTGAAAAATAAAGTTTTGGGATTTGATTTAAATCCAAGATAGCTAAGCCCTTGTCTTAATTCATGTTTAATTCACTCTCAAACTTCATCTGAAAGTTTGAGTATTGATTATTTTAAACCCAAGAACATGTTTTAGAACAGTAATCGCAATAGGAAATATGCTAACATGATTGCCATTGCTATCTAGATAGCTAGCTAAATCGGTTGCCTAGCAAAAAACATCTTAAGAAGATTTGTAAGAAGATATTTGAGAAGATTGTAAGAAAATCATTCAATCTTAAGATATTGTTGAGGAATTGCACTTACGAACTATCTTACGAACTATCTTACGAACTTCTTATTACGTTTTTGCATAAGAAGTGTTTTGTGAATCTGGGCCCAGTTGTGTAAAGTACTTAAGTAAAAATACTTTAAAGTACTGCTTAAGTAGTTTTTGGGGGTAACTTTACTTTACTATTTATATTTTTGACAACTTTTACTTTTATTCCACTACATTCCTAAAGAAAATAATGTATTTTTTACTCTGTACATTTTCCCTGACACCCAAAAGTACTCGTTACATTTTGAATGCTTAGCAGGACAGGAAAATTGTCTAATTCACACAATTATCAAGAGATCATCCCTGCTCATCCCTACTGCCTCTGATCTGACGGACTCACTAAACACATGCTTCATTTGTAAATTATGTCTGAGTGTTGGAGCGTGCCCCTGGCTAAAAAACAAGAAAATGGTGCTGTCTGGTTTGCTTAATATAAGGAATTTGAAATGATTTATACTTTTAATTTTGATACTTAAGTATATTTAAAACCAAATACTTTAACTCAAGTAGGATTTCCCTGGGTGACTTTCACTTATATTTTAGTCATTTAGCAAACACTCTAAGTGCCTTGCTCAAGGGCACATCGACAGATTTTTCACCTAGTCGGCTCAGGGATTGGAACCAGCGACCTTTCGGTTAATGGCACAACACTCTTAACCACTAAGCTACCTGCCGCCCCAGTCATTTTTGTATTAAGGCATCTTTACTTTTACTCAAGTATGACAATTGGGGACTTTTTCCACCAGACACTAGATATAATTTTTGTATTCCCTCTGGATGAAGTTACCACAAGCTAAAAGCACTGTAACTGGTATAATCACTTGTGTTCTGCTGTGGAGTTCCAACTGTCATTTGTTTAATTGGGCACCACAAATGAGTGTGTGGTTGAATTGACAACTAGAGAAGCAAAGAAGTGAGAAGCTGTTCAGAAAATACCTCAAAGAAGTTAACGCTAAAGTGAGTAGCTAATTTGAGATGTTTTATTTATCTTAAAACTAGAATCAAGAACGTTAGCTAATTTAGCTAGCAGCCAGTATGGCCAGCTAGCTAGGCTTGATAGGGGATATAAGCTAACTGGTAGCCTAGCTAGCAAAAACAAATTGTTTACCCCCTATCAAGCCTCAAGGTGACAGCTAACGTTTTAAAAACGTTTAGTCGTATGTTGTATTACTGGTTTATATAAGCTACCTAGCTAACTAACTCAGCTAGCTAACTAGCAACTTGCTTGTTTCCAGTTAGTTTTCTCATCATGAATGAAGCAGCTAAAGTAGCTACCTTGTAGTTTATGTGAAATGACGATATTTTCTTGCAATATCGATATATTTTTTGGAGCAAAGACAGACTTACATTTGCATCTTTACAGTAAACATGTGCTGTGATTGGAGCTCTGGATCTGCTATGGTGCATATTTTAAACAGAAACAGCAGAGATGTGCTTTGCCTACTACCGAATGTGGGGCAAATGTTCAGATGTTATGCTCAGATATGTCACCTTCATGTGAAGAAGCACAAAGATGTTTTGGCACCTGAACAGGTAAAATCATTTGGGCACTGGACATTGATCAAGAGTCGGATTTAGCCCATTTTTGATCAGACATGCAAGGACGAATATTACATATCATGTAAGGATTTCTATTGAACTTGTGATTTTTTTGAGAAATACAGAAACAGAAATGATCAGGTAATGACTACAGATATGATACAATTCTGAAAAGATGTGTATTTCTAAGTATAAAGGTTTAGATATGTCACAATGTTGACACATACTCTTTCTGGAGTTAGAATATTCTAGAAATATGTAGGCGGGTGCGTGTCTTGAACACCGCAGATATTCTGAGATTGGATGCATGTAGAAACTATCCTAACTCCGTATATGAAATGAAGGACATATCTGGAGCATGTCTACTCCTTATAGCTAATAAAATGCCAGATATCCGGAAACATATAGATAAACATAAATATATAGATAAATATAAATATATAGACAACATTAATATATAGACAACATATCCCCCGACCCTTTCGCCCAGTGGAGAGAGAGAGAAAAAAGAGAGCGAAAGAAAAAGAGAGAATGAGATAGTGAGTTGGCGAGAGAGAGAAAGAGAGAGTCAGAGAGAGAAAAAATATGTACTGAGAGAAAGCAAGGGAGAAAGAGAGAGGGAGAGATAGGGAGGGAGAGAGAGAACGAGAAAGAGAGAGAGAGAGAGAGAGAGAGAGAGAGGGAGGGAGATCACGAGAGAGAGAGGGGGAGAGAGAGGGAGAGAGACAGAGAGAGAGAGAGAGAGAGAGAGAGAGAGAGAAACAGAGAGAAACAAAGAGAACAGTGTCTTGAGTTAAACTAAGATTCTGGAAAGCGTCTTTTTTAATTGTCTCTCAGATGCTATAATGAGGGTGAGATCAGACAGTGTTTAGTATCCATCCATTCCTTACATTCGTTCCCTTCTCTCTTCATCGCTCAGCATTTCGCCAAAGGACTCTCTGCAGCTAATTTACCATCTCTAGTTATAATAGGAAATCATTAGGCCAAGTATCTCCCAATTGAAGAACCTGATTGGAGTTTCATGGTTGACATAAGAAGGTCAAATAGTCTTTATTTAGTGTCAATATCTGTCCATTACTTTGCTTTTAGAGGAAATCTATGGTGATGTCTTTTACCTTTTTCCCATTCCAGAAAGATAGGTCATGTGCTTTCTCTCATCGCTGACATAGCCACTCCTCTCCTCTTTTGACCTCACCCTCTCACCGTCCCCCCCTACTCACAAGGCAGGCAATACGCTTGACCTCATCTTTACTAGATGCTGTTCTTCTACTAATCTCACTGCAACTCCCCTCCATGTCTCCGACCACTACTTTGTATCCTTTTCTCTCTCGCTCTCCTCCAACACTACTCACTCTGCCCCTACTCAGATGGTAATGCGCCGTCGCAACCTTCGCTCTCTCTCTCCCACTACTCTCTCCTCTTCCATCCTATCATCTCTTCCCTCTGCTCAAGCCTTCTCCCTCCAATCTCCTGATTCTGACTCCTCAACCCTCCTCTCCTCCCTTTCTGCATCCTTTGACTCTCTATGTCCCCTATCCTCCCGGCCGGCTCGGTCCTCCCCTCCAGCTCATGGCTTGATGACTCATTGCGAGCTCACAGAACAGGGCTCCGGGCAGCCGAGTGGAAATGGAGGAAAACTAGACTCCCTGCGGACCTGGCATCTTTTCACTCCCTCCTCTCTACATTTTCTTCATCTGTTTCTGCTGCTAAAGCCACTTTCTACCACTCTATATTCCAAGCATCTGCCTCTAACCCCAGGAATCTCTTTGCCACCTTCTCCTCCCTGCTGAATGCTCCTCCCCCCCCCCTCCCTCTCTGTGGATGACTTCGTCAACCATTTTGAAAAGAAGGTTGACGACATCCGATCCTCGTTTGTTAAGTCAAATGACACTGCTGTTCCTGCTCACACTGCCCTACCCTATGCTTTGACTTCTTTCTCCCCTCTCTCTCCAGATAAAATCTTGCGACTTGTGACGGCCGGCCACCCAACAACCTGCCCGCTTGACCCTATCCCCTCCTCTCTTCTCCAGACCATCTCCGGTGACCTTCTCCCTTACCTCACCTCGCTGATCAACTCATCCTTGACCGCTGGCTATGTCCCTTCCGTCTTCAAGAGAGCGAGAGTTGCACAAAACCCCTTCTCAAAAAAACAACACTCGATCCCTCTGATGTCAACAACTACAGACCAGTATCCCTTCTTTCTTTTCTCTCCAACACTCTTGAGCGTGCCGTCTTTAGCCAACTCTCTTGCTATCTCTCTCAGAATGACCTTCTTGATCCAAACCAGTCAGGTTTCAAGACTGGTCATTCAACTGAGACTGCTCTTCTCTGTGTCACGGAGGCTCTCCGCACTGCTAAAGCTAACTCTCTCTCCTCTGCTCTTGTCCTTCTAGACCTGTCTGCTGCCTTTGATACTGTGAACCATCAGATCCTCCTCTCCACCCTCTCCGAGCTGGGCATCTCCGGCGCGGCTCACTCTTGGATTGCGTCCTACCTGACCGGTCGCTCCTACAAAGTGGTGTTGGCGAGAAGCTGTCACCGCACCACGGTGTCCCCCAGGGCTCAGTTCTAGGCCCTCTCTCTCTCTCTCTCTCTCTCTCTCTCTCTCTATCTATATCCTCTCTCTATCTCTCCTAGCTTTCTCTATCTCTTTTCTCTCTTTCTCTTTTTCTATTTCTTCTCTTAATCTCTTTCTGTTCTCTTTGTCTTCCTCTCAATCTGTTATCGTATATCTCCTCTCTCTCTCTTCTTTCTCTCTCTCCATCTCTCTCTCTTCTCTCGGTCTCCTCTCCCTCTCTCTCTCTCTCTCTCTCTCTCTCTCTTCTCTCTCTTCTCTCTCTCTCTCTCTCTCTCTCTCCTCTCTCTCTCTTCTCTTTCTATGTCTCTCTTTCTTTCTCTCTCTCTCTGTTTCTCACTCTGTCTCTCTCGCTCTGTTTCTGTATCTCTCTGTCTATATCTATATATATCTCTCTCATCTCACTCTCTCTCTCTCCTCTTGGTCTCTCTCTCTCTCTCTCTCTCTCTCTCTCTCTCTCTCTCTCTCTCTCTATCTCTCTCTCCTCTCGCTCTCTATCTCTCCTCTCTCTCAATTCAATTTTCAATTCAAGCTGCTTTATTGGCATGAAAAACATTGCGTCAATATTGCCAACACAACAATGTATACAATATACATTGTAATAAAATAATAAATAATAACAAATTATAATAAAAAATGGTAGTAAATAATAATAAATAAATAACAACAATAAAATGGTAACAGTCAATAGTATAAATATAATAAATATACAAATCTAAATATGGAAAATGAAACTATAACTAACTTATAACTAAATAACGGTCATCTTCACCATTATATCAGTACTACAACTACCATCATCATTACTACCACTACTACCACCACCATCATTAAACTGCCATCATTACCATTACCACCCATACCACTACTATTTGGAATGATAAACAACAATAATAATGATAATAACAATAATAGCAATAACAACAATAATAAGTACGTTACTATTTACTATGCAGATGTTATTATCCAGTGTCCCTCAGGCTATGGCAGGGAAATACATATTTGGCTGCAAGAGGAGCCATAGCTCCTTCGCCCATGAGTATTTTTAGTTTTTCCTCTGGGTTTAATAAGTTAAAATTTGGAATAAATCTAGTCATTTCTGTGAATAATGAATCTCTTCGTGAGGAATATTTATCACAGTAAAGGAGAAAGTGCATCTCTGTTTCTACCTCCCCTGTCGTGCAGTGACCGCATACACGCTCCTCTTTGGGTAGCCATGTCTTTTTATGTCTGCCGGTTTCTATTGCCAATTGATGGTCACTCAGCCTGTACTTGGTAAGGATCTGTCTCTGCTTCGTATCTCTGACAGAGTAGAGATAAATAGTCAATTCATATTCTCTGTTTAGGGGTCAGATAGCAATTTAGTCGGCTTTGGGATTTTGTTTCGTTTTTCCAATGTTGTAAATATGAGTCCTTTGATTGGTTCATGATTTTGTTCATTGGAATTATTTCTTTTGAAGCCGTGCTGGTGTCAGCTTGGTTGGTTAGGTCCAACACCAGCTGACTGAGAGGGCTCGTTTCTGGGCTCAGCTCTTGGGTTTGAAGTGCTTTAAATTGCAGACTTGAAATTGGACTTGAATGTAGATGTAGCCAAAATTTTAATGATATTTTCTGTATTTTCATTAGTACTGGAAAGCGGCCCAATTCTGCCCTACATGCATTAGTTGGTGTATTTCTCTGGACTTGTAGAATTTTCAGACATAATTCTGCATGTAGGGCTTCAATTGGATGTTTGCCCCATTTTTTTAAGTCCAGTTTATTGAGGGGCCCCCAAACCTCACTTCCGTAAAGAGCTATTGGTAGGATTACACTGTCAAATATTTTGGTCCAAATTCTAATTGGGATATTGATTTTGAATAATTTCATTTTTATTGCATACAATGATCTGCAGGCTTTTTCTTTGAGTGCATTCACTGCCATATTATAGTTTCCCGATGCAGATATGGTCAGACCAAGGTATGTGTAATTTTTTGTGTGTTCAATTATGGTGTTGTTCAGGGTGAATTTATATTTGTGTTTCTGACATCAGTTTTATTTTTGGAAAATCATGATTTTAGGTTTTTTGAAATTTACTGACAGGGCCCAATTATTGCAATATTGCTCTAGAATGTTAAGGTTCTGTTGAAGACCTTCTTTGGTTGGTGATAGAAGTACCAAGTCATCAGCATATAGCAGGTATTTTACCTCTGTGTCAAATAGTGTGAGTCCTGGGGCTGGAGAATGGTCTAACATGTCTGCTAACTCATTGATATAAATGTTGAAAAGATTTGGACTCAAACTGCAGCCTTGTCTCACACCTCGACGTTGTGAAAATAATTATGTTCTTTATTTTAATTTTTTTATTGCACACTTGTTTTCTGTGTACATACATTTTATTAAGTCATACACCTTACCACCAAGCCCACTTTGGAGAATTTTGTAGAATAGCCCTACATGCCAAATAGAATTAAATGCTTTTTTAAAGTCAATAAAGCAAGCAAATATTTTGCCCTCTTTTTTTTGGTGGACGTGTTTATTAATTAGTGTGTGTAAGGTGTATATATCGTCAGTAGTGCGATGGTTAGGGAGAAAGCCAATTTGACATTTACTTATTACATTTTTCTCTTGAAGAAAGGTTTGAATTCTTGAATTCAAAATGCTACAGAAAACCTTTCCCAAGTTGCTGTTTACGCAAATTCCCCTGTAATTATTGGGGTCTGATTTGTCTCCACATTTGTGGATAGGGGAGATGAGCCCCTGGTTACTCTCTCTCTCTCTCTCTCTCTCTCTCTCTCTCTCTCTCTCTCTCTCTCTGTCTCTCTCTCTGTCTCTCTGTCTCTCTCTCTCTCTCTCTCTCTCTCTCTCTCTCTCTTTCTCTCTCTCTCTCTCTCTCTCTCTCTCTCGCTCTCTCTCTCTCTCTCTGACTCTCTCTGTCTCTCTCTGTCTCTCTCTCTGTATTTCTCGCTGTCTCTCTCTCTGTGTCTCTGTTTCTCTCTCTCTGTTTCTGTCTCTCTCTGTCTATCTCTCTATCTCTCTGTCCTCTCGCTCTCTCTCTCTCTCTCTCTCTCTCTCTATCTCTCTCTCTCTCTCTCTCTCTCTCTCTCTCTCTCTCTGTCTGTGTCTGTGTCTGTGTCTGTGTCTGTGTCTGTGTCTGTGTCTGTCTCTCTCTCTCTCTCTCTCTCTCTCTCTGTCTCTCTCTGTCTCTTTCTCTTGGTTTCTGTCTCTCTCTCTCTCTCCCTCTCTCTCCTCTCGGTCTCTCTCTCCTCTCTTGCTCAGTGTTGTAATGATGTGCAAATAGTTAAAGTACAAAAAGGATGGGTTATTCTCTGTCACCGGTCATCGTTCTCACCTTCTCCTCCAGCACTCTGATCCTCTCCTCTATCGCTCTGTTCTTCTCCTGCTCCTGTTCTTTATCCTGTTGATGTTGTCTCACCACAGTCCAGAGTGCAGACATGTCTCTCTCTACCTGCAGCTCTCCAGGTCTAGTTAAGGGGGTGTTGTTGTGCTGGACTGTTGTCTGGGTCTGTGCTGACTGGAGTGTGTTCACCTGCTGTTCCAGCTCCACCTGCCTTACCTCCAGCTGGGTGATCTTATCCTTCATTTCAATGAGGGAGTAGTACTCTGTGCTGGGAGGTTGACTTTCCGCTTAGGGTTGCTCGTCTGTGGGGTTATTTAATGAAGAGGTCTGGTGTGACCCGCTCGGGGTAGGGGTATCTTTCTCAAGGGAGAGCTTCTCCTCCTTCTCAGCTATTTCTTTGAATATGTGAAAGTCCAGTTGAAGCTATTATACTGTTCCAGACTTGTACAGATTTATATTAGCTGACTGAGAGTCCTCGTTGTCTAGTATCCTGAGTTTCCACCCATCGCTAACACCCCCCCTCTTAACAGATGGGTAGTGTGTTAATATAGCAATGTGCCATGCCAGGGGATGGTCTGTGTGGAAGATTAAGTTGCTTATGTTCCCATTTTTATAATAGTCAGCTGTTTCTTGATTTTCCATAAGGAGTTTCTTTTTGTACTCTTTTCGTGTCTTGTCGTTTTTTACATCCAGAGGGTTCTGTATTTTAATGACCTCTGAACAGCGGGAGGGTGTTTCTAAGGTCTCTCCATTTGGTTGGGGAATTCTCCTGCCATTGTTGGGCTCAAGGGCTTTGACACCTCTCGCTTCACACCTCAGTGCTAATTGAAGTTGCAGTCAGATATGTTCTGGTAGCCTTAATTTAGCATTCAGTCCTTATAAAGTAAAATATATCATTGAAGTGTATTTCTTTCTTGGTTGTAAAAGTAGCTTCAGAATAAACATTACTCACTCAGTTCCAGGTTGGATGATGTTTTCAGGTTTCTGTTGTTTGTTTGGCAGAGCATTTGCTGCATAAATAATAAATAATAATAATATGCCATTTAGCAGATGCTTTTATCCAAAGCGACTTACAGTCGTGCGTGCATAAATTTTTGTGTATGGGTGGTCCCGGGGATCGAACCCACTACCTTGGCGTTACAAGCGCCGTGCTCTACCAGCTGAGCTACAGAGGACCACTGGTATAGATTGGAAGTAGGAATCCTTCCAGGTAATTTTGTCCAAAATCAGGTTACCCAATTTTCTGACTATCCGAGAGGAAAAGCTTGAGAACAATAGGCAGGGGAACCCTGGATTAAGGCTAAGGGAAAACTGGCCCCCTCTTGCCTCCATTCTATAGTCTCTTGATAATAAGATGTATGACCTCCGATCGCAGATTTGCTATAAATGGGACTCTTGCAACTGCAATATTCTCCACTTTTCTGAAACATGGCTTTCGGACAAGATACCCCCATGGCTATCCAACTTGATGGATTCTCCATTCACAGGATTCTGAGAAATCGAGAGGGGGAGGGACATGCCACTTCATCAATCGCAACTAGTGTGCTGACTCTAGCGTAGTGGAAGTCTCAATCCATTGTTCACCCGTCTTGGAATACCTGATGGTCAAATGCCGACCCTTCTACCTCCCGAGAGAGTTAATCTGTTATCGTGACTGTTGTATATATTCAGGATTAGAAAAACAACAAGCTGGCATTAACAAACTGCACCAGGCTATAAACAAGCAGGAAACCATGCACCCGGAGGCTGCTTTCCTTGATGTTGGTGATTTTATATGCGCAACATTAAGACACATAATGCCCAACCTACATTAACACGTCTCTTTCGCCACTAGGGGCAATAAAGTCCTAGACCACTGTTACTCTACCCACAAGCAAGCATACAAGGCCCTCCCTCATCCCCCCTTCGGCAAATCAGATCATGAATCTATACTCCTGCTTCCTGAAAAACAGGAAGTATTCATGATGTGCTCCTTTGAGAAATGGTCATCCAAATCGGAGGCTATGCTACAAGACTGCTTTGCTAGTGCTGACTGGATTATGTTCCTGGACTCCGTTGATGGCATCGAGAAATTAACCACCTCTGTCACCAGCTTCATTAGGAAATGCATTGCTGACGTTGTCCCCACAGTGAAGGTTTGCTGCTTCCCCAATCAAAAGCCCTGGATTAACACTGAGGTTGGCGCTAAACTAAAGGACAGGGCTACCGCACACAGAGCTATCATAGACAACCCTGATGCTACGGCCGAAGACAGGAACAAGTACAAGAAGTCCTGCTATGACCTCCGAATCAAACAAGAAAAAGGACAATATAGGAAGAAGGTGGAATCATATTTCACAGGCTCCAACACACAAAGCATGTGGCAGGGGCTGCAGTCAATTACGGATTACTAAGGAAGACCCAGCCATGATCTGCCCAACAATGCCTCTCTACCAGAAGGACTCATGCATTGTATGCACGCTTCAACAAAAACAACACCGAGCCGTGCATGAGGGCCCCTGCTGACCCAGGGGACTGGGCGATCTCGCTATCTGAGGTCACTCGTAAGGCCGCAGGGCTATCTGAGGTCACTCGTAAGGCCGCAGGGCCGGACGGTATTCCTGGGCACATTCTCAGAAGAGCTGGCAGGCATATTCACTGTCATTTTCAACCTCTCCATTTTCAACCACTTCTTGTTCCAGTCTGTAATCCCCACATCTCAACCTGAAAACCATCATTCCTGTTCCCATTAACTCTAAAGCTACCTGCCAAAATGACTACCGCCCTGTAGCACTCACATCTGTAATCATGAAGTACTTTGAATGGCTGGTTTTGGCACACATTAACTCCATCATCCCAGACACCCTAGACCCAATCCAATTTGTAACAGATCCATAGATGATTGCAATCTCAGTTGCAATCCACACTGCCCTCAACCACCTAGATAAGAGGAATACCTATGTGAGAATAATGTTCATTGACTACAGCTCAGCGTTCAACACCATAGTCCCCTCCGAGCTCGTCACCAAGCTTGGGACCCTGGGACTGAACACCTCCCTTTGCAACTTGATCCTGGACTTCATGACAGGCCAGGTGCTAAGGGTAGACAAAGGGAATATTTCTGGATCCACAGGCTCAACACACTGTCTCCTCTTGGCCTTAACGAGGAATTTGACTTGAAATCGTTTTTATAGTTTCAAAATGTCCAAATTGTGTTTTTTTAAAATCCTAATTGAATATTCTATGTGTATGTATATTACTGTAAATATTGATCACATTCCTTTTGTATGACCATATATTTTGATACATTGAATGTTAATATATTTTGATACATTGAATGTTAACATATTTTGATACATTGAATGTTAATATATTTTGATACATTGAATGTTAACATATTTTGAACCTAAGTTATACATTTTCTACCTCTTGGTTCAGGAAGTGATGTCACTGAGTACTGCCCCTATATATATATATAGGACCTTCCACCCCCACCTGGGATATGGATGCCTGATGAAGACCTAAGGGTGGAAACGTTGTTATAAATAAATATCACCTGAGACTATGAGCAGGTGTGCAGCGTTTTCCTTTCTGTTTTCCATCAGTTTGTCTACAACTCCAGCACCTGCGGAAAATACCTGGATGTACCTCTGTTCTTCAGCTTTTGTACAGGCAACACCTCCGCCACGCTGATCCTCAACACTGGGGCACTTGGGAGTACATACTACATACTATTTACTATTAGTTAATTTTAGTATACAGTAAACGAACGGTATCCTTTCAGTTGAGCATACTAGAGCTACGCCTGTCTACCGAAAGTTGATGCTGTTGCTATGCAACCTCTTGTTTGCTTGTTAGCATAACAGAATTCTAGCTAGACATTTTACGACTTCAGGTGTGTTCGTAAATTCTTGGTAAAGTGAATTTTATAACATAAGGAAGTTACATTTCATCACCAAAGCGTGTTTTCACCCACTCTGGGCAGAGAACACCTTATACTATGAATGCCATGACACCACCCCACAGTCCCCATGTTACTGTGACCACCACCCCACACTCCCAATGTTACTGTGACCACCACCCCACAGTCCCCATGTTACTGTGACCACCACCCCACAGTCCCCATGTTACTGTGACCACCACCCCACAGTCCCAATGTTACTGTGACCACCACCCCACAGTCCCCATGTTACTGTGACCACCACCCCACAGTCCCCATGTTACTGTGACCACCACCCCACAGTCCCCATGTTACTGTGACCACCACCCCACAGTCCCCATGTTACTGTGACCACCACCCCACAGTCCCCATGTTACTGTGACCACCACCCCACAGTCCCCATGTTACTGTGACCACCACCCCACAGTCCCCATGTTACTGTGACCATCACCACTGTTATTGACCCTCCCTATGTTTATATAGACCCTCCCCTCACTCTTCCTGTTATTGACCCTCCCTATGTTTATATAGACCCTCCCCTCACTCTTCCTGTTATTGACCCTCCCTATGTTTATATAGACCCTCCCCTCACTCTTCCTGTTATTGACCCTCCCTATGTTTATATAGACCCTCCCCTCACTCTTCCTGTTATTGACCCTCCATATGTTTATATAGACCCTCCCCTCACTCTTCCTGTTATAGACCCTCCCCTCACTCTTCCTGTTATTGACCCTCCCTATGTTTATATAGACCCTCCCCTCACTCTTCCTGTTATAGACCCTCCCTATGTTTCTAAAGACCCTCCCCACAACCTTCCCGTGATGTTTTCTACAACAGGAGACTCGTGAGAGCAGCTCCTCTCATAAAACCTCTGTAATTAATTATGTTAATCAATCACAAACAACTCCAATGACTCATTATATTAGAAGTGTCTGTTCTGTTATAACTCTTGCTGGTGTGTGTGGTGTGTGGTGTTGTGTGTGTG
>LR778283.1:47108313-47126749 GCA_902810595.1 Coregonus sp. 'balchen'
GTTACTGATGGTAGGCTTTGTTACTTTGGTCCCAGCTCTCTGCAGGTCATTCGCTAGGTCCCCCCTGTGTGGTTCTGGGATTTTTGCTCACCGTTCTTGTGATCATTTTGACCCCACGGGGTGAGATCTTGCGTGGAGCCCCAGATCGAGGGAGATTATCAGTGGTCTTGTATGTCTTCCATTTCCTAATAATTGCTCCCACAGTTGATTTCTTCAAACCAAGCTGCTTACCTATTGCAGATTCAGTCTTCCCAGCCTGGTGCAGGTCTACAATTTTGTTTCTGGTGTCCTTTGACAGCTCTTTGGTCTTGGCCATAGTGGAGTTTGGAGTGTGACTGTTTGAGGTTGTGGACAGGTGTCTTTTATACTGATAACAAGTTCAAACAGGTGCCATTAATACAGGTAACGAGTGGAGGACAGAGGAGCCTCTTAAAGAAGAAGTTACAGGTCTGTGAGAGCCAGAAATCTTGCTTGTTTGTAGGTGACCAAATAATTACTTTCCACCATAATTTGCAAATAAATTCATTAAAAATCCTACAATGCGATGTTCTTGATTTTTTTCCCTCAATTTGTCTGTCATAGTTGACGTGTACCTATGATGAAAATTACAGGCCTCTCTCATCTTTTTAAGTGGGAGAACTTGCACAATTGGTGCCTGACTAAATACTTTTTTCCCCCACTGTATATACAGTTGAAGTCGGAAGTTTACATACACCTTAACTAAATACATTTAAACTCAGTTTTTCACAATTCCTGACATTTAATCCTCGTAAAAATTCCCTGTCTTAGGTCAGTTAGGATCACCACTTCATTTTAAGAATGTGAAATGTCAGAATAATCGTAGAGAGAATGATTTATTTCAGGTTTTATTTCTTTCATCACATTCCCAGTGGGTCAGAAGTTTACATAAATTAAATTAGTATTTGGTAGCATTGCCTTTAAATTGTTTAACTTGGGTTTTCAAACGTTTTGGGAGCCTTCCACAAGCTTCCCACATAAGTGGCTGAAGTTGGCCCATTTCCTACTGAAAGAAGCTGGTGCTAACTGAGTCAGGTTTGTAGCCCTCCTTGCTCGCACACGGTTTTTCAGTTCTGCCACAAATGTTCTATTAGGATTTGAGGTTAAGGGCTTTGTGATGGCCACTGCAATACTTGACTTTGTTGTCATTAAGCCATTGCGACAAACTGGGGAAGTACGCTTGGTCATTGTCCATTTGGAAGACCCATTTGACGACCAAGCTTTAACTTCCTGACTGATGTCTTGAGATGTTGCTTCAATATATCCACATAATTTTCCTTCCTCATGATGCCATCTATTTTGTGAAGTGCACCAGTCCCTCCTGCAGCAAAGCACCCCCACAGCATGATGCTGCCACCCCAGTGCTTCACGGTTGGATGGTGTTCTTCGGCTTGCAAGCGACCCCCTTTTTCCTCCAAACATAACGATGGTCATTATGGCCAAACAGTTCTATTTTTGTTTCATCAGACCTGAGGACATTTCACCAAAATGTACGATCTTTGTCCCCATGTGCAGTTGCAAACCGTAGTCTGGCTTTTTTATGGCGGTTTTGGAGCAGTGGCTTCTTCCTTGCTGAGTAGCCTTTCAGGGTATGTCGATATAGGACTTGTTTTACAGTGGATATAGATACATTTGTACCTGTTTCCTCCAGCATCTTCACAAGGTCCTTTGCTGTTGTTCTGGGATTGATTTGCACTTTTCGCCCCAAAGTACATTAATCTCTAGAAGACAGAACGCGTCTCCTTCCTGAGCGGTATGACGGATGCGTGGTCCCATGGTGTTTATACTTGTGTACTATTGTTTGTACAGATGAACGTGGTACCTTCAGGCGTTTGGAAATTGCGCCTAAGGATGAACCAGACTTGTGGAGGTCTACAATTTATTTTCTGAGGACTTGGCTGATTTCTTCTGATTTTCCCATGATGTCAAGCAAAGAGGCACTGAGTTTGAAGGTAGGCCTTGAAATTCATCCACAGGTACACTTCCAATTGTCTCAAAATATGTCAATTAGCCTATCAGAGGCTTCTAAAGCCAATTTTCCAAGCTGTTTAAAGGCACAGTCAACTTAGTGTATGTAAACTTCTGACCCACTGGAATTGTGATAAAGTGAATTATAAGTGAAATACTCTGTCTGTAAACAATTGTTGGAAATATTACTTGTGTCATGCACAAAGTAGATGTCCTAACCGACTTGCCAAAACTATAGTTTGTTAACAAGAAATTTGTAACAGAGAGAACAGTCTATGACTAGGGTGACTGGAGTCTTTGACAATTTATGGGCCTTCCTCTGACACCGCCTGGTATAGAGGTCCTGGATGGCAGGAACCTTGGCCCCAGTGATGTACTGGGCCGTACGCACTACCCTCTGTAGTGCCTTGCGGTCGGAGGCCGAGCAGTTGCCATACCAGGCGGTGATGCAACCAGTCAGGATGTGCTCGATGGTGCAGCTGTAGAACTTGTTGAGGATCTGAGGACCCATGCCAAATCTTTTCAGTCTCCTGAGGTGGAATAGGCTTTGTCGTGCCCTCTTCACGACTGTCTTGGTGTGTTTGGACCATGATAGTTCGTTGGTGATGTGGACACCAAGGAACTTGAAGCTCTCAACCTGTTCCACTACAGCCCCGTCGATGAGAATGGGGGCGTGCTCAGTCCTCTTTTTTTCCCTGTAGTCCACAATCATCTCCTTTGTCTTGGTCACGTTGAGGGAGAGGTTGTTATCCTGGCAACACACAACCAGGTCTCTGACCTCCTCCCTATAGGCTGTCTCTTCGTTGTCGGTGATCAGGCCTACCACTGTTGTGTCGTTGGCAAACTTAATGATGGTGGTGGAGTCGTGCCTGGCCATGCAGTCATGGGTGAACAGGGTGTACAGGAGGGGACTGAGCACGCACCCCTGAGGGTCCCCTGTGTTGAGGATCAGTGTGGCAGATGTGTTGTTACCTACCCTTACCACCTGGGGGCGGCCCGTCAGGAAGTCCAGGATCCAGTTGCAGAGGGAGGTGTTTAGTCCCAGGATCCTTAGCATAGTGATGAGCTTTGAGGGCACTATGGTGTTGAACGCTGAGCTGTAGTCAATGAATAGCATTCTCACATAGGTGTTCCTTTTGTCCAGGTGGGAAAGGGCAGTGTGGAGTGCGATAGAGATTGCATCATCTGTGGATCTGTTGGGGCGGTATGCAAATTGGAGTGGGTCTAGGGTTTCTGGGATAATGGTGTTTATGTGAGCCATGACCAGCCTTTCAAAGCACTTCATGGCTACAGACGTCATTGCTACGGGTCGGTATTCATTTAGGCAGGTTATCTTAGTGTCCTTGGGCATGGGGACTATGGTGGTCTGCTTGAAACATGTTGGTATACAGACTCAGTCAGGGACATGTTGAAAATGTCAGTGAAGACACTTGCCAGTTGGTCAGCACATGCTCAGAGTACACGTCCTGGTAATCAGTCTGGCCCTGCGGCCTTGTGAATGTTGACCTGCATAAAAGTCTACGGCGAGTGTGATCACATAATCATTCGGAATAGCTGGTGCTCTCATGCATGCTTCAGTGTTGCTTGCCTCGAAGCGAGCATAGAAGTGATTTAGCTCATCTGGTAGGCTTGAGTCACTGGGCAGCTCGTGGCTGTGCTTCCCTTTGTAGTCTGTAATAGTTTTCAAGCCTTCCACATCCGACGAGCGTCAGAGCCGGTGTAGTACGATTCAATCTTAGTCCTTTGTTGACTCTTTGCCTGTTTGATGGTTCGTCGGAGGGCATAGCGGGATTTCTTATAAGCGTCCGGGTTAGAGTCCTGCTCCTTGGAAGCGGCAGCTCTACCCTTTAGCTCAGTGAGGATGTTGCCTGTAATCCATGGCTTCTTGTTGGGGTATGTACGTACGGTCACTGTGGGGACGACGTCATCGATGCACTTATTGATGAAGCCAGTGACTGATGAGGTGTACTCCTCAATGCCATCGGAAGAATCCCAGAACATATTCCAGTCTGTGCTAGCAAAACAGTCCTGTAGCTTAGCATCTGCGTCATCTGACCACTTTTTTATTAACCGAGTCAATGGTGCTTCCTGCTTTAGTTTTTGCTTATAAGCAGGAATCAGGAGGATAGAGTTATGGTCAGATTTGCCAAATGGAGGGCGAGGGAGAGCTTTGTATGCGTCACTGTGTGTGGAGTAAAGGTGGTCTAGAGTTTTTTTTTCCTCTGGTTGCACATTTAACATGCTGGTAGAAATTAGGTAAAACGGATTTAAGTTTCCCTGCATTAAAGTCCCCAGCCACTAGGAGCGCTGCCTCTGGATGAGCATTTTCCTGTTAACTTATGGCCTTATACAGCTCATTGAGTGCAATCTTAATGCCAGCATTGGTTTGTGGTGGTAAATAGACAGCTATGAAAAATATAGATGAAAACTCTCTTGGTAAATAGTGTGGTCTACAGCTTATCATAAGATACTCTACCTCAGGCGAGCAAAACCTCGAGACTTCCTTAGTATTTGATTTTGTGCACCAGCTGTTGTTTACAAATATACAAAAAACGCCACCCCTTGTCTTACCGGAGTCAGCCGTTCTATCCTGCCGATGTAGCGTATAGCCCGCTAGCTGTATGTTATCCATGTCGTCGTTCAGCCACGACTCGGTGAAACATAAGATATTACAGTTTTTAATGTCCCGTTGGTAGGATAACCGTAATCTTAGGTCATCTAATTTGTTCTCAAATGATTGAAGATTGGCTAATAGGGTTGATGGAAGAGGCAGTTTACTCACTCGCCGTCGGATCCTTACCAGTTACCCCGACCTACATCCACGATATCTCTGTCTCTTTCTCCTGCGAATGACAGGGATTTGGGCCTTGTCGGGTGTCTGTAGGATATCCTTCGCATCCGACTAATTGAATAAAATGTTTTTGTCCAATACGAGGTGAGTAATCGCTGTCCTGATATCCAGAAGTTCTTTTTGGCTATAAGAGACGATGGCAGAAACATTATGTACACAATAAATTACAAATAACGCGAAAAAACACACATAATAGTACAAATGGTTAGAGGGCTGTAAAACGGCAGCCATTCTTCTCCGGCGCCATCAGTCACTGATCACAACTATGAAATAACACATATGGAATCATGTAGTAACCAAAAAAGTGTTAAACAAATCAAAATATATTTTATATTTGAGATTCTTCAAATAGCCACCCTGGGATGAGTTTGACCGCAGAGTGAAGGAAAAGCAGCCAACAAGTGCTCAGCATATGTGGGAACTCCTTCAAGACTGTTGGAAAAGCATTCCAGGTGAAGCTGGTTGAGAGAATGCCAAGAGTGTGCAAAGCTGTCATCAAAGCAAAGGGTGGCTATTTGAAGAATCTCAAATATAAAATATATTTTGATTTGTTTAACACTGTTTTGGTTACTACATGATTCCATATGTGTTATTTCATAGTTTTGATGTCTTCACTATTATTCTACAATGAAGAAAATAGTACAAATAAAGAAAAACCCTTGAATGAGTAGGTGTCCAAACTTTTGAACGGTAGTGTACTTGGATGTGTAGTGTCAGCGTTTGTTGCTGGCATTTCATGCCTAAGTTTGCTAATCTTGCCAATGAAAAAATCATTGAAGTAGTTGGCAATATCAATGGGTTTTGTGATGAATGAGCCATCTGATTCAATTAATGATGGAGCGGAGTTTGTCTTTTTGCCCAAAATGTCATTGAAGGGGCTCCAAAGCTTTTTACTATCATTCTTTATATCATTTATCTTTGTTTCATAGTGTAGTTTCTTCTTCTTTTTATTCAGTTTAGTCACATGATTTCTCTATTTGCAGTACGTTTGCCAATCGGTTGTGCAGCCAGACTTATTTGCCATCTCTTTTGCCTCATCCTTCTCAACCATACCATTTTTCAATTCCTCATCAATCCACTGGGATTTAACAGTTATTACAGTCATGTTCTTAATGGCTGCATGTTTATTAGTAACTGGGATAAGCAATTTCATAAATGTGTCAAGTGCAGCGTATGGTTGCTCCTCATTACACACCACGGACCAACATATATTCTTTACATCAACAACATAGGAATCACTACAAAACTTATTGTATGACCTCTTATACACAATATTAGGCCCAGCCTTTGGAACTTTGGTTTTCCTAGATATGGCTACAATATTGTGATCACTACATCCGATGGATTTGGATACTGCTTTCCAACAAATTTCTGCAGCATTAGTAAAGATATGATCAATAATTTAATTTCTGTACTGTTTGTAACTACCCTGGTAGGTTGATTGATAACCTGAACCAGGTTGCAGGGACTAGTTACAGTTTGAAGCTTTCTCTTGAGTGGGTAGCCTGATGAAAGCCAGTCCATATTTAAATCACCTAGAAAGTATACCTCTCTATTGATATCACATATATTATCAAGCATTTCACACATGTTATCCAGAAACTGACTGTTAGCACTTGGTGGTCTAAAGCAGCTTCCCACCAGAATGGGCTTTAGGTGAGGCAGATGAACCTGTATTACTTCAACAGTATTTAACAAGAGATCTTCTCTAAGCTTTACAGGAATGTGGTTCTGAATATAAACAGCCACACCTCCACCACTGGCATTTCTGTATTTTCTGTAAATGTTATAACCTTGTATTGCTACCACTGTATCATCAAAGGTATTATCTAAGTGAGTTTCAGAGATAGATATGAATGTCATCTGTTACTAGCAAATCATTGATTTCATGAACCTTGTTTCTTAAACTACATATGTTAACATATGTTAACGTGGGCTATTTTTAACACTTTTCTGGGATGCTTGATTATTTTTCTTGATTTACTGGGAAGCTTAGCAGAGGTAGACATGCTCAGGTTATTTTTATTAGTGCAGGGTGAGCTGCACACAGTGGACTTCCTACTAGGGCACACCACCTCAGTGCTAACATTATTACTCTGGTTCATAGGCATATGAGTACTGCATACAATAGCTGTAGGATCAGCAGAGGCATTCCGGGCAGTTTGAGGGACATACATTAGATTATTTACATTGTTTCTTCCAACGCCCCTGGGGTAATGTACATTTGCTGAATCATTATGACAACTCAGCGACACAATGATAGGGATTCAATGAGCTGGATTTGGGTCATTGATAAGTCATTGTCTCAACGCAGCCTTATAATGCTGTGAAAGGATCCAGGAACCCAAATGATTTGGGTGGATCCCATCCTCCTTGTCCAGAAGGTATCAAAATTGTCAATAAATGTTACACCCACAGAGCTGCAATAGTCTCATAGCCAGTTGTGGAGGGCTAATAGTCTGCTGAACCGTTCAATGCCACAATTTAGGGAGGGCAGAGGGCCAGATATTATGGGGTGTTTGTTGGTGTCAAGTAGAGACCCAATCAGTTCTTTAAAATCCATCTTCAGCTTCACGCCGTGAAGGACTGAAATCCTGCAGCGCCCGCAAGGTCCCCCTGCTCAAGAAAGCACATATACAGGCCCGTCTGAAGTTTGCCAATTAACATTTGAATGATTCAGAGTAGAACTGGGTGAAAGTGTTGTGGTCAGATGAGACCAAAATCGAGCTCTTTGGCATCAACTCAACTCGCCGTGTTTGGAGGAGGAGGAATGCTGCCTATGACCCCAAGAACACCATCCCCACCGTCAAACATGGAGGTTGAAACATTATGCTTTGGGGTGTTTTTCTGCTAAGGGGACAGGACAACTCACATCTTGGGTGAGAACCTCCTTCCCTCAGCCAGGGCATTGAAAATGGGTCGTGGATGGGTATTCCAGCATGACAATGACCCAAAACACACGGCCAAGGCAACAAAGGGGTGGCTCAAGAAGAAGCACATTAAGGTCCTGTCGTGGCCTAGCCAGTCTCCAGACCTTAATCCCATAGAAAATCTGTGGAGGGAGCTGAAGGTTCGAGTTGCCAAACGTCAGCCTCGAAACCTTAATGACTTGGAGAAGATCTGCAAAGAGTGGGACAAAATCCCTCCTGAGATGTGTGCAAACCTGGTGGCCAACTACAAGAAACGTCTGACCTCTGTGATTGCAAACAAGGGTTTTGCCACCAAGTACTAAGTCATGTTTTGCAGAGGGGTCAAATACTTATTTCCCTCATTAAAATGCAAATCAATTTATAACATTTTTGACATGTGTTTTTCTGGATTTTTGTTGTTGTTATTCTGTCTCTCACTGTTCAAATAAACCTACCATTAAAATTATTTACTGATCATGTCTTTGTCAGTGGGCAAACGTACAAAATCAGCAGGGGATCAAATACTTTTTTCCCTCACTGTATACAATAGAGAGTGTAGACAGTAGATAATATAGACTGTAGATAATAGTCCTTATCAACCAAAAAAGTATTTTGGATTTTTTAAACTATTTTACCAAAGTCGGTTCAATTATTTGAATTCAATTTGTTTTCAGTTTTTTTTCTGTGAGCTAAATGCACACATACCACAGTTCCTCTAGAGATAAATCAGATCCAACCTGAACTTTACGATGTAATAGGGAGTTGTAGTTTCCAACAGGCCAATATTCTACATACTGTAGTTTAGCACATACATGATCTCAGCGATTGATAGTTGGTATTCACCAGTCATTAAAGTAAATGTACTTGGCGAATAAAGGTGATTCTGATTCTGACACATCAAAATCTAGTTTTATTTGTCACATGCGCCGAATACAACAGGTGTAGAATTTTCCGTGAATGCTTGCTCACAAGCTCTTCCCAAATAATAATACAAATATAAAAAGGTAACACAAGAGGAATAAAATACACAAGAACGGCACTACACACAGGGAATAGCAGTACAAGATCAATGTGGAGCTATATACAGGGAGTACCAGTACCAGATCAATGTGGAGCTATATACAGGAAGTACCAGTACCAGATCAATGTGGACCTATATACAGGGAGTACCAGTACCAGATCAATGTGGAAATATATACAGGGAGTACCAGTACCAGATCAATATGGAGCTATATACAGGGAGTACCAGTACCAGATCAATGTGGAGCTATAGACAGGGAGTACCAGATCAATGTGGAGCTATATACAGGGAGTAACCAGTAACCAGATCAATGTGGAGCTATATACAGGGGAGTACCAGTACCAGATCAATGTGGAGCTATATACAGGGAGTACCAGTACCAGATCAATGTGGAGCTATATACAGGGAGTACCAGTACCAGATCAATGTAGAGCTATATACAGGGAGTACCAGTACCAGATCAATGTACAGCTATATACAGGGAGTACCAGTACCAGATCAATGTGGAGCTATATACAGGGAGTACCAGTACCAGATCAATGTACAGCTATATACAGGGAGTACCAGATCAATGTGGAGCTATATACAGGGAGTACCATATCAATGTGGAGCTATATACAGGGAGTACCAGTACCAGATCAATGTAGAGCTATATACAGGGAGTACCAGTACCAGATCAATGTACAGCTATATACAGGGAGTACCAGTACCAGATCAATGTGGAGCTATATACAGGGAGTACCAGTACCAGATCAATGTGGAGCTATATACAGGGAGTACCAGATCAATGTGGAGCTATATACAGGGAGTACCAGTACCAGATCAATGTGACGAGGTAGGAGGTATTTGAGATAGAAATGTACATGAAGGCAGGGTAAAGTGACTAGGCATCAGGATAGATAATAATTAGGTATTTGAGGTAGATATGTACATGAAGGCAGGGTAAAGTGACTAGGCATCAGGATAGATAATAATAAGGTATTTGAGGTAGATATGTACATGAAGGCAGGGTAAAGTGACTAGGCATCAGGATATATAATAATAAGGTATTTGAGGTAGATATGTACATGAAGGCAGGGTAAAGTGACTAGGCATCAGGATAGATAATAATAAGGGTATTTGAGGTAGATATGTACATGAAGGCAGGGTAAAGTGACTAGGCATCAGGATAGATAATACTAAGGTATTTGAGGTAGATATGTACATGAAGGCAGGGTAAAGTGACTAGGCATCAGGATAGATAATAATAAGGTATTTGTGGTAGATATGTACATGAAGGCAGGGTAAAGTGACTAGGCATCAGGATAGATAATAATAAGGTATTTGAGGTAGATCTGTACATGAACGCAGGGTAAAGTGACTAGGCATCAGGATTGATAATAATAAGGTATTTGTGGTAGATATGTACATGAAGGCAGGGTAAAGTGACTAGGCATCAGGATAGATAATAATAAGGTATTTGAGGTAGATATGTACATGAAGGCAGGGTAAAGTGACTAGGCATCAGGATATATAATAATAAGGGTAAAATAAAGAACATAATACTAGCAGCAAATGATGAGTGTAAACTTTTGTGTGTATGTGTGTGTGTGTGTGTGTGTGTGTGTGTGTGTGTGTGTGTGTGTGTGTGTGTGTGTGTGTGTGTGTGTGTGTGTGTGTGTGTGTGTGTGTGTGTGTGTGTGTGTGTGCATGTGTGTGTGTGTGTTTGTGTTGTGTCAGTATGCATGTGTGTGTAATGTGTGTGTGTGTGCGTTTGTAGTGTATGTGAATGTATGTGGGTTTTGTGTGAGAATGTCAATGTAGTGAGTTTGAGTGAGTGTATATATAGTCTAGTGAGTGTGTATATAGTGTGTATATATAGTCTAGTGAGTGTGTATATAGTGTGGATATATAGTCTAGTGAGTGTGTATATAGTGTGTATATATAGTCTAGTGAGTGTGTATATAGTGTGTATATATAGTCTAGTGAGTGTGTATATAGTGTGGATATATAGTCTAGTTTGTGTGTATATAGTGTGAAATATATAGTCTAGTGAGTGTGAAATATATAGTCTAGTGAGTGTGTATATAGTGTGGATATATAGTCTAGTGAGTGTGTATATAGTGTGGATATATAGTCTAGTGAGTGTGTATATAGTGTGTATATATAGTCTAGTGAGTGTGTATATAGTGTGGATATATAGTCTAGTGAGTGTGTATATAGTGTGTATATATAGTCTAGTGAGTATGTATATAGTGTGTATATATAGTCTAGTGAGTGTGTATATAGTGTGGATATATAGTCTAGTGAGTGTGTATATAGTGTGTATATATAGTCTAGTGAGTGTGTATATAGTGTGTATATATAGTCTAGTGAGTGTGTATATAGTGTGGATATATAGTCTAGTGAGTGTGTATATAGTGTGAAATATATAGTCTAGTGAGTGTGAAATATATAGTCTAGTGAGTGTGTATATAGTGTGGATATATAGTCTAGTGAGTGTGTATATAGTGTGTATATATAGTCTAATGAGTGTGTATATAGTGTGTATATATAGTCTAGTGAGTGTGTATATAGTGTGGATTTATAGTCTAGTGAGTGTGTATATAGTGTGGATATATAGTCTAGTGAGTGTGTATATAGTGTGGATATATAGTCTAGTGAGTGTGTATATAGGGTGGATATATAGTCTAGTGAGTGTGTATATAGTGTGTATATATAGTCTAGTGAGTGTGTATATAGTGTGTATATATAGTCTAGTGAGTGTGTATATAGTGTGGATATATAGTCTAGTGAGTGTGTATATAGTGTGTATATATAGTCTAGTGAGTGTGTATATAGTGTGGATATATAGTCTAGTGAGTGTGTATATAGTGTGTATATATAGTCTAGTGAGTGTGTATATAGTGTGGATATATAGTCTAGTGAGTGTGTATATAGTGTGGATATATAGTCTATTGAGTGTGTATATAGTGTGAAATATATAGTCTAGTGAGTGTGAAATATATAGTCTAGTGAGTGTGTATATAGTGTGGATATATAGTCTAGTGAGTGTGTATATAGTGTGGATATATAGTCTAGTGAGTGTGTATATAGTGTGTATATATAGTCTAGTGAGTGTGTATATAGTGTGGATATATAGTCTAGTGAGTGTGTATATAGTGTGGATATATAGTCTAGTGAGTGTGTATATAGTGTGGATATATAGTCTAGTGAGTGTGTATATAGTGTGAAATATATAGTCTAGTGAGTGTGTTTATATAGTCTAGTGAGTGTGTTTATATAGTCTAGTGAGTGTGAAATATATAGTATAGTGAGTGTGTTTATAGTGTGGATATATAGTCTAGTGAGAATGTATATAGTGTGAAATATATAGTCTAGTGAGTGTGAAATATATAGTCTAGTGAGTGTGTTTATAGTGTGGATATATAGTCTAGTGAGTGTGTATATAGTGTGAAATATATAGTCTAGTGAGTGTGAAATATATAGTCTAGTGAGTGTGTTTATAGTGTGGATATATAGTCTAGTGAGTGTGTATATAGTGTGAAATATATAGTCTAGTGAGTGTGAAATATATAGTCTAGTGAGTGTGTATATAGTGTGAAATATATAGTCTAGTGAGTGTGAAATATATAGTCTAGTGAGTGTGTTTATAGTGTGGATATATAGTCTAGTGAGTGTGTTTATATAGTCTAGTGAGTGTGTATATAGTGAGTGTGTTTATAGTGGGTATATATAGTCTAGTGAGTGTGTTTATAGTGGGTATATATAGTCTATCAGAGTGAACAGTCTATGACTTGGGTGGCTTGAGTTTTGGCAATGTACCACCCTCGGCCCCAGTGATGTACTGGGCTGTCCGCACCATACTCTGTAGTGATTTGCGGTCGAGGGTGGTACAGTTGCCACACCAAGTGATGATGCAGCCGGTGAAGATGCTCTCGATGGTGAAGCTGTAGGGCTCAATGCCAAATCTTTTCAGCCTCAATACAGTAGATAATGATTCTGCCATGTGTTGTGTCCCTGCTGTGGTTGGTCGGGATGAAGCCATGTGTTGTGTCCCTGCTGTGGTTGGTCGGGATGAAGCCATGTGTTGTGTCCCTGCTGTGGTTGGTTGGGATGAAGGCATGTGATGACAAACCCAACCATATGGCTATCCTCCCTGCCACTGACCGGGAGTCCTGCCAAGACCACAACAAATGCTTTGTCAACACCTTGCAAATCCATATTATTATCCAAGATATTGCCAGTGGATGTTCAGCAGTAAAAGAAGGACATTTGGAAGCTGCATTGACCAAATGTTCCAAAGGTTTATATGCACATGATTCTGACTATTTATTATCTGATTTGGTTGGTGACATTATGCTAGCAGATACCATAGGCTTTCAGTCATTGCGCTATCGCTAGTTAGCATTGGCTCGCAAAACTACCTCTAGCTTCCTTCATACTGGACAGAGACAAAAAAATTGGATCCACGAGTTCATCTGACTCTGGGGAAGTAGATAAACGGCCTCATTGGCAGCATCCCGAAGTATCCCCTTTAACCACTTTTGGCAGCCTCAAAGAATTACAAACATATTTGCATAGAGGAAGGTCAACATCCTATTTTTAAATGAAGGTGCTGCTTCCCATTCTGCGCCACTGTCTTTGTGGTGAGAGACAGGAGAGAGAGGCTGATACATGTCAGTGGTGAGAGAGAGGAGAGGTGGGCAGATGATAGCATGGGGGAGGGAGCAGTAGAGAGGAGGGGAGAAGAGACATGACAGGGGAGAGGAGAGGAGTAGAAGAGACATGGCAGAGGAGAGGAGATGGGAGGGGAGAAGAGACATAGCAGGAGGAGAGGAGGGGAGAAGAGACATAGCAGGAGAGAGGAGGAGGGGAGAAGAGACATAGCAGAGGAGAGGAGATGGGAGGGGAGAAGAGACATAGCAGGAGAGAGGAGAGGAGGGGAGAAGAGACATGGCAGAGGAGAGGAGAGGAGGGGAGAAGAGACATAGCAGGAGAGAGGAGAGGGGAGAAGAGACATGGCAGAGGAGAGGAGAGGGGAGAAGAGACATAGCAGAGAAGAGGAGAGGAGGGGAGAAGAGACATGGCAGAGAAGAGGAGAGGGGAGAAGAGACATGGCAGAGAAGAGGAGAGGGGAGAAGAGACACAGCAGAGGAGAGGAGAGGGGAGAAGAGACATGGCAGAGGAGAGGAGAGGAGAGGGGAGAAGAGACATGGCAGAGGAGAGAAGAGGAGAGGGGAGAAAAAGAAACATGGCCGAGGAGCTGATGGGGGGAGAAGAGACATAGCAGAGAAGAGGAGAGGAGGGGAGAAGAGACATGGCAGAGAAGAGGAGAGGAGGGGAGAAGAGACACAGCAGAGGAGAGGAGAGGGGAGAAGAGACATGGCAGAGGAGAGGAGAGGAGGGGAGAAGAGACACAGCAGAGGAGAGGAGAGGGGAGAAGAGACATGGCAGAGGAGAGGAGAGGAGAGGGGAGAAGAGACATGGCAGAGGAGAGGAGAGGAGAGGGGAGAAGAGACATGGCAGAGGAGAGGAGAGGAGAGGAGAGGAGATGCTGGTAGGAGAGGAGGGGGGAGTCTGCCTGGTAAATGACCAGCAATAGAGGGCAGGCAGGATGGCACTCTGAGCTAAAGAGACAGGGCAAGATCATCCTGCAGGCTGTCTAATGCCCCCCCCCTGCTCCCCTCCCCCTCCTCCACCACCACCACTAGAGCAATGACCAGCTTTAGAGGGCACGAAGGAACACTGAGCTATAAAGACAGGAACAAGACATGTCCGATATCCCTTACCACCCCCCTCCTCCACCACCACCGCTAAAAGCAGGCAGGGGCACCTGACATGTGGGGATGGGGGAAGGGATTCAGTGACTTCTGCCCAGAGACAGGGCTTACACACACGTTTGTTTTGCTATCCTTGTGGGGACCAAACAATTAAAAATCCAATTTTCCCAAACCCCTAACTCAATCCCTTAATACTGCATGAAAAGACACCTTTCTGGGTTGAAAATTCCATATCACTTTCCTGCAAACAACGTTTTCGGGAGTTATCAATGGCGTGTCACACATACACGACTTCGGCACACCCTGCGCGAAACTTTTGGGAAACTAACAGGTTGGTGTTCAGACGACGTGAACAGGTCTGTAAACCCGGCGTGATTGGGTTGAGTATTCACGAAAAGTTACCAGGGAACGAACAGCGTCTCTCAGGTTTCCTGTCAACGTGCACTACAAGGAACGCACACTCTTGTGTGTGTGCATGTCTGAAAAACTCCTTATCACTCTTCCCCATCGGATAGAAACTCTTGCAAACCTACAATACTCACCCTCCAACCTCATATAAATCCACAAAAACCTTGCCGTGAGGAAGGCGTCAGGGCATTCGTACTAGGTGGTGAAAATGCCAGCTAATATTATTGCTAATTTTGCTAACCCAGCTGCTGTAGCCAACACTAAAATAATCTTTAGGCTTGTTTACAAAATATTCTGTTACTCTGCGTTGTTACTATCAAAAACCCACTTTCCAAAACTATGGAGGCCCGTACTGGACAAACTGGTGAAACCAAACACCCACTTTCCCAATCTATGGAGGCCCGTACTGGACAAGCTGGTGAAACACACTTTGCTTCCTTGCAAGGAGCCAGTAACGTTAACGTTAAGCTAAACAATGCTACAAACATCCAAACTCACTTTCACATTATAGACACAGAACAAAACACACCAGTTAAATTACAATCTTTACATTCATTTTTTTGTCATTGGTGGAAAAGTCTTTCAACCATTTATACACACATGAGTAGGCCACATTAGTTAGGTGTGACATGTCACAAAATTCAAGTCAAGGCTAGTTGTCATGTGAATACACAGTAAACTGTAAACTAACTATACAGGTATTCATTCACGGACAGGTTTTGGATTTTTACTTTACCTTCTATGACCGCATTTGGTCCCGCTTAAAATGACGTTCAGCTTGTGTAGACTTCATAAAGCCTTCATAATGCCTTCATAAGCACTACATACATTTGTTGCAAAGCATCTATAACCATATGTCATGCTCTATAAAGGGTTCATAAATGTGTCATAGCGGTATGACCTAATCACCAATGTCAAATGTGACATAACCCACCTTGTCGAATATAAGATATGTGATATTACATTTACATTTTAAATAAACTTGTGCTTAATAAAATGAAGTAATGTTAGTCGCATTACACCTAATCTCATTCCCGCCCAAATGCGCGGAAGGTCTGGTGGACCAAGCGTTAGTTAGGGTTAGGTTTAAAATACATTTTTAAGAAGATCAATTGTGGAAATGGGTTTAGCCATAATTATGACTTTCTGACTGTGTTAACTAGTGACGATGACAAATACTTTACTCAGTGAGGTCACTCATTTTACATTTTAGTCATTTAGCAGACGCTCTTATCCAGAGCTACTTACAGGAGCAATTAGGGTTAAGTGCCTTGCTTAAGGGCACATCGACAGATTTTTCACCTAGTCGGCTCGGGGATTAGAACCAGCGACCTTTCAGTTACTGGCACAACGCTCTTACCCACTAAGCTACCTGCCACTCCTATATAACTCTATATGGTCACTCCCACTAAGGCCAACTTTGAATGGTTGATATCCCAGGTTATATGTGCTGTGTGTTCAATAGCCTGGGGACGACGTTACACCAAGAAACACTTACCTTGATGAAAGACCCCAACCTAAAGAAATTGAAAGTGTCTTTCTTCATGTAACCAAGTTACATGTTCCTCAATACACGAGCTGCTTGAGGCTGAGGGGTCGTTAAATGTTTTCAGCTCGAGATCCAAATGAACATTTGACCAACCTCCCATGACCCAAATTGTCCTCCAACTTCAGACGAAATAGTGTGTGATTATACAGTTGAAGTCAGAAGTTTACATACACCTTAGCCAAATACATTTAAACTCAGTTTTTCACAATTCCTGACATTTAATCCTAGTAAAAACACCATGTGTTAAGTCAGTTTGGACCACACATTTATTTTAAGAATGTGAAATGTGAGAATAATAGTAGAGAGAATAATTTATTTCAGATTATATTTATTTCATCACATTCCCAGTGGGTCAGAAGTTTAAATACATTCAATTAGTATTTGGTAGCATTGCCTTTAAAATGTTTAACTTGGGTCAAACGTTTCAGGTAGCCTTCCACAAGCTTCCCACAATAAGTTGGGTGAATTTTGGCTCATTCCTCCTGACAGAGCTGGTGTAACTGAGTCAGGTTTGTAGGCCTCCTTGCTCGCACACGCTTTTTCAGTTCTGCCCGCACATTTTCTATAGGATTGAGGTCAGGGCTTTGCATGCTTCAGTGTTGGGTTTCCCTTTGTAATAGGATTCAATCTTAGTCCTGTATTGACGTTTTGACAGTTTGATGCCTTGTCAGAAGTCATAGTGGGATTTCTTATAAGCATCCGGATTAGTTTCTCACTCCTTGAAAAGCACGGATATTGCCTGTAATCCGTGGCTTCGGGTTGTGAAACAGTGGTTTGCGAAAGTATTCACCCCCCTTGGCATTTTTTCCTATTTTTTTGCCTTACAACCTGGAATTAAAATAGATTTTTGGGGGGTTGTTAACAAAGAGACACACACCTCCCCCTTAACCCGAAGTCTTGAAGAAAAACCGGCTAGACGTACGGTATATATCCATGTCCTTGTTCAGCCAAGATTCAGAGAAATATAGGATATTACAGTTCTTCAGACCTCAAAGCACCAAGTAGAAAGGAAACTGTATGTCGCTCTGGATAAGAGTGTCTGCTAAAATGACCAAAATGTAAACACTTATTCAGAGCACCATAGAACTGCTGAATACATGTTGTGTTGTGTGTCTTAGTGGGTGGTATCTATGCTTGGCCAGATCTCAAATCTAGATGTTGCTGCATGCCTAGCGAAATGCAATTTTCTTTTGGGACACAGCCTTGCTGTTCCTGTGATAAACAGTACATATGAAGATCTGAACACACTAAGACCTCTACTGCCACCTGGTGGACTTATGGATGAAATCATGAATATTCATGTATATATTTTCTATGCTGCCGGCTTATAGATGGTTTTGACTCTCACCTCCTCTTTTGAGGGGGATCATTTAGCAGACGTGCTTATCCAGAGCTACGTACAGTAGCGAATGCATACATTTTCATACTTTTTTTTTTCCATTCTGGTCCCCAGTGGGAATTGAACCCACAATCCTGGTGTTGCAAGCGCCATGCTCTACCAAGTGAGCCTCCCCTGTCTCTGTCTCTGTCTCTGTCTCTGTCTCTGTCTCTGTCTCTGTCTCTGTCTCTGGTCTCTCTCCTCTCTCTCTCTCTCTCCCTCTCTCTCCTCTCTCTCGTCGTTCCCCCTCCCCTTTCTCTCCTCTCTCTTTCTCTCCCTCTCTCTCCTCTCTCTCTCTCTCTATTCCCCTCTCCCCCTCTCCTCTCTCTCCTCTCTCTCTCCTTTCCCTTCCCCCCTTTCTCCTCATCCGTCTCTCCTCTCTCCTCTGCTTCCTTCCGGCTCTCTGTGCTTCTCTTCTTAAACTCGTCTATGCAGCCTCCTCCTAAATCCCCCATTTCCGGCCTCCTCGGTTCCCATCCAGCCAAGTCTTAAGAGGGTTCCTGTTTAATGATTTTTGTGAATTTGGAAGTTTTTTCAAATATACCCAAGTAACCAAATGCAGGTCTTGGGCC
>LR778283.1:47126849-47206849 GCA_902810595.1 Coregonus sp. 'balchen'
ATTAGGGAGAGAGAAACAGACTGGCTGAAGAAAATAAAGGTGGTGGTTAAGGTCAACCTCTCTCTGTGATCAAAGAGGCTATTCTCAACACCGTGCTCATGATGTATCTACACCATGAGAAACAGAGCAGAGAGTAGGGATCACAGCCCTTCTGTTTAACACAGCCCTTTTTCAGTCCTTCCAGCCAAACTGTTAACAAGGCCCTCAATGCTTCCAGCCAAACTACTACAAACTTCTAGTATGTGTAATGTGATTTGGACTCAGTGACACTTTCAGAAGTACTGTCCCCGTCATTTCTCAGCAGTTTGGCTGACAAATGCCATCAACTTTAACACTGGCCTCCACCCTGCTCTGCTCTCAGCCCATTTCTGTTTAAGACCATCTTCTCCTTTCTGCCAAACTGCAGAGGGACGGGACTGTGCTTCTGAAGGAATCCATTTGCAATGCTAGGGGATACCAAGTCTGGTCTTTAGCCTAACCTAAACAATACCGGTAGTCTGGTCTTTAGCCTAACCTAAACGATACCGGTAGTCTGGTCTTTAGCCTAACCTAAACGATACCGGTAGTCTGGTCTTTAGCCTAACCTAACGATACCGGTAGTCTGGTCTTTAGCCTAACCTAAACGATACCGGTAGTCTGGTCTTTAGCCTAACCTAAACGATACCGGTAGTCTGGTCTTTAGCCTAACCTAAACGATACCGGTAGTCTGGTCTTTAGCCTAACCTAAACGATACCGGTAGTCTGGTCTTTAGCCTAACCTAAACGATACCGGTAGTCTGGTCTTGGCTGTAGCTTACATCGTTTTCACTGTACAGTGTCATTCATCCATAGAGCAGGGTAAATCAGATAACGTTGATGAAAGTGTCACTCCTCAATATCACAACATTTGACAAACAAAATACACGGGGAAACAACATTGAGGATGACTCAATGTGAAAAGTAAAGAAGGCCACAGCGTGGTTTCAGCCCCAGGGGTTCCCCAACAGATGTTACTGGCCTGCCTGACAGCAGGGCATATAGCAAGCACAGGAAAGCACCTGCCTGACAGCCATTCAGCTGGAAGCACTAGACACTGTATGTTTGTGTCTGTGTTTCTGCCTGCTGTGTGAGGCGGTCATGACATTTCCCTTATGGTGGGAAAGTAGCTCTTCTGAGTAAATACGAGAGCTTGCCGCAGTTTGCCTAGACCAGTTATCTGGCTGGCAGAGTCCATCTAAAAACAGAGTCAGTCAACCTGGCGAGGTCACAGCTTGGAACTCTTTTAGAGGGCTGCACCCTTATCCACCCTAAAGCCTCGGTTCCATTGGCACTTTAAAGTCAACACAGGCTGGACTGGCCCTGGTGTGGGCTGGCTGGCCCTGGTGTGGGCTGGCTGGCCCTGGTGTGGGCTGGCTGGCCCTGGTGGGCTGGCTGGCCGTGGTGGGCTGGCTGGCCCTGGTGTGGGCTGGCTGGCCCTGGCCCTGGTGTGGGCTGGCTGGCCCTGGTAGGCTGGCCCTGGTCCTGGTGGGCTGGCTGGCCCTGGTCCTGGTGGGCTGGCTGGTCCTGGTGGGCTGGCTGGTCCTAGTGGGCTGGCTCTAATTGTATTTCCACTGCCTATAGAACTTAGAAAGTTTATAAAGTTGCTAGGTAGCCAATGTGAATGTGCAGCTAGCTAGCTTTGCTAATGTTGCTAGCTAACTAGCTAGAATTTGTAGGAAGTCCTTTGGCTACAACTAGCTAGATAACTAGGTACTGTGGCGAGCGAGATGTTGAAGAAATAAATCTATTTCACCCTCACCACGCTGTAACTAACGTTACTCCATACTCTTGCCAGTGTCAGTTAGCCAAGTCTTCGCTAGCATAACACGCTAGTTTAATTCCTACCTTGCTTGCCATGGCATTTAGCTCTAGCTAGCTAGGTTAGCTTTCAATAATGTATCAATATGACCTGACTAGCGAAAACCTCTGCTAGCTAACGTTAGCACGCTAGCTATCATTCGAGGGCTGACTGTTCTCATAACAGTTTATTGTGTAGTGCAAAAACAAATGAAGGATCGAGCTACAGTGGTAATTCGTGTCATGTCTAACTACTGCTAGATAACCACAACAAACCCAGACGAGGTAAACATGGTGGTTGCATAGTAACAGAGTCAGCAGCACGAATTCGAAATGAGCTAGAATTCGTTCTAAAACTGTGCTGGCCCGGCCCGGGTTTCCCCTGTCCAAGGACGTATTCCATTCGTCCCACCTCGAATTTGGCCCAGAAGCTCCAATCGAAACGGGGCTTAAGTCTTGCACACTTTCTCACATACAGTGCCTTCAGAAAGTATTCACACCCCTGGACTTGTTCTACATCTTGTTGTGTTACAGCTTGAATTTCAAATTGATTAAATTGAGATTTTGTGTCACTGGCCTACAAACAATACCGCATAATGTCAAAGTGGAATTTGGGTTTTAGACATTTTAACAAATTAAAAATGAAAAGCTGAAATGTCTTGAGTCAATAAGTACTCAACCCCTTTGTTATGGCAAGCCTAAATAAGTTCAGGAGTAAAGAATGTACATAATAATTCACATAATAAGTTGCATGGACTCATTCTTTGTGCAATAATAGTGTTTAACATGATTTTTGAATGACTACCTCATCTCTGTACCCCACACATACAATTATCTGTAAAGTCTCTCAGTCGAGCAGTGAATTTCAAACACAGATTCAACCACAAAGACCAGGGGAGGTCTTCCAATGCTTCAAAAGGTATTTGAGTAAAAATGTAAAAAAGCAGACATTGAATATGCTTTTGAGTATGATGATGTTTTCTTTATTACACATTGGATGGTGTATCAATTCACCCAGTCACTACAAAGATACAGGCGTCCTAGGGGGGGATTTCACCATGAGGCCAAAGGTGACTTTAAAACTGAGGATGGATCAAAAACATTGTAGTTACTCCACAATACTAACCTAAATTACAGATTGAAAACAAGGAAGTCTGTACAGAAAGCAAATATTTAAAAAAAACATGCATCCTGTTTGCAATAAGGCACAAAAGTAAAACTGCTAAAAATGAGGCCATTTTTTTAAACTTTATGTCCTACAAAGCGTTATGTCAGGGACAAACCAAACAACACATGGCTGAGTACCACTCTTCATATTTACAAGCATGGTGGCTGCATCATGTTATGCTTGTCATCGGCAAGGACTAGGGAGTTTTTTTGGGATAAAAAGAAATGGAATAGAGCTAAGCTAACCTCAACTAGCCGGTGCCCCCGCACATTGACTCTGCACCGGTACCCCCCCTGTATATATAGCCTCCCTACTGTTATTTTATTTTACTTCTGCTCTTTTTTTTTCTCAACACTTTTTTTGTTGTTGTTTTATTTTTACTTTTTTTGTTAAAAATAAATGCACTGTTGGTTAAGGGCTGTAAGTAAGCATTTCACTGTGATGTCTGCACCTGTTGTATTCGGCGCATGTGACCAATACAATTTGATTTGATTTGATTTGATTTAAGCGCAGGCAAAATCTTAGAGGAAAACCTGGTTCAGTCTGCTTTCCACCAGACACTGGGAGATGAATTCACCTTTCAGCAGGACAGTAACCTAAAACACAAGGCCAAATCTACACTGGAGTTGCTCACCAAGAAGACATTGACTGTTCCTGAGTGGCCTAGTTACAGTTTGTTGAGAATCTATGGCAAATCAACAACCAACTTGACAGAGCTGTGAAAATATTGTACAATCCAGGTGTGCAAAGCTCTTAGAGACTTACCCAGAAAGACTCGCAGCTGTAATCGCTGCCAAAGGTGATTCTAACATGTATTGACTCAGGGGTGTGAATACTTACATAAATGAGATGTTTCTGTATTTCATAGTCAATACATTTGCAAACATTTCTAAAAACATGTTTTCACTTTGTAGTTATGGGGTATTGTGTGTAGAAAAAAAAACATATTTAACCTATTTTGAATTCAGGCTGTAACACAACATGTGGAACGAGTCAAGGGGTATGAATACTTTCTGAAGGCATTGTAGATGTAACAATGGTGGAAACCCCCTCAAGCCAATGTTTACACCAATCCATTGCTTTTAAAGCAATCATGGGGAGTGTACATGTGCATGAATATAGCCACACCTAGCACAACAACACAGACCAAGACAGTTGGACCTGGACCTGTTACAACACAACACAGACCAAGGCTTTTTTCCAAATAGCACCCTATTCCCTATATAGTGCACTACTTTTGACAAGGGCCCATAGGGAAATAGGGTGCCATTTGGGACTCCGATATAAAATAACATGCACACTACCATGCTTCTTTTATCTGTGGAATCTCAGCCCACAGAGTTGACTTTGTATCCAACAGCAGAAATACCTTCTCCAACCTTGCTGGAGGCATTTGTACATTGTCTGAACTTCCTGTTTTTCATGCCGAAGCTCGGCTGAGTAAGATCCTGGGGTTTTTTGTTCGTTTTTTACAGTTGAAGTCGGAAGTTTACATACACTTAGGTTTGAGTCATTAAAACTTGTTTTTCAACCACTCCACAAATTTATTTTTAACAAACTATAGTTTTGGCAAGTCGGTTAGGACATCTACTTTGTGCATGACACAAGTAATTTTACCAACAATAGTTTACAGACAGATTATTTCACTTATAATTCACTGTATCACAATTCCAGTGGGTCAGAAGTTTACATACACTAAGTTGACTGTGCCTTTAAACAGCTTGCAAAATTCCAGAAAATGATGTCATGGCTTTGGAAGCTTCTGATAGGCTAATTGACATAATTTGAGTCAATTGGAGGTGTACCTGTGGATGTATTTCAAGGCCTACCTTCAAACTCAGTGCCTCTTTGCTTGACATCATAGGAAAATCGAAATAAATCATACAAGACCTCAGAAAAAATATGGTAGACCTCCACAAGTCTGGTTCATCCTTGGGGAGCAATTTCCAAACGCCTGAAGGTACCACGTTCATCTGTACAAACAATAGTACGCAAGTATAAACACCATGGGACCACGCAGCCGTCATACCGCTCAGGAAGGAGACGTGTTCTGTATCCTAGAGATGAATGTACTTTGGTGCGAAAAGTGCAAATTAATCCCAGAACAAAAGCAAAGGACCTTGTAAAGATGCTGGAGGAAACAGGTACAAAAGTATCTATATCTACAGTAAAACGAGTCCTATATCGGCATAACCTGAAAGGCCGCTCAGTAAGGAAGAAGCCACTGCTCCAAAACCGCCATTAAAAAGCCAGACTACGGTTTGCAACTGCACATGGGGACAAAGATCGTACCTTTTGGAGGAAAAAGGGGGTTGCTTTCAAGCCAAAGAACACCATCCCAACCGTGAAGAACAGGGGTGGCAGCATTATGCTGTGGGGGTGCTTTGCTGCAGGAGGGACTGGTGCACTTCACAAAATAGATTGTATCATGAGGAAGGGAAATTATGTGGATATATTGAAGCAACATCTCAAGACATCAGTCAGGAAGATAAAACTTGGTCTTCCAAATGGATCTTCCAAATGGACAATGGCCCCAAGCATACTTCCAAAGTTGTGGCAAAATGGCTTAAGGACAACAAAGTCAAGGTATTGGAGTGGCCATCACAAAGCCCTGACCTCAATCCTATAGAAAATGTGTGGGCAGAACTGAAAAAGTGTGTGCGAGCAAGGAGGCCTACAAACCTGACTCAGTTAAACCAGCTATCAAATCAAATCAAATCAAATTTTATTGGTCACATGCGCCGAATACAACAGGTGCAGACATTACAGTGAAATGCTTACTTACAGCCCTTAACCAACAGTGCATTTATTTTAAACAAAAAAGTAAAAATAAAACAACAACAACAAAAAAAGTGTTTGAGAAAAAAAGAGCAGAAGTAAAATAAAATAACAGTAGGGAGGCTATATATACAGGGGGTACCGGTGCAGAGTCAATGTGCGGGGGCACCGGCTAGTTGAGGTAGTTGAAGTAATATGTACATGTGGGTAGAGTTAAAGTGACTATGCATAAATACTTAACAGAGTAGCAGCAGCGTAAAAGGATGAGGTGGGGGGGCAGTGCAAATAGTCCGGGTAGCCATGATTAGCTGTTCAGGAGTCTTATGGCTTGGGGGTAGAAGCTGTTGAGAAGTCTTTTGGACCTAGACTTGGCACTCCGGTGTCAGGAGGAATGGGCCAAAATTCACCCACTTATTGTGGGAAACTTGTGGAAGGCTACCCGAAACGTTTGACCCAAGTTAAACAATTTAAAGACAATGCTACCAAATACTAATTGAGTGTATGTAAACTTCTGACCCACTGGGAATGTGATGAAATAAATAAAAGCAGAAATAAATCATTCTCTCTACTATTATTCTGTTATTTCACATTCTTAAAATAAAGTGGTGATCCTAACTGACCTAAGACAGGGAATTTTCACTAGGATTAAATGTCAGGAATTGTAAAAAACGGAGTTTATATGTATTTGGCTAAGGTGTATGTAAACTTCCGACTTCAACTGTACATATGGCACATCAAGTTGAGATGTGCTTCTCCTTTGTCTGTGTCTCTGGGTCTCTGTTCAACTAGACTGGCTGTGTCCCTGGGTCTCTGTTCAACTAGACTGGCTGTGTCTCTGGGTCTCAGTTCATCTAGACTGGCTGTGTCTCTGGGTCTCAGTTCAACTAGACTGGCTGTGTCCCTGGGTCTCAGTTCATCTAGACTGGCTGTGTCCCTGGGTCTCTGTTCAACTAGACTGGCTGTGTCTCTGGGTCTCAGTTCAACTAGACTGGCTGTGTCCCTGGGTCTCAGTTCAACTAGACTGGCTGTGTCCCTGGGTCTCTGTTCAACTAGACTGGCTGTGTCTCTGTCTTTGTTCAACTAGACTGGCTGTGTCCCTGGGTCTCAGTTCAACTAGACTGGCTGTGTCCCTGGGTCTCAGTTCAACTAGACTGGCTGTGTCTCTGGGTCTCTGTTCAACTAGACTGGCTGTGTCTCTGTCTCTGTTCAACTAGACTGGCTGTGTCTCTGGGTCTCAGTTCAACTGGCTTTGTTTGGTTTACTGTTCTGGTTTGGCCACATGTCAAAGTCAAGCGTTCCAGAGAAGATCACGTTTGATCTTTTAAATCAGTCGCCTTGTTTTTCTCACACTCTGACGTCACTAGTTTTCCTCTGAATGTTTTGGTGTTTATCCCAAATGGCTGTTCCCTACTTAGAGCACTACTTTAGACCAGAGAATGGCACCCTATTCCCTACTTAGAGCACTACTTTAGACCAGAGAATGGCACCCTATTCCCTACTTAGTGCACTACTTTTGTCTAGATCCCTATGGACCCTTGTCTAAAGTAGTGCTCTATATAGGGAATAGGGTGCCATTCTCTGGTCTAAAGTAGTGCACTATATAGGGAATAGGGTACCATTCTCTGGTCTAAAGTAGTGCACTATATAGGGAATAGGGTGCCATTCTCTGGTCTAAAGTAGTGCTCTATATAGGGAATAGGGTGCCATTCTCTGGTCTAAAGTAGTGCACTATATAGGGAATAGGCTGCCATTCTCTGGTCTAAAGTAGTGCTCTATATAGGGGATAGGGTGCCATTCTCTGGTCTAAAGTAGTGCACTATATAGGGAATAGGGGGCCATTAGAGACGCATCCTGTCATCTCTAATTGTCAAGTGGAACTGCAGTACACAACGCCCCTCTGATATCCATCTCAGCTTGGCTCTATCCCTCTCCCTCAGGCGGTATCATAAACAACATTGTGAAACCATTAGCTACACAAAACATCACTTTAACACACATCCAAGACTAAATAACATTACATTTACATTTTTGTCATTTAGCAGACGCTGTTATCCAGAGCCACTTACAAATTGGTGCATTCACCTTATAGCCAGTGGGATAACCACTTTACAATATATGTTTTTATTTTTATTTTTATTTTTTGGGGTGGGGTAAGGGGGGGTAGAAGGATTACTTTATCCTATCCCAGGTATTCCTTAAAGAGGTGGGGTTTCAAATGTCTCCGGAAGGTGGTGAGTGACTCCGCTGTCCTGGCGTCGTGAGGGAGCTTGTTCCACCATTGGGGTGCCAGAGCAGCGAACAGTTTTGATCCATCTGACTAATAAGGACTGTTCTATTACAGAACCATTCCAACATAGCTGGCTGCTTGGCTGTTTGGCATTTAGCCCATCACACACGACCTCATACAGCCAAGATCCAAGCCAAGACTCCATCACTCATTTCGGAATTGCTCAGAATTCCATAGTGATTATCTGTTAATACTCTATTAGGCAAAAAGTGGAACCGCCGAGCACACATGCCCAATCCCTTGGCCAGCACGCAAACACATCCATGAACAGCCCTTGGCCAGCACGCAGACACATCCATGAACAGCCCTTGGCCAGCACGCAGACACATCCATGAACAGCCCTTGGCCAGCACGCAGACCCATCCATGAACAGCCCTTGGCCAGCACGCAGACACATCCATGAACAGCCCTTGGCCAGCACGCAGACACATCCATGAACAGCCCTTGGCCAGCACGCAGACACATCCATGAACAGCCCTTGGCCAGCACGCAGACACATCCATGAACAGCCTTGGCCAGCACGCAGACACATCCATGAACAGCCCTTGGCCAGCACGCAGACACATCCATGAACAGCCCTTGGCCAGCACGCAGACACATCCATGAACAGACCTTGGCCAGCACGCAGACACATCCATGAACAGCCCTTGGCCAGCACGCAGACACATCCATGAACAGCCCTTGGCCAGCACGCAGACACATCCATGAACAGACCTTGGCCAGCACGCAGACACATCCATGAACAGCCCTTGGCCAGCACGCAGACACATCCATGAACAGACAGAGGGACTAGGGTTGGGTTTAGTTCAGACCCCATACCAGCCCTTCCTACCGCCACAGGCCCCTGCTCCCTCGCACACATAACCCCTACTATGATCTTATAACCAGCTGGAACACAGCTCCACTCCCTCAGACCCTATAGCCAGCTGGAACACAGCTCCACTCCCTCAGCCCCTATAGCCAGCTAGAACACAGCTCCACTCCCTCAGACCCTATAACCAGCTAGAACACAGCTCCACTCCCTCAGACCCTATAGCCAGCTGGAACACAGCTCCACTCCCTCAGACCCTATAGCCAGGCAGCTCCACTCCCTCAGACCCTATAGCCAGGCAGCTCCACTCCCTCAGACCCTATAGCCAGGGCAGCTCCACCTCCCTCAGGACCACTCTAGACCATAGCTGGAACACAGCTCCACTCCCTCAGACCCTATAGCCAGGCCCGCTCCACTCCCTCAGACCCTATAGCCAGCTGGACACGCTCCACTCCCTCAGACCCTATAGCCAGGCAGCTCCACTCCTCAGACCCTATAGCCAGCTAGAACACAGCTCCACTCCCTCAGACCCTATAACCAGCTAGAACACAGCTCCACTCCCTCAGACCCTATAGCCAGCTGGAACACAGCTCCACTCCTCAGACCCTATAACCAGCTGGAACACAGCTCCACTCCCTCAGACCCTATACAGGCAGCTCCACTCCCTCAGACCCTATAGCCACGGCAGCTCCACTCCCTCAGACCCTATACCAGCTGGAACACAGCCCACTCCCTCAGACCTATAGCCGGACACAGCTCCACCCCTCAGACCCATAGCCAGCTGGAACACAGCTCCACTCCCTCAGACCCTATAGCCAGCTGGAACACAGCTCCACTCCCTCAGACCCTATAGCCAGCTTAGGACAACACAGCTCCACTCCCTCAGACCCTATAGCCAGCTGGAACACAGCTCCACTCCCTCAGACCCTATAGCCAGCTGGGACACAGCTCCACTCCCTCAGACCTATAGCCAGGCAGCTCCACTCCCTCAGACCCTATAACCAGCGAACACAGCTCCACTCCCTCAGACCCTATAGCCAGGCAGCTCCACTCCCTCAGACCTATAGCCAGGGCCAGCTCCCCTCCCTCAGACCTATAGCCAGCTGGAACACAGCTCCACTCCCTCAGACCCTATAGCCAGGCAGCTCCACTCCCTCAGACCCTATAGCCAGCTGGAACACAGCTCCACTCCCTCAGACCCTATAGCCAGCTGTCGAACCAACAGCTCCAACTCCCTCAGACCCTATAGCGCAGCTGGAACACAGCTCCACTCCCTCAGACCTATAGCCAGCTGGAACACAGCTCCACTCCCTCAGACCCTATAACCAGCGGACACAGCTCCACTCCCTCAGACCCTATAGCCAGCTGGAAACACAGCTCCACTCCCTCAGACCCTATAGCCAGCTGGAACACAGCTCCACTCCCTCAGACCCTATAGCCAGCTGGAACACAGCTCCACTCCCTCAGACCCTATAGCCAGGCAGCTCCACTCCCTCAGACCCTATAGCCAGCTGGAACACAGCTCACTCCCTCAGACCCTATAGCCAGGGAACAGCTCCACTCCCTCAGACCCTATAGCCAGCGGACAGCTCCACTCCCTCAGACCCTATAGCCAGCTGGAACACAGCTCCACTCCCTCAGACCCTATAGCCAGGCAAGCTCCACTCACTCAGACCTATAGCCAGCTGGAAACACAGCTCCACTCCCTCAGCCCTATAGCCAGGGAACACAGCTCCACTCCCTCAGACCCTATAGCCAGCTGGAACACAGCTCCACTCCCTCAGACCCTATAGCCAGCTGGAACACACTCCACTCCCTCAGACCCTATAGCCAGGCAGCTCCACTCCCTCAGACCCTATAGCCAGGCAGCTCCACTCCCTCAGACCCTATAGCCAGCTGGAACACAGCTCCACTCCCTCAGACCCTATAGCCAGCTGGAACACAGCTCCACTCCCTCAGACCATACTAATAGCCAGCTGGAACACAGCTCCACTCCCTCAGACCCTATAGCCAGCTGGAACACGCTCACTCCCTCAGACCCTATAGCCAGCTGAACACAGCTCCACTCCCTCAGACCCTATAGCCAGCTGGGACCAGCTCCACTCCCTCAGACCCTATAGACCAGTGGAAACAGCTCCACTCCCTCAGACCCTATAGCCAGCTGGAACACAGCTCCACTCCTCAGACCCTATAGCCAGGGCAGCTCCACTCCCTCAGCCCTATAGCCAGCTGGAACACAGCTCCACTCCCTCAGACCCTATAGCAGCTGGAACACGCTCCACTCCTCAGACCCTATAGCCAGCTGGAACACAGCTCCACTCCCTCAGACCCTATAGCCAGCTGGAAACACATCTCCACTCCCTCATCCCTATAGCAGCTAGAACACAGCTCCACTCCCTCAGACCCTATAACAGCTAGAACACAGCTCCACTCCCCTCAAGACCCATAAGCCACTGGAACACCGCTCCACTCCCTCAGACCCTATAGCCACATCTCCAACTCCCTCTACCCTATAGCCAGGCGCTCACTCCTCAGACCCTATAGCCGGCAGCTCCACTCCCTCAGAACCCTATAACCAGCTGGAACACATCTCCACTCCCTCAGAACCCCTATAGCCAGCACGCCACTCCCTCAACCCTATTTAGCCCCCTGGAACACAGCTCACTCCCTCAGCCCCTATAGCCAGCAGCTCCACTCCCTCAGACCCTATAGCCCAGCTAGAACACATCTCCCACTCCCTCAGACCCTATAAACCACTAGAAACACACTCCACTCCCTCAGACGCTTAGCCATCGGGGACCAGCTCCACCCTCAGACCCTATAACCAGCTGGAACACAGCTTTCCCACTCCCTCAGACCCTATAACCAGTCGCTCCCTCCCTCATACCCTATAGGCAGCTGGACCCAGCCCACCCCTCAGACCCTATAACCAGCTGGAACACAGCTCCACTCCCTCAGACCCTATAGCCAGCTGGAACACAGCTCCCTCCTCAGACCCTATAGCCAGCTAGAACACAGCTCCACTCCCCAGACCTATAGGCCACTGGAACACAGCTCCACTCCCTCAGACCCTATAGAGGCAGCTCCACTCCCTCATACCCTAGAGCCAGGCAGCTCCACTCCCTCAACCCTATAAGCCAGCTAGAACACAAGCTCCCCTCCCTCAGACCCTATAGCCACTGGGACACAGCTCCACTCCCTCAGAACCCTATAGCCAGCCCTGGAACACAACTCCACTCCCTCAGACCTCTAACCAGCTGGAACACAGCTCCACTCCCTCAGACCCTATAGCCATCTTGAACACAGCGCCCTCCCTCGACCCTTAGCAGCTGAACACAGCTCCACTCCCTCAGACCCTATAGCCAGCTGGAACACAGCTCCACTCCCTCAACCCTATAGCCATGCAGCTCCACTCCCTCAGACCCTATAACCATGCCTAGAACACAGCTCATCCCTCATACCCTATAGCCAGCTAGAACACAGCTCCACTCCCTCAGACCCAAAGCCACTGGGGACACAGCTCCACTCCTCAGACCCTATCCAGGCCAGCTCCACTCCCTCAGACCCTATAGCCAGCAGCTCCACTCCCCTCAGACCCTATAGCCAGCGAACACTCCCACTCCCTCAGACCCCTATAGCGCCAGGCAGCTCCACTCCCTCAGACCCTATAGCCTCTGGAACACACTCACTCCCTCACACCCTATACCACTGGAACACGCTCCACTCCCTCAGACCCTATAGCCAGCCTGGACCACAGCTCCATCCATCGACCTATATCCAGCTGGAACCCAGCTCCACTTCCCCTCAGACCCTATAGCCAGCTGGACACAGCCTTCCACTCCCTCAGACCCTATAGCCAGCTGGAACCAGCTCCACTCCCTCAGACCCTATACCAGCTGGACACAGCTCCACTCCCTCATACCCATAGCCAGCTGGAAACATCTCCACTCCCTCAACCCATAGCCAGGCAGCTTCCCCTCACTTCAGACCCTATAGCCGCTGGAACACAGCTCCACTCCCTCGCCCTATAAGCCATGCAGCTCCACTCCTCAGACCCTATAGCCAGCTGGACCCAGCTCCACTCCCTCAGACCCTATACCCAGCCTGGTACACACTCTCCACTCCCTCAGACCCTCTAGCCAGGCAGCTCCACTCCCCAGACCCTATAGCCAGGCAGCTCCACTCCCTCAGACCCTATAGCCAGCTGGAACACAGCTCCACTCCCTCAATACCCTATAGGCCAGCTGGAGCACACTCATCCTCAGACCCTATAGCCAGGCAGCTCCACTCCCTCGCCCCTATAGCCCGCTGGAACACCGCTCCACTCCCCAGACCCATAGCCGGCAGCTCCACGCCCTCATACCCTATAACCAGCTAGACACAGCTCCACTCCCTCAGACCCTATAGCCATCTGGAACAAGCTCCACTCCTCAGACCCTATAGCCAGCTGGAACACAGCTCCACTCCCTTCAGACCCTATAGCCAGTCTGGAACACAGCTCCACTCCCTCAACCCTAATCCAGCGGGACACAGCTCCACTCCCTCAGACCCTATAGCCACTGGGACCCAGCTCCACTCCCTCAGACCCTATAGCCAGCTGGAACACAGCTCCACTCCCCGACCCTAAGCCAGCTGGAACCAGCTCCACTCCCTCATACCTATAGCCAGCTGAACACAGCTCCACGTCCCTCAGACCCTATAGCCAGCTGGGACCGACAGCTTCCACTCCCTCAGACCCTATAGCCAGCAGCTTCCACTCCCTCAGACCCCTATAGCCATGCAGCTCCCCTCCATCAGACCCTATAGCCAGCTGGAACACAGCTCCACTCCCTCAGACCCTATCTCCAGCTGAAACACAATCTCCACTCCCTCAGACCCTATAACCAGGCTGGGAACACAGCTCCACTCCCTCAGACCCTTAGCCAGCTGGAACACAGCTCACTCCCTCGACCCTATAGGCCAGCTGGAACACAGCTCCACTCGCCTCAGACCCTATAGCCAGCTGTAACACAGCTCCACCCCCTCATACCTATAGCCAGCTGGAACCGGCTCACTCCCTCAGACCCTATAGCCAGCTGGAACACAGCTCCACTCCCTCATACCCTATAGCCAGCTGGAACACAGCTCCACTCCCTCAGACCCTATAAACCAGCTTGGGACACAGCTCACTCCCCAGACCCGATGCCAGCTGAACAACAGCTCCCCTCCCTCAGACCCTTAGCCAGCTGGGACACAGCTCCATCCTCAGACCCTATAGCCATGCAGCTCCACTCCCTCAGACCCTATAGGCCAGGCAGCTCCCACTCCCTCAGACCTATAGCCACTGGAACACAGCTCCACTCCCCTCAACCCTATACCAGCAGCTTCCACCTCCCTCAGACCTATCCAGGCAGCTCCATCCTCAACCCTATAGCCGGCAGCGCCACTCCCTCAACCCTATACCAGCTGGAACCCAGCTCCACTCCCCAGACCCTATAGCCATCTAGAACACAGCTCCACTCCCTGCAGACCCTATAGCCATGCACTCCACTCCCTCAGACCCTAAGCCAGGCGCTCCACTCCCATACCATGGACCTGGGGCTTAAGCTGCATAGCACATTATTAAATGCTGTTTGTCAAGGATAAATCATGGTCCGCATGAATATTATAGCCGACATTAGATCAAAGCATTTACAGTTAGTCATGGGAGCAGAGAGGAGAGGCGAGAGGATAGGAGAAGAGAGGGAGGAGAAGAGAGAGAGACTAGATGAGGAGAAGAGAGGGGAGAGGGAGAGAGGAGGAGACAGAAGAGAGGAGAGAGGAGAGAGGACAGGAAGTGGAGAGTGAGAGGAGAGGGAGAGGAGAGGAGAGGAGAGGAGATGAAAAAAAGAGCCACTACTTGCAGCCACCTGGCTCTTTGCCGTGTCCATGTTTCTGTACTGCAGCCCTGCCGCGATGCTGGGGGGAGAGATGGAGGGAAGGGAGGGGTGGAGGGATAGAGGGGAGGAAGGAGGGGAGAGATGGATAGTGAGGGATAGAGGAGGGGAAGATGGGGTGGAGGGGGTAGAGGGTTGGAGACGGGCAATGGAGGTGGAGTAGTTAGGGTGTAGAGGGAGAGGGGGTTGGAGGGTTTTAGGGGGGTGGTAGGAGGGAGAGGGTGTAGGTTAGGGGGTGGAGGGGGAGAGGGGGTGGAGGAGGGAGAGTATGGAGGAGGAGAGGGGGGTGGAGTCTTTCGCTTTCGTTCTTCTTTCTGCTTTTTTCGGCGGTTCGCTTGTTTTTCTTATTTCTCGTTCTTCTTCTGTTCTCTTGGTTTCGGGTGTCCTTTTTTTCTTGTCGGTCTCTTTTTTTCTTCTTTCTCTTTCTTGCTGCTGTGCTCTGTTTGTTTCGTTCTTGTTCTCTTGGTTTTTTCTTGTCTCTTTTGCTAGCTGTCGCTGTGTTTGCGTTGTGCGTCTTTTTTTTCTTCTTTCTCCTTTTTTGTCTCTTTCTCTGTTGTTTTCTCTGTCGCTTTTTTGTCTGCTTGCTCTCTTTTTTTCGTCTGGTCGCGTGTTTTCTGCTTGTGCGCTTGTTTCTGCTTTCAGCTTTTCTGTGGTTCTATCTCTTTGTTTCTTAGGGAGATGGGTTGGTCGTTCTCTGTTGTTTTTCTGTTCGCCTTTTTTTTCGTCTGTCTCTGGTTTCGCTTTCTCTTGTTTCTCTTTGTTGGCGCCTTTCTTTTTCCTTTCTCTTTTTTTTCTTTTTCTTTGTTCCTTGTCGTTGTGTTTCCGTTTCGTTTGTTTCCGTTCTTTTTTCCTTTGCTGTTGTCCGTGGCTTTTTTGCACGTGTGCTTTTTGTTCCTTTTCTTTTTGGTTTGCCTTTTTTTTCCTTTCGGTGGGGGAAAAAGCATTAACGTCACTAACAGCTGAAATATTGGCAGTTGGGCAGTTTGGCACTGTGTCTATTGAATAGATATACGTTCACAACAACTTGAACATCCTTCCTAGTGGTTTTCAAAACCTTGTATTCCCCTTTCTGCAACACCCGAACAACATATTTCATCATTCTATAGCTCATCAACTGTTCCCCTGTCCTCTTCCGCTCTCTGGATTGAGACCATCTTTTCTGTCTACGTACAGACGGCCCCTCTCTCCCAGCCCTACGTGTACTTTATCCATTTCCAGAAGAAACCCTTTAGGTTGACACCCTTCCACGAAGGGATACAACAAGTAGCAGAAGGAGTCCGTTATACAACGTGTGTTACATTCTAGTCCAGACACCCTCCAGACAGGTCTTATTCCCGTTGTAGTCGCAGGTGTAGTGTCCCCCCCCCCCCCCCCCCCCCCCCCCCCAGGGGAAGAATTCCGTCTTCGGGGCCGGCAGAACTTGTTTGCATCCGAAGCCATATAGTGTCTCACGCTGACCGGATCTGATAGTCAACTGACCAATAGGACCGTTGTGGGCTGAGCTTCGCCACCGGAACTGGGTTGATCATCCCACTGTGGGACGCCTTCTCGATCACCTGACCATCGCCACCTAGTGGGTTAAAGATATACAACCGGTAGATATATAGTTAACAGGTTCCTATCCTTACGAGAAAGAGCAGACATTCCCCGTTTGCAAAAAAACAAAAAGACTGTTCCATGCATTGCTGAGCGCTATAGGTACCACAGTAGGAGTCACAAAGTCCATAAACGGCAAGAGTCAAACAGGGAAATGGTTCCAATCGTTTTTTTCCCATAGGGGGATTTTGGAAAACACCTTAAAATAAGGGCTGTGTTTCGTGGTAGGCTTGCCCTAGCATGAAGTTTTTGATAACCATCTAAATCTCTCTAGGACAAGGTGACTTTTATCAATATATTTGCCTGTATTTACCCCCCAAAAATGAAATACTAATTAGCTGCTAATGTCGCTATCATAAAGAACTACAAATGCCATGATGATCTGGACGAGACTGCCGAATCAAGGCAAAGGTAAGAATCTCTGGATTAACTATCTATTGTTAGCTAAATTTAGTAATTAATAAATCGGCTACATTTCTTTAAATGCACAACTTTGTGAACTGTCTTGTGCAAGTTTTTAATTGACACAATACCTGTTAGCAAAGGTGTCCTCTAGAGATGACGTGCAGGAGCTTGCAGGGATTTGTAGTTTTTCATCATGTCTACTTAGCATTTTTGAATCTCAGAGTAAATAGAGCCGACTATATTGATAAAAAGTCACCTTGTCCAGAGAGATTTAGATGGTAATCAAAACGTCAAGCCAGGGTAAGCCTACACGAAACACAGCCCTTATTTGAAGTGTTTCTAAAATCCCCCTGTGGGAAAAATAAATGGTGGAAAAACTATTGAAACCATTTCCCTGTTTGACCGCAAGGTGTGATGGGTATTAAGACACCTCCACTGTGGGGCGCTTTTGTACATGAACCATTAAAATGCAAAAATAAATGTTGGTTATATCAGTTTGTCCTATGTATATCCTATACTGAACAAAAATATAAAAAATTACAGTTCATATAAGGAAATCAGTCAATTGAAATAAATTAATTAGGGCCCTAATCTATGGATTTCACATGACTGGGAATACAGATATGAGTCTGTTGGTCACAAATACAGTACCTTAAAAAACAGAATGGGCCTCACAATGGGCCTAAGGATCTCGTCATGGAATTTCTGTGTATTCAAATTGCCATCGATAAAATGCAATTGTGTTCGTTGTGTGTAGCTAATGCCTGCCCATATCATAACCCCACCGCTACCACGGGGCACTCTGTTCACAACGTTGACATCAGCAAACCATGCTGTTTAATCAGCTTCTTGATATGCCACACTTGTCAGGTGGATGGATTATCGGCCTGCCCATACCATAACCCCACCATGGGGCACTCAGCTCGTTGACATCAGCAAACAGCTCTAAATGGTCTGCAGTTGGGAGGCAGGTTGGACGTAATATCCATATAATAGACCTATGACACTAATATAATATGATGTTGTCCCTATACAGTGGGGGAAAAAAAGTATTTAGTCAGCCACCAATTGTGGCAAGTTCTCCCACTTAAAAAGATGAGAGAGGCCTGTAATTTTCACGTCAACTATGACAGTCAAAATGAGATTTTTTTTCTCCAGAAAATCACATGTAGGATTTTTTAATGAATTTATTTGCAAATTATGGTGGAAAATAAGTATTTGGTCAATAACAAAAGTTTCTCAATACTTTGTTATATACCCTTTGTTGGCAATGACACAGGTTCAAACGTTTTTATGTAAGTCTTCACAAGGTTTTCACCACACTGTTGCTGGTATTTTGGCCCATTCCTCCATGCAGATCTCCTCTAGAGCAGTGATGTTTTGGGGCTGTCGCTGGGCAACAGACATTCAACTCCCTCCGAAGATTTTCTATGGGGTTGAGATCTGGAGACTGGCTAGGCCACTCCAGGACCTTGAAAATGCTTATTACGAAGCCACTCCTTCGTTGCCCGGGCGGTGTGTTTTGGGATCATTGTCATGCTGAAAGACCCAGCCACATTTCATCTTCAATTGCCCTTGCTGATGGAAGGAGGTTTTCAATCAAAATCTCACGATACATGGCCCCATTCATTCTTCCTTTACACGGATCAGTCGTCCTGGTCCCTTTGCAGAAAAACAGCCCCAAAGCATGATGTTTCCACCCTCATGCTTCACAGTAGGTTATGGTGTTCTTTGGATGCAACTCAGCATTCTTTGTCCTCCAAACACGTACGAGTTGAGTTTTTACCAAAAAGTTCTATTTGGGGTTTCATCTGACCATATGACATTCTCCCCAATCCTCTTCTGGATCATCCAAATGCACTCTAGCAAACTTCAGACGGGCCTGGACATGTACTGGCTTAAGCAGGGGGACACGTCTGGCACTGCAGGATTTGAGTCCCTGGCGGCGTAGGTGTTACTGATGGTAGGCTTTGTTACTTTGGGTCCCAGCTCTCTGCAGGTCATTCACTAGGTCCCCCCGTGTGGTTCTGGGGATTTTTGCTCACCGTTCTTGTGATCATTTTGACCCCACGGGGTGAGATCTTGCGTGGAGCCCCAGATCGAGGGAGATTATCAGTGGTCTTGTATGTCTTCCATTTCTAATAATTGCTCCCACAGTTGATTTCTTCAAACCAAGCTGCTTCCTATTGCAGATTCAGTCTTCCCAGCCTGGTGCAGGTCTACAATTTTGTTTCTGGTGTCCTTTGACAGCTCTTTGGTCTTGGCCATAGTGGAGTTTGGAGTGTGACTGTTTGAGGTTGTGGACAGGTGTCTTTTATACTGATAACAAGTTCAAACAGGTGCCATTAATACAGGTAGCGAGTGGAGGACAGAGGAGCCTCTTAAAGAAGAAGTTACAGGTCTGTGAGAGCCAGAAATCTTGCTTGTTTGTAGGTGACCAAATACTTATTTTCCACCATAATTTGCAAATAAATTCATTAAAAATCCTACAATGTGATTTTCCGGAGAATTTTTTTTCTCAATTTGTCTGTCACAGTTGACGTGTACCTATGATGAAAATTACAGGCCTCTCTCATCTTTTTAAGTGGGAGAACTTGCACATTTGGTGGCTGACTAAATACTTTTTTCCCCCACTGTATAACAGGCTCAGAGATCATTAAGCATCTTCATTTATAACACGTATTGATGATGGCACAATACATTTACATTTAGGTCATTTAGCAGATGCTCATATCCAGAGCAACTAATAGGAGACCAGAAGAGGAATCAGTGGTTTAGGATAAACATAAATATGAGAAGTATATAATATGATAGTTTAAAAACAAGTAGCAGTAGAAATAGTGAACATGTGTCTGATGCTATCTGCTGGTGCCAACAAGATCTATAAGGTCTACGGTTGTACACACTACCAGTCAAAAGTTTGGACAAACCTACTCATTCAAAGGTTTTTTCTTAATTTTTACTATTTTCTACATTGTCGAATAATAGTGAAGACATCAAAACTATGAAATAGCACATATGGAATCATGTAGTAACCAAAAAAGTGTTAAACAAATAAATATATGTTCATATTTTTCATTCTTCAAAGTAGCCACCCTTTGCCTTGATGACAGCTTTGCACACTCTTGACATTCTCTCAACCAGCTTCACCTGGAATGCTTTTCCAACAGTGTTGAAGGAGTTCCCACATATACTGAGCACTTGTTGGCTGCTTTTCCTTCACTCTGCGGTCCAACTCATCCCAAACCATCTCAATTGGGGTTGAGGTCGGGGGATTGTGGAGGCCAGGTCATCTGATGCAGCCCTCCTTCACTCTCCTTCTTGGTCAAATAGCCCTTACACAGCCTGGAGGTGTGTTGGGTCATTGTCTTGTTGAAAAACAAATTATAGTCCGACTAAGCGCAAACTAAATGGGATGGCGTATCGCTGCAGAATGCTGTGGTAGCCATGCTGGTTAAGTGTGCCTTGAATTCTAAATAAAATCACTGACAGTGTCACCAGCAAAGCACCCCCCACAACCACCTCCTCCATGCTTCACGGTGGGAACCACACATGCAGAGATCATCCGTTCACCAACTCTGCGTCTCACAAAGACACGGCGGTTGGAACCAAAAATCTCAAATTTGGACTCATCAGACCCAAAGACAGATTTCCACCGGTCTAATGTCCATTGCTCATGTTTCTTGGCCCAAGCAAGTCTCTTCTTATTATTGGTGTCCTTTAGTAGTGGTTTCTTTGCAGCAATTCGACCATGAAGGCCTGATTCACGCAGTCTCCTCTGAACAGTTGATGTTGAGATATGTCTGTTGCTTGAACTCTGTGACATTTATTTGGGCTGCAATTTCTGAGGCTGGTAACTAATGAACTTATCCTCTGCAGCAGAAGTAACTCTGGGTCTTCCTTTCCTGTGACGGTCCTCATGACAGCCAGTTTCATCATAGCGCTTGATGGTTTTTGCGACTGCACTTGAAGAGACTTTCAAAGTTCTTGAAATGTTCCGTATTGACTGACCTTCATGTCTTAAAGTAATGATGTGCTGTTTGTTTCTCTGCTTATTTGAGCTGTTCTTGCCATAATATGGACTTGGTCTTTTACCAAATAGGGCTATCTTCTGTATACCACCCTAACCTTGTCACAACACAACTGATTGGCTCAAATGCATTAAGGAAAGAAATTCCACAAATTAACTTTTAACAAAGCACACCTGTTAATTGAAATGCATTCCAGGTGACTACCTTATGAAGCTGGTTGAGAGAATGCCAAGAGTGTGCAAAGCTATGTTAAGATCAGATTAAATTAAGAATAGTCTGATGGGTGAGAATATTGTAAAGTGCTTGTCAAATTGTGAACGACAGACTGATGAAGTGTGTGCAGCCTGCGTAAGCAGAGAGAGCAGAGATCATGCAACTTTTTTCAAATCATCATTAGTCGCATCATGCAGCCATAGAATGTATAAAAAATCCAAAACATATAACATATCACATATCTAAAACATATAGCCCAACATTATCAACTAAAGTTGCATAAATAACTCTAAATGAAGCATATAGGAGGACCTGTTTCTTTGTTAACCGCTCAACACAGAATAGCCGCATATGTGCGCTCCCTTGGAAATCATTCGGAGAAAATATCCTTTCTATTTTATTCAGCTTTGTTCAATTGTATTCTTCATACTATAAAATAATGTAAAATAATGCCATCGACTTCTACGCAAATCTTGTCTGCTAAATGAACTAGTGTAGCTCACAGTCATATGGCATAGCCACATCAGGACAACACAGAATCCGCTATTCTGTTCTTCTGAAATAGACTACATTTTACATTTACATTTTAGTCATTTAGCAGACGCTCTTATCCAGAGCGACGTACAGTTAAGTGAATGCATACATGTTTTTTTCTTTTTCTTTTCTTTTTTTCATACTGGCCCCCCGTGGGAAACGAACCCACATCCCTGCCGGCCCTACCTTGGACGACGCTGGACCAATTGTGCGCCGCCCATGGGTCTCCCGGTCGCGGCCGGCTGCGACAGAGCCTGGACTCGAACCAGGATCTCTAGTGGCACAGCTATAGCCCACTGCGCCACTCTGAAATAGACCACATTTTCTTCATATCAGGTTTCTTTAGAACTGTCTAAAATAAATAATGGATTTATTGTGAAGGTGTAGGCTATATTACATGAGTTTTTGTTCGAAACTAAACGCACTGGTTATGAGAAACTAAACGCACTGGTTATGAGAAACTAAACCCACTGGTTATGAGAAACTAAACGCACTGGTTATGAGAAACTAAACCCACTGGTTATGAGAAACTAAACGCACTGGTTATGAGAAACTAAATGCACTGGTTATGAGAAGCTAAATGCACTGGTTATGAGAAACTAAACCCACTGGTTATGAGAAACTAAACGCACTGGTTATGAGAAACTAAACCCACTGGTTATGAGAAACTAAACGCACTGGTTATGAGAAACTAAATGCACTGGTTATGAGAAACTAAATGCACTGGTGAATGCCTACTCTATAATGGTAGTATAATAATGTGTTTGGAGGATTCAGAGCTCAACAAGGTTCTGACCGTCCCAAACATTGCGAGAACATCATAACATAACAGACCCAATCGGAGTGAGTTTGCAGTTTATCACATTGCTGTGTAATTCAAATGGTCCAATACAGCAGTTTTTATCCCAATATCAAATCATTTCTGGGTAACAATTAATCACTTTACCGTGATTGTTTTCAATTAAAAATAGTCTAAATGAAACAAAAATAGGTTCTTAGCAAAAAAGCTATTTCTCAAGCAAGAATGTTGCTAGGACTGTCTGGGAGTGGTCTAAATGGGGGAGGGGGGAACTGAAAACTGTCTGGGAGTGGTCTGATTGGGGGAGGGGGAACTGAAAACTGTCTGGGAGTGGTCTGAGTGGGGGAGGGGGAACTGAAAACTGTCTGGGAGTGGTCTGAGTGGGGAGGGGGGAACTGAAAACTGTCTGGGAGTGGTCTGAGTGGGGGAGGGGGGAACTGAAAACTGTCTGGGAGTGGTCTGAGTGGGGAGGGGGAACTGAAAACTGTCTGGGAGTGGTCTGAGTGGGGAGGGGGAACTGAAAACTGTCTGGGAGTGGTCTGAGTGGGGGAGGGGAAACTGAAAACTGTCTGGGAGTGGTCTGATTGGGGGAGGGGGAACTGAAAACTGTATGGGAGTGGTCTGAGTGGGGGAGGGGGAACTGAAAACTGTCTGGGAGTGGTCTGAGTGGGGAGGGGAACTGAAAACTGTTCATGGCAGAGAGGTTTGGGTTTCTGGTGATGTCACCAGGCAGGCCAAAACTCCATCCCACCAAAATGGGCTGTAATGGTCACCTGTCTTTTCAAACTGCTCTTACACTAAAAGGGCATTATAATTTTCACAATATTATTCCAACCTCATATTGTGGTAATATATATACACAGTGCTTTCAGAAAGTATTCATACCCCTTGATTTATTCCACATTTTGTCGGGTTACAGCCTGAATTCAAAATTGATTAAAAAATATATAATTTCGCCCATCTGCAAATAGTACCCCATAATGACAAAAGTGAAAACATGTTATTAGAAGTTTTATGCAAATTTATTGAAAATGAAATACAGAAATACCTCATTTACATAAGTATTCACACCCTTGAGTCATTATGTTAGAATCACCTTTGGCAGTGATTACAGCTGTTAGTCTTTCTGGGGAGTTTTGCACACCTGGATTGTACAATAAAATTCTTCAAGCTCTGTCAAGTTCAAATCAAATGTTATTTGTCACATGGTCCGAATACAACAGGTGTAGACTTTACAGTGAAATGCTTACTGACAAGCCCTTAACCAACAATGCAGTTTTAAGAAAGAATACACACAACAACAAAAAATCACACAAAAAATACAATATAAAATAATACGAAATAAAAGTAACAAATAATTAAAGAGCAGCAGTAAAAATAACAGTAGGGAGGCTATATACAGGGGGTACCGGTACAGAGTCAATGTGAAATAACAGTAGTGAGGTTATATACAGGGGGTACCGGTACAGAGTCAATGGGAAATAACAGTAGGGAGGCTATATACAGGGGGTACCGGTACAGAGTCAATGTGAAATAACAGTAGGGAGGCTATATACAGGGGGTACCGGTACAGAGTCAATGGGAAATAACAGTAGGGAGGCTATATACAGGGGGTACCGGGACAGAGTCAATGGGAAATAACAGTAGGGAGGCTATATACAGGGGGTACCGGTACAGAGTCATGGGAAATAACAGTAGGGAGGCTATATACAGGGGGTACCGGTACAGAGTCAATGTGAAATAACAGTAGAGGCTATATACAGGGGTACGGTACAGAGTCAATGGGAATACCATAGGGAGGCTATATAACAGGGTACCGTACAGAGTCAATGGGAAATAACCAGTAGGGAGGCTATATACAGGGGGTACTGGTACAGAGTCAATGGGAAATAACAGTAGGAGGTTATATACAGGGTGGTACCGGACAGAGTCAATGTGAAATAACAGTAGGGAGGCTATATACAGGGGGTACCGGTACAGAGTCAATGGGAAATAACAGTAGGGAGGCTATATCCAGGGGGTACCGGTACAGAGTCAATGGGAAATAACAGTTGGGAGGCTATATCCAGGGGGGGTACCGGTTACAGAGTCAATGTGAAATAACAGTAGGGAGGCTATATACAGGGGGTACCGGTACAGAGTCAATGGGAAATAACAGTAGGGAGGCTATATACAGGGGGTACCGGTACAGAGTCAATGGGAAATAACAGTAGAGAGGCTATATACAGGGGGGTACCGGTACAGAGTCAATGGGAAATAACAGTAGGGAGGCTATATACAGGGGGTACCGGGACAGAGTCAATGTGAAATAACAGTAGGGAGGCTATATACAGGGGGTACTGGTACAGAGTCAATGTGCGGGGGCACCGGTTAGTCAAGGTAATTGGGGTAATATGTACATGTGGGTAGAGTTAAAGTGACTATGCATAGATAATAAACAGAGTAGCAGCAGCGTAAAAGAGGGGTTGGGGGGGGGGGGCAATGCAAATAGTCAGGGTAGCCATTTGATTAGATGGTATAGAGGTCCTGGATGGCAGGAAGCTTGGCCCCAGTGGTGTACTGGGCCGTACGCACTACCCTCTGTAGTGCCTTGCGGTCGGAGGCCGAGCAGTTGCCATACCAGGTGGTGATGCAACCAGTCAGGATGCTCTCGATGGTGCAGCTATAGAACCTTTTGAGGATCTGATGACCCATGCCAAATATTTTAAGTCTCCTGAGGGGGAATAGGTTTTGTCATGCCCTTTTCACGACTGTCTTGGTGTGTTTGGACCATGATAGTTTGTTGGTGATGTGGACACCAAGGAACTTGAAGCTCTCAACCTGTTCCACTACAGCCCCGTCGATGAGAATGGGGGATTGCTCAGTCCTCTTCTTTTTCCTGTAGTCCACAATCATCTCCTTTCTCTTGTTGTGGGAGAAGTTGTTGTCCTGGCACCACACGGCCAGGTCTCTGACCTCCTCCCTACAGACTGTCTCATCGTTGTCGGTGATCAGGCCTACCACTGTTGTGTCATCGGCAAACTTAATGATGGTGTTGGAGTCGTGCCTGGCCATGCAGTCATGAGTGAACAGGGAGTCCAGGAGGGGACTAAGCACGCACCCCTGAGGGGCCCCCGTGTTGAGGATCAGCGTGGCAGATATGTTGTTACCTACCCTTACCACCTGGGGGCGGCCCGTCAGGAAGTCCAGGATCCAGTTGCAGAGGGAGGTGTTTAGTCCCAGGGTCCTTAGCTTAGTGATGAGATTTGTGGTCACTATGGTGTTGAATGCTGAGCTGTAGTCAATGAATAGCATTCTCACATAGGTGTTCCTTTAGTCCAGGTGGGAAAGGGCAGTGTGGAGTGCAATAGAGATTGCATCATCTGTGGATCTGTTGGGGCGGTATGCAAATTGGAGTGGGTCTAGGGTTTCTGGGATAATGGTGTTGATGTGAGCCATGACCAGCCTTCCAAAGCACTTCATGGCTACAGACGTGAGTGCTACAGTTCGGTTGTTGGTTGCTAGACAACCATTTTCAAGTCTTGCCATAGATTTTCAAGCCGATTTAAGTCAAAACTGTAACTAGGCCACTCAGGAACAGTCAATGTCTTCTTGGTAAGCAACTCCAGTCTATATTTGGCCTTGTGTTTTAGGTTATTGTCCTGCTGAAAAGTGAATTTGTGAATTTGTCTCCCAGTGTCTGTTGGAAACCAGACTGAACCAGGTTTTCCTGTGCTTAGCTCTAATTCATTTGTTTTTATCCTACAAAAACTCCCCAGTCCTTGCCGATGACAAGCATAACATGATGCAGCCACCATGCTTGAAAATATGAAAAGTGTTAGTCAGTAATGTGTTGTATTGGATTTGCCCCAAACACTTTGTATTCAGGACATGAAGTTTATTTCTTTGCCATATTTTTTGCAGTTTTATTTTAGTGCCTTAGGATGCATGTTTTGGAATATTTTAATTCTGTACAGACTTCCTTCTTTTCACTAAGTCATTTAGGTGGAGTAACTAAACTGAGGATGGATCAACAACATTGTTCTCCTATCACAACCATTCAACTCTGTAACTGTTTTAAAGTTACCATTGGCCTCATGGTGAAATCTCTGAGCAGTTTCCTTCCTCTCTGGCAACTGAGTTAGGAAGGACGCCTGTATCTTTGTAGTGACTGGGTGTATTGATACACCATCCAGAGTGTAATTAATAACTTCACCATGCTCAAAGGGATATTCCATGTCTGCTTTTTATTGTATTTTTACCCATCTTGTCACGCCCTGACTTATGGAGCTCTTGAATGTTGAGTCAAGGTGTGGAGATCTACACTGCTCCAAAAAATAAAGGGAACACTTAAACAACACAATGTAACTCCAAGTCAATCACACTTCTGTTAAATCAAACTGTCCACTTAGGAAGCAACACTGATTGACAATACATTCCACATGCTGTTGTGCAAATGGAATAGACAACAGGTGGAAATTATAGGCAATTAGCAAGACACCCCCAATAAAGAAGTGGTTCTGCAGGTGGTGACCACAGACCACTTCTCAGTTCCTATGCTTCCTGGCTTTCACTCTAGTGGTAGCATGAGACGGAGTCTAGAACCCACACAAGTGGCTCAGGTAGTGCAGCTCATCCAGGATGGCACATCAATGCGAGCTGTGGCAAGAAGGTTTGCTGTGTCTGTCAGCGTAGTGTCCAGAGCATGGAGGCGCTACCAGGAGACAGGCCAGTACATCAGGAGACGTGGAGGAGGCCGTAGGAGGGCAACAACCCAGCAGCAGGACTGCTACCTCCGCCTTTGTGCATGGAGGAGCAGGAGGAGCACTGCCAGAGCCCTGCAAAATGACCTCCAGCAGGCCACAAATGTGCATGTGTCTGCTCAAACGGTCAGAAACAGACTCCATGAGGGTGGTATGAGGGCCCGACGTCCACAGGTGGGGGTTGTGCTTACAGCCCAACACCGTGCAGGACGTTTGGTATTTGCCAGAGAACACCAATATTGGCATATTCGCCACTGGCGCCCTGTGCTCTTCACAGATGAAAGCAGGTTCACACTGAGCATGTGACAGACGTGACAGAGTCTGGAGACGCCGTGGAGAACGTTCTGCTGCCTGCAACATCCTCCAGCATGACCGGTTTGGCGGTGGGTCAGTCATGGTGTGGGGGTGGCATTTCTTTGGGGGGGCCGCACAGCCCTCCATGTGCTCGCCAGAGGTAGCCTGACTGCCATTAGGTACCGAGATGAGATCCTCAGACCCCTTGTGAGACCATATGCTGGTGCGGTTGGCCCTGGGTTCCTCCTAATGCAAGACAATGCTAGACCTCATGTGGCTGGAGTGTATCAGCAGTTCCTGCAAGAGGAAGGCATTGATGCTATGGACTGGCCCGCCCGTTCCACAGACCTGAATCCAATTGAGCACATCTGGGACATCATGTCTCGCTCCATCCACCAACGCCACGTTGCACCACAGACTGTCCAGGAGTTGGCGGATGCTTTAGTCCAGGTCTGGGAGGAGATCCCTCAGGAGACCATCTGCCACCTCATCAGGAGCATGCCCAGGCGTTGTATGGAGGTCATACAGGCACGTGGAGGTCACACACACTACTGAGCCTCATTTTGACTTGTTTTAAGGACATTACATCAAAGTTGGATCAGCCTGTAGTGTGGTTTTCCACTTTAATTTTGAGGGTGACTCCAAATCCAGACCTCCATGGGTTGACACATTTGATTTCCATTGATAATTTGTGTGATTTTGCTGTCAGCACATTCAACTATGTAAAGAAAAAAGTATAATAAGATTATTTCATTCATTCAGATCTAGGATGTGTTGTTTAAGTGTTCCCTTTATAAAAGCAGTCTGTTATTATTTCTATGTTCACATTCTAGGTATTGTGTTTCTATGTTTGGCCGGGTGTGATTCCCAATCAGAGGCAGCTGTCGCTCGTTGTCTCTGATTGTGGATCATACTTAAGTAGCCTGTTTGCAATCTTTAGTTGTGGGATCTTGTTCCGTGTATAGGCTTGTATTGTGTTTAGCCTGAGGACTTCACGTTACGTTGTTTTTGTTCGTATGTTTATTTTAATAAATAAACATGTTCACATCGCACGCTGCACCTTGGTCTGACCCGTCCTTCAACGAACGTGACACATCTACCAATAGGTGCCCTTCTTTACGAGGCATTGGAAAACCTCCCTGGTCTTTATGGTTGAATCTGTGTTTGAAATTCACTGCTCGACTGAGGGACCTTACAATTATCTGTATGTGTGGGGTACAGAGATGAGGTAGTCATTCAAAAAGTAATGTTAAACACTATTATTGCACACAGAGTGAGTCCATGCAACTTATTATGTGACTTGTTAAGTAATGTTTACTTCTGAACTTATTTAGGCTTGCCATAACAAAGGGATTGAATACTTATTGACTAAAGACATTTCAGCTTTCATTTTTTATTAATTTGAAAAGAAATCTTAACATAATTCAAATTTCACATTACGGGTTATTGTGTATAGGCCATCGAATCATTTTAAATTCAGGCTGTAACATTTTGAAAAAGTCAAGGGGTGTGAATACTTTCTGAAGGCACTGGGGCTTTAAAAACAGACAGAATCTAAAAGAAAAGATTGGCTGAATCCCCTTCCCTGACCCCTCCATTTGCACAAGTGTCCCAAAGCTGAGGGAGTGATGACTGATGATGATGATGATGATGATGATCGAGGGTGTAGGAGCAAATTACACCCTCCGATAGCCACTTTGACCAAGCCAGCAAGGCTGCAGGCTCCAGAGCGAAATGGTATCCCAAAATGCACCGAGATATGTTTTTTGAGCAATTTTGTAAAAAATAATGGAGGCCTAATTATATGCCACATGCATTTGTTTGTTTTTTATCCGATTTCAAAGCTTGACACGTAACACATCAGAAATGAAATGTCACAGAGGTTTAGGCCTATAAGACGAGGGAATTTGTTCATTTGAATGTCATGTTAGTTTTATTATTTGACAGCGGAACATGGAGCATCACTCGTCCCGAAGTTGACGGGTTTTATTGATCCCTTCGCCATAAAAAAAGCCTCCCTCGGAATTTCGTAAGAAACCCGTGAAAACGGAGGGCCCTCTGAGCGAGTTGGTGGCTTGGGATTCGCTGCTCATCTCTAATGAACCTAATCTCTAATGAATCTAATCTAATCTCTAATGAATCTAATCTAATCTCTAATGAATCTCCTTTTTGCTCTTCCTCTACCTTCCCTCTCCCTCAACCCACAGACCTCTCTCTCCTTCCCTCTCCTTCCCTCTCGCTGGCTTGTGGCAGCCATCTCATTTACATTTACGTCATTTAGCAGACGCTCTTATCCAGAGCGACTTACAAATTGGTGCTTTCACCTTATAGCCAGTGGGATAACCACTTTACAATATATATTATTTATTTATTATATTTTTTTGGGGGGTGGGGTAAGGGGGGGTAGAAGGATTACTTTATCCTATCCCAGGTATTCCTTAAAGAGGTGGGGTTTCAAGTGTCTCCGGAAGGTGGTGAGTGACTCCGCTGTCCTGGCGTCGTGAGGGAGCTTGTTCCACCATTGGGGTGCCAGAGCAGCGAACAGTTTTGACTGGGCTGAGCGGGAACTATGCTTCCGCAGAGGAAGGGGAGCCAGCAGGCCAGAGGTGGATGAACGCAATGCCCTCGTTTGGGTGTAGGGACTGATCAGAGCCAACCAACACACTGACACTACCGCACAATCTCATACGCTGTACTGTGTAGGCTTGGGAATTATACAGTTTAGCGGGGTATTAGGAAATGGGATGGTTTTCAATACCGTTGAAACTGTTTCTTTGAAATGTTTCAATAAATTGTAATATTTGTAGCTACTTTTTAAAGTTAATACCTGCAGTCGACTTGTGCAGTACTTTAAGAGATAAAGCAGATTGCGTTCTTCATTTCACCTGTCACATTATTTTACATTATGAAGCTAACCGTAGTTCCCCAGAACAGTTCAGCCAGTCACGTGTTTGTTTGTAGATAACACAACAGGAGAACGAGGGAGCAGGTGAGTCCAGCTGTGTCGTTAGTTTAACTTGCTAGTTATCTCAGTAACTGGCTGAATTAATAAGGAGATGGGGCATCATATAGCTGTCAGCTTTCTGCCGTGTTTGAGAAGTCAAAGCCCTTTGGATGAGTTATCTGTACAGCTTTCTGCCACCTCAGCCAGCTCTTCCCCTCTCTCCTCCAAGCAGAGAGGCAGGCCGTTGCCCTAGCAACTCCACACAGTGTACACCGTAGGGAGCATATTCCATTCCTAGAGGAGCCGTGTCATTAACCCTAAAAGTTCCAGATTGGGGTGAAAATGGAAGCCATCTTGGTCAGGGAGAAATCCAAACCAGTCTAATTGCAATGAATGGCAGTAGAGTTATAATCCAGGTTTTACTAATGCAGGAAAATAAAAAGACGTGTGATATATCAGAAATGGTGGAATATAATTATTGTCAACCTGAAATAGTCATAATTATAAATACAGTTTACACCGTTTTATACCAATTGTCTGTTTAAATAGCCTCTAAAATATATGTAAACAGATGATAGATGTCTAAATGCTGTTATATGATGCAATATCAGTACTTATTGCATTTACAACTTGTCTAAGTCATCAACTGATTTCAGCCAGTGTACGGCTGTGGATTGATGGCATTGTTTGAATGGTAATACATTAAACCGGTAACACACATTTTATTTGTCACATGCTTGGTGTGGAAGGACGGTCTGTTTCCATCATATTTTACACTTTCCCCTTTCCCTTCCAGATAGACAGACAACATGGTGCCGCATAACTACATCACTGTTGCCATAACGACATGTAGAAGGTGTCCATACAGTCCACCTACTGTATCTGATAGGTCAGGTAGCATAGCAGACACCCCCCCACTCCCCCCCACCACACCCACAGAGCTACTCACCGCTCGTGTCGTTAGTAGCATCCAAGGCTTCCACTATCAACGTGTAGGACCTCTGGGGAAGACAAAAAAAGAGTTCAGGGTCAGCAACTAAACAGCAGCCAAACATCAACACAACATCAAAAGAGAAACACTGAAAGCAACCTCTAATAGCAACACCGTCTAGTGTCCCTGCGTTAGTATCTAGTATCTGTGTGAACCATAGAATTAGGATTTAGAACACTAGAATGGACAACCTTCTTGTGATGGTGTAAAGGTCGGCCATGTTGGTCAGGGAGTTGGTCAACCATGGTTTGCCAGTGATGTGATAAGATAGTGTATAACAATGGATTTAAATAATTTATCTGCACTGTGTGTTAGCTAGCAAGACAGTTTAAGGAATTATTCCATAAATTGTTCAAATTAACTGCCAATATGCCAACATAACATTCAAACAATGCAGTCAAACCACAGCCACACACTGGTTGAAATCAACTGATGACAGGCCTTAGACAAGTTGAAAAAAGCAACAAGTACTGATAGTGTCATATACAGTATATATGCACATAATAGCATTTTTCATGAGCATTCATTACTATTTTTTGCCAATTTAAAGTCGTGGCCTGCCCATGTCATAGTCTCACAGTAGCAACACAACTGAACTACAACAAGATAATAGATTTCAGGCGTTCACAGCTTGCATTTTGTCTTAATTTTCTGTTAAGTGAACCTTGCATCATTATACATAGATACCATTTTTGTAAATGTGTCATTTATCTTTGGGGGGGGGGGCTTAATGGGAACAGTAGCATCAATAACACTCCCTCTATACAGAATGTCAATTGCAATAAATATTGTTCAATATGTATATATATATACACACAGTGGTGTGAAAAAGTGTTTGCCCCCTTCCTGATTTCTTATTTGTTTGCATGTTTGTCACACTTAAATGTTTCAGATCAAACAAATTTAAATATTAGTCAAAGATAACACAATTAAACACAAAATGCAGTTTTGAAATGAAGGTTGTTATTATTAAGGGAAAACAAAATCCAAACCCACATGGCCCTGTGTGAAAAAGTGATTGCCCCCTACAACCTAATAACTGGTTGGGCCACCCTTAGCAGCAACAACTGCAATCAAGCGTTTGCGATAACTTGCAATGAGTCTTTTACAGCGCTGTGGAGGAATTTTGGCCCACTCATCTTTGCAGAATTGTTGTAATTCAGCCACATTGGAGGGTTTTCAAGCATGAACTGCCTTTTTAAGGATTCAGGTCAGGACTTTGACTAGGCCACTCCAAAGTCTTCATTTTGTTTTTCTTCAGCCATTCAGGAGGTGGACTTGCTGGTGTGTTTTGGATCATTGTCCTGCAGCAGAACCCAAGTTCGCTTCAGCTTGAGGTCACGAACAGATGGCCGGACATTCTCCTTCAGGATTTTTTGGTAGACAGCAGAATTAATGGTTCCATTTATCACAGCAAGTCTTCCAGGTCCTGAAGCAGCAAAACAGGCCCAGACCATCACACTACCACCACCATATTTTACTGTTGGTATGATGTTCTTTTTCTGAAATGCGGTGTTACTTTTACGGCAGATGTAATGGGACACACACCTTCCAAAAAGTTCAACTTTTGTCTCGTCGGTCCACAGAGTATTTTCCCAAAGGTCTTGGGGATCATCAAGATGTTTTCTGGCAAAAATGAGACAAGCCTTAATGTTCTTTCTGCTCAGCAGTGGTTTTCATCTTGGAACTCTGCCATGCAGGCCATTTTTGCCCAGTCTCTTTCTTATGGTGGAGTAATGAACACTGACCTTAACTGAGGCAAGTGAGGCCTGCAGCTCTTTGGATGTTGTTGTGGGGTCTTTATTGACCTCTTGGATGAGTCGTCACTGCGCTCTTGGGGTAATTTTGGTCGGCCGGCCACTTCTGGGAAGGTTCACCACTGTTCCATGTTTTCGCCATTTGTGGATAATGGCTCTCACTGTTGTTCGCTGGAGTCCCAAAGCTTTAGAAATGGCTTTATAACCTTTTCCAGACTGATGGATCTCAATTACTTTCTTTCTCATTTGTTCCTGAATTTCTTTGGATCTCGGCATGATGTCTAGCTTGTGAGGATCTTTTGGTGTACTTCACTTTGTCAGGCAGGTCCTAGTTAAGTGATTCCTTGATTGAGAACAGGTGTGGCAGTAATCAGGCCTGGGTGTGGCTAGAGGAATTGAACTCAGGTGTGATAAACCACAGTTGAGTTGTGTTATAACAGGGGGGGGGGGGGGTTTTGTTTTCCCTTAATAATAACAACCTTCATTTCAAAACTGCATTTTGTGTTTACTTGTGTTATCTTAAATTTAAATATTTAAATTTGTTTGATGATCTGAAACATTTAAGTGTGACAAACATGCAAACAAATAACTAATCAGGAAGGGGGCAAACACTTTCACACCACTGTATATATTCAATATATATCATAAAAAGTCATAAAACTTCATGTGAGATTAATCTTTCATGTTATCTCCACTTTTCTTACAAAGATTAGGGCAATACAGTGCCTTCAGAAAGTATTCACACCCCTTGACTTAACATTTTGTTGTGTTACAGCCTGAATTTAAAATGGATAAAATTGAGATTTTGTGTCACTGGCCTACACACCATACACTATAATGTCAAAGTGGAATTATGTTTTTCAAAATTTTTACAAATTAATAAAAAATGAAAAGCTGAAATGTCTTGAGTGAATAAGTATTCAACACCTTGACTATGGCAAGCCTAAATAAGTTCAGGAGTAAACATTTGCTTAACAAGTCACATAATAAGTTAATGGACTCACTGTGTGCAATAAGTGTTTAACATGATTTTTGCAGCCAGGTCACCAGTGATACAAGTCATTATTCGACGTCCATCCATGTCTAAGGACGTCGGGAGATGACGTGGAAATGTGCCACAAGGGGCAACAGTGAGCACTGTTACCTTCAAGTAGGGTGTTGTGGAAGGGGATGGCGGATGGGCGTAAGCATCTGCCTCTGGTGCCAAAGGTTGCATGTTCAAATCCAGTGAGTTCCCCCCCCCCCCCCCCCCCCTTTGTATTTTTTAAGCCTATCCCAAACCTTAACCATTAGGAGTTAATACCTAACCTTGAGATTTCAGAGTTAACGCCTAAACGTAACCCTAAAAAAAACGTACATTTGACATTTCAAACAACTTCGAAATGTTGAGTTTGAGAAACATGGATGAACGTCTAATTCTGACAGGAGACAGAGCTTGTTATATTTTTGAATGACTACCTAATCTCTGTACCCCACACATACAATTATCTGTAAGGTCCCTCAGTCGAGCAGTGAATTTCAAACACAGATTCAACCATAAAGACCAGGGAGGTTTTCCAATGCCTCGTAAAGAAGGGCCTATTGGTAGATGGGTAAAAATACAATAAAAAGCAGACATTGACCATCCCTTTGAGCATGGTGAAGTTATTAATTACACTCTGGATGGTGTATCAATACACCCAGTCACTACAAAGATACAGGCGTCCTTCCTAACTCAGTTGCCGGAGAGGAAGGAAACTGCTCAGGGATTAAACCATGAGGCCAATGGTGACTTTAAAACAGTTACAGAGTTCAATGGCTGTGATAGGAGAAAACTGAGGACGGATCAACATTGTAGTATGAAAAATAATGTATGCACTCACTAACTGTAAGTCGCTCTGGATAAGAGCGTCTGCTAAATGACTCAAATGTAAATGTAGTTACTCCACAATACTAACCTAAACGACAGAGTGAAAACAAGGAAGCCTGTACAGAATAAACAATATCCAAAACATGCATCCTGATTGCAACAAGGCACTAAAAGTAATTCTGCAAAATATGTGGCAAAGCAATTCACTTTTGTCCTGAAAACAAAGTGTTATGTTTCTGGGGCAAATCCAATACAACATATTACTGAGTACCCCTCTCCATATTTTCAAGCATAGTGGTGGCTGCATCATGTTATAGGTATGCTTGTAATTGTTAAGGACTGGGGTGTTTTTCAGGAGCACAGGCAAAATCCTAGAGGAGACCCTGGTTCAGTCTGCTTTCCACCAGACACTGGGAGATGAATTCACCTTTCAGCAGGACAATAACCTAAAACACAAGGTCAAATCTACACTGGAATTGTTACCAAGAAGACAGTGAATGTTCCTGAGTGGCCGAGTTACAGTTTTGACTTCAATGTACTTGAAAATCTACGGCAAGACCTGAAAATGGTTGTCTAGCAATGATCAACAACCAATTTGACAGAGCTTGAAGAATTTAGAAAATAATAAAAATGGGCAGATATTGCACAATCCAGGTGTGCAAAGATCTTAGAGACTTACCCAGAAAGACTTACAGCTGTAATCGCTGCCAAAGGTGCTTCTACAAAGTATTGACTCAGGGGTTTGAACACTTACGCAAATGAGCTATTTCTGCATTTCATTTTGAATAAAAAATAAAAAATAAAATGTCACTCATTTTGGGGTATTGTGTGTAGATTTGTGAGAAAATCTATTTTGAATCCAGGCTGTAACAACAAAATGTGGAATGAGTCAAGGGGTATGAATACTTTCTGAAGGCACTGTATATAATGTTAGAAATGTCTCAATTTAGATTTTAGTTGGATTAATAGGTACACTTACCCAATTTATAAATATATTCCACAATTTTTGATATATCACGTCTTTTTATTTTCCTGCATTAGTAAAACCTGGATTATAACTCTACTGCCATTCATTCCAATTAGACTGGTTTGGATTTCTCCCTGACCAAGATGGCTTCCATTTTCAACCCAATCTGGAACTTTTAGGGTTAATGACACGGCTCCCTGACCAATATGGCTTCCATTAGGGCCGAGTTTCTATTATCTTCTCACGTAATCCAATTATAGTAGTTCCCTATTATAGTAGTATTATAGTAGTTCCCTATTATAGTAGTATTATAGTAGTATTATAGTAGTTCCCTATTATAGTAGTATTATAGTAGTATTATAGTAGTATTATAGTAGTATTATAGTAGTTCCCTATTATAGTAGTATTACAGTAGTATTATAGTAGTTCCCTATTATAGTAGTATTATAGTAGTTCCCTATTATAGTAGTATTATAGTAGTATTATAGTAGTTCCTATTATAGTAGTTCCCTATTATAGTAAGTATTATACGTAGATTCCCTATATCGTATTTAGTAGTATTATAGTATAGTTCTTTAGTAGTTCCCTTATAGTAGTATTATAGTATTCATTATAGTAGTTATTATAGTAGTATTATAGTAGTCCCATTTAGTAGTCTAAGGTATAGGTATAGTAGTATTATAGTTAGGTATTTCCTTTTATAGTAGTATTAGTAGTTCCCATTATGAGTTTTATATAGTTTAAGTATTTCCCCTTTTATAGTAGAAAGTAGTTATGTAGGTTTTAGTAGTTTTATAGAGTTCCCTTTGTGTATTATAGTAGTTCCTATTATAGTAGTTTTATAGAGTTCCCCTTTATAGTAGATTTCATAGTTTTATAGAGCCCCCATTATAGTAGTTTTATAGTATTTCCCTTTATAGTAGTTATAGTGTATTTAGTATTTCCCCTATTTAAGTATTTCCCTATATAGTAGTTTATAGTGTTCCATTATAGTATTTAAGTAGTAATAGAGTTCCCTATTTAGTAGTATTATATATTTTATAGAGTTTTATATTTAGTTATATGGGTCCCTATTATAGTATATTATAGTATTTCCCTTTTATAGTAGTTTTATAGTAGTATTATAGTAGCCCCTTTTATGTAGTATTATAGTGTTTATAGTGTATTTAGTAGTATTTAGTTTCCTATATAGTAGTATTAAGTAGTTCCCTATTATAGTAGTATTATAGTAGTTCCCTATTATAGTAGTATTATAGTAGTATTATAGTAGTTCCCAGACTCACATAAAGAATCTCCAATCCAAAGTTAAATCTAGAATCGGCTTCCTATTTCGCAACAAAGCCTCCTTCACTCATGCTGCCAAACATGCCCTCGTAAAACTGACTATCCTACCGATCCTTGACTTCGGCGATGTCATTTACAAAATAGCCTCCAACACTCTACTCAGCAAATTGGATGTAGTCTATCACAGTGCCATCCGTTTTGTCTCCAAAGCCCCATACACTACCCACCACTGTGACCTGTACGCTCTTGTTGGCTGGTCCTCACTACATGTTCGTCGTCAAAACCCACTGGCTCCAGGCCATCTATAAATCACTGCTAGGCAAATCCCCGCCCTATCTTAGCTCATTGGTCACCATAGCAGCACCCACCCGTAGTCTGCGCTCCAGCAGGTATATCTCACTGGTCATTCCCAAAGCCAACACCTCCTTTGGCCGCCATTCCTTCCAGTTCTCTGCTGCCAATGACTGGAACGAATTGCAAAAATCTCTGAAGCTGGAGACTCTTATCTCCCCCAATAACTTTAAGCATCAGTTGTCAGAGCACCTTACCGATCACTGCACCTGTACACAGCCCATCTGAAATTAGCCCACCCAACTACCTCATCCCTATATTGTTATTTATTTTGCTCTTTTGCACCCCAGTATCTCTATTTGCACATAATCTCTTGCACATCTAGCATTCCAGTGTTAATACTATTGTAATTATTCTGCACTATAGCCTATTTATTGCCTTACCTCCATAACTTGCTACATTTGCACACACTATATATATATTTTCTGTTGTATTTCTGACTTTATGTTTTTTTTCTTTACCCCATATGTAACTCTGTGTTGTTTTTATTGCACTACTTTGCTTTATCTTGGCCAGGTCGCAGTTGTAAATGAGAACATGTTCTCAACTGGCTTACCTGGTTAAATAAAGGTGAAATAAAAAAAAAATAAAAAAAATAGTAGTTCCCTATTATAGTAGTATTATAGTAGTTCCCTATTATAGTAGTATTATAGTAGTATTATAGTAGTATTATAGTAGTATTATAGTAGTTCCCTATTATAGTAGTATTATAGTAGTTCCCTATTATAGTAGTATTATAGTAGTATTATAGTAGTTCCCTATTATAGTAGTATTATAGTAGTATTATAGTAGTTCCCTATTTTAGTAGTTCCCTATTATAGTAGTATTATAGTAGTATTGTAGTAGTATTATAGTAGTTCCCTATTATGGTAGTATTATAGTAGTATTATAGTAGTTCCCTATTATTATTAGTATTATAGTAGTTACCTATTCTAGTAGTATTATAGTAGTTCCCTATTATAGTAGTATTATAGTAGTTCCCTATTTTAGTAGTTCCCTATTATAGTAGTATTATAGTAGTATTATAGTAGTATTATAGTAGTTCCCTATTATAGTAGTATTATAGTAGTTCCCTATTATAGTAGTATTATAGTAGTATTATAGTAGTTCCCTATTATAGTAGTATTATAGTAGTATTATAGTAGTTCCCTATTTTAGTAGTTCCCTATTATAGTAGTATTGTAGTAGTATTATAGTAGTTCCCTATTATTAGTAGTATTATAGTAGTTACATATTCTAGTAGTATTATAGTAGTTCCCTATTATAGTAGTATTATAGTAGTTCCCTATTATAGTAGTATTATAGTAGTTCCCTATTTTAGTAGTTCCCTATTATAGTAGTTCCCTATTTTAGTAGTTCCCTATTATAGTAGTATTGTAGTAGTATTATAGTAGTTCCCTATTATTATTAGTAGTATTATAGTAGTCACCTATTCTAGTAATATTATAGTAGTTCCCTATTATAGTAGTATTATAGTAGTTCCCTATTATAGTAGTATTATAGTAGTATTATAGTAGTATTATAGTAGTTCCCTATTATAGTAGTATTATAGTAGTTCCCTATTATAGTAGTATTATAGTAGTATTATAGTAGTTCCCTATTATAGTAGTATTATAGTAGTATTATAGTAGTTCCCTATTTTAGTAGTCCCCTATTATAGTAGTATTGTAGTAGTATTATAGTAGTTCCCTATTATGGTAGTATTCTAGTAGTATTATAGTAGTTCCCTATTATTAGTAGTATTATAGTAGTTACCTATTCTAGTAGTATTATAGTAGTTCCCTATTATAGTAGTATTATAGTAGTTCCCTATTATAGTAGTATTATAGTAGTTCCCTATTTTAGTAGTTCCCTATTATCGTAGTATTCTAGTAGTATTATAGTAGTTCCCTATTTTAGTAGTTCCCTATTATAGTAGTATTATAGTAGTTCCCTATTATAGTAGTATTGTAGTAGTTCCCTATTTTAGTAGTTCCCTATTATAGTAGTATTATAGTAGTTCCCTATTATAGTAGTATTATAGTAGTTCCCTATTATAGTAGTATTATAGTAGTATTATAGTAGTTCCCTATTATAGTAGTATTATAGTAGTTCCCTATTATAGTAGTATTATAGTAGTTCCCTATTATAGTAGTATTATAGTAGTATTGTAGTAGTTCCCTATTTTAGTAGTTCCCTATTATAGTAGTATTATAGTAGTTCCCTATTATAGTAGTATTATAGTATTTCCCTATTATAGTAGTATTATAGTAGTATTATAGTAGTTCCCTATTATAGTAGTATTATAGTAGTATTATAGTAGTATTATAGTAGTTCCCTATTATAGTAGTATTATAGTAGTATTATTAGTGTTTTAGTAGATTTTAAATAGATTATAGTAGTTCCCCATTTTAAATAGATTTAGAGTTATAGTGTTCCCCATTATATTGTTTATAGTGTTTCCCCATTATAGAGTTTCCCCATTATAGTAGTATTATAGAGTTCCAATGGCTGACCAATTAACCATGGTACATGCGGTTTTAAATTTTTGAAATCAAGCCCTTGTTCAAACATGGAGAAAGAAATTTTGGGGGGAGCAGTAGTACAATCAGCATTTCCTAGTGTTCAGAATTCTAAAACCTGTTTAAATTCTCAGGTGGAAACAGCAGGTAGCCTACCCAATGATGATGCACCCACTGTTCTGGGAATCTGGGCTCTGAGCTAAAACACTAAACACTTATTCTGGATAAAAACAGCCAAACCACGAACCCAAAAAAAAAACGAACAAAGGGGGGGGGGGGGGGAGGGGCAGAAAGCGAAGAGGGGAAAAACCCCTCAAGGGGAAGGCCCCCAACCCCAGGGGGAAAAAAAATACATACATACATACATACATACATACATAACATACAGACAGACAGACAGACAGACAGCATCAGACAGACAGTACAGACAGACAGACAGACAGACAGACAGACATACAGACAGACAGGACAGACATACAGACAGACAGACAGACATACAGTACATACATGACAGACAGACAGACATACAGACAGACAGACATACATACAGACAGTACATACATACATACAGACATACAGACAGTACATACATACATACATACATACATACATACATACAGACATACATACATACATACATACATACATACATACATACATACATACATACATACATACATACATATTCTTTTAACAAATATATATACAGTGGGGGAAAAAAGTATTTAGTCAGCCACCAATTGTGCAAGTTCTCCCACTTAAAAAGATGAGGCCTGTAATTTTCATCATAGGTACACGTCAACTATGACAGACAAATTGAGGAAAAAAAATCCAGAAAATCACATTGTAGGAATTTTAATGAATTGATTTGCAAATTATGGTGGAAAATAAGTATTTGGTCACCTACAAACAAGCAAGATTTCTGGCTCTCACAGACCTGTAACTTCTTCTTTAAGAGGCTCCTCTGTCCTCCACTCGTTACCTGTATTAATGGCACCTGTTTGAACTTGTTATCAGTATAAAAGACACCTGTCCACAACCTCAAACAGTCACACTCCAAACTCCACTATTGCCAAGACCAAAGAGCTGTCAAAGGACACCAGAAACAAAATTGTAGACCTGCACCAGGCTGGGAAGACTGAATCTGCAATAGGTAAGCAGCTTGGTTTGAAGAAATCAACTGTGGGAGCAATTATTAGGAAATGGAAGACATACAAGACCACTGATAATCTCCCTCGATCTGGGGCTCCACGCAAGATCTCACCCCGTGGGGTCAAAATGATCACAAGAACGGTGAGCAAAAATCCCAGAACCACACAGGGGGACCTAGTGAATGACCTGCAGAGAGCTGGGACCAAAGTAACAAAGCCTACCATCAGTAACACACTACGCCGCCAGGGACTCAAATCCTGCAGTGAAAGACGTGTCCCCCTGCTTAAGCCAGTACATGTCCAGCCCCGTCTGAAGTCTGCTAGAGTGCATTTGGATGATCCAGAAGAGGATTGGGAGAATGTCACATGGTCAGATGAAACCTAAATAGAACTTTTTAGTAAAAACTCAACTCGTCGTGTTTGGAGGACAAAGAATGCTGAGTTGCATCCAAAGAACACCATACCTACTGTGAAGCATGGGGGTGGAAACATCATGCTTTGGGGCTGTTTTTCTGCAAAGGGAACAGGACGACTGATCCGTGTAAAGGAAAGAATGAATGGGGCCATGTATCGTGAGATTTTGAAAGAAAACCTCCTTCCATCAGCAAGGGCATTGAAGATGAAACGTGGCTGGGTCTTTCAGCATGACAATGATCCCAAACACACCGCCCGGGCAACGAAGAAGTGGCTTCGTAAGAAGCATTTCAAGGTCCTGGAGTGGCCTAGCCAGTCTCCAGATCTCAACCCCATAGAAAATCTTTGGAGGGAGTTGAAAGTCTGTGTTGCCCAGCGACAGCCCCAAAACATCACTGCTCTAGAGGATATCTGCATGGAGGAATGGACCAAAATACCAGCAACAGTGTGTGAAAACCTTGTGAAGACTTACAGAAAACGTTTGACCTGTGTCATTGCCAACAAAGGGTATATAACAAAGTATTGAGAAACTTTTGTTATTGACCAAATACTTATTTTCCACCATAATTTGCAAATAAATTGATAAAAAAATCCTACAATGTGATTTTCTTGATTTTTTTTTCTCATTTTGTCTGTCATAGTTGACGTGTACCTATGATGAAAATTACAGGCCTCTCTCATCTTTTTAAGTGGGAGAACATGCACAATTGGTGGCTGACTAAATACTTTTTTTCCCCACTGTAGATAAGGTCTTGCTACCATGGAAAGGAAAATACCTGTCTATTTGTCGAAAAATCTACATGATTAACTCAAGTCAGATCCCAGTTTACCTATTTGCTTATGGTCTTGCCCGGCCTACACAACTTGTTTTTCTAAATTATATGAGCAAAACAAAAAACACTATTTTATTTAGAATGGCAAGCCTATTTTGTTGCCTTACAACCTGGATTTAAAATGGATTTTTGGGGGGGTTGTATCATTTGATTTACACAACATGCCTACCACTTTGAAGATGCAAAATAAAATAAATTGTGAAACAAACAACAAATAAGACTGGTCTGGGCTTTGACTAGGCCATTCCAAGACATTTAAATGTTTCCCCTTAAACCACTCAAGTGTTGATTTAGCAGTATGCTTAGGGTCATTGTCCTGCTGGAAGGTGAACCTCCGTCCCAGTCTTAAATCTCTGGAAGACTGAAACAGATTTTCCTCAAGAATTTCCCTGTATTAGCACCATCCATCATTCCTTCAATTCTGACCAGTTTCCCAGTCCCTGCAGATGAAAAACATCCCCACAGCATGATGCTGCCACCACCATGCTTCACTGTGGGGATGGTGTTCTATGGGTGATGAGAGGTGTTGGGTTTGCGCCAGACAGTGTTTTCCTTGATGGCCAAAAAGCTCAATTTTAGTCTCATCTGACCAGAGTACCTTCTTCCATATGTTTGGGGAGTCTCCCACATGCCTTTTGGCGAACACCAAACGTGTTTGCTTATTTTCTTTAAGCAATGGCTTTTTTCTGGCCACTCTTCCGTAAAGCCCAGCTCTGTGGAGTGTACGGCTTAAAGTGGTCCTATGGACAGATACTCCAATCTCCGATGTGGAGCTTTGCAGGTCCTTCGGGGTTATCTTTGGTCTCTTTGTTGCCTCTCTGATTAATGCCCTCCTTGTCTGGTCTGTGAGTTTTGGTGGGAGGCCCTCTCTTGGCAGGTTTATTGTGGTGCCATATTCTTTCAATTTTGTAATAATGGATTTAATGGTGCTCTGTGGGATGTTCAAAGCTTCAGATATTTTTTTATAACCCAACCCTGATCTGTACTTCTCCACAACTTTGTCCTTGACCTGTTTGGAGAGCTCCTTGGTCTTCATGGTGCCGCTTGCTTGGTGGTGCCCCTTGCTTAGTGGTGTTGCAGACTCTGGGGACTTTCAGAACAGATATATATATATATATATATACATATACACACACATACACTGATATCATGTGACAGATCATGTGACACTTAAGATTTTACACAGGTGGACTTTATTGAACTAATTATGTGACTTCTGAAGGTAATTGGTTGCACCAGATCTTATTTAGGGGCTTCATAGCAAAGGGGGTGAATATATATGCACGCACCACTTTTCCGTTATTTATTTTGTATAATATTTAGTAAGAAGTTATTTTTTTATTTCACTTCACCAATTTGGACTATTTTGTGTATGTCCATTACATGAAATCCAAATAAATATCCATTTAAATTACAGGTTGTAATGCAACAAAATAGGAAAAACGCCAAGGTGGATGAATACTTTTGCAAGGCGCTGTAGACCCTGTATATAATAAATATGAATTCGGAGGGCAGAAATTATTAAATATTAAAGTTATAAAAACATAACATAAAATTTTTATAATCTTGGTAAGTTATATCATAAATAGGACTGGTGGAATTGTCACACATGCAGCTAACAAAAATATATGGAGATGTTTGCTCTATCCAAAATTACAACCAAAAATATATGGAGATGTCTGCTCTATCCAAAATTACAACCAAAAATATATGGAGATGTCTGCTCTATCCAAAATTACAACCAAAAATATATGGAGATGTCTGCTCTATCCAAAATTACAACCAAAAATATATGGAGATGTCTGCTCTATCCAAAATTACAACCAAAAATATATGGAGATGTCTGCTCTATCCAAAATTACAACCAAAAATATATGGAGATGTCTGCTCTATCCAAAATTACAACCAACTAATTGCTGCATTAGTGCAAAAATGGAAGAGGCAAGTGGAAGTGGCCATGCATTAAAGACCAAGTGGAAGTGGCCATGCATTAAAGACCAAGTGGAAGTGGCCATGCATTAAAGACCAAGTGGAAGTGGCCAAGTGGAAGTGGCCATGCATTAAAGACCAAGTGGAAGTGGCCATGCATTAAAGACCAAGTGGAAGTGGCCATGCATTAAAGACCAAGTGGAAGTGCCGTGCATTAAAGACCAAGTGGAAGTGGCCATGCATTAAAGACCAAGTGGAAGTGGCCATGCATTAAAGACCAAGTGGAAGTGGCCATGCATTAAAGACCAAGTGGAAGTGGCCATGCATTAAAGACCAAGTGGAAGTGGCCATGCATTAAAGACCAAGTGGAAGTGGCCATGCATTAAAGACCAAGTGGAAGTGGCCATGCATTAAAGACCAAGTGGAAGTGGCCATGCATTAAAGACCAAGTGGAAGTGGCCATGCATTAAAGACCAAAATTGGTTAAAAGAACAAGAACAGATTCATTTAAAGGACCAACAAATGGACAGCTGTGCAGATTGCAACATAGTTGGGAATAGATTTTCGATATACCGATTCCATGGCACATGACTTATGAACTCATACACAAAACGACGCCGGATTCAATTGTTATTCAATATAAATTATACAAAATTCTTGCAACCGATAGAATGTTATCTATATATATATATATATACACACTGCTCAAAAAAATAAAGGGAACACTAAAATAACACATCTTAGATCTGAATGAATGAAATAATCTTATTAAATACTTTTTTCTTTACATAGTTGAATGTGCTGACAACAAAATCACACAAAAATTATCAATGGAAATCAAATGTATCAACCCATGGAGGTCTGGATTTGGAGTCACCCTCAAAATTAAAGTGGAAAACCACACTACAGGCTGATCCAACTTTGATGTAATGTCCTTAAAACAAGTCAAAATGAGGCTCAGTAGTGTGTGTGGCCTCCAAGTGCCTGTATGACCTCCCTACAACGCCTGGGCATGCTCCTGATGAGGTGGCGGTTGGTCTCCTGAGGGATCTCCTCCCAGACCTGGACTAAAGCATCCGCCAACTCCTGGACAGTCTGTGGTGCAACGTGGCGTTGGTGGATGGAGCGAGACATGATGTCCCAGATGTGCTCAATTGGATTCAGGTCTGGGGAACGGGCGGGCCATTCCATAGCATCAATGCCTTCCTCTCTCAGGAACTGCTGACACAATCCAGCCACATGAGGTCTAGCATTGTCTTGCATTAGGAGGAACCCAGGGCCAACCGCACCAGCATATGGTCTCACAAGGGGTCTGAGGATCTCATCTCGGTACCTAATGGCAGTCAGGCTACCTCTGGCGAGCACATGGAGGGCTGTGTGGCCCCCCAAAGAAATGCCACCCCACACCATGACTGACCCACCGCCAAACCGGTCATGCTGGAGGATGTTGCAGGCAGCAGAACGTTCTCCACGGCGTCTCCAGACTCTGTCACGTCTGTCACATGTGCTCAGTGTGAACCTGCTTACATCTGTGAAGAGCACAGGGCGCCAGTGGCGAATTTGCCAATCTTGGTGTTCTCTGGCAAATGCCAAACGTCCTGCACGGTGTTGGGCTGTAAGCACAACCCCCACCTGTGGAAGTCGGGCCCTCATATCACCCTCATGGAGTCTGTTTCTGACCGTTTGAGCAGACACATGCACATTTGTGGCCTGCTGGAGGTCATTTTGCAGGGCTCTGGCAGTGCTCCTCCTGCTCCTCCTTGCACAAAGGCGGAGGTAGCGGTCCTGCTGCTGGGTTGTTGCCCTCCTACGGCCTCCTCCACGTCTCCTGATGTACTGGCCTGTCTCTTGGTAGCGCCTCCATGCTCTGGACACTACGCTGACAGACACAGCAAACCTTCTTGCCACAGCTCGCATTGATGTGCCATCCTACCTGAGCCACTTGTGTGGGTTCTAGACTCCGTCTCATGCTACCACTAGAGTGAAAGCACCGCCAGCATTCAAAAGTGACCAAAACATCAGCCAGGAAGCATAGGAACTGAGAAGTGGTCTGTGATCACCACCTGCAAAACCAGTCCTTTATTGGGGGGGTGTCTTGCTAATTGCCTATAATGTCCACCTGTTGTCTATTCCAGTTGCACAACAGCATGTGAAATGTATTGTCAATCAGTGTTGCTTCCTAAGTGGACAGTTTGATTTCACAGAAGTGTGATTGACTTGGAGTTACATTGTGTTGTTTAAGTGTTCCCTTTATTTTTTGGAGCAGAGTATAATATGCCATTTAGCAGACGCTTTTATCCAAAGCAACTTACAGTCATGTGCGACATACATTTTTACGTATGGATGGTCCCGGGGATCGAACCCACTACCCTGGTGTTACAAGCGCCGTGCTCTACCAATTGAGCTACAGAGGACCACTTGGAGCCAGCTGAATAAAGGGTGGAGTCCTCTGACAACGTGGGGCCAGCTGAATAACGGAACTCCATGGGGCCACATCTGCCAGATGTTATTGGAAACAGAATGCTCCCAATGAATAAATCAATTTAAAAAAATTGGTAAAACTTCTTCCTATGTCCACAATAATCCATATTTCTAGCATAATGACTGGCATAATTGAAATTGTGGATTATGACAATTTCACACCTGTGGTCTGGTCAATTAGCTAATGAGGACGCCATGGAGGTCCCCGATGTCAAATGACTTTATTGTAGGTAGGTTGACAGACAATATGCAACATTATTCATTCTCTATTTTTTCTTCTTGCTGGACTAGACAAGTGATTGATTAGCAGTATCATTGCAAATACAACCGTGCCAAGGTTAACACCACCTAGCACCTTGCGACAAGTAATCATTTTCGTAATTGTTTTGTTTTTTCACCAAAAATGATTATGGTTAATCATTGAGAGAGTGGTTAGCCTGTTTTAACAGTCCAGCCTAATGAGTTTAGGTCACAGACGAGTTCTAAGATAGCTACTTACTGGCCAGGCAAAACTGAACGGCAAAACAATCCTGGATCTTTCATTCCTCGCCGAGCTCTTCAAAGAAAATCCATTCGCTCCCAGGACAGGCGTAGATCCGGACCCGAAGCTACAAGGTCCCGCAGCCGAGACCCGCGACTGGTATTCCTTCAAACACACTTTAAAATACGTATCACACTCATCCATCCTGCATTTCCGATCCCCGCCGTTCCGTGAACCGTCACAACACAGCCCGTTAAGAAGCTCCCGGTTCTGGTTGTTCATCGATAAGATTTCCAACTCGAACTGACCCGTTCCCTCCGCCACCTGTCGGTAAAGCAGAACGAAGAAACGGTGAAACCGCTGGACATTGAGAGTGATCATGTTGCCGGCCCAGGCATCCTGCTCAGCTTACTTTGCAGAAAACTATAAAAGCAGAAAACTGTAGCTGAGAATTCTCAGCTCCACGATACCATTGAGATGTTATTATGTGATGTACGTATCGTGGAGTTAAAATCTCAGCTAAGCAAACTGATAAATTATGCACTGATAAATAGTCAGCTAGCAAAACTCCAGAAACATTGGTGCAAGCGCCTCTACAAAAGTTGTAAACTATGGATAATATATATATAAAAACGAATTGAGCCGTAAAGTTATCGAAAACAAAACTCAAAACGGGCTTGGTGAAGAGGGGTTGCACCGGATCAATGCAGGCAACGAGCCAACCACACTGATAAATACCCACACAACCATTGAACTTCGAGACTCTAGCTATACATTTCCCACTCCTAACGTGATGTTTTAGCTAGTCGAAATTAAAAGTAGCCTACTGAAGAATCAATGCGTCCACGGTAGCCCTCTGATCATATCCCTCACTATGCAACGGTAAAGTAATCCACATACCTTTGCATGAAACCACAACAATAACGCATGTAAGCAAAAAGCAGCAACGCCAACCGAGCCCAGTCTCAAAATCATGCCTCTGGTTTTGCCTTGCCGCTCCGCTTGGAAACTAAACGGTGTCTGGCCGAGTCACAGCACCAATGCAATTCTCCAATTTAAACATGCACGGAGTAAAGAACAAGACTTTCTCCAACGAGCCACAGCTTTGCAACACAGAGGGAAAATGCTTCCTTTTGCGTCTGTCTGCTCAAATTCTGCTAGTTAGTTCGTCTCGTTATATTCCTTTTCTATGCATTTAGTTACTTGCAGCGAAAAGTCTTTAGCTACACGTCACCATGCAGGTTGCTGTCCTCTTGTCTGTCCACATCTAAACGGACCGCTGGTTGAAGGACTCCGGAAGGAGGCGGGTAGAACCCTGACAGACATGTATATTCATGAGGAGGAGGAGTAGAAGACCACGCCTCTTTGTTGCATTTTGAGGAGCCTTGTTCTACTGTTATGAATTGCAATTCCTACAATATGTTGCAAATTGCAATTCGTACAAATATTTTACGAATTTGCTGAAAAACGTATGTTATGTTACGAATTCAAATTCGTTGTGGCTAACGTTGACTAGGTGGCTAAGGCTAACGTTAGCTAGCTGGCTAATGTTAGCTGAGCTAGGCCTTAGGGTGTGTGTTAGCTATAGGGTTAGGAGTTAGGTTAAGGTTAGAGTTAGGGGAAGGGTTAGCTAACATGCTAGCTAAGTAGTTGCAAAGTCGCTACAGAGTAGCAAGTAGTTGCTAAAGTTGTCCATGATGAGATTCAAACACGCAAACTTTTGGTTGCTAGAGGTTGCCATTATACACCCACCCATCAATCCACCCCGACCAACCACTCCCATTATACGCCCACCCATCAATCCACCCCGACCAACCACTCCCATTATACGCCCACCCATCAATCCACCCCGACCAACCACTCCCATTATACGCCCACCCATCAATCCACCCCGACCAACCACTCCCCTTATAACGCCCACCATCAATCCACCCCGACCAACCACTCCCATTATACGCCCCACCCATCAATCCACCCGGACCAACCACTCCCATTATACGCCCACCCATCAATCCACCCCGACCAACCACTCTAGTTACATTTTTTCCATAAGTAACCTTGTGTCTTATGTAACCAAATATAACACATCATACTAATTTGAGTGTCCCGTATTTACGTTTACTAGTCTATGAGACCAGGCTGACTGGACTGGTGTTCAAACCTATGAGTTATGATTATGCAAGTTAAAAAAAACATTTGAGTTGAAAAACTATTAGAAAAAATGAGAGGAAACAGTTTGTAAATTAATTGCAAATTAATTTCATGTTTTTCCCAACGTCAACTTCAAAATCTGCCTAAAAAGTAGGTTAAAGTACATGATATCAATATTTTCCTTCCTGCATATTTAACAAGTTATGTACAAATGTGCTTATCAAAAAAGCTGATGAATTATCCCCATGAGTGAGTCTGAGAATTCAGATTATGTAGAAAATCAACTTGGGAGAAATTCCCAACTTCTGGCACATTATTTGTTCTTTGTGATGTGGTCTAAAAATCTAGGTCTAAAAAACCAGTGTCCTATCAAATCAAATCAAATATTATTTGCCACATGCGCCGAATACAACAGGTGTAGACATTACCGTGAAATGCTTACTTACAGCCCTTAACCAACAATGTATATTTTTTTCTCATAAAAAAGTAGAATAAAACAACAACAACAAAAACGTGTTGAGAAAAAAAGAGCAGAAGTAAAATAAAATAACAGTAGGGAGGCTATATATACAGGGGGGTACCGGTACAGAGTCAATGTGCGGGGGCACCGGCTAGTTGAGGTAATATGTACATGTGGGTAGAGTTAAAGTGACTATGCATAAATAATTAACAGAGTAGCAGCAGCGTAAAATGATGGGGTGGGGGGGCAGTGCAAATAGTCCGGGTAGCCATGATTAGCTGTTCAGGAGTCTTATGGCTTGGGGGTAGAAGCTGTTGAGAAGTCTTTTGGACCTAGACTTGGCACTCCGGTACCGCTTGCCATGCGGTAGCAGAGAGAACAGTCTATGACTAGGGTGGCTGGAGTCTTTGACACATTTTTTGGGGGGCCTTCCTCTGACACCGCCTGGTATAGAGGTCCTGGATGGCAGGGAGCTTTGCCCCAGTGATGTACTGGGCCGTACGCACTACCCTCTGTAGTGCCTTGCGGTCGGAGGCCGAGCAGTTGCCATACCAGGCGGTGATGCAACCAGTCAGGGCTTTTTGAGGATCTGAGGACCCATGCCAAATCTCAGTGTTCTGAAAACGTAAGAGTTCGAGTTTTATTTTTATTATGAGGAGATAGAAACGAGGATCTCGCCCCCTCTCTCTCTCTCTCTCTCTCCTCTCTCTCTCTCTCTCTCTCTCTTCTCTCTCTCTCTCTGTGTCTCTCTCTCTCTCTGGTCTCCTCTCTCTCTCTCTCTCTCTCTCTCTCTCTGTCTCTCTCTCTCTCTCTCTCTCTCACTGTCTGTCTCTCTCTCTTTATTTACTTGGTATTTCATTACTTTAACAGAACGTTTCCTAAACGTTCAAATGTGGTTACATTTCATTTCAAATGTGGGTAATGTTCTAGGAACGTTCTCCAACTGGTTTGACATTGGGAACGTTCTCAAATAGTTCTGAGAAAGTTAAGAAACAACATTCTTCTGTGGGAATTTCAGTACTTCAGCATAACATTTCCTACAGGTTTCCTCATGGTTCTATTTAAAGTCATGTTCTCAAATTGTTCCAAAAATATAAAGAAAACTTTCCATAAAAACCACAAGAAAACTTTAATAATGTTCAGGGAACGTTCAAAAAATGTTATTTAAAAACATATACATTCCGTTCTCAGCATCAACAAAACTCTCTCTATCCTCTATCTTGTTAAGTGTGTTCAGGTGTTTTGGCCACGCCCACTAATTGGCCACACCTGATCTTAATGAGTGCTTGTTTCCTTTGAAATGGGGTCTGTTTGACTAAAATTATCAGCTTTGTGTGTCACGCTAGCTCCATCCTGGTGGTGCAGTAGAGTAATGACATGGATTGGGGAGAAAAACAAAACAAACATAAAAATAACAACAAAATAAAATATCAGGAGATCAGGTTTGAATCTGACTGATGTCACAATAAAAAAATTAATTAATTTCCATGTGTCCTACCTGTGCTTGAAAAAAAAAAAAAAAAAAGGTGTACCCAAATAAGCTAGCAGTGTTATTAAAAGTCTTATTGAAACATTCAGTGAAAGTTTTAAGGATGTTATTAAAAAACCTCCAAATAGCCTATAATTTCTGTTGTCAGAGCATTAATAAATCTTCCAGAAAAAAACTTTAAAGGAACCAGAGTAAAACATTTTCAGAACCTCCCTGTAACCTAAAAATAAATGTTCCCAGAACAAAAGTTGTTTTTCCAGTCAGGAAATAATAAGGCTTAGTTTCAACAACCAATGTGAAACCAAAAACATCAGTTTCCACAACTTCAAAGGAACCAAAGGGTGCAAACTGGGTAACACCTGTGAAATGGTCAATTGTCCCAAAGCACAATAACTAATGCTGCATGTTATCTCACACATCCCGATATATGATGACAGATCTACATTACCATTTCTGTTTATGTAGTCTGACCACGAGAGATTATGTATGAATCTACCTCAACCACTCCAGTACCCCTGCACATTGAATAAGGTACTGACCTGTATATCCAACCACTCCAGTACCCCTGCACATTGAATAAGGTACTGGGACTGACCTGTATATACAACCACTCCAGTACCCCTGCATATTGAATAAGGTACTGACCTGTATATCCAACCACTCCAGTACCCCTGCACATTGAATAAGGTACTGACACTGACCTGTATATCCAACCACTCCAGTACCCCTGCACATTGAATAAGGTACTGACACTGACCTGTATATACAACCACTCCAGTACCCCTGCACATTGAATAAGGTACTGACACTGACCTGTATATACAACCACTCCAGTACCCCTGAACATTGAATAAGGTACTGACCTGTATATTCAACCACTCCAGTACCCCTGAACATTGAATAAGGTACTGACCTGTATATCCAACCACTCCAGTACCCCTGCACATTGAATAAAGTACTGGGACTGACCTGTATATTCAACCACTCCAGTACCCCTGAACATTGAATAAGGTACTGACACTGTCCTGTATATACAACCACTCCAGTACCCCTGCCATTGAATAAGGTACTGACACTGATCTGTATATACAACCACTCCAGTACCCCTGCACATTGAATAAGGTACTGACACTGACCTGTATATACAACCACTCCAGTACCCCTGCCTATTGAATAAGGTACTGACACTGATCTGTATATACAACCACTCCAGTACCCCTGCACATTGAATAAGGTACTGACACTGACCTGTATATACAACCACTCCAGTACCCCTGCCATTGAATAAGGTACTGACCTGTATATTCAACCACTCCAGTACCCCTGCACATTGAATAAGGTACTGACACTGACCTGTATATCCAACCACTCCAGTACCCCTGAAAATTGAATAAGGTACTGACCTGTATATCCAACCACTCCAGTACCCCTGAACATTGAATAAGGTACTGACACTGACCTGTATATCCAACCACTCCAGTACCCCTGCACATTGAATAAGGTACTGACACTGACCTGTATATACAACCACTCCAGTACCCCTGCACATTGAATAAGGTACTGACACTGACCTGTATATACAACCACTCCAGTACCCCAGCACATTGAATAAGGTACTGACACTGACCTGTATATACAACCACTCCAGTACCCCTGCACATTGAATAAGGTACTGACACTGACCTGTATATACAACCACTCCAGTACCCCAGCACATTGAATAAGGTACTGACCTGTATATCCAACCACTCCAGTACCCCTGCCATTGAATAAGGTACTGGCACTGACCTGTATATACAACCACTCCAGTACCCCTGCACATTGAATAAGGTAATGACACTGACCTGTATATTCAACCACTCTAGTACCCCTGCACATTGAATAAGGTACTGACACTGACCTGTATATACAACCACTCCAGTACCCCTGCCATTGAATAAGGTACTGACACTGACCTGTATATCCAACCACTCCAGTACCCCTGCACATTGAATAAGGTACTGGGACTGACCTGTATATACAACCACTCCAGTACTCTTGCACATTGAATAAGGTACTGACACTGACCTGTATATTCAACCACTCCAGTACCCCTGCACATTGAATAAGGTACTGACACTGACCTGTATATCCAACCACTCCAGTATCCCTGCACATTGAATAGGGTACATGGACTGACCTGTATATACAACCACTCCAGTACCCCTGCACATTGAATAAGGTACTGGGACTGACCTGTATATTCAACCACTCCAGTACCCCTGCCATTGAATAAGGTACTGACACTGACCTGTATATCCAACCACTCCAGTATCCCTGCACATTGAATAGGGTACTGACACTGACCTGTATATTCAACCACTCCAGTACCCCTGCACATTGAATAAGGTACTGACACTGACCTGTATATCCAACCACTCCAGTATCCCTGCACATTGAATAAGGTACTGGGACTGACCTGTATATTCAACCACTCCAGTACCCCTGCCATTGAATAAGGTACTGACCTGTATATTCAACTACTCCAGTACCCCTGCACATTGAATAAGGTACTGGGACTGACCTGCATATTCAACCACTCCAGTACCCCTGCCATTGAATAAGGTACTGACACTGACCTGTATATCCAACCACTCCAGTACCCCTGAACATTGAATAAGGTACTGACACTGACCTGTATATTCAACCACTCCAGTACCCCTGCACATTGAATAAGGTACTGACCTGTATATTCAACCACTCCAGTACCCCTGCACATTGAATAAGGTACTGGGACTGACCTGTATATACAACCACTCCAGTACCCCTGCCATTGAATAAGGTACTGACACTGACCTGTATATCCAACCACTCCAGTACCCCTGAACATTGAATAAGGTACTGACACTGACCTGTATATCCAACCACTCCAGTACCCCTGAAAATTGAATAAGGTACTGACCTGTATATCCAACCACTCCAGTACCCCTGAACATTGAATAAGGTACTGACACTGACCTGCATATCCAACCACTCCAATACCCCTGCACATTGAATAAGGTACTGACACTGACCTGTATATACAACCACTCCAGTACCCCTGCCTATTGAATAAGGTACTGACACTGATCTGTATATACAACCACTCCAGTACCCCTGCCATTGAATAAGGTACTGACACTGACCTGTATATCCAACCACTCCAGTACCCCTGAACATTGAATAAGGTACTGACACTGACCTGTATATCCAACCACTCCAGTACCCCTGAAAATTGAATAAGGTACTGACCTGTATATCCAACCACTCCAGTACCCCTGAACATTGAATAAGGTATTGACACTGACCTGTATATCCAACCACTCCAGTACCCCTGCACATTGAATAAGGTACTGACACTGACCTGTATATACAACCACTCCAGTACCCCCTGCACATTGAATAAGGTACTGACACTGACCTGTATATACAACCACTCCAGTACCCCTGCACATTGAATAAGGTACTGACACTGACCTGTATATACAACCACTCCAGTACCCCCAGCACATTGAATAAGGTACTGACACTGACCTGTATATACAACCACTCCAGTACCCCAGCACATTGAATAAGGTACTGGCACTGACCTGTATATACAACCACTCCAGTACCCCTGCACATTGAATAAGGTACTGACACTGACCTGTATATACAACCACTCCAGTACCCCTGCCATTGAATAAGGTACTGACACTGACCTGTATATTCAACCACTCCAGTACCCCTGCACATTGAATAAGGTACTGACACTGACCTGTATATACAACCACTCCAGTACCCCTGCCATTGAATAAGGTACTGACACTGACCTGTATATCCAACCACTCCAGTACCCCTGCACATTGAATAAGGTACTGGGACTGACCTGTATATACAACCACTCCAGTACTCTTGCACATTGAATAAGGTACTGACACTGACCTGTATATCCAACCACTCCAGTACCCCTGCACATTGAATAGGGTACATGGACTGACCTGTATATACAACCACTCCAAGGAGGGAGGGAGGGAGGGAGGGATGGAGGGAGGGAGGGAGGGAGGGAGGGGAGGGGAGGGAGGGAGGGAGGGACTGAGTGTGAGAGATTGGGGAAATGACAGAAAGATTGAGAGATAGAATGAAAAGTTTGTATGGGAAAGGCAAAACTTGTGCATGCCAGCTAGCATGTCTGATCCAGGCCAGACTATATGTTCTATAAAACTAGCGCTGCTTTGGGGGAGGGAGGGAGAGATAGAGATTGGGCGAAAGAGGGAGTTTGAGTGTGAGAGAGAAATAGTGTGTTTATGAGAGCGGCTTTTACTCAGAGATAAATATTATGTTTCCCTGTAAAGGTGGTCGCTGGGTTTATTCTGAGTTGACGTCCAGGGAGCTCCAACAGCATTGGGTTTATTCTGAGTTGACGTACAGGGAGCTCCAACAGCATTGGGTTTATTCTGAGTTGACGTCCAGGGAGCTCCAACAGCATTGGGTTTATTCTGAGTTGACGTAAAGGGAGCTCCAACAGCATTGGGTTTATTCTGAGTTGACGTACAGGGAGCTCCAACAGCATTGGGACAGTGACATGTTTATTTATTTTTCTGGCTCTGTACTCCAGCACTTTGGATTTGAAATGGTACAATCACTATTGTATTCATAGTCCCCCCATTTTAGGAGACCAAAAGTATTGGGACAAATTCACTTAATTGTGTATTAAAGTAGTAAAAAGTGTAGTATTTGGTCCTATATTCCTAGCACGCAATGACTACATCAGAGTCACGCTTGTGACTCTACAAATTTGTTGGAGGCATGCGGTTTGTTTTGGTTGCTTCAGATTATTTAGTGCCCAATAGAAATTAATGTTAAATAATGTATTGTGTCATTTTGGAGTCACTTTTATTGTAAATAAGAATAGAATACGTTTCTAAACACTTCTAAATTAATGTGATGCTACCATGATTACGGATAATCCTGAATGAATCGATAATCACCTCCCCCCCCCCCCCCCCCCCCCCGTGTAGAAGTGGATTGTCATTGACAGAGTGTGAGGTTATGTTAGCTGTCTGTTGTGGATTGAGATGGAGGTGTACTGAAGTTTAGGGCTGGGAGTTAAATGTGTTAAGAAGGTTAAGATTCAAACTAGTCGAATTGTACTTTCAATGGGATTCCTTGGTTCACATGTGACGTAATTTGCAATGACATACTATAGCTACATATGTTTCACTGCAATATGCCATCATACAGCTTGGAGCTTTAGTCATTTCATCCTGAACGTTTTGTACCATATTCTCTTTCAGAGGATTATTTTTGATCTTCTAGAAGAAATGTATGATCAAGGCGGTGACCCGATCCTGTAGGTTCATGCTCTACAACATTCGGAGAGTACGACCCTGCCTTACACAGGAAGCGGCACAGGTCCTAATCCAGGCACTTGTCATCTCCCGTCTGGATTACTGCAACTCGCTGTTGGCTGGGCTCCCTGCCTGTGCCATTAAACCCCTACAACTCATCCAGAATGCCGCAGCCCGTCTGGTGTTCAACCTTCCCAAGTTCTCTCACGTCACCCCGCTCCTCCGCACACTCCACTGGCTTCCAGTTGAAGCTCGCATCTGCTACAAGACCATGGTGCTTGCCTACGGAGGTAGATCAGCTTTAATATGTCAGATAGATTGTAACTTCCATCAATGTAATTGTCTGCATCACTTCCAATCCCCCATATGTTTTTTTTCTCGCAAATATACAGTGGGGAGAAAAAGTATTTGATACACTGCCGATTTTGCAGGTTTTCCTACTTACAAAGCATGTAGAGGTCTGTAATTTTTATCACAGGTACACTTCAACTGTGAGAGACGGAATCTAAAACAAAAATCCAGAAAATCACATTGTATGATTTTTAAGTAATTAATTTGCATTTTATGGCATGACATAAGTATTTGATACATCAGAGAAGCAGAACTTAATATTTGGTACAGAAACCTTTGTTTGCAATTACAGAAATCATACGTTTCCTGTAGGTCTTGACCAGGTTTGCACACACTGCAGCAGGGATTTTGGCCCACTCCTCCATACAGACCTTCTCCAGATCCTTCAGGTTTCGGGGCTGTCGCTGGGCAATATGGACTTTCAGCTCCCTCCAAAGATTTTCTATTGGGTTCAGGTCTGGAGACTGGCTAGGCCACTCCAGGACCTTGAGATGCTTCTTACGGTGCCACTCCTTAGTTGCCCTGGCTGTGTGTTTCAGGTCGTTGTCATGCTGGAAGACCCAGCCACAACCCATCTTCAATGCTCTTACTGAGGGAAGGAGGTTGTTGGCCAAGATCTCGCGATACATGGCCCCATCCATCCTCCCCTCAATACGGTGCAGTCGTCCTGTCTCCATTGCAGAAAAGCATCCCCAAAGAATGATGTTTCCACCTCCATGCTTCACGGTTGGGATGGTGTTCTTGGGGTTGTACTCATCCTTCTTTTCCTCCAAACACGGCGAGTGGAGTTTAGACCAAAAAGCTCTATTTTTGACTCATCAGACCACATGACCTTCTCCCATTCCTCCTCTGGATCATCCAGATGGTCATTGGCAAACTTCAGACGGGCCTGGACATGCGCTGGCTTGAGCAGGTGGACCTTGCGTGCGCTGCAGGATTTTAATTCATGATGGCGTAGTGTGTTACTAATGGTTTTCTTTGAGACTGTGGTCCCAGCTCTCTTCAGGTCATTGACCAGGTCCTGCCGTGTAGTTCTGGGCTGATCCCTCACCTTCCTCATGATCATTGATGCCCCACGAGGTGAGATCTTACATGGAGCCCCAGACCGAGGGTGATTGACCATCATCTTGAACTTCTTCTATTTTCTAATAATTGCGCCAACAGTTGTTGCCTTCTCACCAAGCTGCTTGCCTATTGTCCTGTAGCCCATCCCAGCCTTGTGCAGGTCTACAATTTTATCCCTGATGTCCTTACACAGCTCTCTGGTCTTGGCCATTGTGGAGAGGTTGGAGTCTGTTTGATTGAGTGTGTGGACAGGTGTCTTTTTATACAGGTAACGAGTTCAAACAGGTGTAGTTAATACAGGTAATGAGTGGAGAACAGGAGGGCTTCTTAAAGAAAAACTAACAGGTCTGTGAGAGCCGGAATTCTTACTGGTTGGTAGGTGATCAAATACTTATGTCATGCAATAAAATGCAAATTAATTACTTAAACATCATACAATGTGATTTTCTGGATTTTTGTTTTAGATTCCGTCTCTCACAGTTGAAGTGTACCTATGATAAAAATTACAGACCTCTTCATGCTTTGTAAGTAGGAAAACCTGCAAAATCGGCAGTGTATCAAATACTTGTTCTCCCCACTGTATTTATATATATATATATATATATACATATATACATACATATACATACACACACATATATATACATACATACATACACACACACATATATATATACATACATACATACATACACACACACATATCCTTTTTTAAATTATATTTCCCTTCATTACTTTCCAACCCCACCACCCCTTCTCCAATTGGAGTAAACTAGTGAACAACAACGCTTAGGCCTCTACTTCCAGCCCATACATACTATATACATTTTATGGACACAGTCAAATTCTACAATAATTATATTTTGTTTGTTTTTACTCCTGAACTTCCTCCGATCATTTTCATGATGTCCATCTGGTTTGCTTCTATATGCCATATTTTTCTAACTGTGCTCTTTCACAAAGCTCTCAACCTATAACCTATAGACTTATTATGGACACAGTATGCTTTACATTAGTTATCTTGTTGTTATTAGTTGTTGTTATTAGTCCCATCCTTCAGCTCCATTCAACACCTCCCATCTATCTCTTAACACCATCCATATTGGATTTCTATTTGCCATATATTTTTCAACTCTACTGTGATGTTTTACAAAAGTTCTGAACCTTTCTATTCTCATTGTTTCTACAAAACATTTTTGCTAAAACTATTATTATATTATTGATCGATTGACTATGACTTTTCAGATCACCCAGTAGTGCTATCTGCAAGGTTAGCTCCAGGTTAATATTACAATCCTTTAGCCATTCCTGGACCTGTGTCCAAAAACAAGCTACAAATGGACAGTACCAAAACAAATGATCTAATGATTCTGTCTCTTCGCAGCAAAATCTGCAGAGCTGGGAAGATTGTATCCCCCATATAAATAACATTATATTGGTTGCAAGAATTTTATATAATAATTTAAATTGAAGAATTCTAAGTTTTGAATCCGGCGTCGTTTTGCGTATCAATTCATAAACACTATGCCATGGAATCTGTACGTCAAAAATCTCTTCCCAACTATTTTGCAATCTATATGGGACAGCTGTCAATCCTTTGGTCCATAAGTGAAACTGATATACTTTTTTATTTATCACAATTTTCTTTAACCAATTATGTTCTTTAATGCAAGGCCAACAGACAAGTTCCTTACTTTCTCCCCCTTCCACTTTCCTTTTCCATATTTGCAGTAATGCTGCAATTATTTGGTTGTAATTTTGTGTAGAGCAGACATTTCCATATGTTTTTGTTAGCTGCATGTGCGACATAACTCCACCAGTCCTACCGATAATATCATTTACGAAGATTATACCTTTTTTAAACATTTTGTAAAAAAAAAAAAGGTTTTTTATCAATTAGTATATTTGAGTTTAACCACAATATTTGTTGCATTATTTGTTCTGTCGTTTCTGGAGGATGAAATTGAAATTGCAACCAACTTTCTATGGCTTGTTTTAGAAATAGTGATATTTGGGAGATTATTTCCTTTTCAAATTGGTTGTAATCTGAATAAAGGGAAAAAGGCCATTCTTTAACATTGGGTGAGACGATCTTACTAATTTGCTAGAGAACCAGTTCGGATTTAAGTATAACTTTTGTATGACTGAAGCTTTTAGTGATAGGTCTAATGCTTTAATATTTAATAATTTCTGTCCTCCGAATTCATATTCATTATATAAATAGGCCCGTTTAATTTTGTCTGGCTTGCCGTTCCAAATAAAATGGAATCTTTTTTTCTCATATAATTTAAAAAACTGTTCGCTAGGCGTAGGCAAGACCATAAGCAAATAGGTAAACTGGGATAATACTAAAGAGTTAATCAGGGTGATTTTTCCACAAATTGACAGATATTTACCTTTCCATGGTAGCAAGATCTTATCTATTTTTGCTAACTTTCTATTAACATTTATTGGAGTGAGATCATTTATTTCATTTGGGATATGTATTCCGAGTATACCCACATCACCATCAGACCATTTTATCGGTAAACTACATGGTAATGTAAAATGTTTATTTTTTAGTGATCCAATACGTAATATAGTACATTTATCATAATGTGGTTGTAATCCAGAGAGGTTAGAAAATGTATTTAGATCCTCTATGGGGCTCTGGAGGGATTCAAGTTGTGGATTTAAAAGAAAACATGAATCATCAGCGTACAATAACACCTTTGTTTTTAAGCCCTGGATTTCTAATCCCTTGATATTATTGTTGGAATTTAAATAGCTAACATCTCGATGGCAATAATAAACAGATATGCCGATAGTGGACAACCTTGTTTCACTCCTTTAAAACTTTCGGAGAAATAGCCATTATTTACTATTTTACACCTAGGGTTACTATACATGATTTTAACCCAATTTATAAGAGATTGTCCAAAATTGAAATTTTCCAGGCATTTATATATAAACCCCAGTCGTACTTTATAAAATGCCTTTTCGAAGTCTGCTATGAATAGCAGGCCTGGATTCCCATATTTTCCATAGTGTTCTATTGTTTCCAGTACTTGCCTTATATTATCTCCAATGTATCGTCCAAGTAAAAAACCGGTCTGATTAGAATGAATAATGTCCGACAATACCTTTTTAATTCTATGCGCTATACATTTTGCTAGAATTTTTGCACTTGTATCCTGTTTCAGTAATAATTAAATCAGTCTGATAATCTACCATTTACATAGGAGTGGTTAAAACATGCTAATAACGGTCCTCTGAGTATATCAAAAAAGGTTTGGTATACCTCGACTGGTATGCCATCCAACCCTGGATTTTTCCCGGACTTAAAGTCTTTAATTGCATCCAGAAGTTCCTCCTCTGTAATTTCACCTTCACATGAGTCTTTCTGTATGGCTGTTAATTTTACATTATCAATAGAAAAAAAATCTCTACATTAGATATTGTTATTGTATTGTTATTATATTGATATTGTATTGATAGATATTGTTATTGTATTGATAGATATTGTTATTGTATTGATAGATATTACTGCACTGTTGGAGCTAGAAACATAAGGATTTCGCTGCACCAGCGATAACATCTGCAAATCTTTGATTTGATATGTTAGCAAGCCATTTTCCCAGTCAGTCAGCCAGTCAGTCAGTCAGCCAGTCAGCCAGCCATCCAGCCAGTCAGCCAGTCAGTCAGTCAGCCAGCCAGCCAGCCAGCCAGCCAGCCAGCCAGCCAGCCAGCCAGCCAGTCAGCCAGTCAGTCAGCCAGTCAGTCAGCCAGCCAGTCAGCCAGCCAGCCAGCCAGCCAGCCATCAGCCAGCCAGCCAGCAGCCAGTCAGCCAGCCAGCCAGTCAGCCAGCCAGCCAGTCAGCCAGCCATCCAGCCAGTCAGTCAGCCAGTCAGTCAGCCAGTCAGTCAGTCAGCCAGTCAGCCAGTCAGCCAGTCAGCCAGTCAGCCAGTCAGCCAGTCAGCCAGTCAGCCAGTCAGTCAGTCAGGTTCCTGTAGCCTGTAGCAGCTCTGTAGCAGACGTTCTGTTAGTAGGTGGATCACTGTTACAACTGATCTCTGTTGGTCCAAGATGGGGGGAATAATTTGGGGAGCGTCAGCCAATCATAGCCAGATAACCTAATCCATATCAGTAGAGAGCTAGAGAAACAGTATAACTGAGGACATCAGATAGTTAGTTTCCCAGTCGGTCAGTGGAGGTTGGCTGTAGTCTGTAAGCATCTAGCTATACGATAGTTAGTTTCCCAGTCGGTCAGTGGGAGGTGGCTGTAGTCTGATAGCATCTAGCTATAACAGATAGTTAGTTTTTCCCAGTCGGTCAGTGGTGTGGCTGTATTCTGTAGCATCAGCTATAACTAGTTAGTTCCCGTCGGTCAGTGGAGGTGGCTGTAGTCTGTAGCATCTAGCTATAACAGATAGTTAGTTTCCCAGTCGGATCAGTGGAGGTGGCTGTATTCTGTAGGCATCTCTAAACGATGTTATTCCAGTTCTTCAAGTGGAGTGCCTGTAGTCTGTAGCATCTAGCTATACGATAGTTTTAGGTTCCAAGTCGGTAGTGGAGGTGGCTGTAGTTCTGGTAGCATCTGCTATAACAGATAGTTTAGTTCCCAGTCGGTCATGGGGTGGCTGTAGTCTAGCATCTAGCTATAACCGATAGTTAGTGTTCCCAGTCGGTCAGTGAGGTGGCTGTCGTCGGTAGCATCCAGCTATAACAGATAGTTAGTTTATCCCCGTCGGTCAGTGGAGTGTGGCTGTAGTCTTGCTTCCAGCTATAACAGATAGTTAGTTTCCCATTCGGTCAGTGGAGGTGGCTGTATTCTTGGATCAATCTAGCTATAACAGATTTAGTTTCCCAGTCGGTCAGTGGAGGTTGCTGTAAGTCTGTAAGCATCCTAGCTATAACAGATGTTTTGTTTCCCAGTCGGTCAGTGGAGGGGCTTGTAGTCTGTAGCAATCTACTTAACAGATAGTTATTTTCCCAAGTCGGTTCAGTGGAGGGGTGTATCTGTAGCATCTAGCTAAACAGATAGTTATTTCCCCAGTCCGGTCAGTGGAGGTGGCTGTAGTCTGTATCATCTAGCTATAACAGATATTAGTTTCCAGTCGGTCATTGAGGTGGTGTAGTCCTGTAGCACTAGCTATACCGATAGTATTTCCCAGTCGGTCAGTTTGAGGTGCGTAGTCTGTAGCAATCTAGCTATAACAGATAGTTAGTTTCCCAGTCGGTCAGTGTAGGTGGCTGTAAGTCTGTAGCATCTAGCTATAACAGATAGTTATTTCCCAGTCGGTCAGTGGGTGCTGTAGTCTGTAGCTCTAGCTATAACAGTAGCTTAGTTTTCCCAGTCGGTCAGTGGAGTGCTGTAGTCTGTAGCCTCTATCTATAACATAGTTAGTTTTCCCAGTCGTCAAGTGGAGGTGCTGTAGTCTGTACATCTAGCTATAAGCAATAGTTAGTTTCCGCATCGTCAGGGTGGCTGTAGTCTGTAGCATCTAGCGATACATATAGTTAGTTCCTCCGCAGTCGGTCGTGGAGGTGGCTTGTAGTCGGTAGCATCTAGCTATAACAGATAGTTAGTTTTCCAGTCGGTCAGTGGGGTGGCTGTAGTCGTAGCATCCGCTAAACAGATAGTTATTTTCCCAGTCGGCATGGAGGTGCTGTATCTGTACATCTAGCTATAACAGAATAGTTAGTTTCCCAGTCGGTCGTGGAGGTGCTGTAGTCTGTAGCTCTAGCTATACCAATGTTATTTTCCCAGTCGGTCCGGGAGGTGGCTGTAGTCTGTAGCAATCTAGGCGATCCTACTAGTTTAGTTTCCCAGCGTCAGTGGAGGGGGCTAGTCCTGTAGCATCTAGCTATAACAGATAGTGGTTTCCCCGTCGTCGTGATGTGGCTGTAGTCGGTAGCATCTAGCTATAAACAATAGTTATTTCCCAGTCTGTCAGTGGAGGTGGCCTGTAGTCTTGTAGCCAGCTAGCTCATAACAGATAGTTATTTTCCCAGTCGGTCCGTGGAGTGGCTGTAGTCTGTGCATCCAGCTATACCATAGTTAGTTTCCCAAAAGGGTTCCCCCCCCCGCCCCCCCCCCCGGTTCAGGGAGTGCTGGAGTCCGGTAGCATCTATCGATAACCGATAGTTAGGTTTCCCATCCGTCCATGGAGGTGCTGTAGTCTGTAGTCATCTAGCTATACATATAGTTTAGTTTCCCAGTCGGTCATGGAGGTGCTTGTAGTCTGTAGCATCCAGCTATAACAATATTAGTTTTTCCCAGTCGGAATCAGTGGAGGTGGCTGTAGTCGGTAGCATCCAGCTTATAACCAGATAGTTAGTTTCCCAGTCGGTCAGTGGAGGTGGCTGTAGTCTGTAGCATCTAGCTATAACAGATAGTTAGTTTCCCAGTCGGTCAGTGGAGGTGGCTGTAGTCTGTAGCATCTAGCTATAACAGATAGTTAGTTTCCCAGTCGGTCAGTGGAGGTGGCTGTAGTCTGTAGCATCTAGCTATAACAGATAGTTAGTTTCCCAGTCGGTCAGTGGAGGTGGCTGTAGTCTGTAGCATCTAGCTATAACAGATAGTTAGTTTCCCAGTCGGTCAGTGGAGGTGGCTGTAGTCTGTAGCATCTAGCTATAACAGATAGTTAGTTTCCCAGTCGGTCAGTGGAGGTGGCTGTAGTCTGTAGCATCTAGCTATAACAGATAGTTAGTTTCCCAGTCGGTCAGTGGAGGTGGCTGTAGTCTGTAGCATCTAGCTATAACAGATAGTTAGTTTTCCCAGTCGGTTCAGTGGAGGTGGCTGTAGTCTGTAGCATCTAGCTATAACAGATAGTTAGTTTCCCGTCGGTCAGTGGAGGTGGCTGTAGTCTGTAGCATCTAGCTATAACAGAGTTAGTTTCCCAGTCGTCAGTGGAGGTGGGCTGTAGTCTGTAGCATCTAGCTATAACAGATAGTTAGTTTCCCAGTCGGTCAGTGGAGGTGGCTGTTAGTCTTGTAGCATCTAGCTATAACAGATAGTTATTTTCCCAGTCGGTCAGTGGAGGTGGTCTGTAGTCTGTAGCAATCTAGCTATAACAGATAGTTAGTTTCCCAGTCGTCAGTGGAGGTGGCTGTAGTCTGTAGCATCTAGCTATAACAGATAGTTAGTTTCCCAGTCGGTCAGTGGAGGTGGCTGTAGTCTGTAGCATCTAGCTATAACAGATAGTTAGTTCCCAGTCGGTCAGTGGAGGTGGCTGTAGTCTGTAGCATCTAGCTATAACAGATAGTTAGTTTCCCAGTCGGTCATGGAGGTGGGGCTGTAGTCTGTAGCATCTAGCTATAACAGATAGTTAGTTTCCCATTCGGTCCCATGGAGGTGGCTGTATCTGTAGCATCTAGCTATAACAGATAGTTTAGTTTCCCAGTCGCATGGAGGGGTGTAGTCTGTATCATCTGCTATAACAGATAGTTAGTTTCCATTCTGTCAGTGGAGGTGGCTGTAGTCTGTAGCATCTACGAACAGATATTCTTTTCCCTCCGGTCAGTGAGTGGCTGTAGTCTGTAAGATCTGCTATAACAGATATGTTCGTTTCCCATTCGGTCATGGAGGTGGCTGTAGTCTGTAGCATCTGCTATAACAGATAGTTAGTTCCCGTCGGGGTCAGTGGAGGTGGTCTGTATCTGTAGCTCTACTATAACAGATAGTTAGTTCCCAGTCGTCCAGTTGAGGGGCTGTAAGTCTTTATCATCCAGCTAAACAATCGTGTTAGTTTCCCAGTCGTCATGGGGGTGGCTGTAGTCTGTGCATCTACTATACCCGATAGTTAGTTTCCCATTCGGTCATGGAAGGTGGCTGTAGTCTGTAGCATCTAGCTATAACAGATAGTTAGTTTCCCAGTCGGTCAGTGGAGGTGGCTGTAGTCTGTAGCATCTAGCTATAACAGATAGTTAGTTTCCCAGTCGGTCAGTGGAGGTGGCTGTAGTCTGTAGCATCCTAGCTGATAAACAGATAGTTAGTTTCCCAGTCGGTCAGTGGAGGTGGCTGTGAGTCTGTAGCATCTAGCCTATAACAGATAGTTAGTTTCCCAGTCGGTCAGTGGAGGTGGCTGTAGTCTGTGTAGCATCCTAGCTATAACAGTAGTTAGTTTCCCAGTCGGTCAGTGGAGGTGGCTGTAGTCTGTAGCATCTAGCTATAACAGATAGTTAGTTTCCCAGTCGGTTCAGTGGACGGTGGCTTGTAGTCTGTAGCATCTAGCTATAACAAGATAGTTAGTTTCCCAGTCGGTCAGGTGGAGGTGGCTGTAGTCTGTAGCATCCAGCTATAACAGTAGTTAGTTTCCCAGTCGTCAGTGGAGGGTGGCTGTAGTCTGTAGCATCTAGCTATAACAGATAGTTAGTTTCCCAGTCGGTCAGTGGAGGTGGCTGTAAGTCTGTACATCTAGCTAAACAATATTTAGTTTCTCCATTCGGTCCATGGAGGTGGCTGTAGTTCTGTTAGCATCTAGGCTATAACAGATAGTTAGTTATCCCAGTCGGTCATGGAGGTGGGCTGTAGTCTGTAGATCTAGCGATAACATATAGTTAGTTTCCCCTTCGGTCAGTGAGGTGGTGTAAGTCTGTACATCTGCTATAACAGATAGTTAGTTCCAGTCGGTCAGTGTAGGTGGCTTGTAGTCTGTAGCCTCTAGCTATACATCTTGTTTCCCAGTCGGTCATGGAGGTGGCTGTAGTCTGTAGGCATCTAGCTATAACCAGATGTTAGTTTCCCAGTCGGTCAGTGGAGGTGTGTAGTCTGTAGCCTCTAGCTATAACCGATAGTTAGTTTCCCAGTCGTCAGTGAGGTGGTGTAGTCTGTACACCAGCTATCATATAGTTAGTTTCCAGCGGTCAGTGGAGGTGGCTGTAGTCTGGTAGCATGCTAGCTATCACGATGTTAGTTTTACCCAGTCGTCCTTGTATGTGCGTAGTCTTGTAGCATCTACTATAACAGATAGTTCGTTTCCCATCGGTCAGTGGAGGTGGCTTAGTCTGTAGTCATCTAGCTAACATATAGTTAGTTCCCAGTCCGGTATCCAGTGAGTGCTGGTAGTCTGTAGCATCTAGTATACAGATAGTTTAGTTTCCCAGTCGGTCATTGGAGGTGGCTGTATCTGTAGCACTAGCTATAAACAGATAGTTAGTTTTTCCAGTCGGTAAGTGGAGGTGGCTGTCGTCTGTAGCAGCTAGCGATACCAGATATTTAGTTTCCCAGTCGGTCAGTGGAGGTGGCTGTAGTCTGTAGCATCCAGCTACAGCAGCACTGGACTGTAGTTGGTGGATCACTGTTGATACAGCTGATCTCTGTTGGTCCAACTGGAATATAGCAGACTGTTTGTTGTCAGACAGATAGTCAGTCCCAACTCCCAATGCTTCATATTATGATGTGGATGTTCTGCCAGGAGTGCCTGTATGTCATCAGACAAATTTCCCCTAAAGGGACAATGAAGTATTTAATCAATCAATATTGTTTTAATGAGGGAAATCTGAGCTAAGCCAGATCATTTCACTCTCTTTCTCTCTTTCTCAGTTCCTCCGCTCTCTGTTCTGCACAGTTCTGTTCTGTACAGCTACTGAAGAGCCACATGTTTTTATTTTTATAAAATGTTTACTTTTACCCCTTTTTCTCCCCAGTTTCGTGATATCCAATTGGTAGTTACAATCTTGTCCCATCGCTGCAACTCCCCTACGGACTCGGGAGAGGCGAAGGCAGAGAGCCATGCATCCTCCGAAACACGACCCTGCCAAGTCGCACTGCTTCTTGACACACTGCTTGCTTAACCCGGAAGCCAGTCGCACCAATGTGTGCTTGAGGCATCACTAAAGACCCGGGTTCGATCCCGGCCGTGACCGGGAGACCCATGAGGCGGCGCACAATTGGCCCAGCGTCGTCCGCGTTAGGGGAGGGTTTGGCCAGCCAGGATTTCATTGTCCCATCGCGCTCTAGCGACTCCTTGTGGCGGCTTCACTGGATCAATCTGAAACTTTGCACACACACTGTTGCCATCTAGTGACCAAAATCTAAATTGCGCCAAAACTGCAATAATATATTGTGGCCTTTCTCTTGCATTTCAAAGATGATGAAACAAAACAAAAAATAGAAAAGGCATGTTTTTTTGTTTGTATTATCTTTTACAGATCTAATGTGTTATATTCTCCTACATTAATTTCACATTTCCACAAACTGCAAAGTGTTTCCTTTCAAATGATATCAAGAATATGCATATCCTTGCTTCAGGTCCTGAGCTACAGGCAGTTAGATTTGAGGCAAAAATTGAAAAAAAGGGTCCGATCCTTAAGAGGTTTTAACATAGTTAAATATAATAATAATACTGTTTAACATAGTTAAATATAATAATAATAATAATAATAATAATAATAATAACACTGTTTAAAATAATAATACTGTTTAACATAGTTAAATATAATAATAATACTGTTTGACATGGTTAATATAATAATAATAATAATAATACTGTTTAATATGTTTAAATATAATAATAATACTGTGTAACATGGTTAAATATAATAATAATACTGTTTAACATAGTGAAACATAATAATAATAATAATAATAATAATAATAATAATAAAAATACTGTTTAACATAGTTAAATATAATTATAATAATACAATCAATAATAATAGTACAGTTTAACATGGTTAAATATAATAATAACACTGTTTAACATGGATAAATAAAATAATAATAATAATAATACTAATGATAACAATAATGCTGTTTAACATAGTTATATAATATTGTTTAACATGGTTAAATATAATAATTCGAATTAGAATAATACTGTTTAAAATGGTTAAATATAATAATAACAATAACAATAACAATAATAATAATAATGATAACAATGATAACAATAATAATAATAATAATAATAAAAATAATAATAATGATAATGCTAATAATAACAATAATAATAACGATAATAATAATAACAATGCTAATAATAAACAATGAGAATAAATAATGATAATGATAATAACAATAAACCAATACTTAATAATAATAATAAATAATGGTAATAATAATATACTACGAATAAATAAATAATGATAGTAATAATGATTAATGATACTAAAATAATAATATATAACAATGATAATAATAATGGATAACGATAATTAATAATGATATTAATAATGTTTTAATGATAATAAAACACAATAATAATAAACACAAACAATAATAATAATTAGTAATGATAATAAAATAGTAATATAATTAATATACTAATAATAATCATAATAATAGATAATTTTTGGAAAAATACAATAATAATAATAATAATGGGAAAGATATTGAAGTGCCTTTGAATGGTGTATGTTAGTAGGTGACAGGTTTGTGTCAACATTTGCAACAATGCTGGGTTTTTCATGCTCAGCAGTTTCCTGTTTGTATCAATAATGGTCCACCACTCAATGGATATCTGTGGGAAAGCATTGGCGTCAACATGGGCCAGCATCCCTGTGGAACGCTTTCGACACCTTGTCTATGCCCCGACAAATTGAGGCTGTTCTGAGGGCAAAAGGGGGTCAACTCAATATTAGGAAGGTGCCCTTAATGTTTTGTACACTCAGTGTATATACACACCATACACACACACACACACACACACACACACACACACACACACCTGCACACACACTATATTGACAGTCCCACACAAAATGCACACACATTAACATACACTACATACACACACACACATACCGACACAAAACAAATACACATACATACACATTACGCATTACACTCACACTCACACACACATACACACTTTTACACTCATCATTTGCTGCTGCTACTCTATCCTAGTCACTTTACTCTGCCTTCATGTACATATCTACCTCAAATACCTTATTATTATCTATCCTGATGCCTAGTCACTTTACCCTGCCTTCATGTACATATCTACCTCAAATACCTTATTATTATCTATCCTGATGCCTAGTCACTTTACCCTGCCTTCATGTACATATATACCTCAAATACCTTATTATTATCTATCCTGATGCTTAGTCACTTTACCCTGCCTTCATGTACATATATACCTCAAATACCTTATTATTATCTATCCTGATGCCTAGTCACTTTACCCTGCCTTCATGCACATACAGTATCTTCCTCAAATGCCCCAAACCGCTGCACATTGATCTGGTACTCCCTGTATATAGCTCCACATTGATCTGGTACTGGTACTCCCTGTATATAGCTCCACATTGATCTGGTACTCCCTGTATATAGCTCCACATTGATCTGGTACTGGTACTCCCTGTATATAGCTCCACATTGATCTGGTACTGGTACTCCCTGTATATAGCTCCACATTGATCTGGTACTGGTACTCCCTGTATATAGCTCCACATTGATCTGGTACTGGTACTCCCTGTATATAGGTCCACATTGATCTGGTACTGGTACTCCCTGTATATAGGTCCACATTGATCTGGTACTGGTACTCCCTGTATATAGGTCCACATTGATCTGGTACTGGTACTCCCTGTATATAGCTCCACATTGATCTGGTACTCCCTGTATATAGCTCCACATTGATCTGGTACTCCCTGTATATAGCTCCACATTGATCTGGTACTGGTACTCCCTGTATATAGCTCCACATTGATCTGGTACTGGTACTCCCTGTATATACTGTAGCTTGTGTATGATGTTTTATTTATTGTGTTACAATTGTATTATTGTTTTTAAACTCTGCATTGCTGGGAAGGGCTAATGAGCAAGCAAGTCTACACTTGTATTCGGCGCACGTGACAACTACAATTTTATTTGATTCTTTTATTTAAAACTACAAACAAATGTGGCAAAGAAATTAACTTTATGTCCTGAATACAAAGCATTATATTTGGGGCATATCCAACACAACACATACAGTGCCTTGCAAAAGTATTCATCCCCCTTGGTGTTTTTCCTATTTTGTTGCATTACAACCTGTAATTTAAATGGATTTTTTATTTGGATTTCATGTAATGGATATACACAAAATAGTCCAAATTGGTGAAGTGGAATGAAAGAAGTTACTAAAACATAAATAACGGAAAAGTGGTGCGTGCATATGTATTCACCCCCTTTGCTATGAAGCCCCTAAATTAGATCTGGTGCAACCAATTGACCTTCAGAAGTCCCATAATTAGTTAAATAAAGTCCACCTGTGTGCAATCTAAGTGTCACATGATCTGTCACATGATCTCAGTATATATACACCTGTTCTGAAAGGCCCCAGAGTCTGCAACACCACTAAGCAAGGGGCACCACCAAGCAAGCGGCACCATGAAGACCAAGGAGCTCTCCAAAACAGGTCATGGACAAAGTTGTGGAGAAGTACAGATCAGGGTTGGGTTATAAAAAAATATCAGAAACTTTGAACATCCCACAGAGCACCATTAAATTCCATTATAAAAAAATTGAAAGAATACGGCACCACAACAAACCTGCCAAGAGAGGGCCGCCCACTAAAACTCACGGACCAGGCAAGGAGGGCATTAATCAGAGAGGCAACAAAGAGACCAAAGATAACCCAGAAGGAGCTGCAAAGCTCCACAGTGGAGATTGGAGTATCTGTCCATAGGACCACTTTAAGCCGTACACTCCACAGAGCTGGGCTTTACGGAAGAGTGGCCAGAAAAAAGCCATTGTTTAAAGAAAAAAAGAAGCAAACATGTTTGGTGTTCGCCAAAAGGCATGTGGGAGACTCCCCAAACATATGGAAGAAGGTACTCTGGTCAGATGACACTAAAATTGAGCTTTTTGGCAATCAAGGAAAACGTTATGTCTGGCACAAACCCAACACCTCTCATCAGCCATAGAACACCATCCCCACAGTGAAGCATGGTGGTGGCAGCATCATGCTGTGGGGATGTTTTTCATCGGCAGGGACTGGGAAACTGGTCAGAATTGAAGTAATGATGGATGGCGCTAAATACAGGGAAATTCTTGAGGGAAACCTGTTTCAGTCTTCCAGAGATTTAAGACTGGGACAGAGGTTCACCTTCCAGCAGGACAATGACCCTAAGCTTACTGCTAAAGCAACACTCGAGTTGTTTAAGGGGAAACGTTTAAAAGTCTTGGAATGGCCTAGTCAAAGCCCAGACCTCAATCCAATTGAGAATCCGTGGTATGACTTAAAGATTGCTGTACACCAGCGGAACCCATCCAACTTGAAGGAGCTGGAGCAGTTTTGCCTTGAAGAATGGGCAAAAATCTGTCGCAAGCCTCTGTAACTGAGCACCACTCTTCATATTTTCAAGCATGGTGGTGACTGCATCATTCTCTTGCACATCTATCATTCCAGTGTTAATACTAATTGTAATTATTTTGCACTATAGCCTATTTATTGCCTTACCTCCATAACTTGCTACATTTGCACACACTGTATATATATTTTCTGTTGTATTTTTTGACTTTATGTTTTTTTTTACCCCATATGTAACTCTGTGTTGTTGTTTTTATCGCACTGCTTTGCTTTATATTGGCCAGGTCGCAGTTGTAAATGAGGACTTGTTCTCAACTGGCTTACCTGGTTAAATAAAGGTGAAATAAAATAAATAAATAAAATAATCATGATGTTTAAGATCAAAATAAATGGAATAGAGCTAAGCACAGGCAACATCCTAGAGGAAAACCTGGTTCAGTCTGCTTTTCAACAGACACTGGGAGACAAATTCACTTTTCAGCAGGACAATAACCTAAAACACAAGGCCAAATCTACACTGGAGTTGCTTACCAATAAGACATTGAATGGTCCTGAGTGGCCGAGTTACAGTTTTGACTTAAATCGGCTTGAGAATCTATGGCAAGACTTGAAAATGTCTGTCAAGCAATGATCAAAAACCAACTTGACAGACATTGAAGAATTTTTAAAAAGAATAATGTGCAGATATTGTACAATCCAGGTGTGTAAAGCTCTTAGAGACTTACCCAGAAAGACTCACAGTTTTAATCGCTGCCAAAAGGGATTTCTAATATGTATTGACTCAGGGTTGTGATCACTAATGTAAATTGTATTTCTGTATTTCATTTTCAATAATTTGAAACAATTCTAAAAACACGTTTTCATTATGGGGTATTGTGTGTGGATGGGTGAGAAAAAAATATATTTAATCAATTTTGTATTCAGGCTGTAACACAACAAAATGTGGAGTAAGTCAAGGGTTATGAATACTTTCTGAAGGCACTGTACTATTGGGGGGAAATCTAATAAATGTTCTGTTTGCTAACTTAGGTAGCTAGCTAGATAGCTAGCAATGTTAGCTAAACAACTACAGGTAGCCATATATATGACTTAAAAATAGAAGAGGTTTTACAATAAGAGATCTATTGTATCTCGATTGTAAAACCTCTTCTCTTTTTAGTCATAGATATGGCTACTAAACAGCAAGCTATTAACGTTACAACCAGCCACCTAAAGCTTAAGTTTACCAGCAAATGTTAGCACATGACTGGAGTTGGCTAGCTAGTTAGTGCCAAGCCTCACGTTTGTAACTGGTTAGCAAACGTGTAACATCAGCAACTATAAATCATTTTACTAGCTAGCAATGTAACACTGAACTGTACTACACTGTTCATACTGTATTTTGTATCAATTGTATACTTTCTGATGTATCAAATACTTATGTCATGCAATAAAATGCAAATTAATTACTTAAAAATCATACAATGTGATTTTCTGGACTTTTGTTTTAGATTCCGTCTCTCACAGTTGAAGTGTACCTATGATAAATATTACAGACCTCTACATGCTTTGTAAGTAGGAAAACCTGCAAAATCGGCAGTGTATCAAATACTTGTTCTCCCCACTGTATATACATATATACACACATACAGTGGAGAAAAAAAGTATTTAGTCAGCCACAAATTGTGCAAGTTCTCCCACTTAAAAAGATGAGAGAGGCCTGTAATTTTCATCATAGGTACACATCAACTATGACAAGACAAAATGAAAATCCAGAAAATCACATTGTAGGATTTCTAATGAATTTATTTGCACATTATGGTGGAAAATAAGTATTTGGTCAATAACAAAAGTTTCTCAATACTTTCTTATATACCCTTTGATGGCAATGACACAGGTCAAACGTTTTCTGTAAGTCTTCACAAGGTTTTCACACACTGTTGCTGGTATTTTGGCCCATTCCTCCATGCAGATCTCCTCTAGAGCAGTGATGTTTTGGGGCTGTCGCTGGGCAACACAGACTTTCAACTCCCTCCAAAGATGTTCTATGGGGTTGAGATCTGGAGACTGGCTAGGCCACTCCAGGACCTTGAAATGCTTCTTACGAAGCCACTCCTTCGTTGCCCGGGCGGTGTGTTTGGGATCATTGTCATGCTGAAAGACCCAGCCACGTTTCATCTTCAATGCCCTTGCTGATGGAAGGAGGTTTTCACTCAGAATCTCATGATACATGGCCCCATTCATTCTTTCTTTTACACGGATCAGTCGTCCTGGTCCCTTTGCAGAAAAACAGCCCCAAAGCATGATGTTTCCACCCCCATGCTTCACAATAGGTATGGTGTTCTTTGGATGCATCTCAGCATTCTTTGTCCTCCAAACACGACGAGTTGAGTTTTTACCAAAAAGTTATATTTTGGTTTCATCTGACCATATGACATTCTCCCAATCCTCTTCTGGATCATCCAAATGCACTCTAGCAAACTTCAGACGGGCCTGGACATGTACTGCCTTAAGCAGGACGACACGTCTGGCACTGCAGGATTTGAGTCCCTGGCGGCGTAGTGTGTTACTGATGGTAGGCTTTGTTACTTTGGTCCCAGCTCTCTGCAGGTCATTCACTAGGTCCCCCCGTGTGGTTCTGGGATTTTTGCTCACCATTCTTGTGATCATTTTGACCCCACGGGGTGAGATCTTGCGTGGAGCCCCAGATCGAGGGAGATTATCAGTGGTCTTGTATGTCTTCCATTTCCTAATAATTGCTCCCACAGTTGATTTCTTCAAACCAAGCTGCTTACCTATTGCAGATTCAGTCTTCCCAGCCTGGTGCAGGTCTACAATTTTGTTTCTGGTGTCCTTTGACAGCTCTTTGGTCTTGGCCATAGTGGAGTTTGGAGTGTGACTGTTTGAGGTTGTGGACAGGTGTCTTTTATACTGATAACAAGTTCAAACCAATGCCATTAATACAGGTAATGAGTGGAGGACAGAGGAGCCTCTTAAAGAAGAAGTTACAGGTCTGTGAGAGCCAGAAATCTTGCTTGTTTGTAGGTGACCAAATACTTATTTTCCACCATAATTTGCAAATAAATTCATTAAAAATCTTACAATGTGATTTTCTGGATTTTTTTTTCTCAATTTCTCATAGTTGACGTGTACCTATGATGAAAATTACAGGCCTCTCTCATCTTTTTAAGTGGGAGAACTTGCACAATTGGTGGCTGACTAAATACTATTTTTCCCCACTGTACATACATACACATATACATACATACATACATACATACATACATACACACATACATATCCTTTAAAAAAATATATAGAGAGAGCTCTTCTTTGTCGACACCCATTCAGCATCATTCACACCCTCTTAAGCCCCACCCATCTCCTTAAGGATTTACATGTGAGGCCATGTGGTAATCACACGCTATATCAAATAAAATGTAAGTTTATTTGTCACATGCACAGGATACAGAAGGTCTAAACGGTACAGTGATAGTACTTGCATAGTAACAATATCAAAAACAGATTACGTTTACCCGACACACTTGTCTAAATTGATGGGTCACGTGAAGGATATGTTATAACCAACCCCCAGCCACATCTAGCTAAGTGGATGGGTCACTATTGTCTAGACATGGACACATGTTCATGAAATACAATAGATGGCCGTAATCACCCCCCCAGACACACCTGGCTAACTTGATGGGTCATGTAATAATCCGCCCGAAGTGGAGTCTTTTGTTTAGACATGTAGCTAGCTAGGTAGCTAGCTAAACAATGAACCGGCATAACAACAACTCATACAACTACCAATACAAACATTGTCATAGCTGTAGTATGAATCTGCAGGTAGCTAAAGCTGACAAACTAGGTTCAATGTTAGCTAGCTAACATTAGGCTATAACTAGCAATGCAATATTACTACACAGATCATACACGTAACGTTAGCTAGCGAGCCTGCAAGCTAACGTTTACTAGCTAACTAACAGTATGCTTTAACTTGCAATAAAAACGGCTTTCTGACAAAATTATAAACTTATATCTGGAAAATGTAGCTAGACTCTTACCCGTTTACATGGATGAATGCTTCACGGCAGACTGTAACCATTTAACTCCATTTTGTTTGTAGCTACATCTTGTTTGGCCAGCTTTGTGTCAAGTCACTCCAGTTCACACTGACCGTGGCGTGTGCAGAAAGTAGCCCATCATTTTTTCCTACTGATCTGTCGATAGCGCCTGCTAAATTTAGGGCGTCAATGTTGTTGAGAAAAGTAGCAAAACCTTTGCAGTTCTCGATGGTTAACATTATATATTTAAAAAATGGCTCGGTAGAAAGGACTGTTAACACATACTGAACAGCTCATGTTATAGACAGAAGCGTGCTACATGGCAGACCAATCCGAACTCATCTCCCGGCATGTCCAGCCCATCCATTATCTCAGCCAATCATGGCTAGCAGAAAGGTTCCTGTCTTTTTCCATGGCTAAACCAACTGAGCTCGTAATTTAACAATTGTATTCATATTTATGGATGAAATACAAGTTTGTTAATAAGGCACTTGAAAGTTCACATGTTCCAGAAGGCATTTCTGCCAAAAAATGCATTTTGATAAAAATAAATGTTTGCTGCTCCTGTGAAGTTGTGATGTGAAACGAGTCACAAATATCTTCTGTAAATCCATAAAGGCAGACAAAGTTTGAAGATTGATAGAAAAGATCCACATTTATTTTATGGTGGTTTTACATGTTCTTATGTTGAGCCACACTGTCCTTTATCTGGCTTCGGTATCCGGCTTTGGTGTTTGGCTTCGGTGTTTGGCTTTGGTGTTTGGCTTCGGTGTTTGGCTTCGGTATCCGGCTTCAGTGTTTGGCTTCAGTGTTTGGCTTCGGTGTTTGGCTTCGTGTTTGGCTTTGGTGTTTGGCTTCGTTATCCGGCTTGTTTTGCTTCGGGTTATGGCTTCAGGTTTTGGCTTCGGTTTGGTTCAGTGTTTGGCATTCGTAGTTGCTTCATGTTTGGCTTCGGTGTTTGCTTCATGTTTGGCTTCGGTGTTTGGCTTCAGTGTCTTTGCTTCGGTTTTGGCTTCATGGTGTTTGGCTTCGGTGTTTGGCTTCAGTGTTTGGCTTCGGTGTTTGGCTTCAGTGTTTGGCTTCGGTGTTTGGCTTCAGTGTTTGGCTTCGGTGTTTGGCTTCGTTTTGGCTTCGGTGTTTGGCTTCGGTGTTTGGCTTCAGTGTTTGGCTTCGGTGTTTGGCTTCAGTGTTTGGCTTCGGTGTTTGGCTTCAGTGTTTGGCTTCGGTGTTTGGCTTCGGTGTTTGGCTTCAGTGTTTGGCTTTGGTGTTTGGCTTCAGGTGTTTGGCTTCGGTGTTTGGCTTCGGTGTTTGGCTTCAGTGTTTGGCTTCGGTGTTTGGCTTCGGTGTTTGGCTTCGGTGTTTGGCTTCGGTGTTTGGCTTCGGTGTTTGGCTTCGTGTTTGGCTTTTTGGTGTTGGCTTCGGTGTTTGGCTCGGGTTTGGCTTCGGGTTTGGCTTCGGTGTTTGGCTTCGGTGTTTGGCTTCGGTGTTTGGCTTCGTTTTCCGGCTTCGGTGTTTGGCTTCGGTGTTTGGCTTCGGTGTTTGGCATGGTGGGCTGTGGAAGCTGAGACTCTTTGTGACGAATGGTCTTGTCCCGTCTGTGGTGTATGGCCAGCTGGATAAGACTCTGCCGGAGGTGGTGAGTGCAAGGTCTGTAGACCTTCTTAACCACCGACTGTTTGGACCTCTTGCAGAAGATTTTGCTGGTACTGCACGTCTCAAATCAAATCAAAATGTTATTTGTCACACTAAAATGTAAATGCAAAGACTGAGACTGAGGCAATGACTGTTCTCCCACATCCATAACATGTAACATGTACCCATGTACATCAGATGTCTGAATAACACTAGCACACATACCAAACACTCCCTGCAGATAACTAATATTATCGTGTACAGTAAGTAGTATCAGTGTCCCTCAACAACAGAAGTAGTTAGGGGGTAATATCAGCACCAGTCCAAAACACACACTTCAAAGCCTCTTAGTGCCCTAAGGAGAATAGTGTTCCAGTGTGTAATACAGAGAACAGAACAGCATTTATGAAGCAGACACACAGGTACTAAAACACTTCACACCACTAATCTAAATCAGGCATGAGGTGTGATGCTAAAATGGACAACAACACCGTAAAGCATTCCTCCTCAATGCACATTGAGTAGACAGCAATACATAGATGGCCATAGACCTGAAAAATTTCACCTGTCGTTTTCACAGACAAAGAGGAAAAATGGAGGAGTTTAAGTGCTTCTACAGGAGAGAGAAAAACCCTGTCACAGAGGAGAATTATACACCATGACGAAAGCAATTTTGATGGCCCCATGGAAATGACAGTTTGTGCGGTGGTGAGAATTAAAGTTACCAGAACTCTGCAAATTTCTCCTGCTTTCAGCTTCCCTCTCTTCCCAAACCGCCTGCTTTCAACCTCCCTCTTTCCCCCAACCTTCTCCTGTTTTCAGCCTCCGCGCTCCCCCAACCTTCTACTGCTTTCAGCATTCCTCCCTCCCTGCACCAACCTTCACCAGCCTTCAGTCTTCTCCTGGTGTTGAGTTGAACTGGAGAAAGAAGGGCAGTTCATGTTGCCCCGGCGACATCAAGAGTGACACATTTAAAGAGAGTGTTTAACCCCCTGGTCCTCTGGTACTCAGCCTTCTTCCCTGTTTCCAAAACTCAGTGACGGAGTACATTACAACATTTGAGAAGAGCTTTATTTAATTTTTGTTTAAATCACAAAATAGCCAGGCAGCAATTTTTCCTTTCCTTTGTCAAGATATCTGTTGCACCTCGCCAATTAGCATTCCTCTGTTCTGTTTTCAATCGAGGCATTGCACAACCTTAAAATACCTCTAAGAAGAGCTCTATCCAAAACCAACATGGTGTTAATCTAAACTGGTAACATGAATATTCCATAACTTTTGACACACATTTTAGACTTTGTGTACTATTTTTGTCCACTATGAAGCAAAAAGCCTGTGCAACTGAAATCCATTCAATACCACATACCTCACGGTTGAAAACAGTCTGCTCTGTTGAGGTGTTAGAAACAGGAGCCAGGTTGTTCATTTCACTGGGTGAACAGGTTGCCGGGGAGATGAAAAGGTTCAGAGGGGAAAAGAGCGAGGTGAGGGTTCAGAGTGTTAAACAGGTGGTGATTGGTAGCTTGGGACTCTTAAGAAGAACCCTATCCATCCCTTACACACACACCTACACACACACACACTCACAAACACAGCATCGTTGGCGTTTTCTTCAGATCTTCCTAACTGACTAACAGGGTCCAGGAGAATCAGATCTTACTAACTGACTAACAGGGTCCAGTAGAATCAGATCTTTCTAACTGACTAACAGGGTCCAGTAGAATCAGATCTTCCTAACTGACTAACAGGGTCCAGTAGAATCAGATCTTACTAACTGACTAACAGGGTCCAGTAGAATCAGATCTTTCTAACTGACTAACAGGGTCCAGGAGAATCAGATCCAGTTTCATGTTGATCTTCTCAGACTCAGTATGAGCTGAGAGAAAAGGTCAGTCCGTCCGTCTGTCTGTAC
>LR778283.1:47209349-47254485 GCA_902810595.1 Coregonus sp. 'balchen'
TCACCCACAGTGCCAGGGTAGACTGATGGTCAAGGACTGTACTGTCACCCACAGTCCAGGGAGACTGATGGTCAGGGACTGTACTGTCACCCACAGTCCAGGGAGACTGATGGTCAGGACTGTACTGTCACCCACAGTCCAGGGAGACTGATGGTCAGGGACTGTACTGTCACCCACAGTCCAGGGAGACTGATGGTCAAGGACTGTACTGTCACCCACAGTCCAGGGAGACTGATGGTCGGGGACTGTACTGTCACCCACAGTCCAGGGAGACTGATGGTCAGGGACTGTACTGTCACCCACAGTCCAGGGAGACTGATGGTCAAGGGACTGTACTGTCACCCACAGTCCAGGGAGACTGATGGTCAAGGACTGTACTGTCACCCACAGTCCAGGGTAGACTGATGGTCAAGGACTGTACTGTCACCCACGTCCAGGGAGACTGATGGTCAAGGACTGTACTGTCACCCAAGTCCAGGGAGACTGATGGTCAGGACTGTACTGTCACCCACAGTGCAGGGAGACTGAATGGTCAAGGGACTGTACTGTCACCCACAGTCCAGGGAGACTGATGGTGAGGGACTGTACTGTCACCCCAACAGTCCAGGGAGACTGATGGTCAGGACTGTACTGTCACCACAGTCCAGGGAGACTGATGGTCGGGGACTGTACTGTCACCCACAAGTCCAGGGAGAACTGATGGTGAGGGACTGTACTGTCACCCACAGTCCAGGGAGACTGATGGTCAGGGACTGTACTGTCACCCACAGTCCAGGGAGACTGATGGTCAAGGACTGTACTGTCACCCACAGTCCAGGGAGACTGATGGTCAAGGACTGTACTGTCACCCACAGTCCAGGGAGACTGATGGTCAGGGACTGTACTGTCACCCACAGTCCAGGGAGACTGATGGTCAGGGACTGTACTGTCACCCACAGTCCAGGGAGACTGATGGTCAGGGACTGTACTGTCACCCACAGTCCCAGGGAGACTGATGGTCAAGGACTGTACTGTCACCCACAGTCCAGGGAGACTGATGGTCAGGGACTGTACTGTCACCCACAGTCCAGGGAGACTGATGGTCAGGGACTGTACTGTCACCCACAGTCCAGGGAGACTGATGGTCAGGGACTGTACTGTCACCCACAGTCCAGGGAGACTGATGGTCAAGGACTGTACTGTCAGTGTCTATACAATGTTAGTGGTTTCTGACCTGGGTCTGTGTGTGAGAAGCTTTATACTACATCTCATCTGATCGGTCTGCACAGCACAAGGGAAGTAGTTTAACCAGAAATATCATACCAATACAAGAAAACGAGATGAGAAAAAGAACAAACTGTTGGGGTCAGCTGACAGGTCTACCGGACTGTCTACCGGACTGAACAACAACAACCACAGCTACTAAACGCTCTGCCTTCTGACTGTGAGAGAGACAGACGGTGTAACTAAACGCTCTGCATTCTGACCGTGAGAGAGACAGACGGTGTAACTAAACGCTCTGCATTCTGACTGTGAGAGAGACAGACGGTGTAACTAAACGCTCTGCATTCTGACTGTGAGAGAGACAACGGTGTAACTAAACGCTCTGCATTCTGACTGTGAGAGAGACAGACGGTGTAACTAAACGCTCTGCATTCTGACTGTGAGAGAGACAGACGGTGTAACTAAACGCTCTGCATTCTGACTGTGAGAGAGACAGACGGTGTAACTAAACGCTCTGCATTCTGACTGTGAGAGAGACAGACGGTGTAACTAAACGCTCTGCATTCTGACTGTGAGAGAGACAGACGGTGTAACTAAACGCTCTGCATTCTGACTGTGAGAGAGACAGACGGTGTAACTAAACGCTCTGCATTCTGACTGTGAGAGAGACAGACGGTGTAACTAAACGCTCTGCATTCTGACCGTGAGAGAGACAGACGGTGTAACTAAACGCTCTGCATTCTGACTGTGAGAGAGACAGACGGTGTAACTAAACGCTCTGCATTCTGACTGTGAGAGAGACAGACGTGTAAACTAAACGCTCTGCATTCTGACTGTGAGAGAGACAGACGGTGTAACTAAACGCTCTGCATTCTGACTGTGAGAGAGACAGACGGTGTAACTAAACGCTCTGCATTCTGACCGTGAGAGAGACAGACGGTGTAACTAAACGCTCTGCATTCTGACCGTGAGAGAGACAGACGGTGTAACTAAACGTCTGCATTCTGACTGTGAGAGAGACAGACGGTGTAACTAAACGCTCTGCATTCTGACTGTGAGAGAGACAGACGGTGTAACTAAACGCTCTGCATTCTGACCGTGAGAGAGACAGACGGTGTAACTAAACGCTCTGCATTCTGACCGTGAGAGAGACAGACGGTGTAACTAAACGCTCTGCATTCTGACTGTGAGAGAGACAGACGGTGTAACTAAACGCTCTGCATTCTGACTGTGAGAGAGACAGACGGTGTAACTAAACGCTCTGCATTCTGACCGTGAGAGAGACAGACGTGTAACTAAAACGCTCTGCATTCTGACTGGAGAGAGACAGACGGTGTAACTAACGCTCTGCATTCTGACCGTGAGAGAGACAGACGGTGTAACTAAACGCTCTGCATTCTGACTGTGAGAGAGACAGACGGTGTAAACTAAACGCTCTGCATTCTGACCGTGAGAGAGACAGACGGTGTAACTAAACGCTCTGCATTCTGACCGTGAGAGAACAGACGGTGTAACTAAAACGCTCTGCATTCTGACTGTGAGAGAGACAGACGGTGTAACTAAACCGCTCTGCATTCTGACTGTGAGAGAGACAGACGGTGTAACTAACCGCTCTGCATTCTGACTGTGAGAGAGACAGACGGTGTAACTAAACGCTCTGCATTCTGACTGTGAGAGAGACAGACGGTGTAACTAAACGCTCTGCATTCTGACTGTGAGAGAGACAGACGGTGTAACTAACCGCTCTGCATTCTGACTGTGAGAGAGACAGACGGTGTAACTAAATGCTCTGCATTCTGACTGTGAGAGAGACAGACGGTGTAACTAAACGCTCTGCATTCTGACTGGTGAGAGAGACAGACGGTGTAACTAAACGCTCTGCATTCTGACTGTGAGAGAGACAGACGGTGTAACTAACCGCTCTGCATTCTGCCTGTGAGAGAGACAGACGGTGTAACTAAACGCTCTGCATTCTGACTGTGAGAGAGACAGACGGTGTAACTAAACGCTCTGCATTCTGACTGTGAGAGAGACAGACGGTGTAACTAAACGCTCTGCATTCTGCCTTGAAAAAATCCACCAGACCTTGTAAATTTGGAGCAGACAGACAATGAATGGAGACTCAGTCTGCCCAAAACACCTTGGCTCACAACGAGCGTAGTAGAAAAAAAAGCCCTTTCGTTTCCAATACATTTAATTGGAAGGAAGGGAATGTTGTTCTCCAGAAAGTGACCCATGTGACTTGCAATATTTATAACTCCAAGAGATTTTAGTTTTCCTTCCAATCTGAGCCAAGACATAACTTAATGTCCAGAGCTGTGTGTGTGTGTGCATAGTGAAGAGATCTACGCATCTAGAAACTCTATATTTGGGTGGCTGGACATGTATACAGAGGGCAGCCAGTTCACCCGTGAAACGAGTCAGTATTCGACCTCCATCCATGTCTGAGGACATCGGAAGTTGACGTGGAAACCGGCCACTAGGGGTAACAGTGAGCGCTGTTACCTTCAAGTAGGTTTTGGTTTTGCTAGGTTGTTGTGGACGGGGATGGTTGATGGGCGTACACATCTGGAGTTTCCCTTTAAGGCAAGCAGTATATCACACAGAACTTAAAGGGGAACATCTAAGGGTTAGGTTTAGGGTTGGAACGTGGATCATATTTGACTGTGAGTTACCTGTAAGCTGTATAGCTGTCTATAGGGCTGCTGTGGTGGAATGTTACTATGACAACCTGACAGGATCTAACCCATCGGAGGAGGAGGAGCTACAGACTGATTTACATAATGTCCAACATGTTACCAGCCTTGTGCTGATGTTGGCAGATCTGAGGTACTTATTCCCTTTTCTTAGCAATTTGAAGTTCACGGGGCCTGAAAACTACTTCAAAGTACTTGAAATAAACATTACAAACGGGGAGATCGTTAGCCCTTCATGTAGCTTCCTAAAACAAGAGCGCTTTGGTCGACTGATAGTTTCACATTTCAGCGGTTTCCTTTGAGTTGAAGTAATGAGTTTCTCCTACAACCCTCCCGCCCTCTCCTCACTCCACTCCACTCCACCCTTCCATCCTACCCTACCTCTCCACCTCTGAGTTTTCCCTTGCCACTCCCCATTCCTCCCACTGCCCTCCTCTCCTCCCCACTCTACTCCACCCCTTCTGAGTATGGTAAACCTCAGCTGTTGTAGCTGTGTTCGGCGGCTGTGTTAAATTACAGGAGTAAGTGCTGGCGGGGCGGCTAGGCTATAAGGCTCCGCTTGGAGATGAAACCTCTTTCCCCAAAACCTCAAACCCCTCTCCCTCCAGCCCAGAGCTAGAACCAGCTGCTCCCTCAGTGCTCAGCCTTCCCCTCAGCCGTGGTTAGCAGCTTCCCTCTGAGGCGAGGAGAGCTCTGACGTGATGCCTCTTCTCTTTCTCTTTTAACCTCAAACCAAGGAGGCCACAGCCCTGTGTCCCGTCACTCAGAGTCCGCCAATGAAACACGCGGTATGCCACACACACACTCACTCACTCAAACACAGTGGAGGCTCCTCAGAGGAGGAAGGGGAGGACCATCCGGGCTATCCAACACTTGAACTCTTCAAAGTCAAGATAAGCTTTCGGTTTTATAAATGTATTGCCACTTTGGCCTGCCGGTGTAACTGCTAAACTACTTGCTGTACACTGTACTGCGTGATTGTAGTGGGTTTACTGACACATTAGTTCTAATAGCTATGTTGACTATGACGTTAGCTAATAGCTATGTTGACTATGACGTTAGCTAATAGCTATGTTGACTATGACGTTAGCTAATAGCTATGTTGACTATGACGTTAGCTAATAGCTATGTTGACTATGACGTTAGCTAATAGCTATGTTGACTATGACGTTAGCTAATAGCTATGTTGACTATGACGTTAGCTAATACTATGTTGACTATGACGTTAGCTAATAGCTATGTTGACTATGATGTTAGCTAATAGCTATGTTGACTATGACGTTAGCTAATAGCTATGTTGACTATGACGTTAGCTAATAGCTATGTTGACTATGACGTTAGCTAATAGCTATGTTGACTATGACGTTAGCTAATAGCTATGTTGACTATGACGTTAGCTAATAGCTATGTTGACTATGACGTTAGCTAATAGCTATGTTGACTATGACGTTAGCTAATAGCTATGTTGACTATGACGTTAGCTAATAGCTATGTTGACTATGACGTTAGCTAATAGCTATGTTGACTATGACGTTAGCTAATATAGTCAGTATTAGATAGAATGCCTGCCTGTGGGAAAACTACCTGTGGTTACCTAGGTTACCTTCCGGAGACACTTGAAAGCCCCACCTCTTTAAGGAATACCTGGGATAGGATAAAGTAATCATTCTACCCCCCCCCCCCCCCCCCCCTTACCCCACCCCCCCCAAAAAAGAATAAATAAATAATAAAATATATATATATATAAATAAAAACAATATTGTAAAGTGGTTGTCCCACTGGCTATAAGGTGAATGAACCAATTTGTAAGTCGCTCTGGATAAGAGCATCTGCTAAATGACGAAAATCTAAAATGTAAAAATGTTACCCCATTGGCTCACAGAAAAAATGTCACCCTTTTCAAATGCAATTTTCTTGTTGTCTGCTTGTTTTAGTGAATTACAAAACTACATTTATGAAAAGTACAACATTTCCACAATTATTTTCAACATTGCCTGATCCAGAGTGTTCTCACTAAAACATAATACTGTAGGGCTTCCCTCATGGCCCTGTTCATAGGGCTTCCCTCATGCCCCTGTTCATAGGGCTTCCCTCATGGCCCTGTTCATAGGGCTTCCCTCATGGCCCTGTTCATAGGGCTTCCCTCATGGCCCTGTTCATAGGGCTTCCCTCATGGCCTGTTCATAGGGCTTCCCTCATGGCCCTGTTCATAGGGCTTCCCTCATGGCCTGTTCATAGGGCTTCCCTCATGGCCCTGTTCATAGGGCTTCCCTCATGCCCCTGTTCATAGGCCTTTCCCTCATGGCCCTGTTCATAGGGCTTCCCTCATGGCCCTGTTCATAGTGCTTCCCTCATGGCCCTGTTCATAGGGCTTTCCCCTCATGGCCCCTGTTCATAGGGCTTCCCTCATGGCCCCTGTTCCATAGGGCTTCCCTCATGGCCCTGTTCATAGGCTTCCCTCATGGCCTGGTTCATAGGGCTTCCCTCATGGCCCTGTTTCATAGGGCTTCCCTCATGGCCCTGTTCATAGGGCTTCCCTCATGGCCCTGTTCATAGGGCTTCCCTCATGGCCCTGTTCATCCAGCTCCTCATGGCCCCGCACACCACCTCATGGCCCTGTTCATAGGCTTCCCTCATGGCCCTGTTCATAGGGCTTCCCTCATGGCCCTGTTCATAGGGCTTCCTCATGCCCTGTTCATAGGGCTTCCCTCATGGCCCTGTTCATAGGGCTTCCCTCTGGCCCTGTTCATAGGGCTTCCCTCATGGCCCTGTTTCATAGGGCTTCCCTCATGGCCCTGTTCATAGGGCTTTTCCCTCATGGCCCTGTTCATAGGGCTTCCCTCATGCCTGTTCATAGGGCTCCTCATGCCCTGTTCATGGGGCTTCCCTCATGGCCTGTTTCATAGGCTTCCCTCATGGCCCTGTTCATAGGGCTTCCCTCAGCCCTGTTCATATGGCTTTCCCTCATGGCCCTGTTCATAGGGCTTCCCCTCATGGCCCTGTCATAGGGCCCCATGCCCTGTTCTAGGGCTTCCCTCATGGCCCTGTCATAGGCTCCCTCATTGCCCCTGTTCATAGGGCTTCCCTCATGGCCCTGTTCATAGGCTTTCCCCCATGCCCCTGTTCATAGGGCTTCCCTCATGGCCCTGTTTTATAGGGCTTCCCTCATGGCCCTGTTCATAGGGCTTCCCTCATGGCCCTGTTTTATAGGGCTTCCTCATGCCCCTGTTCATAGGGCTTCCCTCATGGCCCTGTTCATAGGGCTTCCCTCATGCCCCTGTTCATAGGGGTTCCCTCATGGCCCTGTTCATAGGGCTTCCCCCATGGCCCTTTTCTAGGGCTTCCTCATGCCCTGTTCATAGGGCTTCCCTCATGCCCCTGTTCATAGGGCTTCCCTCATGCCCCTGTTCATAGGGCTTTCCCTAAAGGCCCTGTTCATAGGCTTCCCTCATGGCCCTGTTCATAGGGCTTCCTCATGGCCCCTGGTCATAGGCTTCCCTCATGGCCCTTTCATAGGGCTTCCCTCATGCCCCCCGTTCATAGGGCTTCCCTCATGGGCCCTGTTCATAGGGCTTCCCTCATGCCCCGTCATAGGGCTTCCCTCATGGGCCCTGTTCATAGGCTTTCCCTCATGCCCTGTTCTCAGGGCTTCCCTCATGGCCCTGTTCATAGGGCTTCCCTCATGGGCCCTGTTTCATAGGGCTTCCCTCATGGCCCTGTTCATAGTGTCTTCCCTCATGGCCCTGTTCATAGGGCTTCCCTCATGCCCCTGTTTCCTAGGGCTTCCCTCATGGCCTGTTCATAGGGCTTCCCTCATGCCCTGTTTCATAGGGCTTCCCTCATGGCCCTGTTCATAGGGGCTTCCCTCATGCCCCTGTTCATAGGGCGTCCCTCATGCCCCTGTTCATAGGGCTTCCCTCATGCCCTGTTCATAGGGATTCCCTCATGCCCCTGTTCATAGGCTTCCCTCAGGCCTGTTCAGAGGGATTCCCTCATGGCCCTGTTCTCGAGGGCTTCCCTCATGGCCCTGTTCATAAAGGGCTTCCCTCATGGCCCTGTTCATAGGGGTTCCCTATGGCCCTGTTCATAGGGCTCCCTCATGCCCCTGTCATAGGGCTTCCCTCATGGGCCCCGTTTTATAGGGCTTCCCTCATGGCCCTGTTCATAGGGCTTCCCTCATGGGCCCCTTTTCATAGGGCTTCCCTCATGCCCCTGTTCATAGGGCTTCCCTCTGCCCCTGTTCATAGGGCTTCCCTCATGCCCCTGTTCATAGGGCTTCCCTCATGCCCCTGTTCATAGGGCTTCCCTCATGGCCCTGTTCATAGGGCTTCCCTCATGGCCCTGTTCATAGGGCTTCCCTCATGCCCCTGTTCATAGGGCTTCCCTCATGGCCTGTTCATAGGGCTTCCCTCTGCCCTGTTCATAGGGCTTCCTCATGCCCTGTTCATAGGGCTTCCCTCATGGCCCTGTTCATAGGGCTTCCCTCATGCCCTGTTCTAGGGCTTCCCTCAGGCCCCTGTTCATAGGGCTTCCCTCATGGCCCCTGTTCATAGGGCTTCCCCTCATGCCCCTGTTCATAGGGCTTCCCTCTGGCCCTGTTCAATAGGGCTTCCTCATGGCCCATGTTCATAGGCTTCCCTCATGCCCCTGTTCATAGGGCTTCCCTCATGCCCCTGTTCATAGGGCTTCCCCTCATGGCCCTGTTCATAGGCTTCCCTCATGGCCCCTGTTCATAGGGCTTCCCTCATGGCCCTGTTCATAGGGCTTCCCTCCATGCCCTGTTCATAGGGCTTCAACCTCATGGCCCTGTTCATAGGGCTTCCCTCCATGGCCCTGTTCATAGGGCTTCCCTCATGCCCCTGTTCATAGGGCTTCCCTCATGTGCCCTGTTCTAGGGCTTCCCCTCATGGCCCTGTCATAGGGCTTCCCTCATGGCCCTGTTCATAGGGCTTCCCTCATGCCCCTGTTCATATTGTAGGGCTTCCCTCATGGCCCTGTTCATGACGGCGCTAGCTAGCTACCCACCGGAACATTAAGCTAGCCAGGACCAAACAAACAGACTATACAGCTACAAGTAGTGAGTGGAGTTACAAACAGACTATACAGCTACAAGTAGTGAGTGGAGTTACAAACAGACTATACAGCTACAAGTAGTGAGTGGAGTTACAAACAGACTATACAGCTACAAGTAGTGAGTGGAGTTTACAAACAGACTATACAGCTACAAGTAGTGGGTGGAGTTACAAACAGACTATACAGCTACAAGTAGTGAGTGGGAGTTACAAACAGACCTATAACAGCTACAAGTAGTGAGTGGAGTTAACAAAACAGACTATACAGCTACAAGTAGTGAGTGGAGTTACAAACAGACTATACAGCTACAAGTAGTGAGTGGAGTTACAAACAGACTATACAGCTACAAGTAGTGAGTGGAGTTACAAAACAGACTGTACTAAACCAGTTAAATGTTTTACCTGTGATGAAATGTTTTCCACACACCTAGCTACGTGTAGCCTACTTGGAGAACGGGTCCCCACATATCCCACTGTCCCGTGCAGAATAGCCTGAAGCCACAGAGCTCTTTTCACAGGCTCAGGAGCATTGCCATCTGTAGGGAGGGAATTTTTTTGACATGATTACATGTACATTGAACAACACAGCAGCTTTTTGGCATGTTTTATTATTTCTGTATAACTAAAAATCAATGACGAAGTTAGCTTTTTTACAATGGGGGTGAATGGGAAAGAACGTTTGTTTTCCCCAATTTGTGGGCGTGGTCGAGGGTAATTCATTATTCTTACGTGAACATCGACTAGAACTATTGGTGACAACTATGTAGGCTGTGTGCAGCGATTAGCGGTTATGATATGAAAGGTTTGGCATAGAGGTTTTCTTTCACCTAGTCACAGTCAAGGAAAAGATGAAAGGAGGAGAGTGTGTAGATGCGAGAAGGAATTATAGAATGAGCAAAGTGATGATGCTGTTTGTATGTGGCTGCTATGAAAGTGAACTGTGTGTGCGGATGATCAGGGGTGTATTCATTCCACCAAATTTGTTGAAAAATGTTTCTTAAACGGAAGCAAACGGAACGAAACGGGGACAGACCTACCTGAATTTGTCCAATAGAAACTCTAGTTTTTGTTGCCAAAGGAACATTTTGTAACTGTTTGGACTAATGATTACACCCCTGATCAGCTAGATGCAGGCAAGAAACGTATGCAAGATGGTATTGAATGTGTTACTGTCTCTCACCTTGATTACTTCAATTTTTCTCTTGACATCCAGTACATGTGCACCTACGTTATTAAACTTTCATTCGTAGGCTAGTTTGTAGCAACCTCATGATGGGTATAGTGAAAATTTGAGTATCATGTAGTAGCCTAAACCTATCGATGTTACATTGAGCTGGGTGAACGGAATATGAACGACAGTCAGCCAATATGCTGTAATAGAAATAAGGCCATGCCTAATCTTAAACGGCACAGACTGCCACTGATGAAACGGCATTGCTGGTTGTCCATACCCTGCACCACTGCCCCATTGTTCAAAGCCTCCTGCTCCCGCTCCAACTCCCCACCATACCCCCCAACCCAGCCTAGTAAATATCTCTAGATTGGAGAGCATTAGTTTCTCTATGGATAGGAGAGCATTAGTTTCTCTCTACAATGGAGAGCATTAGTTTCTCTCTAGATTGGAGATCATTAGTTTCTCTCTAGATTGGAGATCATTAGTTTCTCTCTAGATTGGAGCAGCCAGACAGAATAGAAGAGTCACCAAGGAGGATTAGCATTTAAAATGGGAAGAAACAGCAACATTGTAACTAACGTAGTATTATGTATGAATTAAATGAGCTTGGCGGCCCATGTGACACAACAGGTCTTTCTTTACTGTGGTAATAAACATGAATAATGGGTTAATGGGAGAGAACGTGACAGCAGCATCATATTGATTAGATGAGAGAGATATGGGAGAGAAGAGAGATATGGGGAGAGAGAGAGAGATATGGGAGAGTAAGAGAGAGATCTTTGGTAGAGAAACAGATTGGGCTATGGGCGATGAGACTATTTGTGCTCTTTCTGTGCTGCTCATGCGCTCTCTCCGCGCTCTCGCTCTCTCTGCGCTCTCCTCCCTCTCGTAGAGAGAGAGAGAGAGAAGGCTGTACTGAAAGAAAACAATGAGTGGTAGAGGGGGTGATATTTCATCTCAATCCTGTGAAGCAACATTCCCTTCTGATAAAACTGTATTACCAAAGAGACAGAGAGACAGGGGCTGGGAGCTTTAGATTAGTGCCCCAAATGGTACCATATTCACTACATAGTGCTCTTTTTCCCCATGGGCCCTGGTCAAAAGTAGTGCACTATAAAGGAAATAGGGTACTATTTGGGACTCAGACTAGTGGCTGGGACTGGTGCCTATGAAGACTTGGCAGCCTGCCCCAGGGAACCACAGCAGTGTTTTCAATCACCACACAGTCCAGAATAATTCCTTCTTAATCTGAATTTATACAGTCACTTGAGTGGGCCCATAACATGCTGACAAGGTGTGTTGGATAGCAAGACAGAGTGCCGGGTCGAGTGAAGGCAGAGAGAGAGAGAGAGAGAGAGAAGAGAGAGAGAGAGAGTAAAGATGAGAGACTTCTCTCTAGATAGATAGAGATAGAAGAGAGTAGAGAGCTCATACCGAGGACTCCTGCGTCTCTAGACGATACTGGCTCTCCTCTTCTCTCTCTCTCTCTCTCACTGGCTCTCATCCTCGATCTCTCTCAGTACTCTCTAGAAGCGAGAGAACAGAGTCTCGCTACTGATAGCATCGACCAGAGAGACAGATGAGACAGAGAGATACAGAGACATAGAAGATAGAGAGAGACATAGAGAGAGAGAGAGAAGATCTTAAATTTCATATTGTATCTATTTCCAGGTAAAATTTATGTTTATTTTAATTTATTTTTATTTTTTTTTCTGAAGATGACTGCCACACTCAGCAGTGTGTTGTAGACAACACAACATTCCTACTAGTGAGTGATAGATCTAGTGAGGAAGGTCACAACTCCCCTCCAAAACCCCCCTACGAAGGTCCTTCTGCCTCGTTGCATCTGCCTCCCTCTGAACTGGGAACATTCCGGGGCTCTTTCTCAACGCATCTTTCTATGATTCCTCGCATCCTCTGTCCTCACCTCCTTCTCAAAACACATTGGAGGAGAAGGTCAGTGAGGAGGGATCCTGGAGGAGACATGGAGAGATGAATTGAGAAAGAGCCAAGGAGACGGACTGCTTTTCTAAAGCGAGGGATGAAGGGCTTCTCCTCCAGACGGTTGAAGACCGTAGTGCCTGGGCCTTGGGCCCAGTTGTAAAGCCCTTGAGAGAGCAGTGAACCCCCTGTCTTCCTTCCTGCCTCTCCCTGGTGACTTTCTGCTGTCATTGGAACATTTCCTGTATATTTCTCCTTTCCTTGTTTCAACACACACCGTCACCTTCCAAACATTGGCTGTCAATAAAGTTTACTCCGTTTTCTTGAAAGTGTAATAAAAATGATTTAAATTAACCCCACGGTCTCAACTTGACAGCAGCAATGCAATGAACCCCCTGCTAGCTTTGATATACAGGTTAAAAATAACAACTTTAAATCAAGTCTCTGTGGTGAATAGACACCATATAAAACACTGTGGTTATGGGGAATAGAGACCATATAAAACACTGTGGTTATGGGGAATGGAGACCATATAAAACACTGTGGTTATGGGGAATAGAGACCATATAAAACACTGTGGTTATGGGGAATAGAGACCATATAAAACACTGTGGTTATGGGGAATAGAGACAAAAAACAAATCCAATTTTGATAAACTCCAATATCTATTGGGTGAAAAACCACAGTGTGCCATCACAGCTGCAAGATTTGTGACCTTTTGCCACAAGAAAAGGGTAACCAGTGAAGAACAAACACCATTGTAAATACAACCCATATTTATATTTATTTATTTTCCCATTTGTACTTTAACTATTTGCACATCATTAAAATACTGTATATAGACACAACATGACATTTGAAATGTCTTTATTCTTTTGGAACTTCTGAGTGTAATGTTTACTGTTAATATTTATTGTTTATTTCACTTTCGTTTACTATCTACTTCACTTGCTTTGGCAATGTTAACATATGTTTACCATGCCAATAAAGCCCTTAAATTGAATTGAGAGAGAGAGAGAGAAAGAGAGAGAGAGAGAGAGAGAGAGAGAGAGGAGAGAGAGAGAGAGAGAGAGAGAGAGAGAGAGAGAGAGAGAGAGAGATGAAAGCTGGAGGCCCAGCCAGAAAATATTTAATTGGCATCAAGTGTCCTGATAGAACGCGTGGGCGACTGGATTCCACAAAGCTGCTTTTCCACTACTAAAGAGAGAGAGAAACAGAAACTATTTGAACCTTACCACAGGTTTTATTTCAGGGTTTGGTTTAAGACAAATGACAGAAAGCAGTATGGGGAGGGGAGAGGAGAGGGACACAACATTTCCATTTGAAAGACTCTCCTTCACTATAAAACTGAGGACACCCACACAGACACACACACACACACACACACACACACACACTTACGCATGCACACACACGCGCACGCACACACACACACACACTCACTCTGTGAGGTGGTGATGATGGAGTCAGCCGTAGGAGGGTAAATCACAGAATAACAGGCTTTAATCCATAAAATACAGAATAACAGGCTTTAATCCATAAAATACAGAATAACAGGCTTTAATCCATAAAATACAGAATAACAGGCTTTAATCCATAAATCACAGAATAACAGGCTTTAATCCATAAAATACAGAATAACAGGCTTTAATCCATAAAATACAGAATAACAGGCTTTAATCCATAAAATACAGAATAACAGGCTTTAATCCATAAAATACAGAATAACAGGCTTTAATCCATAAAATACAGAATAAAGGCTTTAATCCATAAAATACAGAATAACAGGGCTTTAATCCATAAAATACAGAATACAGGCTTTAATCCATAAAATACAGAATAACAGGCTTTAATCCATAAAATACAGAATAACAGGCTTTAATCCATAAAATACAGGTTTACGCAGAACTGCGTCAAACACACTCCAGGGCACAAAACAGGCACACGGGAAAATACTCCCGTCTAACAAAATACACGAGCTCCACCGAGCTTCACTAACCTTCACAATAAACAATCACCCACAAGGACAAGGGGGCAGAGGGAACACTTATACACGGACTAATGAGGGGATAAGAACCAGGTGGGTGTAATTGACAAGACAAGACAAATGTGATGATGATATATGGAGCGGCAGTGGCTAGTAAGCCGGTGACGACGAACGCCGAAGCCTGCCCGAACAAGGAGGGGAGGCAGCCTCGGCCGAAGTCGTGACACACACACACACACACACACACATACACACACACACACACACACACACTGAGGGCCTGGAGGTGTGTGTGATCACTGGCTTGGCCCCCTGTGACAAAGTCAGAGCACTAATATAATATAAAATTTCTAATGAATCCTAATGGCAATAAGTGCAATAAGAAGTGTGTGTGTGTATCAGGGTTAAAGGTCAGAGGTCATCGGTGAAGTGAAATGAAAAAAATAACTTGTTTCAAACAATTCAAAAAAATGTATAATGGAAAAGTGGTGAATGCATATGTATTCACCCCCTTTGATATGAAGCCCCTAAATAAGATCTTGTGCAACCAATTACCTTCAGAAGTCCCATAATTAAATAAATTAAGTCCACCTGTGTGCAATCTAAGTGTCACATGATCTGTCACATGATCTCAGTATATATACACCTCTTCTGAAAGGCCCCAGAGTCTGCAACACCACTAAGCAAGGGGCACCACGAAGCAAGCAGCACCATGAAGACCAAGGAGCTCTCCAAACAGGTCAGGGACAAAGTTGTGGAGAAGTACAGATCAGGGTTGGGTTATAAAAAAATATCAGAAACTTTGAACATCCCATAGAGCACCATTAAATCCATTATTAAAAAATGGAAAGAATATGGCACCACAACAAACCTGCCAAGAGAGGGACGCCCACCAAAACTCACGGACCAGGCAAGGAGGGCATTCATCAGAGAGGCAACAAAGAGACCAAAGATAACCCTGAAGGAGCTGCAAAGCTCCACAGCGGAGGTTGGAGTATCTGTCCATAGGACCACTTTAAGCTGTACACTCCACAGAGCTGGGCTTTACGGAAGAGTGGCCAGAAAAAAGCCATTGCTTATAGAAAAAAATAAGCAAAACACGTTTGGTATTCGCCAAAAGCCATGTGGGAGACTCCCCAAACATATGGAAGAAGGTACTCTGGTCAGATGAGACTCAAATTGAGCTTTTTGGCCATCAAGGAAATTGCTATGTCTGGCGCAAACCCAACACCTCTCATCACCCCGAGAACACCATCCCCCATGTTTTTCCATTGGCAGGAACTGGGAAACTGGTCAGAATTGAAGTAATGATGGATGGACTAAATACAGGACAATTCTTGAGGGAAACCTGTTTCAGTCTTCCAGAGATTTGAGACTGGGACGGAGGTTCACCTTCCAGCAGGACAATGACCCTATGCATACTGCTAAAGCAACACTCAAGTGGTTTAAGGGGAAACATTGAAATGTCTTGGAATGGCCTAGTCAAAGCCCAGACCTCAATCCATTTAAATGTCTTGGAATGGCCTAGTCAAAGCCCAGACCTCAATCCATTTAAATGTCTTGGAATGGCCTACATTTACATTTTAGTCATTTAGCAGACGCTCTTTTCCAGAGCGACTTACAGTTAGTGAGTGCGTACATTATTTTTTAAATTTTATTATTATTTTAAATTTTTTCAAACTGGCTTCCCATGGGAATCAAACCCACAACCCTGGCGTTGCAAACTCTACCAACTGAGCTACATCCCTGCCGGCCATTCCCTCCCCTACCCTGGACCAATTGTGCGCCGCCCCATGGGTCTCCCGGTCGCGGCCGGCTACGACAGAGCCTGGATTCGAACCAGGCCTTAGACCACTGTGCCACTCGGTGCCTAGTCAAAGCCCAGACCTCAATCCAATTGAGAATCTGTGGTTTTCCCTTTTTGTCTACTACACAAGCTTCTGATTTCCATTTTGTTGCTAACATATAAAAGGATGAGCTACCAAACCCCATCGCAGGATTGGTTAACTCTTGAGGTCCCTCTGGGCTCGACCAATTGTGACCCACCACCTATATTCGGTCCTATGTGGCAAAATTTGAAATTGTGTTTTTAACAATGGATAAAAGCAGATACTTTTATGGTATATCATACACTGCAGTTGCGGAACAATGGGAAAGTAATTTTGCTTTGAAAGTTAAGAAAATGGACCGTGGATGTTTTGGTACACCTACTGGAGAGCTCTTCGTTGTCTACAGCCATTAAGCATGGTTCACACCCTCTTAAGCCTTAGCCCCGCCCATCTCTTTAAGGATTCACAGTGTGACAACATCACCCCTGATTCGCTACTACTCCACTGACTGATTTGAATTAAAACTTTCATACATATTTGCCCATGTAGCAAAATTTAAAGTTGTGTTTTTTTTAATGGATGAAAGTAGAGACTCAGAGCTAGAAAATTGTATATCATCCACTGCAGTTGAGGAACAATGGGAAAGTAATTCTGCTTTGAAAGTTGATAAACTTGTAAACCCACTTTTGAGAAAATGGCCCCACCCAACCCTTTAAGGATTTACAGTGTAGTAAACAACCAAAGATTTCAAGACTAAATGTGGTGAAAGTAGTAGCAAAAGTAATAAGAAAAAGACACTGTATCTAGTCCTTGGCCTATATCTAATCTGACTTTGGTGCAGGTCAGGTTGTTCTTCACATTACCGTCTCTGGTAAACACACACTATATCAAATAAAAACATGTATTTGTCACAGCACAGGATACAGAAGTGTAAACGGTACAGTGGTTACTTGCATATTTGCATAGTAGCAATATCAAAAACAGAAGTGTCCAGATACAAATATTTTATCAATATTTTTGATGAATCTTTCCAAGACACACTTCTCTAAATTGATGGGTCTCGTGAAAGAAATGCTGTAACCCCCAGCCACATAATTCTAAATGAAATGGTTTCTAAGTGAAATGTTTACTTGCATATTTGCATAGTAGCAATATCAAAAACAAAAAGTGTCAATATATATAAAAAAAATAGCAAAAGGTGTCAGCGCCAGTAGAGAAATAACTAAATAATATACAGTAATAAAATCAATTATTTGTCACATGCACAGCATACAGAAGGTGTAAACGGTACAGTGGAATGGTTACTTGCATATTTGCATAGATACAAAAAATAATACTACACAGATTAAAGCTAGCTAACAGTATGCTTTAACTTGCAATGAAAATGACTTTCTGACTAAATAAAAAACGTGTAACTGTTACGAATTCCGCCGAGACTGCTCCTCCTCCTTGTTCGGGCAGGCTTCGGCGTTCGTCGTCCCCGGAGTACTAGCTGCTACCGCTTGATGTTTTCTATGTTTGTTTGGTTTTGTCTTGTTGGTGCACCTGTTTCGTATTATGTATTGATTATGTCACCTATAAGTTTCCTTTGGTTTTGTTTGCAGTTGTGTGTTGTTGTCCGCCTGTCCGTTGGTGTTTTGTTATTGCTCTCTTGAATTTAGTGTATTGACGCACTGTATGCGTAATCGCTCGCCTCCGTTGTTTTGAGGCCCGTTATTTTGTATTGTTGTGTTTGACAAGTAAAGTCGGTTTGACTAAGCTTCTGTGTCCTGCGCCTGACTCCAACACCACATCCACATCAGCTTTGTGACAGAACAACACACCATACTATGGAGTCAGCAGGAGCAGCGGCGGCGACCGAGTCGCTGGAGGATCGGGTCAGCTGCCAGGACGCCAGGATCCAGCTACTCGGCTCCGCCATGCAGGAGGTAATGAACACCCTGCGCCGATGGGAAAGGGGAGGCGTGCCCACACCTCCTCCTACATTACCATCACCATCGGCCAGCCCCACCAGACCAGCCCCGGAACCAGGGGGTTGGGGCTCCGCCCGGGAGGGGGGGGAGGGAACGGCATCGCACCCGGGTGTCGGGGGTTCCCCTTCAGGTGGAATCCCCGGGCCCAACCTTTAAAACCCGGGCCCCCCGGGATAGGGAGGAGCTTTTCCCCCCTCACCCTCCGGGTCTCTGGGCAAGGCGTTGGAGGGGGCCCCAACCCCGGGAATGGGGGGGGGAATAGACCCCCGCCACCTTTCGCTACGCGGGGGTTCCCCCCGCGTTTCAGGGCTGTTTTCGATCCCCCCCACCTGGGGGTTTTAAAGCGGCGGGGGGGGGGGGGGTTTTCCCCCCAAAGGGGAAAGGGGACCCCGGCCAAAAAGGGATTTCGCCCGGGTTTTTCCGGAACTCAAGGAAGAAGGGCGGGTGGAATGAGAGGGCCCCCAATGGAAAAAATATGGTGGTACCCTGGGGAGGGACGTTCGGCCCGAGAGGGGCCCGGCAGGGAAAACCAATCTGTCCTTCGACCAGCTAGTGGACATGTCCATCCGTCTGGATACCCTGCTGGCCACCCGCGGACGTCCCGATGGATGGGGCCGTCCATTCCATCCCCCAGCACCTCCGAGCACGAGACCTATGGAGCTCGGGGGTGCTGGCGCTAGAGAGAGAAGGAGAGAGAACTCGAGGGGGGCCGTCCCCTGCACCAGCTGTGGCCGTAGAGGACACACTGCGGCTAGGTGCTGGGGAGGGTCTCCAGGGAATCGGGGCAAACAGGTCGCGCACTGGGGAGTCATTTTAGGTGGAGTAGGCGCCCCACTCACCAGAGCTCTCTGTTGTTCACTTGTTGTATACCTGTGGTATTTCCTCAGGTTGCATCTCATTCCCAGCATAAGGCGCTAGTCGATTCAGGCGCAGCTGGGAATTTTTATTGATCTGAAATTTTGTTCTAAGTTAGGGATTCCCCTCCTGCCCGTCGATTCACCCTTTCCTGTCCATGCCCTAGATAGCCGCCCGTTGGGATCTGGGTTGATTAGGGGGACGGTCCACAGCGCCACTAAAAGATGAAGACGCAGGGGGGTCATGAGGAGATTATTCAGTTGTACCTAATTGACTCTCCTGCGTATCCCGTGGTGCTGGGGCTTCCTTGGTTAATCACCCATGACCCCACCATTCGTGGCAACAGAGGGCTCTCAAGGAATGGTCTGGCCAGTGTGTTGGGCGATGTTTAGGGTGTTTCCGTTGGGGCGACCACGGTGGAGAGTCCGAACCAAGTGCCCGCAATGCACATTCCCCCTGAGTATGAGGATTTGGCACTCGTGTTCAGCAGACGAGGGCGACGCGATTGCCACCTCATAGACAGGGAGATTGTGCGATAAACCTCCAGACAGGTGCGGCACTCCCGCGGAGCCATGTGTATCCTCTGTCTCAAGAGGAGACGACGGCTATGGAGACATACATAGCTGAGTCCCTGAGACAAGGATACATACGGCCCTCCACTTCCCCTGCGTCCTCGAGTTTATTTTTTTGTGAAGAAGAAGGATGGAGGGTTGCGCCCGTGTATTGATTACCGTAGTCTCAATCAGATCACTGTGAAATACAGTTACCCTCTTCCTCTGATTGCGAGTATGACTGAATCATTACGCGGAGCGCGTTTCTTCACAAACTGGATCTCAGGAGCACTTATAACTTGGTGCGCATTAGGGAGGGAGATGAATGGAAGACGGCATTTAGTACCACCCTCAGGTCATTATGAGTATCTTGTCATGCCAATACGGGTTAATGAATGCTCCTTCAGTCTTCCAATCATTTGTGGACGAGATCTTCGGGACCTGCATGGGCAGGGAGTGGTAGTGTACATTGACGACATCCTAGTGTACTCTTCTACACGAGCCGAGCATGTAGGCCCTGGTGCGCCGAGTGTTGGGTAGGCTGTTGGAGCATGACTTGTATGTCAAGGCAGAGAAATTTCTGTTTATTCACAGAAGTCCATCTCCTTCTTGGGTCATCGGTTGTCCGCGGTCAGGGGTGAAGATGGAGATTGACCGTGTGTCAGCTGTGCGTAACTGGCAAACCCCAACCACTGTTAAAGAGGTGCAGCAGTTTTTGGGTTTTGCCAATTACTACCGGGAGGTTTATCCGGGGTTTTGGACAGGTGGCAGCTCCCATTACTTGCCTGCTGAATGGGGGGGCCCGTGCGTTTTGCAGTGGGTCGGCTGAAGCGGACAGGGCGTTTGTGTAAACTGAAGGACCTGTTCACTTCGGCTCCGGTGCTGGCCGCACCCGGACCCCGCTTTAGCGTTCCAGGTAGAGGTGCACGCGTCAGAGGCCGGTATTGGGGCAGTACTGTCACACAGCTCCGGCACGCCTCCTAAGCTCCGTCCCTGCGCTTTTTTATTCTAAAAAGCTCAGCCCGGCGGAACGGTAATTATGACGTAGGGGACAGGGAGCTGTTAGCCGTGGTTCAAGCTCTAAGGTGTGGAGGCATTGGGCTTGAGGGGGCTCAACACCCTTTTCTCATTCTGAGACTGACCATCGTAACCTGGAGTACATCCGGGCAGCTAGGAGATTGAACCCCTCGTCAGGCTAGTGGAACATGTTTTTTGACCCAGTTCGTTTTTAAGATAACTTACATCCCATGGAACCCAGAACGGTAAGGGCAGACGCCCTGTCCCGGCGGTATGACACAGAGGAGAGGTCCATTGAACCTACTCCCATACTGCCGGAGTCTTGTGTCTGGTGGCTCCGGTAGTATGGGAGGTCGATGCGGGAAATTGAGCGGGGCGTTCGCACCGACCCTACTACTCCCCAGATGTCCAGTGGGGTCGACGTACGTACCGCTCGGGGTCCGTGATCGTCTCATCTATTGGGCTCATACGCCACCCTCCTCTGGACATCCAGTATTGGCCGGACATGCACTGCTTAGTGTTAAGTACTGGTGGCCAACATTGGCTAGGGACGTGAGGGTTTATGTCTCCTCCTGCTCGATGTGCGCGCAGTGTAAGGCGCCTAGACACCTGCCCAGGGGGAAGTTACAACCCCTGCCCGTTCCACAACGGCCGTGGTCTCACCTCTCGGTGGACTTTGTCACGGACCTTCCCCCCTCTCAGGGGAATACCACTATTCTGGTCGTTGTGGATCGGTTCTCTAAGGCCTGTCGTCTCATTCCAATGCCGGGTATCCCTACTGCCCTACAGACCGCTGAGGCTTTGTTCACCCACGTCTTCCGGCACTACGGGGTTCCCGAGGATACAGTGTCTGATCGGGGTCCCCAGTTCACCTCTAGAGTCTGGAGGGCGTTCATGGAACGCTTGGGGATCTCGGTTAGCCTTACCTCGGGTTACCACCCTGAGAGTAACGGGCAGGTGGAGAGAGTGAACCAGGATGTGGGTAGGTTTCTGAGATCCTATTGCCAGGGCCGGCCGGAGGAGTGGTCGGGGTATATGCCCTGGGCAGAGATGGCTCAGAACTCTCTTCGCCACTCCTCTACTAACCTGACCCCTTTTCAGTGCGTGTTAGGGTATCAGCCGGTTCTGGCACCATGGCATCAGAGCCAGATCGAGGCTCCTGTGGTGGATGAGTGGTTTTGGCGCTCGGAGGAGACGTGGAACGCTGCAAACGTACATCTGCAGCGGGCCATCCGCAGGCAGAAGGCGAGCGCCAATCTCCACCGCAGTGAGGGTCCAGTATACTCTCCTGGAGATCGAGTCTGGCTCTCGACTCGAAACCTGCCCCTTCGCCTGCCCTGCCGGAAGCTTGGCCGGCGGTTTGTGGGGCCATTTAAAGTCCTGAGGAGATTGAACGAGGTGTGTTACAAGTTGCAACTGCCTAATGACTATCACATTAACCCCTCGTTCCATGTGTCTCTCCTCAGGCCAGTGGTAGCTGGTCCACTCCAGGAGAGTGAGATAAGAGAGACCCCTCCGCCCCCACTGGACATCAAGGGGGCTCCGGCGTACTCAGTCCGGTCCATCGTGGATTCGAGACGTCAGATGGGGAGTCTACAATATCTCGTGGAGTGGGAGGGGTACGGTCCGGAGGAACGGTGCTGGGTGCCTCGGAGGGACATTTTAGATCCATCCCTCCTGACTGAGTTCCATCGTAGTCATCCTACGCGCCCTGCTCCACGTCCTCCTGGCCGTCCCCGAGGCCGGGGTCGGCGCACGGCTGGAGCCGTGCGTCAAGGGCGGGGTACTGTCACGAATTCCGCCGAGACTGCTCCTCCTCCTTGTTCGGGCAGGCTTCGGCGTTCGTCGTCCCCGGAGTACTAGCTGCTACCGCTTGATGTTCTCTATGTTTGTTTGGTTTTGTCTTGTTGGTGCACCTGTTTCGTATTATGTATTGATTATGTCACCTATAAGTTTCCTTTGGTTTTGTTTGCAGTTGTGTGTTGTTGTCCGCCTGTCCGTTGGTGTTTTGTTATTGCTCTCTTGAATTTAGTGTATTGACGAACTGTATGCGTAATCGCTCGCCTCCGTTGTTTTGAGGCCCGTTATTTTGTATTGTTGTGTTTGACAAGTAAAGTCAGTTTGACTAAGCTTCTGTGTCCTGCGCCTGACTCCAACACCACATCCACATCAGCTTGTGACGTGACAGAAACATACTATATAAACAAAAGTATGTTGAAATTAATGGATTTGGCTATTTCAGCCACACCCGTTGCTGACAGGTGTATAAAATTGAGCACACCGCCATGCAATCTCCATAGACAAACATTGGCAGTAGAATGGCCTTACTGAAGAGCTCAGTGACTTTCAACGTCACACCATCATATGATGCCACCTTTCCAACAAGTCTGCCCTGCTAGAGCTGCCTCGGTCAACTGTAAATGCTGTTATTGTGAAGTGGAAATGTCTAGGAGCAACAACGGCTCAGCCGCGAAGTGGTCTGCCACACAAGCTCACAGAACGGACCGCCGAGTGCTGAAGTGCATAGCGCGTAAAAATCGTCTGTCCTCGGTTGCAACACTCACTACCGAGTTTCAAACTGCCTCTGGAAGCAACATCAGCACAAGAACTGTTAGTCTGGAGCTTCATGAAATGGGTTTCCATGGCAGAGCAGCCACACACAAGCCTAAGATCACCATGCACAATGCCAAGCGTCAGCTGGAGTGGTGTAAAGCTCGCCGCCATTGGACTCTGGAGCAGTGGAAACGCGTTCTCTGGAGTGATGAATCACGCTTCACCATCTGGCAGTCCGACGGATGAATCTGGGTTTGGCGGATGCCAGGAGAATGCTACCTGCCCGAATGCATAGTGCCAACTGTAAAGTTTGGTGGAGGAGGAATAATGGTCTGGGGCTGTTTTTCATGGTTCGGGCTAGGCCCCTTCGTTCCAGTGAAGGGAAATCTTAACGCTACAGCATACAATGACATTCTAGATTCTGTACTTCCAACTTTGTGGCAACAGTTTGGGGAAGGCCCTTTCCTGTTTCAGCATGACAATGCCACAGTGCACAAAGAGAGGTCCATACAGAAATGGTTTCGTCAAGATCAGTGTGGAAGAACTTGACTGGCCTGCACAGAGCCCTAACCTCAACCGCATCAAACACCTTTGGGATGAATTGGAACGCTGACTGCGAGCCAGACCTAATCGCCCAACATCAGTGCCCAACCTCACTAATGCTCTTGTGGCTGAATGGAAGCAAGTCCCCACAGCAATGTTCCAACATCTAGTGGAAAGCCTTCCCAGAAGAGTGGAGGCTGTTATAGCAGCAAAGGGGGGACCAACTCCATATTAATGCCCATGATTTTGGAATGAGATGTTCGACGAGCAGGTGTCCACATACTTCTGGTCATGTAGTGTACAATATCTGAAAATGTAGTTAGACTCTTACCCATATACATGGATGAACGCTTCTCCCTCTCTGTCATGGTTGCCCTTAGTTTGAAGATGTAATCCGGAGACAGGTGTTTTATACAACAGCCTTCTGCACTTTCTCCATCTCCTTAGCTATCATACTCTGTTTCCACCGGGCATTCCAATGATTTCAAAACTCGGTCAACTTCTTCCGTAACATCACTGTGTCACGAATTCAGCCGAGGCTGCTCCTCCTCTTTGCTCGGGCAGGCTTCAGCGTTCGTCGTCACCGGAGTACTAGCTGCTACCCGATCTAGGTTTCTGTGCTCTACTTGTTTTGTCTTTATTGTACACACCTGGTTCCAATTACGATAATTTGTTTCCCTATTTTACCCTCTGGTTCTCTCTTGGTGTTGTGCGTGATTGTTTGTTGTTTTGTTGTCATTGACATGTGAGTCTGTATTTTCTTCCCTGCGTGGAAGATATGTTTATTTACTTGTGACAAGTAAAGTACGTCGTTGACTAAGTTCTGTGTCCTGCGCCTGACTCCGTCCTACCGCTACACACTGACGCATGACACACTGTTGATCGCCATTTCTTCCCCCATCACTGTCATCAGAAGACAATGTCTGGTTCAATTAAAATGTTTTTACCTAAATCAGGGTTTTCCTCATTGTCTAATTTATTTTCAGAGTCAGAGAGTCAGCATGGCACGATCGTCTTCCAGAAAGTCCATCACAACTTTTTCCCACTTATCTTTGTCGATGGCAACGTGGAGAGCAGTAGCAACACTTTTGCAGTTCTTTGTGATATTTTTCAGAAAAGCAGCTTTAGTAAGGATCATCTACACATACTGAGCAGCTCGTGGTATAGACAGAAGCCTGCTACATGGCAGACCAATCCCAACTCACCTCTCGGCATGTCCAGCCCATCCATTATCTCAGCCAATCATGGCTAGCGGGAAGGGTCCTGTCTTTTTCCGTGGCTAAACCAACTAGGCTCTTAATTTAACAGTTCTATTTGTATTTACAGATAGAATACACGTTTGTTATTAAGGCACATGCAAGTTCACATATTCCAGAAGGCATTTCTGCAAAGAAATTAACATTTTGATAAAAAATATAAATGTTTAAGTTCAAATGCCTCTCCTGTGAAGTAGTGACGTCCGACATACGCCTAGTTTCCTGGAACAGGTGACATATACACTGAGTGTACATTAGGAACACTTGCTCTTTCCATGACATAGACAGACCAGGTGGATCCAGGTGGAAGCTATGATTCCTTATTGATATCACCTGTTAAAATCCACTTCAATCAGTGTAGATGAAGGGGAGGAGACAGGTTAAAGAAGGATGTTTTAAGCCTTGAGACAATTGAGACATGGATTGTGTATGTGTGCCATTCAGAGGGTGAAAGGGCAAGACACGTTTCCTGGAATGGGTCACAATTTAGGTAAATCGTCCTTTCGTTTTACTGCACCTCATTGTTGGAATTAACCAACACTCCCTGGTGCCTTTAGGGCAGTTTAGGACTCTGGTGCCTTTAGGGCAGTTTAGGACTCTGGTGCCTTTAGGGCAGTTTAGGACTCTGGTGCCTTTAGGGCAGTTTAGGACTCTGGTGCCTTTAGGGGAGTTTAGGACTCTGGTGCCTTTAGGGCAGTTTAGGACTCTGGTGCCTTAAGGGCAGTTTAGGACTCTGGTGCCTTTAGGGGAGTTTAGGACTCTGGTGCCTTAAGGGCAGTTTAGGACTCTGGTGCCTTTAGGGCAGTTTAGGACTCTGGTGCCTTTAGGGGAGTTTAGGACTCTGGTGTTGCATGAATTCATTGAGGATTGCAGTTGTTTCCATTGATTGTAGTGGTTTATTTGCTGAAAAATATGATGTTGAGGTTGTTGTGTTGAGGTTGTGGGGTTGGGGTGTTGGGGTTGGGGTTGGGGTGTGGGGTTGGGGGTTGGGGTTAAGGTTGGGGGTGTTGGGTGGTTTGGTGGTTGAGGTTGGGGTGTTGAGGTTGGGGTTGGGGGTTGGGGGTGTTGAGGTTGGGGTTGAGGTTGGGGGGGTTGGGGTTGGGGGGTTGAGGTGAGTTGGGGTTGAGGGTTGTGGTTGGGGGTTGGGGTGGGTGGGGTTGGGTTTGGGGTTGTGGTGTTGAGGTTGGGGTGTTGAGGTTGGGGTTGGGGTTGGGGTTGAGGTTGGGGTTGGGGTGTTGAGGTTGGGGTTGGGGTGTTGGGGTTGTGGTGTTGAGGTTGGTGTGTTGAGGTTGTGGTGTTGAGGTTGGGGTGTTGGGGTTGGGGTTGGGGTGTTGGGGTTGTGGTGTTGAGGTTGGGGTTGGGGGTTGGGGGTGTTTTGAGGTTGGGGGTGTTGAGGTTGGGGTTGGGGTTGGGGTTGAGGTTGAGGTTGGGGTTGGGGTGTTGAGGTTGAGGTTGGGGTGTTGGGGTTGTGGTGTTGAGGTTGCGGCAGGTAGCTTAGTGGTTAAGAGCGTTGTGCCAGTACCCGAAAGGTCGCTGGTTCTAATCCCCGAGCCAACTAGGTGAAAAATCTGTCGATGTGCCCTTGAGCAAGGCACTTAACCCTAATTGCTCCTGTAAGTCGCTCTGGATAAGAGCGTCTGCTAAATGACTTAAATGTAAAAATGTAAATGTTGGTGTGTTGAGGTTGTGGTGTTGAGGTTGGGGTGTTGAGGTTGTGGTGTTGAGGTTGGGGTGTTGAGGTTGTGGTGTTGAGGTTGTGGTGTTGAGGTTGGGGTGTTGAGGTTGGGGTTGGGTTTGGGGTTGGGGTGTTGAGGTTGTGGTGTTGAGGTTGGGGTGTTGAGGTTGGGGTGTTGAGGTTGTGCCTTGTGCTTATTTTGATTCTTGTTTTATTTGTAATACAAAAAATCAGTCTGTTTGTGAGAAAAAAATTGTACTCAGGGCACCATTTGGAGTAAGCTCTGGTCTCAGTTGGTATACCATTAAAATAAACAATTTCAAAATCTACCATTAAGTAAATGTTTATAACAAAATAAACAGGAATTTAAAAAACGGTATTTTAGTTGTAACAGAAACTAGTGACTGTATAGCGTTTTAGTGCTCCTCATAACCCTAACCCAGGGAACACCCTCTCTCTCTATAAAGTCCCTAAAGAGGGGAAACCCAGGGAACACCCCTGTGTTTGGTGACAGCACTGTGTTTGGTGACAGCACTGTGTTTGGTGACAGCACTGTGTTTGGTGACAGCACTGGTTTGGTCAGCACTTGTTTTTCGTAGCACTGTTGGGATGTGAGTTAGTTGTAGACATTGTGGTGATGTGGTGATTGGTGGGTGTTGATGTGGTATGTGCGTGACGGTATGTGACGTGGTGCTGGGATGTTCTTTCTGGTGGTGATGTGGTGGTTGTGTTGGTGATTGAGTGATGTGTGTGGGTGGTGTGGGGAGTAGCTGATTTTGGTGGATGGGGTGGTGTGATGCACGGGTGATGTAGTGATGTGATGTGGTGCTGGTGGGTGGTGATGGGGAATAGTGGAGGGGTGTGGATGTGGTGATGATGATGTGTGTGGTGGTGATGTGGGGTGGTTATGATGTGATGTGGTGATGTGGTGAGTATTGGGATGTCATGTGATGTGTGAGTGGTGTGTGGTGGATGTGATGTGGTGATTTGTGTATGTGATGTGTTGTTGGCTGGTGGTGTTGGTGCTGTATTGTGTGATGTGGTTTTGTGTGTGATGTGGGTTGTGTGGATGTGGTCATGTCGCTGTGGTGATGTGATGATGTTGGGTGATGTTTGTGTGGTGCTGTGTGTGGGTGTTGATGTGTGTTGATGTGGTGTGTGGTGAGTGGTGATGTAGTGATGTGGTGTGGTAGTGATGTGGTTGATGCTGATTGGTGAGTAGTGATGTGATGTGGTGTGGTGATGTGGTGATGTGGTGATGTGATGTGGTGTGGTGATGTGGTGATGTGGTGATGTGATGTGGTGGGTTAGTGATGTGATGTGGTGTGGTGATGTGTTATGTAGTGATGTGATGTGTGTGGTGTGATGGTGTTAGTGATGTGGTGTTGGTGATGTGATGTGGTGTGGTGATGTGGTTGATGTGCGTGATGTGGGTTGTGATGTGGTGCTGTGATTGGGATGGTGGTGATGTGGTGTGTTGGTGATTGGCTAGTGGGTGATGTGGTGATGTGGTTTGTGTGGTGTGTGTGTGTGTGTGTGTGGTGATTTGATGTGATGTTGTGTGGTGATTGGTGATGTGTGTGGATTTGTGTCGTGGTGGTGATGTGGTGATTGTGATGTGATGTGGTGTGGTGATGTGGTGTGTAGTGATTGTGGGATGTGGTGGGAAAAGCAACAGACAGAGATCTAGTCGGATTATTACCAAGGCGTTTGTTAAATCCGAGGCTCGGGCTGTGTTCTCAGTGTCTCAGATCTGATCTAGGAATGGCTTAAGATCATAAGTAATAAGATAAGTGGAAAGGAAGGACCTGATCTTAGAGCTCGATACAAACGCCCTGGGTGGGCACTGGGCTATGAAACATGGGTACAGACTGTTCATGATTTATTACGGTAAGCCCCATTCACATAGTTTATCTACACCAACATTTCTCCTCTCCCGTCTCTCGTCTCTCGCCTCTTCTATCTCTCAATCTCTTCCTCCTCTCTCTCTTCTCTCTCCTCCTCTCGCACCCCTTCTCCTCCTCTCTCTCTCTCTCTCTCTCTTGAAAGAATCGCAGTCACACCCTTATTCCGACACTCCCCTGCAAACATAAACGCAAAGGGACATTTCAGCTCTAGAAACTATATGTTTCCTTTTCTCTCTAAAGGTCAACCAATCACAGATGAGACAATCAATTACTGCATTTGTTTTCAAAGCAAGGGGTCACGACCCTGACCAGGAGGGCAACCAGCTAGTCACAAGGCCAGGATCGGGATCATTTCCATGGAGACAGAATGAACAGGAAGTGGAATACAGTGAGGTACATTTACCACCCAATATCAACATTACTTTCAAAGTAGGCTAAAAAATAAATTGATTACAAACAGCACTTTGTCAAACTTCAGTTCCTCTGGGTTTTCATTCATCCCTAATCACTTATTTGATTAATTGTTTATCGATTAGCTAAGGAGTTCACACCTGGTTCTCCAGGTCTAATCAGTTGCATAGGCCATACAGGGGACATAGGCCATACAGGGGACATAGGCCATACAGGAGACATAGGCCATACAGGGGACATAAGCCATACAGGGGACATAAGCCATACAGGGGGCATAGGCCATACAGGGGACATAGTCCATACAGGGGACATAGGCCATACAGGGGACATAGTCCATACAGGGGACATAGTCCATACAGGGGACATAAGCCATACAGGGGACATAGTCCATACAGGGGACATAGTCCATACAGGGGACATAGGCCATACAGGGGACATAAGCCATACAGGGGACATAGGCCATACAGGGGACATAAGCCATACAGGGGACATAGGCCATACAGGGGACATAGGCCATACAGGGGACATAGTCCATACAGGGGACATAGTCCATACAGGGGACATAGGCCATACAGGGGACATAGTCCATACAGGGGACATAGGCCATACAGGGGACATAAGCCATACAGGGGACATAGGCCATACAGGGGACATAAGCCATACAGGGGACATAGTCCATACAGGGGACATAGGCCATACAGGGGACATAGTCCATACAGGGGACATAGTCCATACAGGGGACATAGGCCATACAGGGGACATAGTCCATACAGGGGACATAGGCCATACAGGGGACATAAGCCATACAGGGGACATAGGCCATACAGGGGACATAAGCCATACAGGGGACATAGGCCATACAGGGGACATAGTCCATACAGGGGACATGGGCCATACAGGGGACATAGTCCATACAGGGGACATAGTCCATACAGGGGACATAAGCCATACAGGGGACATAGGCCATACAGGGGACATAGTCCATACAGGGGACATAGGCCATACAGGGGACATAGTCCATACAGGGGACATAAGCCATACAGGGGACATAGTCCATACAGGGGACATAGGCCATACAGGGGACATAGTCCATACAGGGGACATAGTCCATACAGGGGACATAGTCCATACAGGAGACATAGTCCATACAGGGGACATAGGCCATACAGGGGACATAGGCCATACAGGGGACATAAGCCATACAGGGGACATAGTCCATACAGGGGACATAGTCCATACAGGGGACATAGTCCATACAGGGGACATAGGCCATACAGGGGACATAGTCCATACAGGGGACATAGGCCATACAGGGGACATAGTCCATACAGGGGACATAGTCCATACAGGGGACATAGTCCATACAGGGGACATAGTCCATACAGGGGTCATAGGCCATACAGGGGACATAGTCCATACAGGGGACATAGGCCATACAGGGGACATAGTCCATACAGGGGACATAGGCCATACAGGGGACATAGGCCATACAGGGGACATAGTCCATACAGGGGACATAGTCCATACAGGGGACATAGTCCATACAGACATCAAGATCCTAACCCTAACCCTGGGGGTGAGTACCCATCTAAATTCAGACATCAAGATCCTAACCCCAACCCTGTAGTTCTATGCTGTGCTAACCCTAATCAATCAATCAATCACATTTATTTATAAAGCCCTTTTTACATCAGCAGATGTCACAAAGTGCTATACAGAAATCCAGCCTAAAACCCCAAACAGCAAGCAATGCAGATGTAGAAGCACGGTGGCTAGGAAAAACTCCCTAGAAAGGCAGAAACCTAGAGAGGAACCTAGAGAGGAACCATGCTCTGAGGGGTGGCCAGTCCCCTTCTGGCTGTGCCGGGTGGAGATTATAACAGTACATGGCCATTAAGTCCAGATTTTTCTCCAAGATGTTCAAATGTTCATAGATGACCAGCAGGGTCAAATAATAATCACAGTGGTTGTAGAGGTTGCAACAGGTCAGTACATCAGGAGTAAATGTCACTTGGCTTTTCATAGCCGGGCATTTAGAGGTTGAAATACCAGGTGCAGCAGAGAGAGTGAGTTGAAAACAGCAGGTCTGGGATAAGGTAGCACGTCCGGTGAACAGGTCAGGGTTCCATAGCCGCAGGCAGAAGAGTGGAAACTGGAGCAGGTAGTCCTGAGGCATGGTCGTAGGGAGGGAGAGAGGGAGAGAGAGAGAATTAGAGGGAGCATACTTACATTCACACAGGACACCAGATAAGAGGAGAATAACACCAGATATAACAGACTGACCCTAGCCCCCCGGCACATAGACTATTACAGCATAGATACTGGAGGCTGAGACGGGGGGGTCGGGAGACACTGTGGCCCCGTCCGACGATACCCCCGTACAGGGCCAACCAGGCAGGATATAACCCCACCCACTTTGCCAAAGCACTTCCCCCACACCACTAGAGGGATATCAACAGACCACCAACCTACTACCCTGAGACAAGGCTGAGTATAGCCCACGATGATCTCCTCCATTACACGAGCCAGAGGGAGCGACAAACCGTACAGGAAGATCACGTCAGTGACTCAACCCACTCAAGTGACGCACCCCTCCTAGGGACAGCATGGAAGAGCACCAGTAAGCCAGTGACTCAGCCCCCGTAATAGGGTCAGAGGCAGAGAATCCTAATGGAGAGACAGGAACCGGCCAGGCAAAGACAGCAAGGGCGGTTTGTCGATCCAGAGCCTTTCCGTTCACCTTCGCACCCCTGAGCCAGACTACACTCAATCATAGGAGCTACTGAAGAGATGAGTCTTCAGTAAAGACTTAAAGGTCGAGACCGAGTCTGCGTCTCTCACATGGATAGACAGACCATTCCATAAAAATGGAGCTCTATAGAAGAAAGCCCTGCCTCCAGCTGTTTGCTTAGAAATTCTAGGGACAAAAAGGAGGCCTGCGTCTTGTGACCGTAGCGTATGTGTAGGTATGTACGGCAGGACCAAATCAGAGAGATAGGTAGGAGCAAGTCTATGTAATGCTTTGTAGGTTAGCAGTAAAACCTTGAAATCAGCCCTAGCCTTAACAGGAAGCCAGTTTAGAGAGGCTAGCACTGGAGTAATACGATCAAATTCTTTGGTTCTAGTCAAGATTCTAGCAGCCGTGTTTAACACTAACTAAAGTGTATTTAGTGCTTTATCCGGGTAGCCGGAGAGTAGAGCATTGCAGAAGTCTAATCTAGAAGTGACAAAAGCATGGTTTAGCTTTTCTGCATCATTTTTGGACCAAACGTTTCTGATTTTTGCAATGTTACAAAGATGGAAAAAAGCTGTCCTTGAAATATTCTTAATATGTTTTTCAAAAGAGAGATCAGGGTCCAGAGTAATGCCGAGGTCCTTCACAGTTTTATTTGAGATGACTGTACAACCATCAAGATTAATTGTCAGATCCAAGAGAAGATCTCTTTGTTTCTTGGGACCTAGAACTAGCATCTCTGTTTTGTCCGAGTTTAAAAGTAAAATACTTGCGGCCCTCCACTTCCTTATGTCTGAAACACAGGCTTCCAGGGTAGGCCATTTTGGGGCTTCACCATGTTTCATCAAAATGTACAGCTGTGTGTCGTCCGCATAGCAATGAAAGTTGACATTGTGTTTCCGAATGACATCACCAAGAGGTAAAATATATAGTGAAAACAATAGTGGTCCTAAAACAGAACCTTAAGGACAAACCATCCACAGAGACGAACTGATATCTTTCCGACATATACAGTGGGGAGAAGAAGTATTTGATACACTGCCGATTTTGCAGGTTTTCCTACTTACAAAGCATGTAGAGGTCTGTAATTTTTATCATAGGCACACTTCAACTGTGAGAGACGGAATCTAAAACAAAAATCCAGTAATTCACATTGTATGATTTTTAAGTAATTAATTTGCATTCTGTGCAAATTCTGGCAGTTCTGTGCAGACTCAGGACAGTTTAGCCTTGGTGAAATATGCAGATTCAAAGAGGAGTCCATAATTTGCTTTCGAATGATCATGATCTTTTCGTCTAAGAAATTCAGGAATTCATCACTGCTGAAGTGAAAGCCATCCTCTCTTGGGGAATGCTGCTTTTTAGTTAGCTTTGCGACAGTATCAAATATACATGTTGGATTGTTCTTGTTCTCCTCAATTAGGTTGGAAAAATAGGATGATCGAGCAGCAGTGAGGGCTCTTCGATATTGCTCTGTACTTTCTTTCCAAGCTAGTTGGAAGACTTCCAGTTTGGTGGAGCGCCATCATGGCTCGGGTATTTTCTGTATACCAGGGAGCTAGTTTCTTGTCACAAATGTTTTTTGTTTTTAGGGGTGCAACTGCATCTAGGGTATTACGCAAGGTTAAATGTAGATCCTTAGTTAGGTCGTTAACTGATTTTTGTACTCTGACATCCTTGAGTAGGTGGAGGGAGTCTGGACGGGCCTCTAGGAATCTTTAGGTTGTCAGATAATTTATAGCACGGCTTTTGATGGTCCTTGGTTGGGGTCTGAGCAGATTATTTGTTGCGTTGGAAACGTAATAAGATGGTGGTCCGATAGTCCAGGGTTGTGAGGAAAAACATTTAGATCCACAATATTTATTCCACGGGACAAAACTAGATCCAGGGTATGACTGTGGCAATGAGTAGGTCCAGAGACATGTTGGACAAAACCCACTGAGTCGATGATGGCTCTGAAAGCCTTTTGGAGTGGGTGTGTGGACTTTTCCATGTGAATATTAAAGTCATCAAAAATTTGAATATTATCTGCCATGACTACTAGGTCCGATAGGAATTCAGGGAACTCAGTGAGGAACTCTGTATACGGCCCAGGAGGCCTGTAAACAGTAGCTATAAAAAGTGATTGAGTAGGCTGCATAGATTTCATGACTAGAAGCTCAAAAGACGAAAACGCAGTCATTTTTTGGGGGGTAAATTGACATTTGCTATCGTAAATGTTAGCAACACCTCCGCCTTTGCGGGATGCGCGGGGGATATGGTCACTAGTGTAACCAGGAGGAGAGGCCTCATTTAACACAGTAAATTAATCAGGCTTAAACCATGTTTCAGTCAGGCCAATCACATCAAGATTATGATCAGTGATTAGTTCATTGACCTTAACTGCCTTGGAAGTGAGGGATCTAGAATTAAGTAGCCCTATTTTGAGATGTGAGATATTATCACAATATCTTTCAATAATGACAGGAATGGAAGAGGTCTGTATTCCAGTTAGATTGCTAAGGTGAACACTGCCATGTTTAGTTTTGCTCAACCTAGATTGAGGCACAGACACTGTCTCAATGGGGATAGCTGAGCTGACTACACTGACTGTGCTAGTGGCAGACTCCACTAAGCTGTCAGGCTGGCTAACAGCCTGCTGCCTGGCCTGCACCCTGTCTCATTGGGCTGGCTAACAGCCTGCTGCCTGGCCTGCACCCTGTCTCATTGGGCTGGCTAACAGCCTGCTGCCTGGCCTGCACCCTGTCTCATTGGGGAGGCTAACAGCCTGCTGCCTGGCCTGCACCCTGTCTCATTGGGCTGGCTAACAGCCTGCTGCCTGGCCTGCACCCTGTCTCATTGGGCTGGCTAACAGCCTGCTGCCTGGCCTGCACCCTGTCTCATTGGGGAGGCTAACAGCCTGCTGCCTGGCCTGCACCCTGTCTCATTGGGCTGGCTAACAGCCTGCTGTCTGGCCTGCACCCTGTCTCATTGTGGAGGCTAACAGCCTGCTGCCTGGCCTGCACCCTGTCTCATTGGGGAGGCTAACAGCCTGCTGCCTGGCCTGCACCCTGTCTCATTGTGGAGCTAGAGGAGTTAGAGCCCTGTCTATGTTGGTAGATAAGATGAGAGCACCCCTCCATCTAGGATGGAGTCCGTCACTCCTCAGCAGGCCAGGCTTGGTCCTGTAGCACCCCTCCATCTAGGATGGAGTCCATCACTCCTCAGCAGGCCAGGCTTGGTCCTGTAGCACCCCTCCAGCTAGGATGGAGTCCATCACTCCTCAGCAGGCCAGGCTTGGTCCTGTAGCACCCCTCCAGCTAGGATGGAGTCCATCACTCCTCAGCAGGCCAGGCTTGGTCCTGTAGCACCCCTCCAGCTAGGATGGAGTCCATCACTCCTCAACAGGCCAGGCTTGGTCCTGTAGCACCCCTCCAGCTAGGATGGAGTCCGTCACTCCTCAGCAGGCCAGGCTTGGTCCTGTAGCACCCCTCCAGCTAGGATGGAGTCCATCACTCCTCAGCAGGCCAGGCTTGGTCCTGTAACACCCCTCCAGCTAGGATGGAGTCCATCACTCCTCAGCAGGCCAGGCTTGGTCCTGTAGCACCCCTCCAGCTAGGATGGGTCCATCACTCCTCAGCAGGCCAGGCTTGGTCCTGTAACACCCCTCCAGCTAGGATGGAGTCCATCACTCCTCAGCAGGCCAGGCTTGGTCCTGTAGCACCCCTCCATCTAGGATGGAGTCCGTCACTCCTCAGCAGGCCAGGCTTGGTCCTGTAGCACCCCTCCAGCTAGGATGGAGTCCATCACTCCTCAGCAGGCCAGGCTTGGTCCTGTAGCACCCCTCCAGCTAGGATGGAGTCCGTCACTCCTCAGCAGGCCAGGCTTGGTCCTGTAGCACCCCTCCATCTAGGATGGAGTCCATCACTCCTCAGCAGGCCAGGCTTGGTCCTGTAGCACCCCTCCAGCTAGGATGGAGTCCGTCACTCCTCAGCAGGCCAGGCTTGGTCCTGTAGCACCCCTCCAGCTAGGATGGAGTCCATCACTCCTCAGCAGGCCAGGCTTGGTCCTGTAGCACCCCTCCAGCTAGGATGGAGTCCATCACCCCTCAGCAGGCCAGGCTTGGTCCTGTAGCACCCCTCCAGCTAGGATGGAGTCCATCACTCCTCAGCAGGCCAGGCTTGGTCCTGTTTGTGGGTGAGTCCCAGAGACTCTGCTGTAGAGCTCATCACTCCACTTAACTGGGAGGGGGCCAGAGAAAATTACTCAATGCCGACACATCTTTCTATCTAATTTACATGCTGAAGCTATGTTGCTCATGGTGACTCTGACTGATACATCCTAACATCGTTGGTGCCGACGTGGATAACAATATCCCTATACTCTCTACACTCACCAGTTTTTGCCTTAGCCAGCACCATCTTCAGATTAGCCTTTACGTCGGTAGCCCTGCCCCCTGGGTAACACTGTATGATCGCTGGATGATTATTTTTAAGTCTAATATTGCGGGTAATGGAGTCGCCAATGACTAGGGTTTTCAATTTGTCAGAGCTAACCCTGTGCCGTGCTTCAGAACAATGCATGTTTGGTTACCATTAGGGTGCCAATTGGACACATGGACTCCATCAGCTGGAGAAGAGAACACAGACAGGCCAAGTGGCCAGCAGGAAGAGAGGAAGAGAAGACAGGCCAAGTGGCCAGCAGGAAGAGTTGGAGAGGAGACAGGCCCTGTGGCCCTGTGGCCAGCATGAACAGTAGGACAGAAGACAGGCCCTGTGGACAGCAGAGGGAAGATTAGGAGAAATGACAGGCCTTGTGGTCAGCATGAAGAGAGTGAGAAAAGACAGGCCCTTTGGCTAGCAGTAAGATAAGTAGAGAAGACTGGCCCTGTGGCCCTGTGGCCCTGTGGCCAATATGAAGAGTAGGACAGAAGACAGGCCCTGTGGCCAGCAGGAAGAGAAATAGAGAAGACAGGCCCTGTGGCCAGCAGGAAGAGAAGTAGAGATGACGTGCTATGTGGCCAGCTGGAAGAGTAGTAGAGAAGACAGGCCCTGTGGCCAGCAGGAAGAGAAGTAGAGAAGACAGTCCCTGTGACCTGCAGGAAGAGAAGTAGAAAATACAGGCCCTGTGGCAAGCAGTAGGAATAGGAGAGAAGACATGCTCTGTGGCCAGCAAGAAGAGAAGGAGGGAAGACAGGCTCTGTAGCCAGCAGGAATAGTAGGAAAGAAAACAAGCACTGTAGGCAGCAGGAACAGAAGTAGAGAATACAGGCCCTGTGGCCAGCTGGAAAAGAAGAAAAGACAGACCTTATGGTCAGCAGGAATACTAGGAGAGAAGACAGGCCCTGTGGCCAGCTTGAAGAGCAGGACAGATGACAGGCCCTGTGGCCAGCAGGAAGAGAAGTAAAGAAGACAGGCCCTGTGGCCAGCAGGAGGAAAAGTAGAGAAGACAGCCCCTTTGGCCAGCATGAAGAGTAGGAGAGAAGATCGGCCCTGGGGCCAGGATGAAGAGTAGGTTAGAAGACAGGCCCTGTGGCCAGCTGGAAGAGTAGAAAAGAAAACAAGCACTGTGGCCAGCAGGAACAGAAGTAGAGAAAACAAGCCCTGTGGCCAGCTGGAAGAGTAGGAAAGAAGACAGGCCCTGTGGCCAGCAGGAAGAGAAGAAAAGACAGACCTTATGGTCAGCAGGAATACTAGGAGAGAAGACAGGCCCTGTGGCCAGCTGGAAGAGCAGGACAGATGACAGGCCCTGTGGCCAGCAGGACAATTAGGAGAGAAGAATGGCCCTGTGGCCAGCTGGAAGAAAAATAGAGAAGAATGGCCCTGTGGCCAGCAGGAAGAAAAATAGAGAAGACATGCCCTGTGGCCAGCAGGAGGAGTGGGAGAGAAGACAGGCCCTGTGGCCAGCAGGAGGAGAAGTAGAGAAGACAATGGATGAGTCCTAAATCTATTCCATTGTCTTACATCAGACCTACGCAACGCTCATTCCTCAGCCGATCAGTGCAGGCAGAATCCATCTACCATCTGACATAAAGGCAATGTCACTTTTCCCTATTTGTTTCACTATTTTCGACCATGGCCCACTCCTATTTTGCACCCTATTCCATAGATAGTGCTGTAGTTTTAGGGCTCTGCACCATATAAGACAATGTTTCCCAAACCAAGGACTCGGTCCTCAGAACCCCAAGGACTCAGTCCTCAGAACCCCAAGGACTCTGTCCTCAGAACACCAAGGACTCTGTCCTCAGAACACCAAGGACTCGGTCCTCAGAACCCCAAGGACTCTGTCCTCAGAACCCCAAGGACTCGGTCCTCAGAACCCCAAGGGGGGCACCTTTTGGTTAGTTTATTATTTGAATCAGCTGTGTAGTGCTAGGGCAAAAACCAAAACGTGCACCCCTTGGGGTCCTGAGGACCGAGTTTGGGAAACCAGAAGATTGATCAACATGCTCTCTAGGGTGTCACTCTACTAAAATATATGGAATGTTTTTAGAAGATCATTTTGTTTGATTTAGAATTTTAAGAACAAAAGAGTAAAACATTATTTGATAAAAAAATATTTTGTGCCTTACTGCTATTAGCCCGTACAAACGCATGAAATAAAAAGATTCACTACATGGAACAACAGATAGTCCCATAACCCAAAACATCTAAAGGATGTTTGTTCTGAAGTGTCTCCTGTATCTGAGAGACATTAGAAAGATCAGGAAACACTTGCTTTTGTTGTTCTTACTTGTATTTAACCCCTTATGTTTGGCACTAAACAGTATCCATATATACTTCCATTCATTTCTTCAACTGGTACATTCAGACGAGTCTTGTGAGGCCTGTGGACGTCCTAGAGCAAAACAACAATATGTGCGTGTTCGTGAGAGTCTCATCTTTCCACAGAGGGGTCATATTAGTGTGTAGTCCAAACCGTTCGGACGCTACAGACAGAAGTTGGCAGATCGGCTGTATCTGGCTTCAGACGAGTCCCAAGACGCTTCTTGGGGTCGTAGAGCAAAACACACAACCTTCCGATCCAAGTCATGGGATTACGCCCATCCAGTCCACTTGATGGTAATAGCACTCCCCTAGTGGCCGGTTATGAAACTGCATCAAAGGCATTTCCCTACGTCCTCAGGACATGAACAACATCTCCCTGTTTGTGCTTGTTGTGGACTTAGCCTTTTCATGCCATGTCATTCACACCCAAAGCAGTACACTATGGTTGTATCCCAAACGGCCCCTTTTCCCAACATAGTGCTTTTGACTAGAGCCCTGTGGGAGTCAATCTGTAATAATAGGACTGTGGTTGTTGTCGTGCTGGTGGAGTTCGTTCAGTAAGTGAAACGTTAAACTGGATATATTTACTTTTGCACTCGCACACACACACAAACACACGCATGCACGCACGCACACACACACGCGCACGCACGCACACACACACACACACACACACACACACACACACACACACACACACACACACACACACACACACACACACACACACACACACACACACACACACACACACACACACACACACACACACACACACCCTAACGGCTCATAGATCTGGTGCCAATGTAATGTAACACAATGGAATGTGAACACAGTGGCCTCCATCATTCTTAAATGGAGGAAGTTTGGAACCACCAAGACTCTTCCTAGAGCTGGCCGCCCAGCCAACCTGAGCGATCAGGGGAGAAGGGCCTTGGTCAGGGAGCTGACTAAGAACCTGATGGTCACTCTGACAGAGCTCCAGAGTTCCTCTGTGGAGATGGGAGAACCTTCCAGAAGGACAACCATCTCTGCAGCACTCCACCAATCAGGCCTTCATGGTAGAGTGGTCAGACGGAAGCCACTCCTCAGTAAAAGGCACATGACAGCCCGCTTGGTGTTTGCCAAAAGGCACCTAAAGGACTCTCAGACCATGAGAAACAAGATTCTCTGGTCTGATGAAACCAAGATTGAAGTCTTTGGCCTGAATGCCACAGCTGTAGTGTCATACCCAAGAAGACTCGGTGCCAAAGGTGTAATCGCTGCCAAAGGTGCTTCAGACAGAGGTCCAAAAGACTTCTCAACAGCTTCTACCCCCAAGCCATAAGACTCCTGAACAGCTAATCATGGCTACCCGGACTATTTGCACTGCCCCCCCACCCCATCCTTTTATGCTGCTGCTACTCTGTTAAGTATTTATGCATAGTCGCTTTAACTCTACCCACATGTACTCTACCCCCCCAGTCAAAACTGTTCGCTGCTCTGGCACCCCAATGGTGGAACAAGCTCCCTCACGACGCCAGGACAGCGGAGTCACTCACCACCTTCCGGAGACATTTGAAACCCCACCTCTTTAAGGAATACCTGGGATAGGATAAAGTGTTCCTTCTAACCCCCCCCCCCCCAAATTGTAAAGTGGTTATCCCACTGGCTATAGGGTGAACGCACCAATTTGCGAGTCGCTCTGGCTAAGAGCGTCTGCTAAATGACGTTAATGTGCCCTTGAGCAAGGGCACTAATCTTCTCCTTTCCCCCTTCTGATAACCAGGTGGCGAATCGCATCTCTGCATGTCTGGCCGACATATCAGTATGGATGACGGATCACCACCTCAAGCTGAACCCTGGCAAGACGGAGCTGCTCTTCCTCCCGGGGAAGGACTGCCCGTTCCATGATCTCGCCATCACGGTTGACAACTCCGTTGTGTCCTCCTCCCAGAGTGCGAAGAGCCTTGGCGTGACCCTGGACAACACCCTGTCGTTCTCCGCTAACATCAAGGCGGTGACCCGATCCTGCAGGTTCATGCTCTACAACATTCGGAGAGTACGACCCTGCCTTACACAGGAAGCGGCACAGGTCCTAATCCAGGCACTTGTCATCTCCCGTCTGGATTACTGCAACTCGCTGTTGGCTGGGCTCCCTGCCTGTGCCATTAAACCCCTACAACTCATCCAGAATGCCGCAGCCCGTCTGGTGTTCAACCTTCCCAAGTTCTCTCACGTCACCCCCCCTCCTCCGCACACTCCACTGGCTTCCAGTTGAAGCTCGCATCCGTTACAAGACCATGGTGCTTGCCTATGGAGCAGTGAGGGGAACGGCACCTCCGTACCTTCAGGCTCTGATCAGTCCCTACACCCAGGCGAGGGCATTGCGTTCATCCACCTCTGGCCTGCTGGCTCCCCTTCCTCTGCGGAAGCATAGTTCCCGCTCAGCCCAGTCAAAGCTGTTCGCTGCTCTTTTTGTTAAGTGGTTATCCCACTGGCTATAGGGTGAATGCACCAATTTGTAGTCACTCTGGATAAGAGCGTCTGCTAAATGACGTTAATGTGCCCTTGAGCAAGGCACTTAACCCTAATTGCTCCTGTAAGTCGCTCTGGATAAGAGCGTCTGCTAAATGACTAAAATGTAAAAAAATGTACATATTACTTCAACTACCTCAACTAGCCGGTGCCCCCACACATTGACTCTGCACTGGTACCCCCCTGTATATATAGCCTCCCTACTGTCACTTTATTTTACTGTATATATAGCCTCCCTACTGTCACTTTATTTTACTTCTGCTCTTTTTTCCTCAACACTTTTTTTGTTGTTGTTTTCTTTTTTCTTTTTTGTTAAAAATAAATGCACTGTTGGTTAAGGGCTGTAAGTAAGCATTTCACTGTAATGTCTGCACCTGTTGTATTCGGCGCATGTGGCCAATAAAATTTGATTTGATTTGATTTGATTCAACAAAGTACTGAGTAAAGGGTCTGAATACTTATGTAAATGTAATATGTCCGTTTTTTCCAACTTCTTACACAAAAAATCTTTTCATGTCACACGATTTTTGAAACCTCTCACTCAAAGTGCAAAACTACACACCAAATCTCCAAAACCATAAGCTATTTCTCAGCCTTTGACTCAGTTGTCAATTGCATAAAACACTTTTTTCAAAACACTACACACAATTCTCTACCTAAAACACAAAGATCTAACAGGAAGTGACTTGCTTTCCTTTTCCAAACACAACCAATCAAAATGCTACACTTATTCACCAGGTCACACACACACTCCTCACATGTGCAAACACTAATAGCTAAACTGATCACTAACCAATCAATGCTTTACTGTAGTATAGGCCTATGCATAGGTCAAAGGTCAGATTACCTGTTTTGAACAATGGATGCCAACAATGGACAGAGAGCAAGAGGAGGAGAAGGGAGAGGCAGGGGACAACAACGAGGACAAATTCAAAGACGAAGAGTTGGAAGAGGAGGAGGAGGAGGAAGAGGAAGAGGAAGAGGAAGAGGAAGAGGAAGAGGAAGAGGAAGAGGATGAGGATGAGGAAGAGGAAGATGAAGAGGAAGAGGAAGAGGAAGAAGAGGACGAGGGCAAAGAAGAGAAGGAAGGAGAGCCATCTCTGATGAGATTAGGGCAACACTTGTTGATCATGTGATCAACCACGGTTTGACCATGAGAGAGGCTGGACTGAGAGTCCAGCCCAACTTGAGTCGATTTACAGTGGCGTCCATAATTCAAACCTTCAGAAATGAGAACAGGTATGCAACTATCTAATGACTATTTTAGCATTACAGTAATGTACTGTAAAATACGTATGACTGCATAGTATTGCATAAACATTTGCAACTCTCAGCCATCCATTTACTGCACTGCATTGAATGAATGAGGTTGGTTATCATGCTGTATTACATTTTTGTGTACATTGTTTACGGTTCCTATGCTGAACACATACTGTGTTTGAATTCTGTACAGAGTGGAAAGGCAAAGACATCATGGAGGACGAGGACGCTTGTTTACAGATGTACAAGAGACTGCAATTATAAATATGGTTTTGGCCAACAATGCAATTAGGATTCCAGAGATAAGAGAGCACATCTTGAATAATGACACCATATTTAACAACATCAATGCTGTAAGCCTGTCGACCATTCAACGCATCCTCCAACGGCACCAAGTGACGATGAAACAACTTTACAAGGTGCCATTTGAGAGAAACTCTGACAGAGTCAAGAATCTGCGACATGACTTTGTAGAGGTATGTATGCAACACTACTTCCAGTACTTCAGACATACCATATTTACTCATCTGTATATCCTTTTGTCTGTTACAGAGAGTATTGGAGATGGATGCCCATGTACATTTATTTATGTGGATGAGGTTGGCTTCAACCTCACCAAAACCAGGCGCCGCGGAATAAATGTAATAGGACAGAGGGCAATTACCAATGTCCCTGGACAGCGTGGGGGTAATATTTTTTTTATATTTTTTTATTTAACCTTTATTTAACCAGGTAAGCCAGTTGAGAACAGGTTCTCATTTACAACTGCGACCTGGCCAAGATAAAGCAAAGCAGTGCAATAAAAACAACACAGAGTTACATATGGGGTAAAAAACATAAAGTCAAAAAATACAACAGAAAATATATATACAGTGTGTGCAAATGTAGCAAGTTATGGAGGTAAGGCAATAAATAGGCTATAGTGCAAAATAATTACAATAGTATTAACACTGGAATGCTAGATGTGCAAGAGATTATGTGCAAATAGAGATACTGGGGTGCAAAAGAGCAAAATAAATAACAATATAGGGATGAGGTAGTTGGGTGGGCTAATTTCAGATGGGCTGTGTACAGGTGCAGTGATCGGTAAGGTGCTCTGACAACTGATGCTTAAAGTTATTGAGGGAGATAAGAGTCTCCAGCTTCAGAGATTTTTGCAATTCGTTCCAGTCATTGGCAGCAGAGAACTGAAAGGAATGGCGGCCAAAGGAGGTGTTGGCTTTGGGAATGACCAGTGAGATATACCTGCTGGAGCGCAGACTACGGGTGGGTGCTGCTATGGTGACCAATGAGCTAAGATAAGGCGGGGATTTGCCTAGCAGTGATTTATAGATGGCCTGGAGCCAGTGGGTTTGACGACGAACATGTAGTGAGGACCAGCCAACAAGAGCGTACAGGTCACAGTGGTGGGTAGTGTATGGGGCTTTGGAGACAAAACGGATGGCACTGTGATAGACTACATCCAATTTGCTGAGTAGAGTGTTGGAGGCTATTTTGTAAATGACATCGCCGAAGTCAAGGATCGGTAGGATAGTCAGTTTTACGAGGGCATGTTTGGCAGCATGAGTGAAGGAGGCTTTGTTGCGAAATAGGAAGCCGATTCTAGATTTAACTTTGGATTGGAGATTATTTATGTGAGTCTGGAAGTTGAGTTTACAGTCTAACCAGACACCTAGGTATTTGTAGTTGTCCACATACTCTAGGTCAGACCCGTCGAGAGTGGTGATTCTAGTCGGGTGGGCGGGTGCCAGCAGCGTTCGATTGAAAAGCATGCATTTAGTTTTACTAGTGTTTAAGAGCAGTTGGAGGCTACTGAAGGATTGTTGTATGGCATTGAAGCTCGTTTGGAGGTTTGTTAACACAGTGTCCAATGAAGGGCCAGATGTATACAAAATGGTGTCGTCTGCGTAGAGGTGGATCTGAGAGTCACCAGCAGCAAGAGCGACATCATTGATATACACGGAGAAAAGTGTCGGCCCAAGAATTGAACCCTGTGGCACCCCCATAGAGACTGCCATAGGTCCAGACAACAGGCCCTCCGATTTGACACACTGAACTCTATCTGAGAAGTAGTTGGTGAACCAGGCGAGGCAGTCATTTGAGAAATATAACTATGTGTGCTGCCATCACTCAAAACGGGGTCCTCCATCACAATGCCACACTGGGTCCGTACAACACCGGCCATATGCTCACTTTTCTGGATGCAATTTACACAATGCTTGTCCCTGATCCAGATCAGGAGCCTGCTAGATTTGTGGTTATATGGGACAATGTTAGTTTTCACCGGGCTGTTCTGGTCCAAAACTGGTTTGCCACCCCATCCACAATTTGTAGTTTTGTACCTACCCCCATATTCACCTTTTCTAAATCCCATAGAGGAATTATTCTCAGCCTGGCGCTGGAAAGTGTATGATCGCCAACCCTATGCCCGCATGCCGCTTCTCCAGGCAATGGAGGACGCACGTGGGGACATAGAGGTTGCCTCTGTCCAAGGTTGGATACGCCATGCTAGGAGATACTTCCCTCGATGTTTGGCAAGAGAAAACTTATCTTGTGAAGTGGACGAAGTATTGTGGCCAGACCCAGCCCGGAGAAGAGATGAAGCGTAGCTTAGCACTGGTGACTGCCCCCCCCCCCCCCCCCCCCCCACCAATTCCTGGACTGCCCCCCCGGGACCCCCCACACACAATTGTGTTCCTTACACAATTGTTTACATATGTTTATGGTTTTCTTGCATGCTACTGTATACAACAGTAATGTTTGGCCTAATATTTTCTGTTTCTACATTGCATTGGTGTTTACAGTGTACTTGTTACCCCTCTCAGCAGATTACTTTCACTGTAGAACATTGTATTGAAATGTAGATATAAGCCTATGGAAGACCAAAGAGCTTTAGATTTAGAACAACAGTGTTAACATGGTATATCCAAACATGTACTATTATGAAAGAAGTGTTTGCCATTTGATGGAAATGCTTCATTCTGACATGTGTTTATGGCATTTTGAATGCAGTGTTACATTTTGGAGGAGATGTGAGGCATTTTGCATTTTGTGTGTGCAGTTTTGGGAATTGTGTGTAGAGTTTTGAAAAAAGGAGACATAGTTTTGAAAATGTGTGTAAAGCAGTTGGAAAAAAACTGTAATACATTTGACAAAAATTTTCTAAAAACCTGTTTTTTGCTTTGTCATTATAGGTTTTGGTAATAAGGAAAATTAAATCGTTTAAAAAAGTAAAA